>CM042834.1:24042368-24642368 GCA_023653725.1 Bungarus multicinctus
ATGGCCGCGGGTCTGGATGAGTAATCTCCAAATTGTATCACCAGAGCCTTTATATTTTGATGAAAATAATCATGACTTTCTCCTGCTGTTAAGGTGTTATTCTGCAGGATTGGTAACAAATGCAACTTGCAGGCCTCATCTGCCATGTGATTGCCTTCTGAAAGAAATCCGGGCAGATGCTGATGGCTTCTGATGTGGGCCACAAACAGAGATTCCTTCCTTTCCTTCAATAGGTCTTGTAACTGTAAAAAAAGCATCATTAAAGGAGAAGGGGTTGCAGGAGAAATGTAGGCATCAAATATATTCAAGGCCAATTGTGCCACATACAGACTATCAGATATTACATTAATAGGCTGGTTGGGAAAAAGTGTGAGTGCCATATTGAAGGCAGACAGTTCAGCCTGTTGAGCAGAAGGTTGTGGTGTGGTAAGTTTTTTATGCCATTGATTGTCAGTTTGCCACACACAAGCCCCGACGGTTTTAGAACCATCAGTGAATACAGTAAGACAATCTTTCACTGGTTGTTGTACTAAAGGAGTCTCTAGAGTGAGCGGAATTGTTTTCAGCACTTGTATGCGTGGGTCTGGTGGTAGATGGCAGGAGACATTCCCTTGCTACCCTTCCAACGCATCTTGTAACGCATCAGAATTTTGGAAGAGTGGTTCCCATTGTGTTAGTCTGCAGGGAATGTAAAGCGTGGAGATATCCACACCCATCAAGGCTCTAGCTCTTTTCCTCCCCCGTTCTATAAGAAGAGCCATTTGTACAGCTCTTGTGGTGATTGATGCTTTTGGGGTATGAGGAAGGTGAATCCACTCTAAAATGTGTAGTCTCTTTGAAGTCGAGATTTGAACGATGATTGCTGTAAGGAGTGTGGGTGTGGGAAGAAGCGCCAATGAGAGTGCATGATTGTGTAATGAGCGGTCCACCCAATGGGTATGCAAGGCGCTGTTGATTTCTTTAAGAGCATTAAGCTGTTGCTCATTCAGCCAAATGAGATCCGCTGGACGCTTAAGGCCGACCAATGCTTGAAATAATGGCGAGAGAATATGAGTTGAAATGGAAAGATATGGGCGTGCCCAATTGAGCGTGCCCAGGCATTGCTGTAACTGTACCAAGGTTGCAGGTTGAGGGAGTGTGAGAACAGGAAGGTGAGGTGAAGCTGTGGAGGCTAAAACCTTGTGTCCTAAATATTGTAACGGATAATGAGACTGCACCTTTTCTGGTGCTACATGCAGTCCTGCAAGAGCAAGGAGAGAGAGAAGACATGGAAAAGTTTTACATACTGTACCTTTAGGCCCATCAGCTGCAATCAGGATGTCATCCATGTAATGATACGCTAAAAATTCAGGAAATTTGTCCCTATAGGGTTGTAAAGCTTTATTTACAAAATATTGACACATCGTAGGAGAATTGAGCATTCCTTGGGGAAGAACTTTCCATTGATATCCAGCTGTAGGTTTAGAATTATTAAACTCAGGAACGGTGAAGGCAAATAGTATCCTGTCCTCTGGTATCAGCGGGATGGAGAAAAAACAATCTTTGAGGTCAATGATTATGAGATCAAATTTTACAGGAATTAAATTTGGATTTGGAAGGCCGCATTGCAATGGGCCCATAGGTTGCAATATAGCGTTCAGAACACGGAGATCCTGTAGGAGGCGCCATTTGCCACTTTTCTTTTTAATTACAAACACTGGTGTGTTATATGGGCTGGTAGATGGTTCAATGTGACCTTCTGCCAATTGCTGTTGAACGAGAGTGTGAAGTGCGTTTAATTTTTCTTTTGTAAGAGGCCATTGATCAATCCAAACAGGAATATTTGATTTGAGAGTGAGAGAAAGAGGAGAAATAGCCATAATTCAAGGTATGTAGAGAGAAGTGTGGAGTTGAGATAGCAGGTCACGGCCCCACAAATTGCAATGTAATGGAAGGACAAAGGGTTTAAGATAAGCAGTCACAGAGGAATGAGGCGTAGAGGCAGTAAGCCAAAGTGAGCTAACCTTTGCTGCCTGCGCTCCACCGACGCCTTGTACTGAAGTTGTTTCAGCAAGGGGCCAAGAGGATGGCCACTCAGAGGACCGAATGACAGAGACGTCAGCTCCGGTGTCAATCAGGCCAGCAAAAGATTGGCCATTCAGCAATATGGTTAACATAGGTTTGGAGGCTCGAACAGATTGCTGTAGAGCAAACAAAGAAGGGGGTTCAGGAGAGAGAAGAAGAATGAGAGTAGCCACAATCGTTCCCGCTTTCAGGGAAAAGCACCGGTCGCCAATGGCGAGAGAGATTTTTCAGAGAAGAGGAGTCGTACAAAAAGGGTTCAGCGACTACGCCTTCAATGGTAAGGGAGGAGTTAGGTATGAGCAAAACAGGCAAGGAAGGCGGAAGTGGCTTCAGAACAGTGATAGAAAGAGGGAGAGTGAAGACCGAACCAGGATCATCATAAACGATGTCCTCTGTCAGCTGTACAGGGAAAGAAGTAGGTTGTAAAAAGGAAAGAGAAGAGGAAAGAGAAGTTTCAGCCTTTGTAGCGGGGTTAGCTGAAGACCCCATGCCTAGTTTTCCGATTGCTGAGCAGGAGGAGGGTTAGAGCGACATTGGGAAGCCCAATGAAAACCTTTTCTGCAACGAGGGCAAACAGTTTTTGGCTTGGCAGCATAGGGTGCAGTACCCCGAGACTGGCCACGAGGCGTTCCCCCCCCACCCGGCATTCTACACTGATTTTTAAAATGGCCAGGCTTCCCACAATTAAACAATTGCCAGAGCGAGACACGGCAAGGGCGTCGGACGACGGAGGGGAGGTGGGGAGGGATGCAGAAATGGAGGTAGAGATGGCAGCGGCAAGGGTGCTCATTTTGTGAGAAGTAGTTCCCACAATCCTACAAAGCTGCAGGAACTCAGCCAAGGTTACACCAGGTTTATTAGCAACAGGTTGAAGTATTTTTTGACAATCTTCATTCGCATTGGTGTAAGCCAGTTTAATAAGAAGTTCTTGTCTGGCCGCCTCATTGTCAATTTGGCGTTCCAGAGCGGTTTGCAAACGGTTAACGAATGAAGAGTAAGACTCGTCAACCTCCTGCACTACCTTCAAAAAGGTGTGTGTGGATTTAGAGTCTGAATCATCCACACGTTTCAGGGCATTCATCGCACAAAGATGAATGATTGCAAAGGCACGGCGAGGGCAAGTTTGTTGCCGAATCAGGGTGGAGAATAATCCGGTTCCCTTTAAGTGATCAGCAATGACCAGATTAGGGAGGCCTCGTCTTATTTCAGCATCTACTAATTTTTCATATTCAGACTGCCAAACAACATACTGGGCAGGAGTCATAAGCATGGAAAACAACATCTTCCAATCATATAACAGCATTACAGTGTTAGCAGACACGAGAGAATCAAGCATGCCACGAGTGTAAGTGGATTGCAGTCCATACATATTTACAGCCTCTTTTAAATTTTTCAACACTCTTAACTCTATGTTGTTATGAACAGGAGCGCCAGGGGCTCCCGGAACAAGAGTCATAGGGTAAGCAGTAGGTATATCACAAGACTCTAAGGTGAAGGAAGGAGAAGCCAGGATAGCAGTAATATTTCCCCCCGAGGGATGTGGGGACGGAGGATCAGTAGGAATGGGAGAGACAGAAGGAGAGGAGGGCTGCAGACGATTGTGCGGAGTGTCAGAGTGAAAAGGAGGGGCATAGGCAAGCTGAGGAATATCATCCGAAGAGTCGGCAGATTGGTAAGGTGGGGGAGAAGAATCAAGGTGAGCAGCAAGAGGCTCAGCAGTTTTAGAGGCAAGAGATAAAGACTTGGGGAGAGTGGTGGAGGGGTAGATAGTATTGAGCGCAGCCATTATCGCACGCCAGGACATAAGAATGTCCGGTGGAGCTCTGGGGACATCATACAGATATTTTCCCAAGCGTTCCCACGAAGTGCGACGCAGCGTGCCCTCAGCCGGATAAGCAGGACAGTGCTGCTCCACATAAAGCAAGAAGGAGGTGATAGATTTTCTAGACAAGGTATATACAGTGGTGCCGTTAATTTTCTGCAAACAATTAGCCTTCTTCACTAATTGGTAAAGTTCGTCCCTATGAACTGACGAAACTTTGGAGAGTGAGGAGCCCATTACTTACGATTGTACAGAGCCTTTGCCAGGTGCGTAGCAACGGGAGTGAAGGCAGCGCACCTCTAGACAGAAGTCACGCCGTGGAGCTGAAGAAGTGAGAGATCCCGGACGAGCCCCCAGTTGTCGCATTGTCGCGGTTTGCTCGTTGTCCTTAGGTTCTCTGATCAGCTCGTAGAGCTCCCGCAGGGGTGAAATTTAGAGGGACCCTCGCGAGGGTGAGTACTTAAGTACTAGAATCAATTGACACAGACACCATAGTTTCTCAAGGTGAGAGAGCACGTTGTGCCCGGGGTAGATGAAGAAGTCCCCCGATTGCAACGCACCACCCTCTTTTATTTTGCAGTTTTATCAGGGCAAGGGGAGCGAGACATATGTGAAGAGGAGCAAGGAAGTATAATTCTAATGGCGCCATGGCAGGATGCGACCACTGTTGTGTGCTAAGATAGCGTGATTATCTATTAACAAGATATTTGTGGTCAGGTAATTCCTGTAACTATTTGCCTACGTGTGGTGCCAAGCTGAGCTTATCATGCAATTCCTAACTTGAGAAGGTCATTCTTACGGCCTTATGTCAAGAGGACTCTCGAGGTTTACTACAGGAAAGTACCACTAATATGATTATGGTTATTGTATTACTACTAAACAGCTGTGAGTTATACTTTAGAGACCAAATTTACAGAACATTCACATCTAAATCTGTTTTTAATATTCCATATTTCTGTTGCAGAGAGACCTTCAATCTGGGAACGTTTCACATTTTATCATCTAGTGTGCTAAAGGGAAGTACTGTATAGCAAATTTCATCACTTAATTTTTTGAAGCCTGTATTCTAGCTAGTGAAATCACTGAACACGTTTCTCTATAACTGGCTGTAGCATTCTTTTTTAAAAAACATTAGTTGACGCTCTGAACAAATAATTCTCTTCTAAATAAGTGTTCGGGCTGGGCTGAAATTAGGATGATTTTTTTTATTAGCAGATGAATTCATCACAATCTACATAAAAGGAATTAAATTCTGTTCAGTTGTGGTCACCATTCAAAAGCACTGTGTTTGAGTTTAGCCTGGTGGTTTATTTTTATCTCCTCCTCTTTGCCCCCATATAGCTGACAAAAATATTTGACTAGCATTCTTGAACTGGTAGGTATCAATAAAAGAAATTTTAAATGGATATCACCAGAATTCAAACTCAACTCAGCGAGATTTTTTTTGTAGTTCTACAACCTATTCAGTGATTTCTAAGTGGGCCTGTGAGAAAGCTTATTTCATTTTCAAGGCATTATCATCATTAGATTATTACTACTTTTAAACATCCATGCAAAAAGAGATGGCTCTCAGTCTCATTCAGCCACAGAAATTGGGAGTCAATTGTGGTTATAGGCCGAGGACCACCTGTATTAGGGATGTTTGGATTCTTCACTTGTTCCTTTGGCAACAGCAGCTTGTCAGTATTCAGTTGTTACACTGAACAATCCACTGTTATTTTTTGTCACACACTGTAAAACTAATAACATCACTCTAAAATAGAAATACACTGCTCAAAAAAATAAAGGGAACATAAAAAGAAGACATCCCAGATCTGAATGAATGAAATATTTTTATTAAATACTTTGTTCATTACATAATTGAATGTGCTGACAACAAAATCACAAAAAAATTATCAATGGAAATCAAATTTAGTAACCCATGGAAATCTGGATTTGGAGTTACACTCAAAATTAAAGTGGAAAAAAACATTACAGGCTGATCCAACTTTGATGTAATGTCCTTAAAACAAGTCAAAATGAGGCTCAGTAGTGTGTGTGGCCTCCACGTACCTCTAGGACCTCCCTACAAGGCCTGGGCTTGCTCCTGATGAGGTGGCGGATGGTCTCCTGAGGGATCTCCTCCCACACCTGGACTAAAGCATCCCCCAACTCTTGGACAGTCTGTGGTGCAACATGGTGTTGGTGGATGGAGCGAGACATGATGTCCCAGATGTGCTCAATTGGATTCAGGTCTGGGGAACGGGCGGGCCAGTCCATAGCATCAATGCCTTCGTCTTGAAGGAACTGCTGACACACTGCAGCCACATGAGGTCTAGCACTGTCCTGCATTAGGAGGAACCCAGGGCCAACTGCACCAGCATATGGTCTCACAAGGGGTCCCAGGAGCTCATCTCGGTACCTAATGGCAGTCAGGCTACCTCTGGCGAGCACATGGAGGGCTATGCGGCCCTCTAAAGAAATGCCATCCTACACCATTACTGACTCACTGCCAAACCGGTCATGCTGGAGGATGTTGCAGGCAACAGAACATTATCCACGGCATCTCCAGACCCTGTCACGTCTGCCACATGTGCTCAGTGTGAACCTGCTTTCGTCTGTGAAGAGCACAGAGCGCCAGTGGCGAATTTGCCAATCTTGGTGTTCTCTGGCAAATGCCAAACATCCTGCACGGTGTTGGGCTATAAGCACAACCCCCACCTGTGGACGTTGGGCCCTCATAGAGTCTGTTTCTGACCATTTATTTTTTTGAGCCGTGTAAAATCTCCTATTAGCAGAAGGTAAAAATAAATTAATTTATGTAAAATTGAAAAGGAATTAAAACCCATGAAGGACCTATAAAATTAGATCAGTCTTACAATCAATAAACCAATTGTTGTAGATAACTGAGTGAGTGACATAAGAAGCAGTAGGATTTGTAAAAAAAAACCCTGTAAGGCTGTAAAGCTTATATTGAGTCTAATGGCTGCTGAAGCCCTGCTGGGGTTTGTTGGGATGATGACAATTATATGCATATTTAAAAGGAAACAGAAAAATCAGGGAGGAAAGAAAAAAAGAGGGAAAGATTACAGAATATACTGAGTTAATGGCAACTTCCACATTCATTGATGGCAACTAAACATTAAACAAACAAGCCTGATACATAAATGAGAGAGTTATGACGGACACCTAAAACCATGATTTATGGGTTTAGCTGTAAGATATCTTTAATATAGATACACCTGAAGACATGATGAAGCTTCTAAGACACCTCTTTTTTTTTTTAAATTCAGACAAATTTAAATGATGGTCAGGTTATTTCTCTCTAGATCGATTGATTGATCCACTCCTTCAATTTACAAGGCCACCTGACCTGTTAGGGGAGTGTCAGGCAGCTGCCCGCGCACAAAGAGAAATAAGGCAGGAGGGTCTCTCCAACCAAGGAAGCGTCTGAGAATGTATGGAGCAGAGCTGCGGTCTTGGCATCAAAGAAGCTCACTTGCCCCCCTTCGCAGTTGAGAGAGATGCGGATCCTCGTGGGCATCTCAGACAGGACCAGTGCAGAGCGTTTTGATGGAGAGGTGGCCATGTATGTACCTTCCCATTCCCAAATCCTCCACTGCCTGTTCTGCACATAAACATTTTTAAAGTTCACTGGCTTGCTGGTAACCCCTACATCCCATCCTCTTGTACCACCTACAATAACATCCCAGAAATGTCGCCCTGATGAGAACATCTGACAGCCAAGGACACAAGGTTTCCAGAAATTTCCCTTAAGTCCTGTGAAGCTTTTTCCTTCTTCAGAGATTTTAAGGCAGTCAGGATCAGCTGTGGCTGGATCCAGAGTTACATTCACTGTAAGGGGGAAGGGAAGGAAGGAAGGGAGGAAAAAAAGACTTTCAGCTGCAGGCCTGGTGTGTGAAAAGAACTGAACAGAACAACAGCTTTATTTGTCCAAGTGAGTATCTGACACACAAGGAATTTGTCTCTGCTGCATAAGCTCATATTGTACATATTAATGGAAAATAATAGTTCATAAATCATAAAATCATTAAAGTTTAGTGGACATAGTTTTTAAGGTATCTAATCCTATATTTTTTTGTTAATCTATCATGTGTCTCTTAAAGTTACTGGCATCAGAGCTTAAAACAGCAAGCAATTGTGATCCATAAAAGTCATATTTACCTTCCTGCAGTTGAAGTCCACTTTCCAGAGTATCTAGGGGAAGAAAAGGGAGATATTTAATACCTTATCAGAGACAGACAGACAGAGATTGGGAGAGGGAGAGGGGGAGAGAATGAATCCAAGTCAACATAGGACTCCAGAAACCTCAGCCAAGCCACCAGTCCCTTTTCTGTGACAAATACAATCTTTTGAAAAGAAGGACATGTTTAATTACCTCTCTGGGGAATGTAAACCAGAAAGGAGGTGGGGGTGGAGATATGACTTTCTGAATAGACTCAGGAATAAAAAGTGACTTGAGAAGCAAGTCAAGAAAAGCTGAGTGTGGAACAACAGAGCAAATTGCAAGGGCTCCTTGAGCAAAAGTCCCAGCAGGGGAAATGCCAGAGGAAGAAAGAAAAGGAGACTCAGCCCAGAAAAGGCAGCCGAGGGAACTGCCCAAGCAAGGAGAGAAACCCTTCTGGTCATAGGAAAAATTGACAAGGGGTGCAAACTAGAAAGTGCAGTGAAAAGTTGGGGTTAGAAAAAGGCTGAATGAGAGAAAGGAAAGAATTGCTGCTAAGGAGAAGATCATCTTGCCTTGACTAGTTGTAGGCAAAATTCTGATAGACTAAAGCTGCCTAAAGTTGAGTCTGTATAGCCTCAAGGATCCCTTCTGTTGTCCTCTCTGCCACCAAATCAGAAGTCTTCCAGTCCTCCCAACGAGTGTCAGGGAAGCAAAATAAGGGGGAAATTTCCCAATTCAGAAACCTCTTGAATCTGCCAGTGCAAAGAATTATTATCAGGTACCCAATTTCACTGCCTTAAGAAACTGGCCCTGGAAGAGGGGTTTCCTTGCAACTGGAGTTTGCTATCCAGTCCGCAGTTTGTTTGTTTTAAACTGCTTTTCTCATTCCTGGGCGATCTATATTTCTTCTCTGACAGAGTGTCTCCCTGCACCTCATATTTGGACTCTGCTCTCTTTGGCCACCTCCTTTTTTGAAAAAACGCTTCCCTGACCAATTCTTTTTCTTCTGATTGCTGCCTGTGATCCCAACTATTTTCTTTCCCAATTATTTTCCTGCAGAACTCTTGCAGCCAAAAGGGTGAGAAATTTGGGCTGCGAGGGTGGTGCAGGAAGCTGTTCAGACCCCCACGTGCCCCCTTTTTGGCCTGGACGGCCTCCTGTGCCACCCAGGCAGCCAAAATGGGATGAGGGGGGCAGCTCGTGGCCCTCCCGCACCCATTTTGGTTAGCAGAGGCACCATGAGCTGATCCCATGCGCTGGATCTAAGCACCCTGTGCGCCAAATGCAGCCAGCGGGCCTTGAGTTTGACACCCCTATTATATTCCACCAGGTATAAATATATTCTATTATATATATATTCCATATACAGGTAGTGCTCAGCACTGACAAAAGTGAATTATCACCGATTCTCCCACATTCTGTTGTTGCAGCCTCTCGAGTCACGTGATCAAAATTCGGGCACTGGGAACCAGCTTGTATTTATGATGGTTGCAGCATCTCTTGGTTCTGGGATTGTCCTCTTCAACCATCCTGGGAAGCTTCTGACAAGCAAAGTCAATGGGGGAAGATTCCAGATTCATTTATCAACCATGATTCACTTAATGCCGTGATTTTCTGAATTAACAGTGGCAAAAATGAGGCACGCCTTGCTTAGCAACAGAAATTTTCAGCTTAACTGAGGTCGTAAGCCAAGAACTTCCTGTATATATTCCATTATACTTAGTGGAAACTTAGCCTGCCTCCCCAGTCATCAGTGTACAAAAATCTGGAATATAAAGAATATAGATAGTCCTTGTCTTACAATCGCAACTGAGCCCAGAATTTATGTTCCTAAGTGAGAAATTTGTTAAGTGAGTTTTTCCCCATTTTACGACTGTTCTTGCCGCATTTGGTAAGTGAATGACAGATTTTGTTAAATTGGTCACCCGGTCGTTAAGTGAATCTGCCTTCCCCATTGACTTTGCTTGTCAGAAGGTCACAAAAGATAATCACTGCAACTGTCATAAATATGAAACTATCGTCAAGCATCCAAAAGTAAATCACGGTGGTTGTGGAGATGATACAATGGTCATAAGTGTCAAAAAAAGTCATAAGTCACTTTTTTCAGTGACATTCTAACTGTGAACAGTCACTAAGTGAACTGTTGTTAAGTTGAGGACTACCTGTAAATGCTCAATTATGAGTAGCTAATGGTTCCCATCTTTTTTGGGAGAAACCATAAAGCTCCTCTTCCCCTCCTGGTGCCAAGACACAAGGCCGTTCCCCAGAGAAAGGAGGGTCTCTCTTCTGCTGATCCTGAAATTGATCCCTCTTTGATCCCCCTGACAGTGATCCAGAATCTCTCTTGGATGCTCAAAACGTCCTCCAGCGTAAAACCCCAGCGGCTGTTTTTTTACCTCTCAATTTTTTCATGGCATTTTTCAGAAGCGGAATTATATCACTGAAATCCCAGATTGTCCACTTCGGCTCTAGCAGTGAATCCACAGGATTCTCGTATGTTTCCTTAGCCTGGTATCTGGCAAGACAAAAGAACAGAATAACAGAGTTGGAAGGTCACCTAGTCCAACCCCCCACAACCGCCCAAGCAGGAGAACCTACACTGTTTCTGACAGATGGCAGTCCGGCCTCCTCTTGAAAGCTTCCAGTGATGAAGCTCCCACAATTTCTGCTGTTCCAGTGGTTCATTGTCCTCAGTCAAAAAGTATCTCCTTAATTTCCAGGCTGAATCTCTCCTTGGTTAGTGTCCATCCATTATTCCTTGTTTGGGCTTCAACTGCATTGGAAAATAGTTTGACCCCTTCCTCTCTGTGGCAACCCCTCAGATACTGGAACACTGCTATCATGTCTCCCCTGGTCCTTTTCTTCACTAGACTAGCCAGGCCCAGTTCCTGTAACCATTAGAAACCTGCCAATAAAAGCAGCTTTCAAAACCATCAGACGGTGCTCTCTCTCTCTCTCTCTCCCTCTCTCCCCCTCTCCCCGGCCCCTCTCTCTCCCTAGTAGACGCTAATAAGTTTCAGTTTTGGGCTGCCTATTCTTGAAAATTCTTGTGAATCTCTTAGCCAAAACAATGGATTTTATCTTACCAAATGACTGGTGTCTAATATGGGTGACAAATAATTAGACAATGGTTATAACATTCAAACTTATCTTGATGGATTTTAATTCTGCATTTAACACAATTCTTCCACATAGATTAGTGTCTAAATCTAAGGACCTTGGGCTTTCTCATTCAATCTACCTTTGGATTATGGATTTCCTGTCTGGCTGCTCTCAGAGGGTCAGATTAGGTAATCATACTTCTTTGGCCCTTATTCTTAATACTGGTACACCACAGGGTTGTGTGTTGAGACCCTCACTCTATACTCTATGTACATGACTGCATTCCAATTCACGCCAGTAATACTAAATTTGCAAATGATACATCAGGGTTGGGGAGGGGATGAGTCTGCCTATCGAGATGAGGTGGACTGGTTGCTTTCATGCTGTGGAGACAATAATTTGGTCCTTAACACCAGTAAGACCAAGGAGCTTATTGTGGACTACAGAAGGAATAGATCAGACATCCAGAGCACCTGACCTGGGATGCTCACATTGCAGCATTGGTCAAAAGGGCCCAGCAGAGATTATACTACCTGAGATTTCTCAGAAAACAATAACTGAATGAAAAATTCTTGGTGATCTTCTACTGCTGCACTATAGAGAGTACCTTAACATACTGCACCTGTGTATGGTTTGCTAATTACACAGTGGCAGATGGGACAGTGCTCCAGAGGGTTAACATCATTGCCCAGAGGATCATTGGTTGACCTCTCCCCTCTTTGGAAGAGCTTTATAGCTGGCGCTGCCTTAAGAAAGTTCAAAACATTCCCAAAGATCCATCTCATCCTGGGCACCTTTTTTTTGAACTATTGCCATCTGGCAGACAGCACAGGACAATAAAAACAAGGACAAATAGGATGAAAATCAACTTATACCCCAGAGCAGTAACTATGATGAATTCTATTGTATAGTGCAATACTAATGCATCATCAGGGGTTTTGAATTCAGTTGTGTAGAGTGTGAAGGATGTGTGTTTTTATTTTATTATTATTATTACACAGTCAGTCAGATGTTCAGACTAGGTTTGGAATTTTTGTCTATCTTTCGAGTCCTTACCAATGACCTGCGATAGGCAAGTCTGGATGTTTGATGGTGCTACAGATATCACCGCAGGATCGAAGCTGTTCCAAGTAAAGCTGCCTTCTGCAATTGACTAATGGCAAATTGGTCAATGCCTATAGTGTTCAAGTGGTCCTCCAGTTCTTTTGGGACTGCACCCAAGGCACCTATTACTATTGGTACTATCCTGGCTTGCCTTTGCCATAGTTGTTCTATTTCTATTTGTTTTATTATTATTATTATTATTATTATTATTATTATTATTATTATTATTATTATTATTATTAATAGTTTTCTTATATGTGATGTACATTGAAGATGGCATTTAATTTCATTGTACGAGGTGCAATGACAATAAACTTAAATTTAAAGGCAATGCAATCAAATCGCAGTTAACATCTGTCACAGCGTCCCTGTAATCACAATTCAGGTTCTTGCAAACCGGCATGTATTTATCATAGTTGCATTACTTGGAACAGCTTATATCCTACAATGATACCATTAAAACCATTAAACATCTGTCTCTTCTTGGGAAGGACTCAGTAGGTGGATAAAAATGCCAAATTCAATCTAAACTTCTGGCTGGCTGTGAAACCAACAATAATACTTGGTCATATCAAATGTTTCTAATTATATTGTGTTGAAGTTATCTGAGGAAATGTCTAAAAAGACCCTGAAGTGCAGTACATTCTCTTTACGTTAAAATACTGCTAAATACAACCAGAACTTTCCAAAATAGGAAAACTGCTGGAGGATCTGCAAATCTCTGAGGGTGTAAAGAAAAGGATGGATTCACTTACTTCTTCAAGATGCTTCCAATGTCCTAAAAAACAAAGAGACAAAGCATTGAAAGGAGCCATTTCCTATGCAGAAAATTAGATGATAAAAGATTCACAAAATAAATGAGTGAAACGTCTGGACAACTAGACACTAACTGACATATAAAGTACTTCCATTTTTTAAATGAAAAAACTCACATTGCTCTTTTTCCCCCAGCTGTTCAACCTTTTAGAGGTATTGTTTTTATTTTTTTGGCTAAGAAAAATTATAACCCGGTTCAATCCAACACAATTACAGAATATACATATATATTTTTTAAACATCCCCTGCATTATGCTTCCCGAATCAAGGCACTTCGGAAAATCCAAGTGGTTATAATACTTCATAGAAGGTCATCAGTGTTGGGGTTCTCCTTGGCCTGGAGATTAAGGGAAGGGAGAGACCCTACAAAGAAAACACACCACCCCATCCCCTAATTGGGGGCAGGAACCTCAAATTATGAAGAATATACAGAGACAGCACTTTGAATGATTGATTTTCGCATGGCCTGCTTTTTCTGAATTACATTATGTATCCCTAACATTAGCCATTACAGGTAGTCCTTGATGAAATAGTTCATTTAGTGACCGTTCCTTTCCATAGAAAGAGCCCAAAAGATTACTAAATGAGGAGTTGAAAAAAAAAGATTTTGAACCTTGTCGAGTGCAGCCAGAATCCTACATGCAGACAAGGAAAGATATATCAATCTCCACAAGAGAAGAATGGATGGAAAAAGTGATGGCGCTAGAAAAAATGGAAGAAAAATGACTTCTTTAATTAGATATGACCCGTTATTTGCACTTGGAAGCTGCTTCTAAACTTTGTGCTCGAGAAAGGAAAAAATGAACTCTTGATGCTTGATTTTGCTTCTTAGACTATTTTGTTTTTGTAGACATGGCTAGTAATGACTAGATATGCAAAAATAAAAAGTTGAGGCTGTAATTTTATTTTGTATTTTACTGTGCAGAAAAAAAAGATGAAGCACAATGTTTTTTTTCTTTTCCCTTTATCCCACACTTCTATCCCATTTTTATCCTTCTCCATTTCACTTTTTTCTTTATTTTCACTTGTACTTTTCACTATTATGTTTTTGATAAAATTTATGAAAAAAGGGAAAGAGTCAAAAAGAGTATTCTGTGGAGGGGCTGAAAAAGACGATTCCGTTTCCTCATTGGGACATCCATGATACAAAAAAGATGTTGAGACAGAGAGGAGCAAGAAAGATGATAAGGGCTCTGGAGGTCAAACCGTTCAATGAATGGCTGAGGGAACTCGGTATGCTTAACCTAGCCAAGAGAAGGCTTAGGGGAGACAGAGCAGCCATCTTCCCATACTTGAAGGGCTCTCGTAGGGAAAAGGGCATCGATTTATTCTCCATAGCACCTGAGGGCAGAAGAAGAAGCAAGGGGTGGAAGCTCATCACAAGCAGATCCAACCAAGAAATAATTTCCTGACTGTAGGAACAAATAATCAATGGAACAGCTTCTCTTCCAGAGTTCTGGGTGCTTCGTCACTGGAATTTTCCAATAATAAATTGGACAACCATTTTTTCAGGATGGAATAAGGACTCCTGCCTTGGGCAGAGGATTGGACTAGAAGACCTCCGAGATCCCTTCCAGCCCTAGGAATCTATGGTCTCAACTTCCTGTCCTGACCTGTAAGAGTTTGCTGGCTGGCTGCTGATGCTTCTCCTCTATCTCCTGGATGAGATGGTCAAGAGAGCGCACTTCCTCCATGTGCATGGCCAACCCCTTCTCCTTTCTTGCCATAATATCCTTCTCCGTCTCTTCCATTCTAGTCAATAGAAGCTTCTCCTGTCCTTCTAACCAGAGTTGTAGTTCTCTGAATTCAGCCACTACATTTTTTTTCACTTTTTCAATGAGATCCTGGAACAAGAAAGACAAAAAGCAAAAGGCATACTTTTATTTTAATTATTTTACCTAATTATTTTTATCTTAAGTGCTATACTAACTAAACGGATTCCATTCCAGAAGTGGGATGGGATAATTTCGTAAGGAGAAAAAAAACCCTTTCGATATTAAAAAGCACAGCGGGGGAAGGTTACTAAAAAGAAAATGTCTTTGGTTTAAATGATCTCTCATGAAAATTTTCTTGGCAATCAGGGATTCCAAAAAAGGAGACAGAAAAATGAGTTCACAATTTTTTCAGTAAGATGAAATACGGTTTGCATTAATTTATTATGCCAACCAAACCCATTGTAGAAAAGATGGACTTAACCCAACTGTGACTCATTCAACCAATGGTGCCATCTCAGTCCCTAGCACTGTTTTTAATTTGAACTTCATTTATGCCAGAACTTGTATTACAAACTGGCTGCCTGTTATCCAAGATGGCAGATGGGGTTCGTCTTCCTATTAGCTCAAAGGCTCCTCAGCATTGGATCAATACTTACAAGCATCTCCTGTGCTGTTTGCTCTGTGTCTCTTTTGTATGTAGCTATTTTTTCTTTCTGCTCCTTCTGAGCCTTCAGGCAATCCTCCACCTTGATCTGAAGAGAAAATACAAATTTTGAGGTTCTTTTCAGTAAAGAATTAGATCGGAGGAAAGACCCTTTTAGAAGTTATATTCAACCGTCATAAATACATGGAAGTTGCCAAGCGTCCGAATTTTGATCATGTGACCATAGAATGCTTGTAATGATCAAAAGGGTGAAAAACCTTACGACACTTTTTCCATTGCCGTTCTAACTTTTAACGGTCACTAAATGAATGGTTCTAAGTCCAGGACTACCTGCAATGGCACTAAAGGGAGCTGCCTGAGTCTCCTGCTTGCAGTCATCCCAGAAGCATCACTGAGAAATCAAAGTTTGGGCTCATCCAGCAGGATTGTTTTTCGGGATCTGCACTCAAGATTTTGGAGGACCCCATGACAATTTTGCTCTAGGTCAAAGGTGGAAAGGGAGCTGGCAAAGGGAACCTATTTATCCCTACAGGCAATTTCCATTGCTAAGCAAGATAAATAAATTCATAAATTCATGCCTGTTGCCAATCATCCCAATTTTGATCAGTGACCACAGGGATGCTACAATGGTCATAAGTGTGAAAACGGACATAAGTCACTTTTTTCAATGGTATTGTAACTTTGAACAGTCACGAAACAAATGGTTATAAGTCAAACACTATGGTAAATCTGTCTTCAAAAATTGCAGTCTCAGATGATACAGCAAGAGATGAAGATCTCAAGCTGGAATAAGGGAAGTTTGGCAGAAAATTGCAGATGAGTGTAATAAGACCAGTAACGAATGGGGGGGGGGGGGGCACTGCTGCTTAGCAATAAGAAAATTGCAAGGTAGTTAGAAGGACTCCAGTTAGAAGGATGGTAGCTAAGGCAGATAGACATAAACTTTGGTAACTTACTGTAATAATAAAACACACACCCCTTTTGATAAGAAAGCTTATGAGTATAAAATATGCAATTTATGAAGGAGGAGGAGGAAAGTAGTTCAGGACAAGAAGTCAAAAGAAACACTGTCAGGGGAACAAGGGGTGATTCTTAGGGTGTTAACTCCCTGGATCTTAAGTGTGTAAAATTTGTATTTCTATATGGTTAGGGGTCTCGGCTTTTTTTTAGCTGGAGACCCTTTTGCTGAAGTATTTGAATTAAATAATTCAATTGGAATCTAAAATACTGTATATAAAGAACGGTTGCAGGAACTGGGTACGTCCAGTTTAATGAAAAGAAGGACTAGGGAAGACATGATAGCAATGTTCCAATATCTCAGAGGCTGCCACAAAGAAGAGAGAGTCAAGCTATTCTCCAAAGCAGAACCTCCTGTCTGGTCCTGATTGGCATCTGCGCAAGGCTAAACCCACTTTGCCAACAACAGAGAATGCAAGTAAAGTTCTTTAAAATCCTTAAATCTAAGGATTGCCAGGAAGGCCAAGGATCTGGCTGCCTCCCCGCAGCGATCCCTCCTGGCTGCCTCCTACCTGGTATTCCTGGAAAGCCTCCTCCGCGGGGATCACCCGATGGCCCTCGTGCTCTTTGGATCGGTCGCAGACCAAGCAGATGAGGGTCTCATGTTGTTTGCAAAAGAGTTTGAGGGGCTCCCGGTGCTTCGGGCAAAAGCTCCCTTCTTCCTCCTCCGGATGGCGGCTGCATCCTCTGGCCACTTCTGCCACCCGCGCCAGGTGCGGGTTGGGGAGGACGCTGCGGGGCGCGAAGGTCTGTCTGCACTCGGGACAGGAAGCCTCCGATTCCGACGTCCCCCAACTGCGGGTCAGGCAGCCCCGGCAGAAGTTGTGACCACACTCCGGGATGAGCACGGGGTCCTGGAAATAGTTCAGGCAAACGGAGCAGGTGGCTTCTTCCAGGAAATCCTGCAAGGACGCTCCGGCCGCCATCGCCGCCCCCAAAAGGAAAGAGAAAGTTAAGTTTCGTTTCTCTTCCTCCGAATCACGTGACGCCCTTTGGGCTCTGCCCAGACGGGAAACCGAAGTCAATTGTTGTTGCTGTTGCGTTCGTCTTCGCTGGCCTCTTAAAGAGGAACTGCAGTATTTTAAAAAGAACAAATTGGGGAGGAGGAAAAATTCACAGGACAGATCCCGATCCATTATTATTAGCCCAACCAGCTCGTTAAAGGGAAAATTGTTTTAAAAACTGGGAAGAAGGAAACGTCCCTGGGACGAACCCCGATCAATTCCAATTGATCCCAGCATCCTGTTAAATATTTTTTAAAAAAAAAACTAGGGAGAAAAACCCGATCAATTATTGATCCAAACATTCTTCAAAAGGAGAGGTGGGGAATCATGGTCCCTTTATGACTTGTGGATGTCAAGTGGGGTTTCCTCTTTGAGCAGAGGGTAAACTAGAAGACCTCCAAGGCCCCTTCCAGCTCTAGTCTGATTGATTGATTGTCCTCAACTCCCAGAATTCGTGAGCCAGTTGGCTCAGGAATTTTGGGAGTTGAACTCTGCAAATTATAAAAGGGCCACCGTTTTCCTCGCCTCCCCGCTGAAGGAAAAGATATTGAAAAATCTGGGGGAGAAAGAAACATCCATGGGACGGATTCCCGATCAATTATTATTGATGCAACCAGCTTATTACACGGGAAAATGCTTTTTAAAAACTAGGAAAAAGGAAACATGTATGGGACCCGAGAGTAAACTTGGAATGAGAGAGACAGTAAGAAGCCGTTGATAAAAGCCCAAATCTAATGCTGCAACGGATGGGATGTCTCAGAGATAAAGGGGAACGACGGGTGGAAATTAAACTCTTTTCGGTCACTTTTACTACGAATATCCGGCAGAGGAAGAACTGCCTGGACTGCCCCCTTCCCAGCCAGCCAATCAGGAAATGGATCAGGAAAAGCTCTAAAACTGGCCAAAAGTCATGGAGAAGAGGCAGCCTGGGTCAGTCTGTACAAGGGAGACGCAGAAGGCTGTCTTGTAGATGTAGACTATGGAATATACAAAATGTGCAATAAGATCATTTGCTGAATAAAAATCTTCAAGCTCGAGGTGCCTTAAGACAAAAGATGGATAGAAAGAGTCATTCTTAGTCTCAGGCCAACTTAGGACAGGAGGGGAGGAGGGAAATCTGGTGGGTGGAGAACATCTCATAGACCTTTGCTCTTTCTTCAAGGACTTTTTGAGAGGCTTCTTTAATCACAACAGGGTCTCTGAGGGGACAGAGACAATCCCAAGCCCCCTACTTTATCTTCCCTTTTGGGTGGTGGCCCCTCTTTTATAGAATGCCCTCCCCAGAGTCCCTCAATTGGCACCCACACTGGCATTATTTTGGCACCAAGTGAAGGCTTTTCTGTGGAAGGAAGGAAGGAAAGGTTGGAAGAAAAATCCTTCTAGATCAATTCCAAGCTGGTAGAAAGATGCTGGAAATAACATGGAGGCTGATTGGAAAGCGGGTCCATTTAGTGATGAAGCAGAACCACCAGTTCTGGGACAGTTGACCAAATGGCTGAATGAGTGGATGGATCTTTATAATTTCTGTAACTCTGAAGTTTGGGATTTTGTGCAGTATGGGATTTGTGTTCTGAAAGGTGATTCTTACTGTCGCTGATGGCTGTGTCCTGTGTTAGATTTTTGGGTGAGGGGCTGCTTGCTCTAATCCTATCATTTGGATTTTGTTAGCTGTCGAAATTGCTGTAAGGGATTTCGAAATATCCTGTCATGAATGGACTTCTGCCGGCAGCATTTGCTTTGCTTATGAATGGAGCCATGTAGATAGTTGGCTTCCTCTTTCACGAAGCTCCTTATCTTGTTAAGTGCCAGCATCTGTTGTGGGCTATTAAGAAAGACTGGGGGCTGCCTTCTGCCTCCAAGGACATGTTTTATAGAACATTCACATCTAAATCTGTTTTTAATATTCCATATTTCTGTTGCAGGGAGACCTTCAATCTGGGAACGATTAACATTTTATCATCTAGTGTGCTAAAGGGAAGTACTGTATAGCAAATTCCATCATTTAATTTTTTAAAGCCTGTATTCTAGCTAGTGAAATCACTGAACACGTTCCTCTATAACTGGCTGTAGCATTCTTTTTTTTTAAACACTAGTTGATACCCAGAACAAATAATTATTTTCCCAAGTAAGTGTTTGGGCTGCGCTGAAATTAGGATGATTTTTTTTAATTAGCAGATCAATTCATCACAATCTACATAAAAGGAATTAAATTCTGTTCAGTTGAGATCACCATTCAAAAGCACTGTGTATGAATTTAGCCTGGTGGTTTATTTTTATCTCCTCCTCCTTGTCTCCATTTAGTTGACAAAAATATTTGACTAGCATTCTTGGACCTGTAGGTATCAATAAAAGAAATTTTAAATGGCTATCACCAGGATTCAAACTCAACTGAGCGAGGGGTTTTTTTGTAGTTCTACAACCTATTCAGTGATTTCTAAGTGGGCCTGTGAGAAAGCTTATTTTATTTTCAAGGCATTATCATCATTAGACTATTACTACTTTTAAACATCCATGCAAAAAGAGATGGCTCTCAGTACAAAGAAACAAAAGCATTTTATCACTGCAATCCCAGATTGTGCACTTTAGCTCTAGAAGCAAATCCACCGGATTCTCGTGTGTTTCCTTAGCCTGGAATCTGGCAAGACTAAAGAACAGAATAACAGAGTTGGAAGGTCATCTAGTCCAACCCTCCCACAACCGCCCAAGCAAGGGGACCCTATACTGTTTCTGACAGATGGCAGTCCGGCCTCTTCTTGAAAGCTTCCAATGATGAAGCTCCCACAATGTCTAAAGGCAAAGCTGTTCCAGTGGTTCATTGTCCTCAGTCAGAAAATGTCTTCTTATTTCTAGCTTGAATCTCTCCTTGATCAATTTCCATCCATTGTTCCTTGTCTGACCTTCAAGCGCTTTGGAAAATAGATTGACCTCTTTCCTCTCTGTGGTAGCCCTTCAAATATTGGAACTCTGTTTGTTCCAGGTGCTTGAGTATTGGATAGCTACCAGATCGAATCTGCGCTGGTCACCAGAGGTTTTGTCTTTTGAGCTTTCCGACTCAGACTGGAGCCCATCCTCTCTCTCTCTGGCTAGAATGTGTGCACTGGGCTGTTCTAGGCCTTGTATTTCTGTGGTGCTGGTTGTGTGCGGCTTTTAGTTGTTAAGTGGAGTGTTGATGGCCAATTATTGATTCACTGATTGTCATTTTCCTGTGTTCCCCCATCCTTGGCTCCTAAGTACCTGGTAAGCTGGTTAATCAGCATTCCTGTTGATCGACAAGAGTTCCTGTTTCCCAAGCTTCAGTCATTTCTCTGACTGGCTATTCAAATATGGGCACCCTGGTGACCCAGTTTCAGTTTTGGGCTCCCTATTCTTGAAAAGTCTTGTGAATATCTTGCTCAAAAAAATGGATTGTATTTTACCAAATGACTGATGACTAATATGGGTGAGGTAGGTAATCAATTAGAAGATAGAGATAACATTCAAACTGATCTTGATGAATTTAAGGTAATGCAATGAAATGTAATAGAGATGAATGCACTTACAAGTAACCTTCAATTGGGTGGGATTCAAATTTTTTAACAACCGGTTCTGTGGGCATGGCTTAGTTGGTGGGTGTGGCTTGGTGATCATATGACTGGGTGGACATGGCTTGGTGGTCATGTTATTGTCTGGGCGTGGCCAACTCAATATCACTCATATCGAGGCACGCATCTCCTCACACGGCCTCTCAAGACTGTGGGGATGCTGCAACAGTTGTAAGTGTGAAAACCGGTCATAAGTCACTTTTTTCAGTTCCATTGTAACTTTGAATGGTCACTCCACACAAGCAAAGTACCAGCAAAGAAGGGAAAGAAAACTCCAGAGAAGGTCCTGAGACAGGAAGTCTAGTCCTGCCAAGAATGTAATAAGGGTTAACGGAGAGGCAGTTTCTGTAAGCAACACCAGAATGTTTCCTTCCTGTCTTCCTTACAGGATTAGACCAGTAATTTCTTCTAACAACCTTTCTTGTCTAAGAAAAATTATACTTTCTTGTCTGAGAAAAATTATACCCCAGTTGAATCCAACACAATTACAGAATATCTATATCTACATATCTGTCTCTGTCTCTCTTTCTGTCTCTCTCTCTATAGATAGAGAGAGAGAGAGAGAGAGAGAGAGAGAGAGAGAGAGAGAGAATAGCAAAAAGAAAATACTATTTGAAAAACAAAACAGTGCATCAATAGAATAAAAAAATCCCCTGCATTTCTGCTTCCCGAATCAAGGCATTTCGGAAAATCCAAGTGGTTATAATACTTTGTAGAAGGTCATCAGTGTTGGGGTTCTCCTTGGCCTGGAGGTTAAGGGGAAGGGGTGACCCTACATACAACACAATGTATAGGGATAGGAACCCTAAGCAGGCATTTTTAAAATCATGAAGAATAGAGAGACAGTGACCAGCATTTTGAATTCTTGCTTTTTGCATGGCCTGATTTTTCTGAATTATATTAGCTATTACAGGTAGTCCTTGACTAAATAGTTCATTTAGTGACCGTTCGAAGTTACCACAGGACTGAAAAAGCTGACTTATGACCATTTTTCACACTTTAAAAAGTTGCAGCATCCCCATGATCGCATGATCAAAATTCAGCCCCTTGACAACAGATTCATATTTATGATGGTTGTAGCTTCCCGGGGGTCATAAGTGATCACCATTTGTGACCTTCTGACAAGCAAAGTCAGTGGGGATTCATTTAACAACCGTGTTACTAACTTAAACACTGCAGTGATTCACTTAACGAAAGTGGCAAGAACGGTTGTAAAATGGGCAAAATTCAGTTAACAAGTTTCACTTAGCAACAGAAATTTCGGGCCCAAGTCGAGGACTACCTGTAGCCTTCATACCGTCCAGTTTCCTTTCCATAGAAAGAGACAAAAAGATTACTAAATGAGGAATTGAAAAAAAGATTTTGAACTTAGTTGAGTACAGCCAGAATCTTGTATGCACACACATGGAAATATCTCTCTCTCCAAAGTGCTGAGAAAGCGGCAAATTAACACATAGAGATAGATTATAGACCCAGAGATGTGAGACTAGGAAATCCTCAGCAAAAAGACAATGAAAAATGGGAGTATGGGAGTTTTGTCAAGAAGTCAGTAAGAGTTGAAATACTAAAAAGGACAAGATATGATGGGTAGATACAGTATACTTCTTAATTTGGGATTTACTTCACTAAGATTAGAATATAGAGGTAGAAATTAGAAATTGAGAAAATATTTTTATGTATACTGCTGCATAATATATTACAAATATCATGGATACGTAAATATTAGAAGTTGAAAGATTATTTCCATGTTTACCGTATTTTCCGGCGTATAAGACGACTTTTGAAAGGAAAAAAAGGCAACTGAAAATCGGGGGTCGTCTTATACGCCCGGTCGTCTTATACGCCGGAAAATACGGGTACATCAGGAGTGAAGCTTGAGCGCTTCGAGGGGCTGGTTAACAAGCAGGAGCGAAACCAAAACGGAGCCACTTCCCCACCACACCGGCGGCGTCGCCGGGAGATGCTCCTCCCCTTCCCGGACAGAACAAGATGGCGGCCGCTCTGCCGGCCCATCATGCTCCGCGGGAGGCCGGGTCGTCTTCCGTGTGTGGGGGAGAGAGACCGAGAGAGCCGCCCTGGGGCCGGAGGAGGAAGGTTGTACGGTCGGCTGATGCAAGCGCGAAGGAAGGAGAAGCATCTTAGTTTACAAATCCTTGCAGCTTAATTTTGAATACCCGTATTTTCTGGTGTATAAGATGACTTTGAAAAAAGTCAACCAAAAATCGGGGATCGTCTTATACGCCCGGTCGTCTTATACGCCGGAAAATACGGTACTTTAAACAGCATTATTTTTTAAAATTTTAAAAATAAACTTTATTGAATATAAAAAAAATCAAGATACACAAATATGCAAACTTAAAAGACAAAGATACATACAAACAGCATTATTATTAGTATTGTGTATAAAGTAAATTGACCAAGACAATACACTGTTCACTAAGCACTTATGTATGTCAAAGAGGACACTTGAAGAGTGTCCGGAGGCTGCAGTTGGTCCAGAGTGCGGCCGCGCGGGTGATCTTGGGAGCCCCTCGGAGCTCCCATGTAACACCGCTTCTCCGCAGGCTGCATTGGCTTCCTGTGGCCTTCCGGATCCGATTCAAGGTGGTATTGATCGTTTTCAAAGCGCTCCATGGCTTGGGACCTGGGTACTTACGGGACCGCCTGCTGCCATCAACAGCCTCCCGCCGCCCAGTGCGCTCCCACAGGATTGGCCTCCTCGGGGTTCCACCGCCTGATCATTGCCGGTTGGCGGCGCCGAGGGTGCGGGCCTTCTCTGTGGGGGCCCCCTCCCTGTGGAATGATTTGCCCCCGGAGATACGGGCCATTATCGACATTCAAACCTTCCGGCGCACAGTAAAGACTCTATTCTTTCAACAGGCCGGCCTGTTTTCTGGGGTTTTAATTAACTAGGTTTTTAAATTTTAAATTTTTTTAAAAATTTTAAATTTATTAGTTTTATATTTTTTATATTTTAAATTGTATTTTGGCCTTGATTTAATTGTTTAATCTGTTTTTAATTGTATATATTTGTCTGTTTTTAGTAGGCTGTGCACCGCCCCGAGTCCCTTTTTGGGAGAGGGGGCGGTATAGAAATTCAATAAATAAATAAATAAAGACAAAAATTATAAGTGTGTGTGTGTGTGTGTGTGTGTATGTGTGTAGACATGGAAAGATATATCAATCTCCACAATAGAAGAGTGGATGGAAAAACTGATGGAGCTAGGAAAAAATGACAAAATTGACTGCTTTCATTAAATATGACCCGTTGTTTGGAACGGGAAGCTGCTTCTAAAATTTGCGCTCGAGATAGAAAAAAATGAATTCTTTATGTTTGATTTTGCTTATTAGACTAATTTGTTTTTATAGACATGGCTAATAATTACTAAATATGCAAAAATAAAAAGTGGAGGCTGTCATTTTATTTTGTATTTTACTGTGAAGAAAAAAGTTGAAAGATAATATTTTTTTCTTTATTCCTTATCCTATGTCCTTCCCATTCTTATCTTTCTACATTTCCCCATTTTCTTTATTTCCATTTGTACTTTTCACTATTATAATTGTGATTAAATTTATGGGGGGGGAAGGAAAGAGTCAAAAAGAGTACTCTGTGGAGGGGCTAAAACAGTTTATTCCATTTCATCATTGGTACACCATGATACAAATAAATAAATCCTGAGGCCCTAGAAAGAAGGCAGAGAGGAGCAATAAAGATGATAAGGGCTCTGGAGATCAAAGTGTACAATGAATGGCTAAGGGAACTTAGTATACTTAGCCCAACCAAGAGAATACTTAGGGGAGACACAACGGCCATCTTCCAATACTCGAAGGGCTCTCATAGGGATAAGGGGTGGAAGCTCATCACATGGAGATCCAACCCAAAATAAGGAAGAATTGTGACTTGTTTCAACAAATCTTTATTGTGAATATCTGTGTCTCAAAGTACTGACTACATCCCATCCCATCCTATTGAAGGAAGTTAGCACCCACCCCTCGCCTAGAAAAATGAAATATCCTGGGAAATATTAAAAAGGCAGAATATTTCCCCTAAAAAGAGTAAAGTAGAAACTCAGGCAGAAACTCAGCCCGCTCTCCACCTTTGCTAACGGGCCATTAAGGCCTAGGCCAGAGTATTCTACATAACAAAGGCCTCTGCCAATCTCACCATCCAGCCTGGGAAGATTGTATCAGCCAGCACTCGGGTGAAGCCATGTGATCCAGACAAAGCATACAAAATTAGCTAAGACTCCTACACTGGTCACCCGCCTGTCTTCACAGTTCAGAGATGCTCGATCTTCTTAGGTTCCTCTTTCTGGACCAGAGGAGGGTACTTAGGGGGTTCTGGGGTACAGTAACCCCCTTCCCAGTTCCCAGTGCACCACCAGATGCCAACCTCTGGGCCATATTCAACCTCCTCCTTCTTCCTCCTCACAGGCCTTCTAGCCACCTCACTACTCCAGCCTTCCTCTCTTCCCACGCTGACATCCCAGACATGTCTCCCACTTGCAAAACCTTCCTGTCCCAGGTATACCAATGACTGCATCTCAAACGATCCATCTGTTAAAATACTGAAGTTTGCTGATGACACAACAGTGATTGGTCTCATTCGAGATAACAATGAATCTGCATACAGACAGGAGGTTATACAACTTGCCTCGTGGTGTAACCAGAACAATCTGGAACTGAACACACTCCGTAGAAATGGTGGTAGACTTTAGAAGAAACCCTCCCATACTACCACCTCTTGCAATACTAGACAACACAGTGTCAACAGTAGAGACCTTCAAATTTCTAGGTTTTACTATATCACATGACCTAAAATGGACACCTAACATCAAAAACATCATCAAAAAAGCACAACAAAGAATGTTCTTTCTGCGCCGACTCAGGAAGCTCAAACTGCCCAAGGAGCTGCTGATCCAGTTCTACAGAGGAATTATTGAGTCTGTCATCTGCACCTCTATAACTATCTGGTTTGGTTCTGCAACCCAACAGGACAGACACAGACTTCAGAGGATAATTAGGGCTGCAGAAAAAGCAATTACTACCCACCTGCCTTCAATTGAGGACCTGTACACTGCACGAGTCAAAAAGAAGGCTGTGAAAATATTTACAGACCCTTCACATCCCGGAGATAAACTGTTTCAACTCCTTCCCTCAAAACGACGCTATAGAGCACTGCACACCAGAATAACTAGACACAAGGACAGTTTTTTCCCGATAGCCATCACTCTGCTAAACAAATAATTCCCTCAACACTGTTCAACTATTACAAAGTCTGCACTACTATTACTACTAACCATCTCATCACCCCTTATCACCCATCCCCTCCCACTTGTGATTGTAGGACTGTAACTTTGTCTCTTGTATCCTAACGATTTATATTGACTGTTTCCTAGTATGATTTGATTGTTGATTGTACCCTATGACTATCACTAAGTGTTGTACCTTATGATTCTTGATTCTTAACGAATGTATCTTTTCGTTATGTATACTGAGAGTATTTACACCAAGACAAATTCCTTGTGCATCCAATCACACTTGGCCAATAAAGTATTCTATTCTATTCTATTCTATTCTATTCTAGAAACAGGGACCGAATCTGCTTAAGGTTCCTGGGCAAATCTTGGACCTCTCCTCCCAGTTTCATACCTTCTGCAGTCTTTGGAGAGGTCTAGCCAAACATCCACTGTGTCAGGATCCAGAGTTATGTTTTCTTTGAATGGAGAAAAGGAAAAAAGGAAGTTAAAAGGCAGATGAGAGGGTGCTTGAGGTTGGAAATCTAGGGCTGTGTCATCTCTCTTGGAGTTTTGGCAACACAATTATCAGAATTCCAAGGAAACATTGCCTATTCTGAGAGTTATCACTTAAATACGTCTGGATGCTATCACGTCAGGAAAGAATATAGCGTTAGAAGGGACCTTGGAGATCTTCTAGTCCAACCCTCCCTCCTGCTCAAGCTATACCATTTCAGACTAATGGTTGTCCAATCTCTTCTTAAAAACCTCCCGTGTTAGAGCAATCATGGCCAAACAAATCCAGTCAGGATTTTGCTGGCTTTAAAAAAGGCTTTGTCGGACTGGTCACAACTTAATAGAAACAATCCTTGGTTCCATCTGTTGAGAAAGGTATATAGTTTTATTAGAGATCAAATGTACTGCAGTAGCGCAAAGCCAGAACTGAGAATCACACGCCCAAATCCCCTAGGTTCAACTTTTTCCTCCTTTAACTGTCTCTCATTGTCTGCCCCCATGGTTCAGGCAAAGATAACAGATAACAGATAATCAGAGTTGGGAGGGACTTTGTAGGTCATCTAGTCCAACCCCCCCGCCCAAGATGTTTTCATAATGGTCAATCCGAGCTTTGGCATGTGACTCTCTCCTTCTTCCAGCCATGTGACCTTGAGGCAGCATTTCCAGGAGCTACAGACCTTACTTTCATCTCCCCAAGAATCCCCCCACCCTTCATTCCCTCTCCTCACAGTTCATGGCAGTCTGTCACTGCCTAACAGCGAAGCACAAGCAAGCATAAGATGGCAGCTGATAGGCTTAGTTAGAATGGTTTTGTTAATACAGATCAGTTTGCAAAATTACAGATCAGTTTGCAAAACCTCCAATAAATACCACTTATTTAATGACAACATCCAACACTAAGGGTTCAAAGAATGTGAATGAACAGGATTTTTCTTACTCCTGGATTCAGGAGGGGAAGAAATTGACTAACATTTTTGCCCCTTATTCTCAACACCTAGAGCGCCATTTTTGCCCCTTATTCTCAACACCTAGAGCGCCATATTCTCAACACCTAGAGCGCCATTTTTGCCCCTTATTCTCAACACCTAGAGCGCCATGTGTTTGCTATGTGTTTTCATTCTGTTTTTTTGAGGAACTGGGAAGATATGGCAGTGCAAGAAACCAAGATATGAAGATCAGCTATTCATCTTTCTTCTTTCTTTCTTTTCTTTCTTTCTTCTATCCATCCATCCATCCATCCATCAATCCATCCATCCATTTATATGTGTGCGTGTGTGTGTGTGTGTGTTTTGTTTTAACGTTTTAAGCTACCCAGAGTCACTTTGCAGCAAGATAGGCAGCAAACAAATTAAATTTACTTAAATAAATAGGTTCTTCATGGTATTTTATTTATGCCTTTTAGCTTTGTATAGAGACAGTCATTAAGTCACTAAGCAAGGATTATCTGTGATTTGAGATCTGGAAGCCACAAATTCAGTCCATCTATTTGCCACTGAGTGACTGCAGTATTTTGTCAAATCCAAGGGCTTTTCAATGGAAATTAAATATAACTTTACGATGCAGAAAAGCCAGCACTGATTTTATTTTTTTATTTATTTGCATTATAGCAAAGGTCTTAGTCAAAAGCATACAGCCTCTGCAAAAATGAAGGCATCCATTTTGCCCCTTAAAAACTATCCCCAAATCCTCTAAAATGCAGAATAATGGGTGGGCCACAGATGTTAAACACCAGAGATATTACAAAACTATAATTTTGTATCCCTGGTTATGAGCAATCAATATCAAACCCCTGTTCAGGAAACATAAATGTCCTTCAGAAGGCTCAGAGTAGTTCATGTTTGACCGTTTTAGAATGCGGCGATGTTCGTGTGGTTTTTCCCGGAGGCGGCTGGTATTTTGAGACTTTTCTCCTTCATGTGGAATTTCTGGTGTTTCACGATGTGCGACCGGTGAGTGAAGCACTTCCCGCACTCCAGGCATTTGTAAGGTTTCTCTCCCGTGTGGACTCTCTTGTGAGCCAAGACATTGGATCGGTCTGAAAAGCGTTTCCCGCACTCGGAACACGTGTAGGGTTTCTCCCCCGTGTGAACCCTTTTGTGCCTGGCGAGGGAGGAGCTGTCCGCAAAGCATTTCCCACACTCCGAGCACGCATATGGCTTCTCTCCCGTGTGGATGCGCTGATGCTTGACCAGCCCTGACCGCTGGGCAAAGAATTTCCCACACTCCAAACAGGTGTAAGGTTTCTCGGCTGTGTGGATGCGGCAGTGCTTCACGAGAGACGAGGGCCGAGGAAAACATTTGCCGCACTCCAGGCACTCGTAGGGTTGTTCTCCCGTGTGGACCATCCAGTGACTCACGAGGGTCGAGTGCTGGTCAAAACACTCCCCACACTCGGAGCATTTGAACGGATTCATCCCTCTGTGAATCCTCTGGTGAGCCACCACGTGGGACCTGTCCGCGAAACACTTCCCACACTGGAAGCACTTGTAGGGTTTCTTGCCCGTGTGGGCTCTCTGGTGCCTCACGAAGGCCGGGTGGTCGGCAAAATGTTCCCCACATTGCAAACATTTGTGTTGTCTCTCTTGGAGGTGAACTTTCTGGTGGCTCAAAAGGCCCAACGCGTGAGCAAAACACTTCCCGCATTCCAGACACACGTGATGGTGGTGCCCATCGACAACCCTGCCCTGACAGTGCGTGGCGAGAGCAGAGGACCATGGAAAACTCCCCCTGCAGTCTAGGCACTCATAGGCCTCTTCTTCTGGGTTCATCCTCCAGTGGTCCATGAAGGTAGAAGATCGCTGAGCCTGTTCCTCACACTCCATGCATTCATCAGGTCTCTCTGCGGTGTAGATTCCCTGAGGTGTTGCGGGGCCCGACCAGCAAGTAAAAGAGTTCCCACAGGTCTCACACAGGAAGGACTCCTTTCCCACAAGGTGTTTCTGGTGCGCCTCATTGTAGTATTTGTCATGCAGTGGAGGAGACAACCTGTTTCCCACAGAATCATCTGGTAAAATAAAAGACAAATATAGTTTGTCTTATGACCACGGTTGAGCCCAAAAATTCTGTTGCTAATCAAGACAGCTGTTGAGTGAATTTTGCCCCATTTATTACCGTTCTAGTCATAATTGTTAAGTGAAACTCTGTAGTTAAATTAGTTGTTAAGTGAATCTGACTTTCCCATTGACTTTGTTCATCAGAAGGTCGCCAAAGGAGATTACATGATCCCAGGACATTGCAACTGTTATAAATACATGCAAGTTGCCACGCATCTGAATTTTGATTATGTGACCATAAGAATGCTACAACAGTGGTAAGTGTGAAAAATGGTTGTAGGTCACTTTTTCTAGTGCTGCTGTAACTTTGACGGTCACTAAATGAATGGTTGTAAGTCCAGGACCTATAATGATCATTGCTAGGGTTAGAATAGCTTGGAAAAGCTGTCAGTTACATGAGAAAACATTACAGTCTAATTCAGAATTTTTGAAGTTCGGCAACTTTGAGGCCTATGAATTTCAACTCCCAGAATTCCCAAGACAAGTTTGAGAATTCTGGGTGTTATTATTTTATTATTTTTTATTATTTTCTTTTATTCTTCTTGTTTTTATATGATGCTTTTATATTGTGTGAGCCACCTTAAGTCGCCATGGGCAAGTAGGTGGTAATATAATTTTTATAAAATAAAATAAATAACTACTAGATTAAACAGGCTCAATTGTCTGATTACTACCAGTAAACCTTTACCTGCATTGGTGTTAGATATCTCTTTGTCATCCAGTTTGGGGATTTCTGGAAGCCACGGCTCTTCCCCACGTTCTATCTGAGAGATGAGGGCAGGCTTGAGGGCTACAAAACCTGAAGGAAAAGTAGATATGGAAGAATGTGATCAGCAGGTCAATTCTGAAGCCCAGGAGCAGGCATGCCTGCTGAGCATAGTTCAAAAAAATCAAGATGGTGATTAATTAGAAAAGCAAGTGGGGCTTCCCTCATGCCATTGTGGTTGCCATCTTGAGTTTTTTTTTTAATCATATCCTGAAGCCATTCCATGCAAAGCAAAACATGGCAATATGATAAGAGATTGAAAAATGATTTGTCATTTTTTTACTGTGGGTACACTGGCCCTAGTAAAAAATTAAGTTCTGTTGCCAGCTCTCAAGAGAAAGTGTGTATCTATCCAAACACATACATAACACACATATACACATGTTATATACATATATACCTGCACCATACGTATGTGTATATATATACATACATACATGTACATATACATATATATACAAGTTTAAACATAAATAAGTTTAAATATAAGAAATAGAAACTAATAATTGGGGATAATAGGACAGAGACGGTAGGCACGATGGTGCGCTTATGCACCCTCCTTACAGATCTCTTAGGAATGGGATGAGGTCAATAGAGGTTAGTTTGAAGGTAAAGGAGTGGGGGTTTGAGCAGGTGACAACAGAATCAGGTAGTGAGTTCCAGACATTGACCACTCTGTTGCTGAAATCGTACTTCCTACAATTGAGTTTGCAGTGGTTTACGTTAAGTTTATATTTGTTGGGTGCTCTTGTGTTGTAGTTAAAACTGAAATATTCATTAACTGGTAAGACATTGTAACATATGATTTTATGTACTATGCTTAAGTCCAATCTTAGCCGGCATAGTTCAAGGTTGTCTAAGCCTAGAATCTCAAGTCTGGTGCTGTAGGGTATTCTGTTGTGAACAGAGGAATGTAGTACTCTTCAGGTAAAATATTTCTGGACTCTACTCAGTTGTATTTATGTCTGATATACAGTGCGGATTTCAGAGCTGTATTCAAGTATTTGATCTAGCAAAGGAAATTGCAACAGCTGGCACGTTAACATCACTTCTTAGAGATAAGCAATCCAGGCTAAGGAAATAACAAGAGTTAAACCTCCATCGATCAACATGACTGAAACAAAAACAACAGAGTTAATTACAGGTGGGAGGCAGTTGGAAGGACCTATTATGATTAATGATATATAAAAGCATAGATCTCTGTAATAGCAATAGCACTTAGACTTATATACCACTTTATAGTGCTTTACAACCTCTTTACAACCTCTCTAAGCGGTTTACAGAGTCAGCCTATTGCCCTCAACAATCTGGGTTCTCATTTTACCCACCTCGGAAGGCATCCAAAGGTGCTTTTTCAATAGGCAACTGGACTTTCTGGTTTTTCTTCAGCTGTTAGCTGAAGAAGCTTCTTGGATGAGAAGTGAAATGTCTTCAAAGAAAAATCAGAAAGTCCAGTTACCTCTTGAAAAAGCACCTTTGGGAAAACCATGACCTGGATGACTGAGAATCTCCATAGACTTTCTGTATAAGTTTAATTTTAAAAATGTATAATCAAGGAAGGGTGATCACTGTAAATAAAATGGTGCAAACTTTTTCCGCAACATCCTAGAAGCTTAATGAAGAATTCCCTTGTGGTTGCTCTCATTTCCTATAGGACAGAAAGCATTCTACAATCCCAGTATTTCTGTGCCTCATATTGGCCATAGAAGATACATATTGGCTTTTCATCTAGCCCCTTACCCAGTGAGGCCACAATCCCATAATTTTCCACCATGACATCTTCATACAAAGTTCTCTGTTTTCGATCCAGCAGAGCCCCCTGGTCCTCTGTGAAATACACAGCCACATCTTCAAATGTCACTGAATTCTGTAAGAAAAATAAAATTTAAAAGATACGTATGTGCGCATATGTATCTAGCTAGCTTATTAATTATTTTTAAATGTATTTATTACATTTATATGACTGTATAGCTAACCAGTGGAATTCTGGTTCAACTTATGAAGCCATGCATCAAATTAAAACAGTCTCATGATAATCGGTAGAAAGCAAAAATGATTCACCAGTCAAGACCTCGTGAAAGTGTAGCCTTAGGTTATAAGCAGTTTACTCTTTCAAAAATACAAATTGCAGGCTATGTGCTCCATTCCACACCTTCAGACTGGCACAACATTTGATGGGGGCAGAGATTGAGTGTCTCACTGCAAATTCTGGTCTGTCAGCCAAATGGGATGTAAGGACTACAAAAAGCAAATCTACAGATAAAACAATTTGGCGCTTAGTCATTAAGGCCCAGATGTGGTTACTAAATTCTGCAATTCTAGAGGTGAAATTGTGCAAAAGAACTACCTAATCCAGGGGTAGGGAACCTTGGCTCTTTTATCACTTACGGACTTCAACTCCCAGAATTCCTGAGTGAGCCATAAAAGGTTCCCCATCCCTGGCCTACTGGTTTTTCAGTTGTGGGGGAAATCAATTTTTGACTTGAATGGGACTATTTAATATACAAATGTAGGACATATTCTTTATGAATATAAATAATATACATATAATACATATAAAGAATATGTCCTACATTTGTATATTAAATAGTCCCATTCAAGTCAAAAATTGATTTCCCCCACAACTGAAAAACCAGTAGGCCAGGGATGGGGAACCTTTTATGGCTCACTCAGGAATTCTGGGAGTTGAAGTCCGTAAGTGATAAAAGAGCCAAGGTTCCCTACCCCTGACCTAATCCATTATCCCTTCGTACAGTGCTCAACTCAGGGAACTTTTCAAGTGCGATTTCAGCATTTTCCATTTATGTTCCTCAGCATGATTTTCAATACATTTAAAACTGTAACAGAAAAAACAGGATAGAAATCTCATTTATGGAGCTACTGAAAAACAGTAATCCCGTATGAAATGCTGTACTAACTGGAAGTCAGAAATCCTTCCAAGTTCTTTTTAAGTCACTCAGCAGTATTGCAATAGATCCAAATCTCTCTCTTATCCAATCCAGACTTAATGTACTTTGTAGATTCTGGGTTTCTCAACCAACTTTAAAATATTTGAATTTCAACTCTCAGAATTCCACAGTGAGCTGAAAATTTCTGGGAGTTGAAATCCCCACATGTTAAATTTGCCAAGGTTGAGAAACACTGCTCTAAGTAGACTTCAATGCTACATTCAAAAACGGTCCATTTCCTGACATGAGGTCTCCCAGCTATAACAGCATTGCTCCCCAACAAGTTTCCCCCAACTGTGTGGACTTCAACTCCCACAATTCTCAGCAACATCCCTTCCAGCAAAAGAATTTTGGGACCTGGTACAAAAGTCTGCAGATTGCTCACTTAACTGAACAGCGTTTTTGTCCATTGTGTGAAAAGGAAGCTAACTTTCTCACCTTAATGTGACTCTCAGGAATTGTGGTCAGTGGACTAAAGTCATATTCCATTATCCCAGCCAGGTTTACTATTGGAGAAAATTATCATAGCATTTAGAGCTCAGTCCTCTTGTGTGGTTATTTACCTCTGTGGAAACATATATAGGATTTGTTTGTGATTCAGTTGTTTCAACAGTGCAATATATGCAGGCTTTAAGACCTGGAGTAGTTTATGTCTCCTTTTTGTCTTATCATTCCTCATTTTCTACGGAACTCCAAATAAGGCATTTTACTGCTTGAACAAAAACACATCTTCACCCCAGCCTGGACATTCAATATCCAAAGGCCATCAAATTGTCATATATGAGAATTGTTTTTCCCCCATTCCCAGGCATTTAAAATATAATAACATAAACACATTACCTAACTAAACAATCTCTTGGGACTTCAAGACAGCACATTCTTGTTTGAAAAATAGTGTTTTTCAGAGCAACCAGCTTGTGTGACACATAAACTAGCGCTGGGTACCTCCCTAAAAACTGGAATAACATACAACATGAAAGATAAGAAGCAACCCAGAAATGAAATAAACCGTTGCCTTTTTAAATTGTTATTTTTGCAGGACTCGGTGAGGGCGAACGTTCCATTTGTGGAAAGAGGCTGAATTTAGGCAACTGCATAATTCTGTCTCGTCTCTCCTTCCATAATCCTGCAACGCTCCCTAGCCTACGTTAAGTTCCCCCCACTCACTCCCATGTGCCACATGCCAAATGCCTCCGACTACAAACTCCATCACCGCTATTAAGCAACCAAGCGGCTGATGCATCCCAACACATCTGGAAAGCATAGGTTTGGAGAAAGCCCTACACACTCCAAAATAAGAGATCACCCCGCTTTTGCTTGCTCCCACGTCTCCCTCCCATCTCTTTTCCCAGATCGCAAGAACTTTGCGAACTCTCTCGATCGACTCGTGACCCACAGCAAAGCAGGAATCCAGGATGCATCTTTTTTCTCCTCCTCCTCTCTCCCCACAGCTCCGTGATGCAAAATTTTTGCACCCTTCCAAAAGTACGAAGAACGATAGAGGATCCCCCTGCAATAGATCGAGGGATCGCGCGAGGGGATCTCCCCCCGCCTTTGGCTGCCTTCCACCCATTCCCTCCCCCCGCCCCCGACTCACGTGCTTCCTTACCTGCCCGGGCGCCTCCGCCGCCTCCATTCTTTTGACAATTCCATCGCGTCTTGTCGCCCCTCCAGCCAATCCGGCCTTTCGAATCTGGAATCAAGAAAGCCCAATGGCCGCTGGGATTTGTGGTCCGATGTGTTTCCCTTCCCCGAATGGAACCGTAGGCGCTTCTGGGACTCGTAGTCTTCCTTTCCTTCCATGACTTCAAAAGCGTTTCTCGATGTCAGGCGCGGCAAGGTGGGCGGACTTCAACTCCCAGAATTCCCCCAGCTAGGATTCTTCTCTCACCCAAGAAGCTGAGGAATCTTCTTGGATGAGAAGCAAAAGGTCTTCAAAGAGAAAAAATATGTCTACCGTCCCTGTCCTATTGTTTCTTTTTATTTTTCTTACATGTATGCATTTCATGCATTCATAACTATGTTTATACTTATACCTGCTATCTTATAATCGCTTGACAAAATAAATAATTAAATAAATAAAATAAAAAGCACCTTTGGCTCTCCCAGTTAGTATGATCTGCAGCCACTCCATTTTGGAGACCCACAAGTAAGACATAAAGGTGAAGTACCCTCCTCTTCTACCACATTTTATTTATATAGCAGTTATTCAGATATGCTATTCCTGAATACGAAGGCTCAGTTTAAGCATCATGGCCTTACAGTTATAATTTTCATACAATGGAATGTGTATGGAGATTCTCAGTCAGGCCAGACAAGGAATAATGATTGGAAACTGAACAAGGAGAGATTTAATCTAGAAATAAGGAGAAACTTTGTGAAAGTGAGATCGACCAACGGAACAGCTTTGCCTTCGGAAGTTGTGGGAGCGCCATCACTTGAGACTTTCAAGAAGAGATTGGACTGCCATCTGTCAGAAATGGTGTAGGGTCTCCCGCTTGGGCAGGGGGTTGGACTAGACGACCTATAAGGTCCCTTCCAACTCTTGATTATCTGAAAAATTTCATCCAGGTCATGGTTGTCTCAAAGGTGCTTTTTCAAGAGGCAACTGGACTTTCTGGTTTTTTCGTTGAAGACATTTCGCTCTTCTCATCCAAGAACTGAAGCAGCTTCTTTGCTGAAAAGTTAAATGTCTTCAAGGAAAAAACAAGTCCAGGATATACAATGGAAAGAAACTCCCCCACTCCCCCCCAATGTTACTTAATTTTGCAAAAATTACAGCTGCCTTCTATGCATAAACTGAAGGTATCTTTTCATAATTCTGAATCAGGCTAGCCATTTTTTTTGACATTATTAGCATCATGTTTAACTTTTCTAACTAAAGCACTGGAGCTTACTTACTATGTATAAATAAAATGATATATTCAGTGGTGGTGGTAGTGGCTGTTGTATCTTTTGTGATTTCTGTGCAACTAACCTTGTAACATAAAAAGGCTAAATTTAAAGCAGCGACCTGCTAAAAAGAAGGAAGATGAAACTGGGCAGAGGGTTGTTTTATATATTTAATTGATGACAATAACTGCTTTATAAATTACTAATGCAAAAAGAATTTTTTTTGTAGACATCACAAACTTCTCAAACCAGGACAATTTCAATTTCAAGTCAGAGAAATCTGGCAAATGTTTACAGATAATTCATCCCTCCTTCTTGTCCCACAATTTAATATTTAATTACACAGTACCAATTCTTAAAACTTGCACCAGGTATTTTCAGAATTCAAGCCTTTCAATTGCCAAGTTCAAAAAACATTCCTCTAAAGCAGAGGTCTTCAAACTTGAAAGCTTTAAGACTTGTGGACTTCAACTCCCAGAATTCCTCCTCCAGTCATGTTAGCTCAGGAATTCTGAAAGTTGAAGTCCACAAGTCTTAAACTTGCAAATTTGAAGAACTCTTAGTCTGGGTGTTTTATTAAAGGATTAGGACAATGAAACAGCAATGCCATGTGCATAGGATAGGATGTGGATTTTTCTCCTCAGATGAACATGTGCCCCAGCTGGATTCTTCCTGGTGCTTCTCCTTCTTTCAAATCCTAAAGCAAAAAGAGTCCAGTTTCCCCAAGGATGCATTTTTGGGAGTGCGGGATGCTGGGAAGATGACCCTTAAAGGGCCGGGTCCCAATAAAGATACATATTTGGCCACTAAGTGGAGCCCAAGATACATTAAAGAACAATAGCAATAAAAATACATAATTACATATGCGAAGTTTATGCTGGAGGCGTGACACTTAAAAATTTGGGGCATCCTGGGAACTGCAGTCTTATCACATTGGAAAGTTATAGGATGAATATAGCATTATATTTTACCCCTATATACCACTTTAGGCTAGCAATCATGAGTATCATTAGAGCAACGAGGCATCCTCCTCCGTGCACCATAGAGAGTATCTTAACTTACTGCCCCTGTATATGGTTTGGGGCAGATAGTACAGCGCTCCAGAGGGTTAACATCATTGCCCAGAGGATCATTGGTTACCCTCTCTCCTCTGTGGAAGAGCTTTATAGCTTCCGCTGCCTTAAGAAAGTACAAAACGTTCTTAAAGATCCATCTCATCCTGGGCACCCTTTTTTTTTAACTATTACCATCTGGCAGACGGTACAGGACAATAAAAACAAGAATAGGCTGAAAAACAGCTTTTATCCCAGGGCAGTAACTCTGTTGAATTCTACTGTATAGTGCAATAGTAATGCAATATCAGGGGTTTTCAATTCAATGTATAGAATGCGGAGGATTATGTTTGTGTTTATTTTCGTTGTCCTGATGTGCATTGAAGATGGTATTTAATTTCATCACACCAGGTGCAGTGACAAAACCAGGAATAAGCCATCGAAAGCACCACTTCAATAGAACCCACCCAAGCACTGACTCTCTTCGCTGTGGTTAGGTTGCTTCTGTTTTGAAACACTTGGGAGGTTGTTAATGATGAAAGATAAACAACGGACAAGCTGATGAATCCAAAACGTTGTGGGAGATACAACATGAACAACTGAACCAATTGCTCTACATAGTAACAGCTGTAGCATTTAGTCCAATGGTAGCTAACCTTTTTGGGTTCCTGTGCCAAAAATGGTGCGCGCGCTTGCACTTGCGTGTCAGCAACCAGAAGGCAATGCGCGCCCCCCCATGCTCCCTACGCATCACGCGCAATCCCCACCCACCCCCGCTGCCCCCTTACCTCCACTGCGCCTCATAGCTGATTTTTGGCTGGCTTGGCTTGAGGAAGGCCAAAAACTAGGCCCGTTTCGTCACCTCCTGTATTTTCAGAAAAACAGGAAGTGATGAAACGGGCCTAGTTTTTGCCCTGTAAAGCCTGCAGAAGCCTTCCTCAAGCCTCTGGGAGGCCGAAAAAGGCCTCAAACCGGCCGAAAATAAGCTGTGAGGCGCACACAAGGTAAGCATGAGGTAAGTTTGCCTGCAGCTCACATGCCGGCACAAATAGCTCTGTGTGCCACCTGTGGCACACGTGCCAGTTTAGTCTGATATACAGGAATCCCCAATCTGTGGGCTACAGATCACTACCGGACAGTGTCCTATTGGTCACAGGGCTGTGTGAGTGGCTGGCTATTGTGGGCATGCGTGCGCATGCACACCCGCCCACTTGTGCTAGCTTCGTTGCGAGCACCACATAGGTGCTACTATCGCTGTGAGAGCCCCGTTAGCTTGTGCGCATGCATATGGAAAGGCGCCTGTCCCTCCCTCCCTCCAGGCCATCAACCCAGAAAGGTTGGGAAACTGTGATATAGCACTCTCTGGGTGATTTACCATGTAAGCATTATTTGCATTATTGGCCCCAACAATTTCACTCCTCATTTTACTGACATCAAAAGGATGGAAAGCTGAGTCAACCTTGAGCCCCATCAGGATCGAAATCCTGGCTGTGGGCAGGGATAGCCTACGATACTGCACTTTAACCACTGAGCCACTAGGACTCCATGTTCAACTGCCATTAAAACTCAATCCTCAGTCGATTTAGTTGTACATTTGTCTTCAACATTACTTGTGCCATCAGTATATCTGTCTTCCTCCATCGGCATCAACGAAGCATTATTTTCAAGAACCTTTTTAAAAAAAAACTACATGTAAATTATTCAGAATGTATTCCATTTGAGTCTGCCGAACTCAGAGGTGGTATTCAGCAGGCTCTGACCAGTTCTGGAGAACCGGTAGCAGAAATTTTGAGTAGTTTGGAGAACCGGCAAATACCACCTCTGACTGGCCCCGCCCCCATCTATGCTCTGCCTCCCATTGAGTCCTAGTTGATCAGCTGGGTCTTCTTTTGTTGCTTTGTACAGGAGAACGGAGCTGGAAAGCAGATTAGTGGGGTGGGGAAGGAATGGGGATTTTGCAATATCCTTCCCCTGCTACACCCACCAAGCCACACCACGCCAAGCCACGTCCATAGAACCGGTGGTAATTTTTTTTTTAATCCCACCACTGGCCGAACCATACTGAATAACATTTCCTTGGCCTTCAAAGCCATTGTCCCGTTTAAGGTCGTCATCACCGGGCCCCTAGCTCCTCGAATGAACTCCATGGTGGACCTTGAGATGGGAACGCCTCCTAAAACATTTCCCACACTCTAAGCATTTGTAGGGTTTCTCTCCTGTGTGGATCCGCTGGTGTTTCACAAGATTGGAGAGCTGAGCGAAACATCTCTTACACGCCAGGCACTTGTATGGTTTTTCTCCCGTGTGGACGCGTTGGTGACTCACGAGAGCCGAACGCTGAGCGAAACACTTCCCACACGGGCATTTGTGGGGCTTCTCCCCCGTGTGGATCCTCTGGTGAGTCACGACCTCTGAATGGATCGCAAAAGACTTCCCACACTGTGCGCATTTGTAAGGCTTCTCCCCTGTGTGGATTCTCCTATGTTTCACGAGATCGGATTGTTGGGCAAAACTTTTTCCACAGTTCAAGCATTTGTAGGGTTTCTCCCCCGTGTGAATTCTCTGGTGGTTGACAAGGTTCGACTGGTGAGCAAAGCGTTTGCCGCACTCCTGACACATGTAGGGCTTCTCTCCAGTGTGGACTCTTTGATGGCTCACCAGGACAGACTGACGGGCAAAACATTTGGTACACTGTAAGCATTTGTATGGTTTTTCTCCGGTGTGGACTCTCTGGTGATTGATGAGAACCGAGTGACGGGCAAAACATTTCCCACACTCCAGACATTTATAAGGTTTCTCCCCCGTATGGACCCTTTGGTGTCGGATGAGTTGTGACCTCTGAGCAAAACGTTTCGCACACTCCAGGCACTCGTAAGGTTTTTCTCCTGTGTGGATCCGGTGATGGTTGGCAAGGACGGACTGCCGCGAAAAACCCTTTCCACACTCGAAGCATTTAAAGGGTCTCTCTCCTGTGTGGACGCGCTGGTGTTTCACGAGTTCCGAGTGATGAACAAAATATTTGGAACATTCCAGGCATTTAAAAGGTTTCTCTCCCTTGTGAACCAGTCGGTGCATAGCAAGATCTGATTTCTGAACGAAGCATTTCCCACACTTACGACAGGAATTCCTTTTCTTCAATGCCCCTGGGGAGAGAGAAACAAATCTTGAAAATCGAAGGGACAACACATTTTTAAGAATTCCTGAATGAGCATTTAGTTATTTATCTATAGGAAAGCAATGGCCAAATTCATACTGATATTTTGTAATAAACATTATTATATATATCTATATCTATCTATCTATCAATCTATCCACACACACTCTCTCTCTCTCACAGAATGGGTTTGGGTTTTTCTTTTCAGGCTTAACACAACCCAGAGCCTCATTATTTGATGATCTATGTAGCTTTATAAATCTCAAAAATCAATCAATCCATGGCCTTTAATCACAAAGGCCTTAATTACTGAAGGCCTTGTCAATATCGTATACCTTGGCCAGGAGTTTAATAGCATAGTTAATCAAGGGGCAATTGGTTGATTCACTTATGGTCTGCAGTGGTTTCCTTAACAATTGTGGCAAAAATAATTGTAAAATTGTCACGTGATTACTATGAATGTTCTGGTCCCTAGTGTGGTAAGTCTAAAGATTGCCTATAATCAGTTGTGTGCTTTTAAGCAAGAGTTAAGAATTAGAGGCTAAAGGACATGTTTATTGATTAAGAGCAGTTTGGAAACAAGAAAATTTAATGGAGTTATGCCTCTTCAGAAATTTCAGCTGACTTCAGATCAACAAGAGCCAACCAAATTAAAACATTTAAACTTTTATTACCTTTTTTCCTAGGTTATTATATTTTCTTAGCTGTATTGTAATCTGCTTCTACATTTCACGATTTTTTCCCCATAATTTTGGAATTTACTGGTTTGAGAGTTATGATTTACAGTCTAGAGTGAGCTTATGGACTCTATAATTTGACAATGTTCAATTTTCCTTCCTTGCTGTAAAAATAGTAAAAATTCTATGAAGATATTATGCTTGTTACCATAAGAGGGAGCTCCTAAATAAGGAATCATTATTTGAAGCCATTTCATGAGGGGGGGGAATCTATGTGGTCATTTAGGGTCAACATGGACTTGATGGTACATAATCAATTAATTAAAAGATATTAATGAAATGAATTGAACTTCACAGAGAAATTTTACTTCTATTATGGCTGTCCTTAGTTTTACTTTATTTTGGACCTTTTTTTAATTTTACTGATTTTCTGCACTTTAATTCTTATATTCATTTTTAGATTTGTTTGGAGTAGTATAGTTTAGTATTCATTCTTAATTGGCACTATTACAGTTAATTCCAACAGAAAAGACTAAAGTTTATTATAAAACTGAATAACCTAAATATGTGCTTTATTCAGAGTTTATTATAAAACTTACGGTGTTTTACACAGTTACTTTATATTGCATTGCTTGCGAGTCTAAAGAAATTTGTGGCATTGAATTCATTTTATGTTTTTATGAATTCATTTTATGAACATATTATGTCATAATATGTTCTAAATATGTTTGATGAAAATTAGGGATAAAATTCTTATTTGTTAAAAATAACTAACAATTTTTTTTAAAATGACAAAGAAAGAAAAACAGCCACCATCAACAGAAGGCACTTCCTCTATCCTTTCACAAATGAGGTATTTATGTGCATGTGAACTGAGTAAGTTTCAACAAAAATGTGATTTAAAATGTAAACATTCAGAATAGAACATAATTAACTTGTTTCAACAACGCAATGTAAAAGTCGTGTATGTGTGTGTGTAGAACATTGTTTAAGGTTAATTCCAATGATAAATATGCTACAGTACAGCCCTTTAAGCTAGAATGGCCAGGATAAGCCTACTAAATATATTCCAAAAATTATTCTTGGAATAAAGTCAAAAATAAAAGGAAATGGAGATGGTGACTCTTATTACATATAACAGAAACAGAATTGTGCTGAAACCAAGGTCAGAGAGAAATCAGACAATCTGGGCATAGATGGTTTAGAAACAGAAAAGGAACATGTACTCAAATAAATAATATCTGGATCTTAAACAAAGATGGATTGTAACAAATTCAAGAAATCTGCATGGCCAGCATGTAGAAAAATCTTACCATGTGGGATACTCATTAAATTTGCAGATTTTAAAACAAAAGATGTAATGGTATCAGTATGAGAGCCGGTTTGGCTAGTGGTTAAGGAACCAGGCTAGAATCCAGGGGTTGGCTGCCACCTCACCCTTGCATTTTGATACCGCTTTATGCCAGTCTGCCATGAACTCTAGGGGGGACTGGACTGGAGGGGGAAGAATTCAAGGGAAATGAAAAGTTGACCATACTCCCTGAGACGCGGCTTCAAAGTCAGCCAGCTGGGAATGGAACTCAGCTGTATACCAACCCACACTTGAAGTGACCACTCTAAAAACATCTTCTCTGAATTTGATTGGACATTGGCAGCAATGGGAGGTATCAAAGAGAGGGAAAAGTTAAGACTTGGGGTGGGGTTTGGCGTGCGATTTTCAGTTCTGGTTTTGCATTACCATAATTGACTTGAGGAAGCTGTGAGTTCGATCCTAGGTAGAGGCAGATATTCCTCTCTCTGGGCACAATATATCTCCTGAAAAAAGCTCCACATTGGTGACATGGAAGGGCATCCGGCCCTTAAATGCTTTGCTAGATCCATTCAGTTACCCAGACTCCACCCTGCAAGGGATTATGGGGTCGTTAAATGATGGTGATGATGATGATGGTATTTTTTTTTCATCTCTCACCTGAGCTGTTGGCATCCAACCCTTGAGAATCTAACAACCAAGGTGGTTCTCCTCGTTCCAGACGAGAGATGAGATTTGGCTTCGGCACAGGAAACCCTTGACAGAAAATCAAATTAAAAATCACTGTCCTGAAAATACAAGGGAGAAGTGGAGATTGATCACAGCCCTTTAATATCCGCTTAGCTGAAAGAAAGAAGGAAGACTCGTACCTAAGGAGGCCACGTTTTCGTAATTCTCCACCATGACTTCTCTGTATAAGGCTCTCTGGGTGGGATCCAGTAGAGCTCCTTGGCTCTCGGTGAAATATACGGCCACATCTTTAAATGACACCAACCTCTGAAAGGACAAAGAAAATGGATTCAGCCTCCTTGTCTCTCCAAACTGGGCCAGTATCTGGTAGAGGGACCTCAGAGTCCTAGTGAACGATCACTTAAATATGAGCCAGCAGTATGTGGCAGCAGTCAAAAATGCTAATACAATCCTCGGTTGTATAAAGAGAGGCATAGAATCAAAATCACGTGAAGTATTAGTGCTGCTTTATAAAGCCTAAGACCACGCCTGGAATATTGCATCCAGTTTTAGTCATCACATTACAGAAAAAGTTGTTGAGGCTCTGGAAAAAGCAAAGAAGAACAAACTAAGATGATTAAAGGCCTGGAGACAAAAACATATGAAGAATGGTTGCAGGATTTCGGTTTGGCTAGTCTAGAGAAAAGAACACGATAGCAGTACTCTAGTATTTGAGAGGCTGCTACAAAGAAGAGGGGATCAACGTATTTTCCAAAGCACCAGAAGGGAAGACAAAAAACCATGGAGGGAAACTAACCAAGGAGAGAAGCAACCTGGAATTAAGGAGAAACTTCCTAAAAATGAGAATAATTAACCAGTGGTTAATTTAACCAGTGGATAATTAAACCATTCAAAGTTGCAACGGCACTGAAAAAAAATGCAGGGCTTATGACCGTTTTACACACTTATGACTACTGCAGCATCCCCACCGCCATGTGATCTATATTTAGATGCTCGACAACCAGTTCATATTTATGACATCCCGGGACTCACGTGATCATATTTTGCGATCTTCTGTCAAGCAAAGTCAGTGGACTACCTGCACAATAAATAAAGTACAGGAATCAAGATAAAAAAGAAGACTACAAATCACAGGCATTCACGGATGATTTGATATTCTTTATATAGAGAGAATCCAATTGACGTAGGGACAATATTACTAAAAGAAATAGAATAATTTGGGGAAGTGGCAGGCCTTAAAATGAACAAAACCAAAATATTAGTTAAAATTCTTACAGAAAATCAGAAAAGAGAACTAGAAAAGGAAACAGAATTGCAAATTACAAACAAAATTAAATATATAGGAATCTGGCTGTCAGCAAGATGTTCATCAATAAGGGAAGATAATTACAATAAACTAATGAATCAGACAAAGAAAGATTTGGAAACGTGGGAAAAATTATAACTATCATTAGTAGGAAAAATGACTTGAATTAAAATGAACCTGCTACCAAGATAGTTGTATTTATTCCAGATGATTCTGGTAAAATTTGACAAAAATTTTTTGGGAGGGAATTGAATAAGGTGATAACCGAATTTGTATGGGCAGGGAAGAAGACCCGCATAAGGCTAAAATAACTACAGGACAGTTATAAGTAGAGGTGGCTTCGGACTCCCTGATTGGGAATTATACTATCACGCAACAGCATGGATTAAAGAGTGGATATCCCTAAATAACAAGAGAATACTAACTTTAGAAGGACAAGACCTACAAATAGGATGGCACACCTTTTTATAGGAAAAAAAACAAGACACATTCACACTTCCAAAAGCATTTAATTAGGAATATATTATTACAGGTCTGGGGTAAAATAAAATAAAAAACCACTACATCAAAATATCAGGTTGGCTTTCTACAATGGAAGCAATGATTTATCCAAATACATTAGATATGACCAAAATTATTAGATACAACCAACTGCTAGATAACCAAGGAAGGTTGCAGATGAACCAAGAACTGAGAGAAGAGGGAATAAATTAGAGATTGGTGAACCTATCTACAATTGCAGACAAGATTAAAAAAAAAGATCAAGAGGAATTTGGGATAGATAGAGAACAACAACAAATCGACAAAATTTTACTAGGACTAGAAGAAAAATTCATAAATAAAATATATAATTACCTACTTAAACTTGATAGGGAAGAAGTAGTAGTCAAAGGAACAATGATAACCTGGGCAAGAAATTTTGGTCATAACATACAATTAGAGGAATGAGGAAAAACTGTAGAACAAAAACTATAAAGAAAACCTTTATAAAAATGTTTTACCATTGGCATCTAGTACCAGCAAGACTGGCTAACATATATCCTAACATAAACCCAGAATGTTGAAAATGTAAAAATAAGCAAGGCATCTCCTTTCACGTGTGGTGGTCCTACCCCAAAGTAAAAAAATATTGGAATAAAATAAGGAAATGGTTGCAAGAAATTACTGGTCTCCAAATAGAACTTAGGCCTGAAATGTTTCTTTTAGGGATAATCAGAGGGGTATTTAAGAAAGAAATTAAATATATCATAATACATGTACTAACAACAGCAAGAATAACTGACGTACAAAGTTGGAAACTGGATAGTATTTCCACAGATAAAGAAAATAATGGATTGCGCAGAAATGGTCAAATTCACACTAGAATTGCAAGATAGAAAAGACATGGAACACTCTATGATATGGGGAAAATGGTGTCATTGGTTAGACTGCAGTAATAAAAAAAATAATTAAATATGTATATACTGACTTAAATGGAAATGTTGATGCAAAGATTGAAAATACGTTGTTTTTATATGTGTTGTTGTTTTATGTGTTGTTTTTTTAAATGTGAAAAAGTTCAATAAAAATTATTTTAAAAAATAATAATAAAATACAATTTGCCCCCTATGCTAAACCGTAGCTTGTTCCAGGACAATGCAAAAGACGCATACCGGCTTGACATAGGTTTAATGCAAATACAAAGCTTCCCTTTTGGATGAGGGTATTCAGAAGTGCAAAATTTAAGGCCCTGGCTTTGATTTCCTTTATCCCTTCCCAAAGTTGAGATGCCTGCAACTCGGTTCATCACATTTAATAACGATCTTCCACTCACGGTGCCCTTGAGTGAAACAAGAATCACAGATGCACAGAAATCCTTTCTGAAAATGGCCCCGGGTTGCATTTATTCTTCCTCGCCAACCCAGGGACCCCCTTCAGCTCCCACCCACCCAGCCCCACTTCAAAACGGGCAAGCCTTCGGGTTTGTCAATCCGCCAACTTCCCTAAAGAGCAATTTTGCAGTCTGGAGGGCCGTCGCTAAATCCGCGGGTCGGACGACCGGACGATCCCCTTGCAACGAAAGAGCTCCTAGCTTGGATCCCCACGGATCCGGCCCCCCCTACGGGTTCTCCCCATGGCGGAAAACAAAGAGGTCCACCCCCAAATCTCCGGAGCCCCTCGCTCGCTTCCCCTTTCGGGCTTCTGCCTCTCCCCGAGGACTCGGACCGCACAGAAAAGCCCAGACAAAGAGATGCCCCCCCTGCGCCTTCTAGCAAGGAATCCCCGATCGCTCGATTCCACCGACGCCGACCCTCACCTGCATCGGCTGACGGCACCACGGCGGCTCCCCCCCCGCACCGGGAGGGGCTTCCCACCGATTCGACCCTGTTCAGGGCGATTCCTCCGTCACCCCCGCCGCGGAGATCCGCGCCTCCTCCATGCCCGACCGCGCAATCTCAGCTCGGAGCGTCCAAGGAGCCATCTGGCTGCTGGGACGTGTAGTCCTCCTCTCTCCCGGTGTTTTGATGGCCGGCCAAAATCCGACCCCCGCACATACACAGTCACACGCTGGATCCTGGGAGCTGTAGTCGTCCCCTCACCCCCCACCCCACATTTTACGCATCAGCGATGATATTTTATCTGGTAGCCTAGAGTTAAGCCACAACCAAATGACAGTCGCCGGCCTTATATTAACTCCGTGACGATCCGCAACTGAGCGTTGAATTTCCGGTGATCAAACTTGTGTCCCCCAAAGATGCTTTTTTTTTTTCAAGAGGCAACTGGAGTTTCTGGTTTTTCTTTGGAGACGTTTCTCTTCTCTTCCAAGCAGCTTCTTCAGCTCTGACAGAAGGGTGGGGAATGGAAGGATTTACTTCGCCACCATCGAATACAGGGAATTGAATTATTTTCCAAAGCACCTGAAGGCAGGACAAGTAACAATGGATGGAAACTAACCAAGGAGAGAAGCAGCCTGGAATTGAGGAGAAACTTTCTAACGGTGAGGAGAATTAACCAGTGGAACAGCTTTGCCTTCGGAAGTTGTAGGTGCTCCATCACTGGAGGTTTTTAAAAAGAGACCTGGACAGTCATTTGTCAGAAATGGCACAGGATCTCCTGCTTAAAACAGGGGCTGGACTAGAAGACCTCCAAGGTCCCTTTCAGCTGTATTCTGATTTTGATCCAGTCAGAGCTGAAGAAGCTTCTGGGATGAGAAGCCAAAGGTCTTTGAAAAGGCACCTTTGGGACAACCGTGATCTGGATGACCAAGAAGCTCCATAGATATCAAACTGTGTAATCCTCATCTTGAAATTCCCAAGAACCCCAAAAGAATTTCCCACAATAGAATTGATTAGTGTACATTTGTCCTGATTCTGAGAAAATGCCCGCTACTAACAAGCCAAATTGTTTCCAAATCATCTTTTTAAAAAAATGCTTTATTGATTTTTTTTTCATTTATACGTAATACCAATAGTTATTAAACAGTGTTGTGACATTATGTATACATTTGTGTCCTATCAAAACTTACAATGCATAATACTTTCATACCCTCTTATTTATTATATACATTATTTTTATATCTATTATCTATCCAAATAAACCATGTTTCCCATACTGCGTTGTATTCTGTGTCTGTTTTCCCTTTTAATTCCATAGTTAATTTATCCATTTCCACACACTCTAATTCTTTCTATACAGGTAATCCTCGACTTAATGACCACAATTGAGCCCAGAATGTAGGTTGCTAATTGTTAAGTTTTGTTCCAATTTATGACCTTTCCAGCTGTTAAGTGTATCATTGCAGTTGTTAAGTTAGAGTCAGTTGTTAAGTGAACCTGGTTTCCCCATTGATTTGGCTTGTTAGGTCACAAAAGCTAATCACATGACCTCACGACACTGCAAAGGTCATAAATGAGTCAGTTGCCAAGCAAATTTTGAACCCATTCCTGGACTCTCTTGCAGCGTAGATAGAAAGGGCATTCTCGGGTAATTATACCAACACCCATTTTGTTTATCTTCCAGAGACACGTTATGTCTGTCAAGTATCCTCGCCTAAAAGATGGATGGGCCAGCCAGGGGCTGGCTTTTTATAATGGCAGACTCAGCTCTATGACATCAGAAGGAGGAGCTTAACCAATTCCTGGACTCTCTTGCAGCGTAGATAGAAAGGGCGTTCTCAGGTAATTATACCAACGTCCATTTCCCCATTGACTTGGCTTGTTAGGTCACAAAATCTAATCACATGACCCATGACACTGCAAAGGTCATAAATGAGTCCGTTGCCAAGCAGAGGAATTTTGATCACATGACCATGGGGATGCTACAACGGTCATGAGTGTGAAAAATGGCCATAAGTCACTTTTTTTCCAGTGCTGTTGTAACTTAGAGCATTCACTAAACGAAACGTTGGAAGTCAAGGACTTAGCTGTCTTTGAACCAATAGATCTAGAATATTCAAATTCTTTACATGGATTATGCAGTTGATTTCCCATTTTTCTAACAAATGATTTAAAGGCTGGTAGTTTGTATATACAGGTAGTCTCCAACTTACAATCACAATTAGGAACAGAATTTCCACTAAGCCAGGTCGTTAAGTGAGACACACCCTCTTTTATGATTTTTGTTAAGTGAATCACTGCAGCCTTTAAGAAAATCCAGTTTCCTCCACTGACTTTCCTTGTTGGAAGCTGATCGGGAAGTGCAACTGGCAATTGCACGACACTGCAACACCCTTTGTAAATACATGCCAGTTGCCAAGTGCCCAAATTTTGATCACATGACCACAGGGATACTACAGTTGTATTGTGAAATACAGTACATGCCTGTGCATACGGTATATATGTATCCAGCTTCATTAGTGCACAGGATATTCCCACCCCCGCAAACATCTTTCTCCATCTCCATTTCACTGCTCTTGACAAAGAATTTTGTCTAAAACCTGTCAAGCACTTGACATTTTTAGACGGTGTGTTCTACTTTTCCTTCTACCACTGTCTTATCTTCTATTTCACCAGTGAAATCCCAAAGCCTGCTTATAACTACCCAGAGGAGAAAAATAAATAAATGGAGCTACATATTCTCAGTAACGGGTACGGTTAAGATGGCTTCTGATTTTGACCAGAAAAATGCTTTCTGAATATTCAAGGTTTGAAATGCGTTAAAGCACCTGAGTCAGGCTGATTGTAAAAAACATGCAGGCTTTCCCAGGAGGAATATTGAAACCGGAGCTCAGTCTTAATCCAGAATATATTTATCGGATGCTCCAACAAATATTTATTGCACGTGTAATATTGCAGGGCTGATTCATAGCAAAAAAACAAAACCCGCCTGCAAATACAACCAAACGCAGCACTTCGCTGTTTTGGTTTGTGTCGTTTTGCTGGTGGGTTATTCTGTTTTGACATTAGAACAAAAAATGAGGTGTTAAGAATGAAGTTTGTTTGTAGCTATTCTTTATTTAAAAAAAAAAAAAAAACCACAATTAGGGAAAATATACAAACACACAAAAAAAGAAGGACCCAGGACAGCAGGCCTAAGTGCCACCAGAGCGATTTTGAAAAGGACAGCATACACACTTCAACACACACTCAACTCACTCACACTCTATTCTTTCGATCTCTCCCTCTTTTGTGGAAAAGAGAACATTCATCCTTCTTTACACTCTCACGCTTCCCAGCTCGCAGACAGTAGTTGCAGACACCTCTTTGTGTCCTTCCCTTAGATCACCCAGCCCTATCTCGGCCTCCCCTCACCCCAAGGAGATGAGCCAGAGGTTTCTTTGGGGCAATGCTCGGACCCAGGGCCCCGCAGCAGCAGCAGCAGCAGCCCAGCACGCGACCCCTCCTTGTGAGAGAAAACTCCATTAAGCCTTCTTGGAAGCGGCAGTTGGGTGTGGATGAAGGAACTTCTTAAGAGGCTTGAGGGTGGGGGAGAAGAGAGTAAAGGCCCCCAGATCTGCCCAACCAGCGTACGGTATACCCATCCGTCTTTCGGGCAGGGGTGGCCCCGAGGAGCGGGGGGGGGCGGGCGGGCGGGAGGGACATCCATGTCCCTGGTTGGAAGAATGTCACTTCCAGGAATGTCTTCTTCACCTTTTCCAGATTTCCAACTAGCCCCCTCCGTGTTCCCCAAAGTAGAGGGTGCGATGGGAATGCCGCCGGGACGTGGACAGAGTGGAGCGATGAGACCGCAATGTTGTACGGGGGGTTTTCCCAGAAAAGGCCGGCGGGGACGGCTGGGTGCGGTTGTCGGATGGGGTGGTGCCTTGGCGTCTCAGGAAAGGGGGCACCGTGGAGCTCTTGATGTGGATGACGCGGGTGTCCATGACCTCGCAGTCGACCTGCATCATGACTTCGTAGCCCAGGGAGGAGCCATAGAGGCTCTCTGGAGGAAAACGAAAAGAGAGAGAGAGAGAGAGAGGCTGAAATGCAGCCTTGCTTTTGGAAGGAGGGCGGCCGCAGCCCAGCCTCTCCCTGAGAGGTTTGATCTCTTTTACCGTTCAGAGCCATGGCCGGCATCACCAGGGACATTTTAGGGCGAGAGGTCTTGTTGTGGCTGATGGCAGGCAGCAGCAGGTGGTCCTAAGAAGAAAAGGAGACCTGTGTCAGGTAAGGCAGCAGTGGCGCTTTTGGGGCACCAGGGACCGGTTCCATGGAGAGAGGTTTTTCCGTGGACCGGAGGAGGGAGGGGAGGCGTGGTTTTGCATGCTGCCTGCATCCTGCAGATTGGACTTTTTCTTTGTTTGCCCAGATGGGTTTCTGGCCCACCACAGACCAGGGATTGGGGGATCCCTGAGGTAAGAACCAGATTATTGATAATTGATCCGGGCAGTGTGTTTATTGCTATTCATCTGTTTACAGGAATCTCACAAGAGGAACAGCCCTCTCTAGTAGAATTAGATAAGCACTCCGGGGTTCATGGCAGAGGTCCCCAAACTTGGCAAACTTGAAGACTTGTGGACTTCAACTCCCAGAATTCTCCAGGCAGCAAAGTCTTCAAGTTGCCAAGTTTGGAGACCTCTGGTTTATGGGATTCTCTGTCACTTGCTCCCCTTCAGGGATTCTAGGCTAGCCAATCTCTTAACTTCTCTCTTCTCTTCTCCCCGCTTCACCCCATCATGTGAGACTTAGCTTTATGACTGACCCAGCAGCATTGGTCTCCTGGCACCAGAGAGCTTGTTAAATTGAACCTTCCCTCGGCAGGAGGAGACAATTGGGGTGGTTCCCAGAGACTGGAACCACAACTTCTGCCATTTCCAGCAAGAAGAGAAGGACCTAAACGATACACTGTATAATCCAGATCCTTCACTGTTAATCAGACTATATTTTCTTACAAAGGAACCACTGCTTCTCATTGGAGACTCCAAATTTCCCAACAGGCTTGCCTCGCTTTCCTTCATTTAAGTTCTTGGCTTTATAAAGGAGCTGTAATTTATTTTTTACCTAGAGACAGAGACATTGGCATATTCTCACACTTCAAAAGGAATTCCCTATTTGCTTCTCTCCCTCTGCATGCTTCCCATTGCCTGTTTTCCAGCCTACCTCTTCAGTACGTGAAGGTTTCCTCTATTGCTATCTTAATTTTTCCCTCGCAAGGGTTTTGGCAAAAGCTGGAGTCCCAACACATATTTGAACACACTGGCTCGGCTTTCATAAAATCAACTCCTCAAGTTAATAAAATAACTACGGTTTACAAACCTTTCTCTGCAGTTCAGCAGCACTGCTGTAACGGTTATGTGGGAATAACCATGAGAAATGAAGGGAGAAGATGCTGCCTAGAAGCAGGGGTCTCCAAACTTGGCAACTTTAAGACTTGTGGACTTCAACTCCCAGAATTCCCATACTGGCCAGCGAATCCTGGGAGTTGAAGTCCACAAGTCTTAAAGTTGTTAACTTTGGAGACTTCTGGCCTAGAGAATGATCAGATAAAACTGGGGGGAGCCCACAACTGAAAAAGGGGCAGAGAAAGAACTGAAACCTGATCAAGCAGTTAAAAAAAAGACAGCTGGGTATTTGTAATTTCACGCTTGTTCAAAGATTCTGTTAATTAATTAAGTAGGATTAGCACATCCTTGGTTTCCTGGTCTGGTTTATTTGGGAGGCTGAAAGAATGCAGACGGCTCTTCACTCACCCTGCGGAAGGACACAACGTAAAAAGTATCCTCTCGGCGATCAATGGCATCCATGAAGTCATGCTCTGTATGGTCGGGATGCTGATACACCTGTAACTGTCTCAGAGAATCCCTAAGAGGGGAGGAAAAAAAACGAGACACAAAGCATTTTCCCCCTATCCTAACACAAGCATTTCACAGAGCCATAGGATAACCACATTGGAGTCTGAAATGGAGATGGAGAGAGAAAAAGGGGGCTCAGTGATACATAACTTAGAAAAGAGAGCAACAATTATTGTAGAAGACGATCAGGGTAAGGTGGACGGAGGGGTCAAACATGTCAATCAAGTCCCTTCATGCCCACAAAAGATCTAAATCCAGCCCACTTGAATTCCATTGACTCTTTTCTCTACTGCTAATTTGCTTTGACCATTAGTACTTCACTTTCTTGTAGAGAGCTTAACCTTGCAATAAATCTATACATTTCTTTGAACTGCAGGCAGGATTCCTGATTTTCTGCACTTGACAACTCTTCCTTGTTTCTATTTGCCATAAAGAAGGGGAGGTCAAGCTATTTTCCAAAGCACCTGAGGGCAGGACAAGAAGCAATGGGTGGAAACTAATCAAGGAGAAAAGCTACTTAGAACTAAGGAGAAATTTCCCAACAGTGAGAACAATTAATCAGTGGAACAATTTACTTCCAGAAGTTGTGTGTGCTCCAACACTGGAAGTTTTTAAGAAGAGATTGGACAACCATTTATCCAGAGTTTCCTGCCTATGCAGGGGGGTTGGACTAAAAACTCATCCAAGGTCCCTTCCAACTCTATTTCATACTGGCAGCTGTCTCAAGAAAGGTTCAGGAGGCCAACTAAGCAGGAACGATAATTGTGCCCTCCTTGAAATAACTGGAAAAAAGAGATAGGATCTCCCACACTATGGATCACTGCAATAATTTTCTCTGCTTACGCATCTGAGTGGAACGAGCAAATCGGATACTACCGTAAGAAATCTTACCGCTTTCAACGTAAAACAAGAGGAAAACCCGCAAGTGGTCAGCAAAGAGTGAAAGAGACTACAATCTTCCCTTTGGGATGAAAACTCTAGGCAAAATCCTCGGAGAGAAGGCAAGAGAATTTGTCACCAGAGCAACTTACCCCTCGGGGTATTTGGGGGGGCTGGCTGGAACATAGTGGGAAGGGCTCGGAGGCTTCTTTTGCGGCTTCTCCTGAAATCCCAAACACATGGGTTGTAGATAAGGATGGGAGAGATGCCTAGGAGAGGCACCAGGATTTCTTACATTTTAATTACCCCTCCTTTTTTTTTTTTTTTCTTATTCATAAGCTACCGGATACTCCTTGCTCAGCTTTTGGGAGTCCTGCTCAGTGCCCGTTTTCCTTCCCCTCAAGACGTTGTCCTGTCCCACCTGGCTGCTCTGAGCTGCTTTGCGAGTTTGTAAAGGCTTCCGCCGGTTGATCTGGTGTCGTCGGACCCAGCCGCTGAGCTCATCTGCCAACCTGGGAGGTGGGAGAGGAAGTGATGGAGGATTATCTTATCGACCTGCAAGCCTCTAAACCCAGTGTTTCTCAACGTGTGGAATTCTGGGAGTTGAAGTCCGCCCGTGTGAAGCTGCCAAGATTGGGAAACACTGCTCGAAACTTAACAGCTGAGGAGTATCCACAACTTCCTTCGCAGGACCTACCGGAGCGATTCAGTGCGGTTGAATTGGCGGCAATCTGAAGCGAGGAACAGCTCGTCCAGGTCCCTCAACATGAGGTCCTTCATCTCTGAGAAGGGAGTTGACAAGTTCCTGAGCATGGGAAAAGGAGAAAATTAGAGGTCGTCCTCGACTTGTGTGGAGGGTTGAAGGATGTGTGTTTGTGTTTATATTCATGGTCATGACATGCACTGAAAGATGGTGTTTGATTTCGCTGTATGAGGTGCAAATGACAATAAACTAAACTGAACTTACAAACAGTTCATTTAGTGACCATTCAAAGCAGTGGTGGGATTCAATTTTTTTTTTAACTACTGGTTCTGTGGGCGTGGCCAGGTGGTCATGTGACTGGGTGGGCCTGGCTATGTGGATTTTTTCCCACTTTCTCAACACCTCTCCCCCACACCCTGTTTTTTGCCTACTGGGCCTCAGGGTAGCCTACTGGGCGCTGAAAAAAAAGCATTTTGAAGTCTTCCGAGAAAAGTACAACAGCGAGGGGGATGGATCAGCTGTGCCCTGCGATTTAGATTAGCTAGAAAGCAAGAAATCCAATTATTTTCTGCTTTCTAGCTAATCTAAATCATGCAGCACAGCTGATCGTTGCCCAGCTGAGCATTGGAATTTTTTTTTACTACCGGTTCAGCCGAACGGTTGTATGTTTTTTACTACCGGTTCGCGTGAACCGTGCCGAACCGGTAGAATACCACCACTGGTTCAAAGTTACAATGGCACTGAAAAAAGTGACTTATGACCATTTGTCACAGTTGCAACCTTTGCAGCCTCCCCATGATCATGATGCTTGGCAACTGGCTCAGGCTTATGACTACTGTTGTGTCCCAAGATCACATGACCTCCTTTTGCGACCTTTTGACAAGCGAAGTCAATGGGGAAGCCCGACTCAGTTAACACCTGGATTTCTAACATATCACCTGCAGTTAACAACTGAGGCAAGAAAGGTCATAAAATGGGGCAAAACACACTTTAACAAATGTCTCACAAAACAACAGAAATGTTGGGTTCCCTTGTGGTCGTAAGTCGAGGACTATCTGTATGGTAGAATTCCTAGAATTCCCTAGCCAGACAGGCTGGTGCATGACCACATCAGTATCACAATATGCAAGCAGCCCTTGGAGCATTTAGTCCTACAGATAAGTCATCGTTTTAAAAAATATAAATACAACTGCACCACTGTCAGCCCTTCAAGGTAGTCCAGACAAGAAGCACCAAACCTCAAGTGTAAGGTTACAAGAGCAGAATCTTACAGAACTGACAGTACCTTTCCCCTCCCTTATTTTAACTTTCCTCAAAATGGGGGAGGGTCACTTCTGATGCTTTCTCCATCCTCCACTTTCCTTCCCACATAAAAATAAAGGTTTCCCCTGTCCAGTGGTGTCTGACTCAAGAGGTTTTGCTCATCTCAGTTGCTTAACAAAGGGAGTCACAGCACTGTTGGCAGACACTTCCATGGTCTATTTATACTATACTATATGCCGAGGCAAACAGAATGCTGTTACCTTCCCACCAAGTTGTACCTATTTATCTACTCATATTTGCAGGTATTCAATCTGCTAGGTGGGCAGGAGGTGGGAGCGGGGGCAAGTTAACAGCTGAGCCACTGCATCCCTTTCTTTCCCACATATTATTGCAATTCCTACAATGTTCTTCATCTGGTTGAGCAGGAAGGTACTGCAGCTTTTTTTTTAAAAAACCCAATCGTTCCAGCATCAATGGCACTCTAAATCAATGTTTCTCAACCTCAGCAACTTTGAGATGGGTAGATTTCAGCTCCCAGAATTCTTTAAAGTTGCTGAAGTTCAGAAACAATGTAGGGAAATTGTGGCCAGCTGTTTCTCTTGGCACATTATTTCATCTCACACTTTCTGCATCCAAATTACCGGAATTGGGGCTTGCCTGGCCTTGCCAGGGTCTCCTCTTGCTGTTCCTCCTGTTCCTCTTCTGGCATTTCAAGCGCTTCTTGTGTAATGCTTAGAAGATGCCTCTGGCCTGGGCCAGACTCCGGTTCCTGCTTGGGCTGAGACACATTGGCAACTTTGCGCTCAGTGATGCTGGAGAGATTTTAAAAAATGGAATCAGGTCTCAGCCTCCCAGATACTTTATACAGAATTATTCCTGGCCTACATAGTCTAGTGAACTGCCTCCAAGCTACCATTCTTTTGTAAAAATCAAGCGCCAGAATGGGCTGGAGTAGTAACTGGGTCACTCCAATTCTTCCTGAACCTGTCCCAACAGTGGGGACAAGGTCATGTGAAGAAGAAACAAGTTTGCCCAGTATAAACTATCAAGAAAGAGGTAGCATAGCAGAAAAAACAGGGTCTAAGGGTTGCAGCAGGGATGTGCAAGGATACAGAGGACCAGACAAACTCTCATAAAGCCACAAATAAAAGTGAGAAAATTGTGTACCACTTTAAAGGCTGGGCTTTTGGGGACCAGAGTCCATTTGCCAGAACATAAAGTGAGCAGGGGGAAAAAGCCAGAGAGGGACAATGAATTATTAACATGGCTGAAGTACATTTTTTATAAAATACGGACTTCAAATCTATAGCAGTGCTTTTCAATCCTGGGCAACTTTTTAGATGGGTAGATGTCAACTCCCAGAATTATTCCCTAGCAAAGCATGTAGACTCGGAAATTCTGGGAGCTGAAGTCCGCACATCTTAGTTACCAAGTTTGAAACACACTGGGTTTGCAGACTCCAAAGGCATGGAACAACACTTCAACACAGGATTCTCTAATATGAGAAAAAATATTTTTAAAAGCAAAAAAATTAAGCAGCTTTTAATTTAGAAAACGAATGAAAATTAAAAAGTTTAAAAAAATGAACAAAAACTAAAAAGCTTAAAAAAATCAGCCAGCAATATACTGTAGGCTGTAGGAGATTAACATAACATTAACATAACATAACAACAACAGACTTCAACAGATAATTAGAACTGTAGAAAAAACAATTGTTATAAACCTGCCTTCCATTGAGGACCTGTATACTGCATGAATCAAAAAGAAGGATGTGAAATATCTACAGACCCCTCACATCCTGGACATAAATTGTCTCAACTTCTATCCTCAAAACAATGTTATAGAGCACTGCACACAGAACAACTAGACACAAGGACAGTTTTTCGGGCACTGCCATCACTCTGCTAAACAACTAATTCCACAATACTGTCAAAGTATTTACTAAGACTGTATTACTATTCTTCTTCTCATCCTTCCTACTACCTATCTTCTTTTCTATTTGTGACTATAACGTTGTTGCTTGTATCTTTATGATTGATATTGTTTTATTTAGTTTCCTAATATGCTTTACGTTGATTGCTTATTTAGTATCCTATGACTATCACTAAGTGTTGTATCTTATGATTCATGAATGTATTTATGATGACTATGATCATGATTTATCACTTATATCTTTTATGTACACTGAGAGCTTATGCACCAAAGACAAATTCCTTGTGTGTCCAATCACACTTGGCCAATAAAGAATTGAATGGAATTGGAATTGGAATTCTATTCTATTGTATTCTATTCAGCAGGGAGGGTTAAACACGTTATCAGTTTAGAGTCCTAAGGTTCTCACAAGAAACCAAAGTCCAGCTCCCATGAATTCCGTTGACGTTTTTGCTAGCACCAATTTAGCTTGACCATTAGTAGACCAGATTCTTCCATATAGGTAACATGATATAAACTGAATTCTATTCCTATTCCTGGTTTCTTGTGCCTGACATGAATCTGATCTACTAATAGTCAAGCTGAATTGGTACTTAGATAAGGGTGAATGGAATTCATAGGGGGCTGGACTTAGGTCTCCTGTGGGAATCTTAGGACTCTAAACTTTAACCCCACCCCATGTGTACTTGCTCATCTCCTATATAGTCCCCTATATAGCTCTATAGAAGTGAGTTCAACAGACAGGCAATGTTCTTCTCAGAAGGTTCACACGAAGAGAAACCCTTTGGAGTCATTTTATTGAACAAATAGTAACATGTCTGAGGGACCACTGTCTATGCACACCTACAGCAGATGAAGCTGAATTGTCCCTGCAATTCAACAGCTTCAAAGGGCTTCCAGACAGAGAATGATAAACAACACAACCTCACAACCCAAGCTGAGAATGGAACCCCCAAAAGCGCCAGGAAGTCTCACCTGACAGGCCCAAAATTGAAAGCTATGAAGAGCAGCACAACCATGACACAGATCACTTTTCGGTTCCCGGAGCCAAACTTCAAGTCGCTGTTCTATATGGGAAGACAGGTGAGTCATCAGGCATCACAATACACCGCATTCAAAATTTACAGCTCCTTCTAATGGAATGGTCTGATTGAATGTTCTGGCTTCTCCCAACTCCTGGCTGGAATGCTGAACTAGAGCAACTAATTGCTAAGCTATCCTGACTGATATTGTACCATCAAGTTGATATTGGCTCTTAGTACCACATGGATAGATTTTCTCCAGGACAATCTGCCCCCAACCTAGTTTTTCAAGTCTTCCAATAGTGCACCTAAATTATCCTGCTAACAGCCATCAGAATTGGAGAAATGAAACCTGCCAGAACAAAAGGGTCATATCAGCATTCTCAACAGGACCCTAAGGCCTCCAAATATATGGGATATATTTCAAAACATGAAGGCACAAGCACCTAGGAACTGGCCAGCTCAATAGTAAAAGAATATTACTCTCTATATATCCTATATCAGTAGAAGAAAAAATGAGGAATTAGATGACTGCACTCATATATAATATTAAAGTGATTTGTTTGCTTTGTGGCTTAATGTACCATATTTGTAAATGGTATTATTTTCAAGACGTCAAAAATATCAGTAATCCTCAATTTTTGACCAGTTGCTTAGGGACTGGTTGAAATTTACAGTTGAGAAAAAAAATACTTACAACCCGGATTCAAAGTTCTGACACCTAAGCCCCAACGCCCCCCCACCCCAGTCACCTGATCACACATTGGACACTCAGCAATCAACCTACATTACGGCCATTTGCAGCTTCCCATGGTCACATGATTACAATTTACCTCATAAACGATTTCCAGCAAAAAATGTCCATTCCGGACAATAGGTTCACTGTGGTAAATGGCTGCAGATTCGCTTAATGATCACATCAAAAAATGTTATAAAATTGAGTCAGTCCTATGCTGACCTGGTTAATGATCAGCATGAGCTACAACTGTAATTCTGCACTCACTTAGGACAGAAGTCCCCAACCCCCAGGCTACAGTTCTGAACTGGGCCACAAAAGTGGTGAGTGGGTATGTGCATACGCAGCTCCACTTATGCAAGTTGCAGGCCCTCTTGCTGGCATGAAAAGCTCCATTTGTGTGAACTTGCACAAATGGACTGTGCACATTCATGCACGCAGCTGCCACTCGCACAGGATCATTCCTTCACACGCACGCACGCACACGCGCACACACAAACGTCAGGCCGCCTAAATGGAAAGGATGGGGACCACTGACTTAGGGTCATAACTCAATTTCCTGTAAGGAAATCTCCCCAGCTCAGTGGAAAAGAAAGGTGGAGAACGAATCAAAATGGATTCTTCCAGAGATATATGGCCAGCTTGCTAATATTCTGAACCGCAGCATTTCAGCTGGGAGGTAGATATGAGCGAACATAGCAATCTTCTACTGCATACCCCATTTGAAAACTGAAAAGTTGTCAGCTACCATCCCTATGATGTGGGGGATAATCATGACAACGTGCTTTTTATAAGAAAGTCAAAAGTCTCCTTCCTGGTGGAAGGGCTCACCTCGTCCAGGACACCATCTAGCCGGCGCCGAAGGAGGGCATTCTCACGCCGTAGCCTCTCATTCTCTGCAAGGGCCTCTCGCAGCCGGGATTCCAATCCTTGGAGGTATTCCTTCTTTTTTCGGCGGGACTGACAAGCTGATTCACGATTTTTTATCATCCGCTGCTGCCTTTTCAAGACCTTGATCTTGAACAAATCAGTAGGGAAAACAATATATTCATATCCATAGTATAAAAGAAAGAAAGACACATGTTCTTTTCTGTGCTTGTTTTCTGGAATTCAGTTGTACATTTTGCATCAAACGTAGGTCACGTAGAGCACTTTGCATCCTCCAGAATCTCTGCTGAACTTTAGTTCAATATTCTGATTTGTTCACTAAGTAAAACTTATCCTGTTTTTCCTATTTTCTCTCCAGCAACAACAATTAGCAACATGTACTGTAAATTTCCAAACTGTTGCTATTGTACTTATTGTTATGGAGATCGTTAAAATGTAGGAGCTTAACAGAATCCCATGGCTATTCCTGATGTGACCTGCCTGTAAATCTGCCTAAGTGGAGTCCTTGGTGATTAGTGAGCTTGGTTATTTGCAGACATTTCAGTACCTGACTTGGTAACATCATCAGCATCAGTGAGTGTAGGGTTTGCTTTCCTGATTTCTGTTTCAAGCAGAAAACAATATTCTAATCAAGGAACTGCCAAGGGGAGGAAAAACACATCTCCACCAACATTGGCAGGACAAGATAATGTTTATAAACAAAACAACAAACTTCACTCCAACACTGATGTTACCTAACAACTGGAAGCAAACAAACCAAGCTCATAAAACTCCAAGGACCTCACATTTCATCGCTGAGTTACAGAGGTTCTCTTCTATTGGAATCTGCCCAGGATTTGATGTCGCTGGAAGAGAAAACGCTCTGGAACTAAAGATTTCAAACTTACATCAATCTCTTGGTTGCAGGGTCCTATCTGTGCTGGTGCAGGGATGATAGTTTTAGCTTCTGGCTTGGGGATTGAGGGGGCTGGTTTAGGCGAGAGAACCTCCTTCACTGGAGACTGAACCTTGATCAAACCAGACACTGGGAGATGCAGCAGCTCAGACTGGGAAATCACAACACTCTGTGTTGGAACTGAGGCAAAAAAAAACAAAAAAACCACAATCCTGCTTCACGTACACCATAATCTTCAGATAAGAAAACAAAAGTTATTTCCTCAGAATGTCCTACACCCACGCAAAGCAAAGAAACTCGTGCACAATCCCATATGACGTATCCAGTCTGTACACATTCAACTACTAGAAACTGCTCCATTAATGTCCAAAAATAAAGTCCTCTGGGTCGGCTTACCTGAGATTCCAGGATTGACTGTCTGCGATTGGGTTACAGGTACTGGCTGCAACAAGATGGTCTTACTGGAAGAGGTGGCTGGCTGTCCTGGGACAGTGGTCACCACGACAGGCTTTGGTTGAATGGGGGGTTTCCGACTAAGGATGCTCTCTGTTTTATTGGGAGCTGCTGGTTTCCCTAAAAGAGAATTGAGTAGTCAAAACAACCTGTAAGAATCTATTAAACTCTTACTCAATTAATTGTATTGATGAAGCCACTTTGAGTTGGGAAAGACTCAGCTACTATTACCCTGAAAGAGGGGAAAAAACAACAGGAAATAAATGAGAGATCAGATATTTATTGCTCCTTTTTTCAATGACTTAAAATTCTGACAGTAGATTATTTATCTACTTCAAATGAGGCCATTTGAAAGCTTTCCTTTTAATGACAAAAAAGGAATGCACAAACTTATAAAAGAAACATTAAAAAGGAAACAAAACATATAAAATATATATGTACGGAGATATATAACATTTAACCGATCTGTTATCAGAGGTACTTAACACGGTAAGTAAAAAAAAAGTCTTAATTGAAAATTAGATTTTTGCTAACAAATCATGAACATTCACTAACATTCCAACTAATGTGGGTGAGGGGGCCAACTGTTATGATTTAAATTATAAAAGCTGATGTGCAAATACAAAATGTTGGTTTGGCTCAGAAAACTAAATTCAAGGCCAAGAACTGGAAGGGCAACACAGAGAATGTGAAAAATCTGTAGGGGACATCAAGGCTCACCTTGTACAGCAAGAAAGAACAGAACATGATGTTTCTTTCTATTTAAAGAAAATACGTTAACATTTGTGTTTGTTTGCATGTCACTTCCTTTCTAAAATTAAACTAAGAGAAGCTTTCGGGAGGGGGGAATCTTGAACTCAATTTTTTGGAATAATATGGAAAGGATTTTCCTTTGATTTTTTTCTTGGACGTCTTTCCCCATTTTTTTTTTCCAGATCTGCAATATTTTCTGGCAGTTTCTCTTGTTCACGCAAAAGCAATTACCCAAACGCTTTCTAAACTGTTACAAAAATGGATGTCAGGGACACGGGCAATTCACATAATGGAGCTCACACAAAGTATCCATCAAGAGAAACATCATCTCCTCAAAGGTCTCATCCCCACCCAGAAAGGAAAACTAAAGAGAAGGGGAGGATAAATACTCCCTGGACAGAACATGCCAAGAGACAAAAAGAAAATGGCATATTATCACTAACAAGCAGGTTAGTTCGTTATACATTATTTACCAATCCCCAATATTCAGGAAGATTTTTTTTTTTTAATGCACAGGACACTACAGCACCAGAATTCGTGTCTTCTTCGTTGATTATGAGCACCAATGCAAGCTCTGAGGTCTATCTATAGTTACTAAATTCAGCGCAGAAGCAAGAAATAAATGCTTGCTGCTACACAATTCTCCCCAACATACCTGTCTCAGAGGCTGGGACTACGTTTATGTGTACCGTCCCAAAGGGAGGCAAAAGGACATCTCCAAACATGCACGGAGGGGTTGGAGGATGCTCTGTCTTCACTCCAATCACATCACCTGGTCCAACGATCTGAAAGAAAAATGAATGTCTCAACAGAAGCATTAAGTTTTCTCCATTCTGATGCCCCTCAAGCATCTGTAAAAAAAACAAAAAACTTCACTTTTTTAAGTAGGGCATTTATATGCTTTACGGGATTGTTTTTATTTACTATTTCTGGCAATTTTTGATGACAACTAGTATCTCCAACTGTGTAAGGCCCAGACTCTCTCCCCTTCAGACGATAAGAATGAACGTTTGAAAACTGGGTATTTCAAAAAGGAATTCTTTATTGAAAAAGGAAGATAGCCATGCGAAATTCAAAGCAGGGTCTAATATGCCTCCAGGCATGCAGCTTAGATAAAGGGAGTTAGAACCCCTCCCCTTAGTCCGGTGTGGATTTCGTCAATTACAAAGAAGTAACATTTTAATTCCCACCCCCACTTTTTTTCTGGGAACGTAATTGAGAAGAGCTTCCCAGGAAGTTTCTTTCAAAGCTGGAATTTTTTATGGTCCCTATGACAAGTTTCCAGGCATCTGGGCTCCAGTCCCCAGTTGTAAAATCGTGTGGGTTATACAGATTCAATACAAGAATTAAGATATTCAGGTTACATCAAAAAGTATCAAAACCCCCCCCCCCTCTTTCTTCTTCCATTGAAGAATGGCAGATACACGGATCTGACAAACTGGTTATATGGAATAAAGGAGGACATTCTTCACTATCATGGGGCCTTGTAAAATAAATAAATGGAGGTACTTGGACTTTACAACTGCTCGTTTAGCAACCATTTTCAGTGGCTACAGTGTACTGAAAACAGCGTCCGCGGGTCATGAAATCAAAATTTGGCTTCTTGGCAATTGGCATGTACAGTATTTGCAATAGTTGCAGCATCCTCGGGTCATGTGTACCCAGACTGCAATCGTCCCAACCAGCTTCCAGCAAGCAAAGTCAATGGGGAAAGGATTCATTTCACTACAATGATTTGCTTGCACAATATGGCAAAAAAAAAAAAAAAAAAAGGCCATAAAATCAGTTCAGCTCACTTGACCGTCTTGCTTAAGCAATGGAAATGCTGGCCCCTGTTGTGGTCGTTCATTGTCAATTACCTTAATGTGTGTTATCATTTGGGCACTGGGATTGTCTACAAAGAGGTCTCTGAGAAGACCTACCTGCTCTGAGAGTTCGGCCGAAGAGGAGCCTGCCACAGAAGAATCGGAGGAGGCCACAGATGAATCAGAGCAATGAGATGAGGCAGGGGAGACTGGCTCAGACTTTACTTGCAACTCTAAAAAAAAAGGAGAATGACTTAAGACACTTTCAACACCAGCCTGCTGATCCAAGACAAAAGGAAACTGATTGTTAAGTACTCCCTCTTTTGAATCTCACACCCATTATCGAATAGAACAGAACAGAACAGAATAGAATGGAATACTTTATTAGCCAAGTGTGATTGGACACAGAAGGAATTTGTCTCCAGTGCATAGGCTCTCAAGGCATATAAAAGCAACGTGATAAATCATGATCATAGTTATCATAAAAATACATTCATCATAAATAATCAACATAAATCACACTAGGATACCAAACAAAACAATATAAATCATAAGGTAGACGCCTGTCCTCCCCACCTGCAATTTCTACCGCCAGCCCTGATTGCTGAATCTCAAGGAAGCCATCTTTGTGGGCCTCTAATCCCATTCAGTTTCAACTACCATGCCACCAATTCCCTCCATCTGGGCCAGCAGATGAAGTAGATCTCTCATTCTTGTCACCTGAAAGGCTCTATAACTCTCTGAAGGCATGATGAGGCAGCTATACTTCCTGCTTATAACACCTAAAGGAGAAGTAAAACTCTACAACAGCAAACCCAAATAAGAGAAACTGTCAGACTTCTTGCTTTGTTTCACCCAAGAACTGAATGCCATGGTCATTTCCCCCTTCTATGAATGATAAAAGAATCTGATTATTCAGAGATTCACATTTCTTCTGTCTTGGTTAAAAAAATCAAGATATGGAAGAAACTAACAAGTAACTTTGTGATCAGAAATTAATCATTCTGGCGATTTGCTAATACTACAACTATGTGCTGCTACCTACCACAACTACTGTCTTCAATAGACCTTGTCCAACCAATCCTTTTCCAGAACAGTTCCTATCACTCCTAAATATCTGATTTTGCAGCTTAACTATGCCACTTAAAGAACAGTTAGGAACATTCCTCTGTAGATTTGCACTAATAATTAAATTTGGATAGGTACAGAATTCTAATTAAGGGGAAAGTGGCTTGCAGTTCACGGACTTTTAACTGGTTCTGCAGCACATCTACTTTTTAAGCAATATATCACTGCCAAGATAATACCCAGACAACAGGATAAACTGTCAAGTCACATGCTGCATGCAACTTTCAGCCTCAATCAAAAAGGAAGTCAGAAATGGGGAGGTGGGGAGAGGACAGGAAAGAGGAAAAAGGAAGTGACCCTCTTATCTCCTCTGCTCTGCCTTCAAGAAGGAATTCAATTGTCAATCAGTTAGAAAAACTTGCTCCAGTTTTTTCATGCAAGACAGACACAAACTTTGCCCATTAAACTCTGACTGCACAAAACTACATCCAGACAAATTTCTGCACAACCCAAAAGAATTCTAGGAAGCAGAAATAAAAGCTATTTGCTGGATCAGATCAAAGGCTCATGCAGGCAATGATCAGCTAGGTGCTTCTGGGAAGGCAGCAGGCCACAAAGACAAAATTCTTTTTTCTCCCACTCAAAAGAATTTTGTACTAAATATAGATACCTTGTCCATCACTGTCTACTCCTGCTGTCAATGACTCACCAAAGACTTCCTAAAGGTGTATTTTTAAACAGGAGGTACTAGAGATAAAATCTAGGATCTCTAACATGTAAAATACTTGTCTCTGATCCTGTTTGTCATATAGCAATGAGTAGGCAGGTTATACATACATTTGTATTAAGCTGAGATGGTAGGATAGCCTAATGTAAATCTCTTACTTATGAATATCCTCTTCCTCTTATCATTTCCAGAATGATACCGTCTTAATTTTTTGCAGAAAACACAATCTTCAAAATCTTCCAACAGCTTAAAAATTAATGGTCTTATAAAAATGTTTCTAAATCACAGGCCACTTAATCAAATTCACCAAATCCCACACTGTATCTTCAGTTCTACAATAGGTTCTTGATAACCTGCCTACCCTTCAGCTTCATGAAAATACTCACCTGGGAATAGAGATTCTTGTAAAGGATCCCAAGGTGGGTCTGGAGGCATAGTTTCCATGTCCAGATCAAACCCATCACCGAACTGCTGGAATAGAAAGGAAGATATAGAAATGAAAGCTTTTCATCTATAGAAACAATAAGTCTGACTCCTTCTATCTAAGGAACAGAGTGTGATGGCAGTGAATGGATGTGTAACTGAGGAGGTATACAAGTAGTCCTTGATTTACAATAGTTCATTTAGTGACTGTTCAGTTAAGATGTCACTGAAAAAAGTGACTTAAAACTATTTTCACACTTATGATCATTGCAGCATCCCCATGGTCACATAATCAAAATTCAGACAATTGGCAACTGACTCATATTTATGATGGTTGCAGTGTCCCGGGATCATGTGATCACCGTTTGCGACCTTCTGACAAGGTAAGTCAATGGGTAAACCAGATTCACTTAACAGCCTTGTTACTAACTTAACTGCAATGATAACTTAACAACTGCAGCAAGGTTGTAAAATGGTGTAAAATTCATTTAACAAATGTCTCGCTTAGCATCATAAATTTTGGGCTCAATTGTGGTCATACGTCGTGGACTACTATAGTTTGGAGTTCCAGTTCAATAAGACTTTCAGAGCTAGAGATATCATTTTGGGAAATGCAATCCAAAATTGTACACATGGCATGTCAGCCATTATAAGCTGGGAATATAATCACCACCACACATCTTCCAGGCCCCATTTTAATTCACACATTTTAATGTATAAGCCACATTAGAACAAACAAAAAAGCCCACGTGGCAAGGATGGGAGTGATCAAGATGCTACAGTCTATTGAATTCAATTTTTTATAAAATTATAGAGAGAGGAAGAGCAAGAAAGACTTCAAATTGCTGAGAAGTGTGTCCTGCCACAGAGGCACACTGGAAAGCAAAAAATATTCTTCTAAAAGCAAAGGTATTCTCACCGCAGAACGGATACCATTACTGTCCATAATGCTGTGTTCAAGACAAGGGAAAAGTTCAGCTGCCACATCTCCATCATTATCCAAGCAGCTGTAAAGACCTGCATCTGGAGGGAGAGCAGCAAAATGCAATTGAATGAGGAATTAGCTGACTCAATCATGGTTTATCTCTAAATAATAACCAAACATCTGTTTATCTTTGGACCAAGACAAATTCCTTGTGTGTCCAATCACACTTGGCCAATAAAGAATTCTATATTCTATACCAGGTGCTTCGGAAGGACCCAATAGTGGATAAAAATCTCAAATCCAGTATAAACAATTGAATCAGTAACAGTTGTACATATTACACAGTTACACACTTTCTCTAACTTTATTTCCTGGTACTTAAGTTAAGCTGCCACCCAAGCCGGAACAAAACTGGAAATACCACTTATATAAAGCCAGTTACAAAGAACCATATGTTGCCGCATAAAGTAATCATGCCACATAAAACATTTGGTGCCAGGCTAATTTAACGTTGTGTGAATATCTATTTATTTTGTAGTGTATAAAGTTTTCCCTATCGTTTAAGCAATGCACCCTATGAACTGAAAACGTGATAAGACCTCCTCCTTATTCCATATCAGATCTGATATTAAAAAAAAACCAAATCTCTGTATTAAAAAAAAATACCACAAAACACCTATAGTGCAACCCCTTAAGGATGAATGGCAAAGCGCATTTGGAAGCCCTTCTTGCTAAATAGTCAATTCCTTATGCTACAATCTTTAACGACCAAGACCGTTCTCGTTCTGCCTGTCAAGACTCCAATTCAGAGCCTGACAGGCAGAAATGCAACAGGTGAAGCTTCTTCTTGGCGGGAAAGTTATATACTCCGTTGCACACCGGCCTGATATCACCTGTCAAAAGCCATAGAGTTTTCAACAGAGTGTTCTTATGTATTAGCGGGGCCCCTCTGCAACCCAAGCCTTGAAACCCGTGCATAGCCCAGGCCTATAAGCCCTGCCCTCTCCTTCGGCCCAGTACTGCCCCCCTCCTTCTCCCATTCACCCCAGTCCTCGCTGCTCAGCAGGTTGTCTGCTCGGAAGCGGCTTGAATCGCTCAAAAGCAGCAACTCCGAAGCCAGCGCCGCCATCTTCCTTCCGCCTTTCCTATATATACTATTACCAGCACCGACTTCCCCCCAGTCAATTATTGCCATAGCAACATAGCCGCCCAATGAGATTTCTTTTTTTCCCTCTTCTGTCCAATCATGAGAGAGACGAGGCGGGACCCGACCGGCATACCCACCAATGGGAACCATAAGTGTATAGCGGAAGCGCATCGGAAAAGAAATGCGCATGCGTGAGTACCGTCATGCGGCAAACGAGCGCCTCGAGGAAGGCAGTTTAATATAAGGGGATGTCAAATATTGAACAGAAGTGCGCATGCGTAGGCCCGACCGAGGGATTAGGCGCTTCTCGTCATGCGTTGAATTCTAGCACTACGGACGGATCTTGCTTCGCTGTGCGCCAACGAATTCTGTGGGGAAACCAGGTAAGCCCTATCCCTGACACGTGCGTTGGAGTATTTAAACGTGATGCGCGCATGCGTACGAAAAGCGTTTTAAACGCGGATAAACGGCGCGTGCGCATGCAACTTCTTTCGCTGTGCTTCTGGGAATTGTAGTTTTTTTGTTTTCATATTTTTTTTTCTCCTATGGTGTTGAGTGGGTCATCTTAAAAAGACTAGCTTTTAAAAAATCGTGCCGTTCAAAAAGTATACGTTATGCTAGTGGTCATTCTGAGCTTTAGTAGTTTTAGTATTCTTATCTATAAAATTGAATTAATTGGCATTATTTTTTAATTTCAATCTATTTAATATTGTAACCAAACCTGTGTTTCACAGCAAATGAGCTTTCTGAGAATAAAAACGTAAATGTTATAGACCTACCAGTTCCCCCTTCCCCACTTTTGTACTGTTACAAAATCTAATTTTATGGATAATTAAGACCTTGATCTATTAAAGGATGGGTAAAACGTTTGTGGGTATTTTCAGTCATCCAGGTCATAGTTGTCTCAAAGGTATTTTTTCAAAAGGCAACTAGACCTTTTTTTACCGGAGGAAGAAGTTTTGCTTTTTCATCATTTTCATCCCCTCACTCCACCTTGGGTTACACAAAATAATGGAAGGCATGAAATGAATCTATCTGCCATCACATGCACAAGCATTCAAAGATGCAACATAAATGTGCAGCCTTTAATTAAGATTCCAGCCAATTCAGTGTTGCTGTTCCTTAAAATAGTTCATCCAAAGAGTTTCTTTCAGAATTCCTCATAAATCTGAAAAAACTATGATGTGGCTGGTTTGCGGGTCACTTCAAACCACAGATTCCTTCAAGGCATTTACTCTTTAAAAAGTCTAAAAAAATTTTTTGTTCAGTTCTAAAATTATCAGACTTTGTGAAGGTTAAAGCTTGATTGTTTTTTTAATTCTCAACTCTTAGCATTTAGTGTCTGGCTAATAGCAGAACCTTCATAGGTTTAGCACAATTAGATAAAACTGTTTTTTTTTTAATTGTTTAAAGCAAATTAGAAACGTTATCTATGCAGAAAATCAACAGTTGCAGAATATAGAAATCCATCTATCTCAATGGGTGTTAGGTATTTTCCTTCCATCTTTTTTTGCTACTTTTTTCCTGGCTGCAATACTGTACAGTATTTGTCCTGTATTTATGTAACAAGCTTCTTTGATTGGGGACTATTTTATTCTAGATATATATATATATTTTAAATGTTGTATAATGGGTGAACATGTATTACCTAACAGGAAAAATAGTTTCTCAGTTTGTTGCAGCCATATTTATATATTTACTTCCTTTTGTCAGATGCTGATTACTATATATTACTAAGCGCTTCCCACAACAATGAGAAAAAGCATAATTAAAACACTAAAGCTCTGGAAAATATTTTAAAAACAACACTAAAAAGTTATGACAAAAAGGCAACAAACCCTTGTTGCATTAAATAGAGGAAGGTATGTTCATGGGTATGGTTGTATATGTAAAAATAACAATATGCTATTAATAACAGATTATTAAATAACACAAGTAACAAAAAATAAATGTATGCTTCATGAAGATAAAATTCACTGTAACAGTATCAAGCAGTACTTAAAACAAATCTGAATATGAAAGCGTTAACAAATTCTAGTAATGTCAGTCTGTCAGTGTTTTTCATCAAACCTGCTGGGTAAATCTCAAGTTCTATTAAATAACAAAGTAGATCCCTTAAACCTGTGATACTTTTATGCAAGACAGAACTTTTTTATCTTCTGAGGGAGAGGAAAATGTACAATACTGTATTCCATTCCATTACCACAATTTGCCAAATGAAATCTCTGTACCTCCCAATCTCAGTTTGCTCGGTATTACTGTCAAAAAGGAATCAGTGTGAATTCTGTATTGAAAACCCCTCTCATCAGCAGCCAAATCACCTTTTGTTAAACACTCACTCTTTCTTTTAAAATGCACGAAACGCTTCTTTAAGTTTTATTTTTCATAACGGAACAACGAGAGGAGGACAGAGTAAGAGATTCCTCAGGTCTGTTCTCTCCCTGCATCCGCAGGATTTTGTCAAACAAACCGTCATTTTCCGCTTTGCTGTCCTGTTTATTTTATTTCATGAAGACTTTGGTTCCTGAGTCCCATCTTTGGAAGCAGTCGCATGAGGATATTTTTCGCTGGCTGAGTGAGGAATGGATGGAGACCCTTCTGGCTTTTTGGGGATGCCTACAAGAAAAAACGTCAATGAGATACATCAGGGCAATCCCGCTTCCAGCATAGCCTTTTCTTTTTCTTTCCTTTTCATAGTTCTTCTGCAATTCCCACTATTCCCATTCCTTTTCCCCTAAGGCAGCGGTTCTCAACCGGTGGGTCACGACCCCTTTGGGGGTCGAATGACCCTTTCACAGGGGTTGCCTAAGACCATCAGAAAACACATATTTTCGTTGGTCTTAGGAACCAAGACACTGCTCCTCTATCTGTCTCCAGGTGGGTCCGGCCACATGCAGATACGCCCACATACGAGTACCTGGCGTGATGACATCATTGCGCCAATCCCATCACATACACCCCGTAGAAATACAGGTGTATGTGACAGGGTTGGCGTCATAATGTACTTATGCGGACCAGTCACACATGTGTAGAAAGCAGCTGCTGTGTTGAAAGCAGCAGTATTGGAGGTAAAAATGACACTTCATGAATTATAATTACTGGGTAAATGTAAAATCATGTACTGTAAAATCATCAACTACTGCAAAAAAAATATCTGTACCATGGGAACTTAAATCTGGATGCTGATGGCCTTTTCATATTCAGCTGTGGTTGATGTGAATACTGCCCCCTTGTGATAGTAACAGGCATGTAAAAAAACAGCACAATCATAGGAAACTTTAATAAACTATAATTGACTGAACTATGCCACGTATCATCTTTTGTGTTATTAAAGCTATTGTTACATATTCTCATTAGCAAACCATCCCATGGCAATGGATCGTGTACAGAAGAACGTTAAGAAAAGAAAATATAGTGAGGATTTTTTACAGTATGGTTTGACCTCAACAATTACAGCAGGAATTGAGAAACCGCAATGTGTTATTTGTTGTGAAGCTCTATCAGCCGAATCTATGAAGCCGAGCAAATTTTAATAGTTGGGGGGGTCACCACAACATGAGGAACTGTATTTAAAGGGTCGCGCCGTTAGGAAGGTTGAGAACCATTGCCCTAAGGAGACTTTGGCCAACCGACTGAGGCTGGCCATTGGAAAGCGGGGTATCTCTGGCTTACCTGTTTGTCATGTTTTGTTCTTGGAAGCCAACATGCTCTCTGCCAGATCCCGACGGCCCAGGAGCGATGCTACTCTGTTAGCCGCATGGCGACAGGCTAAATTGGGAAGGGAAAAAGAAATCAGGAGTAGCCTCACAAGATCTGGACCATCGGGACACTTCTGTGTATTTATTTGGCGTGGGGTGGGGGGGAATCTGATCTCTAGATGCTGTTTGGGTTTAAACCTCCTGTTGTTCCTTCCAGCCTTTGAGATTCATCTTCCCAGCTTTCTACTTTCATCTGCCAGGCTCCCATGCTTCCCCCAGTCCCGGCCCCAAAGTGATGGCTTGCTTGCTTGCTTGCTTTTTCCTTTCTGTAACCCTTTCACCTACCACCAATTATGCGTCACAGCATCTGTTTGAAGAAATGGGGACCCGGTCAGCCTGGAGAGCTCCACTTTGCGCGGCAGAAATGGCTTTGTCAAAAGGCGCAGGGAGGAAGCAGACGCGTAGGGTGGAGAAAAGCATTGTGGGAAATGTAGTTTATTCCTGCAGGTTCAGATTCGAAGATGGCACGCTTTGATTACTGTAGCCGCCCAGATTATTTGTTTGTTTATTTTGTCAAACTATTATAAGATAACAGGTATAAGTAAAAGCATGGTTATGAATACATGAAATGGATACTTATAAAAAAAATAAAACAATAGGACAGGGACGGTAGGCACGTTGGTGCGCTTATGCACGCCCCCTACAGACCTCTTAGGAATGGGGTGAGGTCAATAGGAGACAGTCTAAAGTTAAAAGTTTTTGGGGTTTGGGGAAGAAACCACAGAGTCAGGTAGAGTATTCCAGACATTGACCACTCTGTTGCTGAAGTCGTATTTTCTGCTGTCAAGTTTGGTGTGGTTTACCTTGAGTTTGTATCTATTGTTTGTTCTTGTATTGTTATGGTTGAAGCTGAAGTATTCATTGGCAGATTAGTGCTGCTATCTTGAATAATAGCTCGTGTGTGTGTATGTAGAGTTAATTTTTTTTTAAAGGAGATTAAAAACTAACAACTAATATACAGAAAACAAAGGAAAAGCCAAAGGTGCGAAAAGAAAGAATGAAACCAGTTCTTCAAGTACAACAAATCTTGATCTCATATATAAGGTTGTAATTTTGCTCCTTCCTGGAATTCAGTTTAAGTTTAAAATTCGGGGAAAAATTATGTGTTATTAATGCTCTGGCTTTCTCTTTCTAGAGATCTTTCTCTCTAGATAATGTAGTTTGTGTATGTATTTATGCCATATTTTTGGATTTCTTCCCTCCCCCATCTACAAGTGTTGATGAGGCTAACCATTACTATTAGCAATAATAGTAATTGTTTTCGTAGTACATTTGTTAATGTATTTATTAAATTATTTTAATTTAAGTTTAGTTAAGTATTTATTAAATTATTTTTATATAATGTTGGGTTGATGAACAATCTGAAATTTCATGAAGGGTTCAGTGAGTTGTAATTTTGGCACCCCTCATCTACTCCTACTTTTCTCTGCCAGAAAGCATATATACTACATGGGGCAAATTAAGGCAACTAAGTGTCTTCTCCAATTTCTTTCAGAATCACACAAAATTTTAACAGTGATCTGAGGCTCCTCTCAAACTAAAAGTATCCTCTAAACCCGGATTGATAGCCATTTCCAGTTAGCATAGATTTTAATATGGAATTCCCAGTTAACCTTGGTTACATACTAAAGAAGAGTGCTTAACCCAAGGGAAATTACGGAGCATGGGTGAATGGGAGTAAAATCATTACAAAGCATCATAAATTGAAAGGACCCTGGAAGGTTATCTGTTCCAAATATCATTCAGGGCAAGATCTGCTAAAACATTTTGAACAGATGTTTAAAATCATCCAGTGAATGTGACTATACCAATTCAGGGGGCAACCTACTGTATTCTATTCTATTGATATAGTTTTACTGTCAAGAAATTATTCCTCATATCCAGCCTGAATCTGCTTCCCTGAAGTCCCAACCCATATTCTACTCCTGCCCTCTGTGGCCAGAAAAAAGAGCAAATTTAATCCCTCCTTTATATAACAACTCGAAATATCCGAAGACTGCTTTGTCACACACAGTCTTCAATGCAGAGCCTATTTATTTCTGTGAATTGCACTTCTGTTGCTGTTAATACATCCCCAAATAGCATTTACCTTTTTGAACTGCACGACACTGTTGGTGCATGTTCAACTTGCAATGTACTAGAACATCCAGATCTTTTACAAACCATAATTGAGGAAACATAATGCCTTAATGTAAGATTGCATCTGATCATACGTTTCTCGCTAATTATTCTAGTGTTATTATTATTATTATTTATTATTATTTATTTGATTTATATACCGCCCCCTCTCCCCGAAGGGACTCGGGGCGGTGAACAGCCAATAAAAACACATATAACAAGGTACAAAATATGAGACAACATAGAATATTAAAATTTAAAAACTGAAATATAATATGGCTCTAATAAAATATAAACAAGTATTAAAAAGATTAAAACCCGATTAAAATTTTAAAACCCCTAGGCCAGTCCGGCCTGCCGAAATAAATGCGTTTTGAGCAACCGACGGAAGGCCATGAGATCGGGGGCGGCCCTTACCTCCGGGGGTAATTCATTCCAGAGAGGGGGTGCTCCCAATGAGAAGGCCCGCGCCCTCGGGGTCGCCAGCCGTCCAGCCGGCGGCACCCCGAGGAGGCCCACTCTATGGGAGCGTACCGGTCGGTGGGAAGCCGATGGTGGCAGGAGGCGGTCTCGCAAGTAACCTGGTCCCGAGCCATGGAGCACTTTAAAGATAGTGACCAAGACCTTGAAGCGCACCCGGAGGGCCACCGGGAGCCAATGCAGCGCGCGTAGAAGTGGCATAACATGGGAGCCCCTAGGTGCCCCCATTACCACCCTCGCGGCGTTGTTGTTTGATATTTGTACTCTTAGCATAGAAACCATAACATATAGGACGAGAAGCTCTGGAGAAGCAGAGTGATTCACAATAAGAAAGGAAAGCCAACAGTAATCCGCGTAGTTTTGACACTGTCCCTGTTTAACTCTGCAGTGAATCTATTAGGGAAGGATTAGGGAAGGATTGAAAGAGATGACCACTGAAATCATATTGAGGTTGTAATGCTTCCAGTCTGAAATGTGCAGACACAATCACTTTATTGGCTGAAAGTAGAGAAGGCTTAGAGTTATAAAAAGAAAAAAGAGAAAAGTATTGGGGTCACATCATCCATTCTACTTAGTGAACTTCAACTTAATGATGGTCAAGAAGCAAGGAAGGCCATTTTGTTTTCAAGGTGCTCAAAAATAGATTAAAGCCTGCATGCTGGAGGAATACAAACCTTGGTTGTATAAACAGGAACATTGAATCAAAATCATGTGAAGTATTAATACCATTTTATAAAGCCCTAGAACACTGCATTTAGTTTTGGTCACCACATTACAAAAAAAGATGTTGAGATTCTGGAAAAAGTGCAAAGAAGAGCAACTAAGATGATTAAAGGCCTGGAGACTAAAACATATGAAGAATGGTTGCAGGAACTGGGTAGAGCCAGTCTAGAGAAAAGAAGGCCTAGGGGTGACACGATAGCAGTATTCCAGTATTTGAGTGGTTGCTGCAAAGAGGAGGGGGCCAACTTATTTACCAATACCCCTGTAGGCAGGACGAGAAACAATGGATGGAAACTAAGGAGAGAAGCAGCCTGAAATTAAGGAGAAACTTTGTAACAGTGAGGACAATTAACCAGTGGAACAGCTTGGCTTCATCATTGGAGGTTTGTAAGAAGAGACAGGACAGTCACTTGTCTGAAATGATATAGGGTCTTCTGCTGGAACGGGGCTGGACTAGAAGACCTCCAAGGTCCCTTCCAGCTCTATTCTGATTGAGTGATTGAATAAAAAGTTTAATTCTAGGGAGGGAGGAAACGGCAGATTTAGATCTGTACTTAAACAATAAGTACAGATAGTCCTCGCCTTACAATCACGATCGGGACTAGCATTTTCATTGCTAAATTGAGGTGGTTGTTAAGTGAGTTGCACCCTATTTTATGATCTTTTTTGCCAAGGTTGTTAAGCAACTCACTGCAGTTGTTAAGCATGTGGTCATTAAGCAAAAATTGGCTGCTCCCCAATTGACTTTGCTTGTTGAAAACTGGCTGGGAAGGTCACAAGTGACCCCTGGATTGCTGTAATAATTGTAAATACATCCTGGTTGCCAAGTATTGACAATATTGAATATTAATCACATGACCACAGAGACACTGCAACCATCTCAGTCTCTGTCTCCCAGCAGAACCTTGAAGGGCTCAGTTAAATACAATATTTTAAACAAAGTAAGTGTTATGTATGCCGAAGATCAGCAACTACAGGATACAGGAATCCATTGTGTCTATACGCGAGACTTCAAGGTTTAAATCTTAGCTATCACTCTTCCATCTTTTTATGTAATGAAATCTTTACTACCCATTTCCCGGCTCCTGTATAGGCCTTTCTTCTGTATTTATGTAACAATTTTCTTTAGTAGGAGGCTATTTTATTATATATACATGAATTTTTAAAAACCTGGTATAGTGGGTGAGCATGTATTGCCTAACAGGAAAAATATAAATAGTTTCTCATATTTATCCCAAAGGTGCTTTTTTCAAGAGGCAACTGGACTTTCTGTTCTTTTGTTTGAAGACGTTTCGCTTCTCATCCAAGATGCTTCTTCAGCTTCTTCAGTTTCTCATGTTGTTTTAACCATATTGATCTATTCTATTTCCTTCTTTTCCTCAGGTGCTGAGTAGGTGGGATGTTTACTGTACATTATTAAGATCTTGATTGCAGAGCAGTAAGAAACAGCTTTTTTTTAACTTAAGCATTTAAAAAGGAAAAATCTGCCTAGTAACTGAGGATTTTTGGATGGAAAACAACATGTCAAATGCTGTTTAGTAAAATATGTTAAAAAGAAAACAGTATGACAAAATACGTCCTACGTATGACTGCAGTTATGACAAAATTGCAACAAAACTGTTAAAGGAGAATTTTGTTGTAATGCTTTTTTGTTCTTTTTTGATAGAATTGATAGAAGACTGTACTATATATGTATGTGTGTATATGTAAAAAAAAGGACAATATGCTATTAATAAATAAGAGGTTATTAAATAAGTAAAATAAATAACAAAAATAGCATAAATCTATGCTATAATGTAGATTAAATTCATTGTAATAGCATTTAAAACCTTTAAAACAAAAATGAATATGAAAACTTTAGTATATGCCAGCCGGCCTCTATTTTTCATTAAGCTTGCTTGGTAAATTTTGAGCTTTATTAAATAAGAAAGAAGATCTCTTAAACTTGTAATTCTTTTTTTGCAAGAACCCTAACAACTTTTTAAATCTTCTGAGGGAGATAAACTGAGGTAGTGTATTGTGTTTCCATTCCATCACTTCAATTTGCCAAAATCTATCTCTGAAACAACCAATCTCAGATTGCTCTGCATTACTGTCAAAAAAAAAATAAAAAATCAGTGTGAATTCTACATTGCAAAATCATTCCCCTCATTAGCAGCCAAATCACCTTTTGTTAAACGCTCGCTCTTTTTTTAAAAAAAATGCATGAAACGCTTTTTTATTTAAATTTATTTTCATAGCAGAACAATGAGAGACGGGCAGAATAAGGGATTCTCAGGACTGTTCACTTCCTGCAGCTGCAGGATTTCGTTAAACAAGCCGTCATTTTCCCGCTCCGCTGTCCTTTTGATTTTATTTCATCAGGAGTTTGGTTCCTGGGTTCTGACTTCGGACCTAACCGCACGAGGATATTTTTCGCTGACTGAGCAAGGAATGGATTCAGACCCTGCTGACTTTTTTGGGATACCTACAAAAGAAAAAAAAAACCACGGGAGTGAGATACTTGAGGGGCATCCAGCTCTTAGCCTAGGTTTTCTTTCTTTCTTTTTCTTGAACCCTTTTCCTGAAGGAGACACTGACAACTGACTGAAGCTGGCTATTGGGAGAGAAAGTATCTGTGTCTCACCAGCTAGAGTTGTCCGGTTCTTGCAAACCAACATGGTCTCTCCCACATCCTCAGGGCGCAGGAACGATGCTATTTTCCTAGCCACATAACGGCAGGCTGAATTGGAAAAAGGGGGAAAAAAATCAGGAATGTCTTCCGAGATCTGGACTATCTGGACATTACTGTGTAGTTAATTTGGGGGTTTGATTTCCAAATGCTGTTTAGGTTAAACCCATTCCTTGCCAGCTTTGTCTTCTCACCTATTAGGGTCTCCTGCTCCTCCCACCCACCCACCCACCCCAGAAAGCAAGTGCTGGCCCCCTTTCTTTCTTTTCCTTTTGCAACTCTTCACTTACCACCAATTACGAGTCACACCATCTTCTTGAATAAACGGGGCGGCGGTCAGCCTGAAAAGCTCTCTATTCTGTGCGTCAGAAATGGCTTTGTCAAAAGGAAAGGAGGAAGCAGATGTGGAGGATGGAGAGAAGCATTCTGGGAGATGTAGTTTTATTATCCCTGCAGCTTCAAGCCCAGAGATGGCACACTTTGATTATTGTAGGCAGAAGCCCCACCCAGCGTAGTGCTTTAATTTGTATTTAACAGCTTTATGCTAATTATATAATTTTTAAAAAAATTAAAAGGAGTCTTAAAACTAACAAGAATGAGTATAAAGTAAGGGTTCAAAAGAAAGAAAACAAAAATCATAATGCAATAATAATAATATAATAATAATAATAATAATAATAATAATAATAATAATAATTAGAATAGAATAGAATTCTTTATTGGCCAAGTATGACTGGACACACAAGCAATTTATCTTTGGTGCATATGCTCTCAGTGTACATCAAGGAAAAAATATATTCATCAAGAATCATAAGATACAACACTTAGCAATAATCATAGGTTACTATAAACAATCAAATCATACATAGTTACTCATACCCAATCAAAACATACTAGGAAAACAGAACAATATAAATTGTAAAGATACAAGTAACATGGTTATAGTCATAAGTGGGAAGAGGTAGGTAATAGGAAGGATGAGAAGAATAATAGTAATACAGTCTTACTAAATAATTTGACAGTGTTGTGGGAGTTAGTTGTTTAGCAGAGTGATGGCATTTGGGGAAAAAATGTCCCTGTGTCTAGTTGTTCTGGTGTGCAGTGCTCTATAGCGTCGTTTTGAGGGAAGGAGTTGAAACAGTTTATGTCCAGGATGTGAGGGGGTCTGTAGATATTGTAGATATGTCTGTAGAAACAATGAAACCAGGTCATTCTTCAAGTACAAGTCTTGACCTCATCGATAAGATTTTAATTTTGCTGCTCTCTGGAATTCATGCCATTGCAACCCAGTTTAAGACTGGAAAAAGTTTCTATGTTAGGAAAGTTCTGACTTTCTCTTTCTATAGAGTTGGAGAGTCCTGGGGTCATGTGATCACTTTTAAAACTTGACAAGCAAAGTCAATGGGGAAGCCAGATTCACATAACAACCATGTTACTAACTTAACCACTGTAGCAATTCACTTAACAACAATGGCAAGAAAGGTTTTATTTATTTATTTATTTTATCATATTTTTATACCGCTCCCTCTCCCAAAAAGAAGGGACTCGGGGCGGTGTACAGCCTACTAAAAACACATAAATACATTATAAATACAGTTAAAAATATATTAAACGCGATTGTTCCGGCTGTGTCCCATCAAAACCAAATACAACAGTATAAAATCAGGGAGCTAAATAAAAAATTAAAAATTAATTACTAAAACCGAACTAGTTTAAAACCAAAACCCAATTACTGGGCCAGGCCGGCCTGCCTAAAAAATAGGTTTTTAACTGCGCGCCGGAAGGTCAGGATATCCGTCATAGCTCGTATCTCCGGGGGGAGATCATTCCATAGGGAGGGAGCTCCCACAGAGAAAGCCCGAACTCTCGGGGCCGTCAGCCGACAACGGCCGGGCGGCGGTACCCCAAGAAGGGCAACCCTGTGGGAGCGTACTGGGCGGCGGGAGGTTGATGATGGCAGCAGGTGGTCCCGTAAGTACCCAGGTCCCGAGCCATGGAGCACTTTAAATACCATCAGTACCACCTTGAATCGAATCCAGAAGGCCACAGGAAGCCAGTGCAGCCTGCAGAGAAGCGGTGTAATGTGGGAGCTCCGAGGGGCACCCACGATCACCCGCGCGGCTGCATTCTGGACTAATTGCAACCTCCAGAGACTCTTCAAGGGGAGCCCCATGTAGAGAGCATTGCAATAATCCAGGCGGGAGATAACGAGGGCGGAAGTGACTGTGCGAAGTGCGAAGGTTGTAAGATGGGGCAAAACTCTCTTGACATCTGCCTTGCTTAGCAATGGAAATTTCGGGCTCAATTCTGGTCGTATGTTGAGGACTGCCTCCATGCAATTACCTTGGTTTCCTGTTAACTGGAAACAAGAATACTTAACTCAAGGGAAATTATGGGGCAAGGTTGAAGGGGAGTAAAATCGGCATCAGAAATGGAAGAGACCTTGGAGGTCATCTGCTCCAAATACCGTTCAGTGCAAGATTTGCTAAAGTAATTTGAACAGATGTTTAAAAGCTTTCAGTGAAGGCGACTATACCAGTTCAAGAGGCAACCTACTACAGTGCTTCTCAACCTTGGCTGCTTTCAGATGGGTGGACTTCAACTCCCAGAATTCCCTGGCCAGGAATTGTTGACTGGGTAATTCTGGGAGTTGAACTCCACCCAGACAAGGAATAATGGATGGAAACTGAACAAGGAGAGATTTAACCTGGAAATAAGGAGAAACTTTCTGACAGTGAGAACAATCAACCAATGGAACAGGTTGCCCTCGGAAGTTGTGGGAGCGCCATCACTTGAGACTTTGAAGAAGAGATTGGACTGCCATTTGTCAGAAATGGTGTAGGGTCTCCCTCTTGGGCGGGGGGTTGGACTAGATGACCTACAAGGTCCCTTCCAACTCTGATTATTTATTATCTATTATCTGAAAACTGCTAATGTTGAGGAACACCGATCTACTATATTCCATTGGTTGACAGGTCTTACATCAGGAAAATCATCTTCGTATCCAACCTCAATCTGCTTCCTTGCAGTCCCAACCTATGTTCTATTCCTACCCTCTGTGGCCAGAGAAAACAAATTGAGTTCCTTCCTTATATGACAAGAACTCTTCAAATATCTCAAGACTGCTTTGCCACCGTCTTCCATGCAAAGCCTATTTATTTTTGGGAACCGCACTTCTGTTCCTGTTAATACATCCCAAAATAGCATTTATCTTTTTGCAACTGCATTACACTGTTGGTTTATGTTCAACCTGTGATCTGCTAGAACATCCAGATCTTTTACCAACCACAACTGAAGAATCATAATGCTTTATTTAACATAAGGTTGCATCTTATTGGTAGTCTCTTGCTAATTATTCTAAGCTTTGATTGATATTTATACCCTAACATGGAAACCATAGCACATAGGACAGAAAGCTCCTAGAAAAACTGTTCTGGACCTTACAACCTTTAGCTGATTATAAAGCAGACAGATAACTCCACAAAGCACCCATACAAAGTCTTATTGGTTCATCAGGCATCCTCAAGATAACTCACTGTTACGTGAGATTCCTCTCGATGTCCAACTCTTTGCATAGCTGACTTTCTGGTGTAAAAGGATAGTTCTCCTTTCATTCCAATAATGGTGGAGCAAGGAGGTGAAGCAGCAGCATGATGCTAGGTTCAGGCAAGAGTGAAGTAACCTCCCCCAACCCACCAAGGGTCAATTCAGTGACCAATCAGGATTACAGATGTGGTCACTTGACATAGACTATATTTCCCAGGATACCTTAATTACATTTACCATGATGCATTCCCTTAAGAGGACAACTCCCAATTCCTAACCTAACTATACTATTTCCCCATTAACTATATACTGTCTGGTCAGCACAGAAACAGTATGGACTCACAATAAGAAAGGAAATTAGGAAGAAAGCCATATACTTCCCACATTGTATGATAGATTTCAGAATAACAGAGTTGGAAGCAGGGGTGGGATTCAAATTTTTAAACAACCGGTTCTGCCAACTCAATATCACTCACATTGAGGCACGCATCTCCTCGCCTGGCCTCTCATGACTGTGGGGATGCTGCAACAGTCGTAAGTGTGAAAGATGGTCATAAGTCACTTTTTTCAGTGCCATTGTAACTTTGAATGGTCACTCCACACAAGCAAAGTACCAGCAAAGGAGAGAAAAAAAACTCCAGAGAGACAGGAAGTCTAATCCTGCCAAGAATGTAATAAGGGTTAACGGAGAGGCAGTTTCTGTAAGCAACACCAGAATGTTTCCTTCCTGCCTTCCTTACAGGATTAGGCCAGTAATTTCTTCTAACAACTGGTTCTCTGAACTGCTTAGAATGTTAACAACCGGTTCTAGCGAATAGGTGTGAACTGGTAGAATCCCACCCCTGATCCCACCCCTCCCAGGAGTTTCCACGCGGCCTGTTTTGGATGCGAGGTAAGTGCAGGGCCCGCGCAGAGGCTTGGGGAAGGGGAAAAACAGGCCTTCCGGAAGCCTAGGGAAAGCCATTTTCACCATCCCAGAGGCTCAAGGAAAGCCTCTAGAGCAGAGGTGGCTATCCTTTTTCAGCTCCCTTGCCGATAATTGTGCGTGCTCTCATGCGCTGGCAATGCGTGCTGGCCCTCCTCACGCCCCCTGCACATGCGCACATGATCCCCCCACGCCATGCATCTCTGCGCATGTACATAATACTCTACTCTCTGTACATGCACGCGCATCTCCTATGCTCCCTGCCCCCTCCCCCGTGCATGCACACCAGATACCCGACAATCAGCTGTCAGGCGGCAGCGTGCATGCATGTGCAGTGAGGCTCTTCCAGGCAAGCTTTCATGTACCGGCACGCGTGCCATAGGTTCGCCAACACAGCTCTAGAGCCTGGGGAAGGTGAAAACGCCCCGCCGTGGTGCAGGAGGCTGACTAGGCCACGCCCACCCATCCAGCAACCAAGCCGAGAACCCGTTGCTGAAATTTTTGAAGCTCACCCTTGGCTGGATCTAAGTACCCCATGGACCGGATCTGGTCCCCAGGCCTTGAGTTTGACACCCCTGTTATAAGTCAAGGGCTATCAGTGTATTCTAACCTTTCCTCCAATTTTTACTTATGAAGACCATTGGCAACTGTATCCTTGGGTTGTCAAATTTTTCTTGACAGTTGCCTTGACAAAATTCTAGTACATAAATATTCTAAGCATCTAAATAAAATTCATAATAAGCTGATATCTGAGAGAAGACAAAAAGCAGCATTCAATCTGTGATAGTTTTGAATAGCTGTCACCTGAGCTCTGGGAAAGGTTTGTTCTGAAAGATGGCATGAAATTATTTAATTTCATATTCAGGCAGATACGATACATCTAACAAACAAAAATAAGATATGCAATAGAGAATATAGTGTAATTAGGAAAAGGCTGTCCCATCCCTATGAAAAATGAAGATCAATTATACATACATACATATTCTTATGTTTTCGTGGGTATTTATATGTGTGATATTTAGGTTTCTTCGGGTATTTTCCCACGTAATATTTGTGCTTTTATTATAGCGACATTTCGGCAAAATCTCATCTGCCATCCTCAGGCTTGTGTGGTAGGATGGCAGATGAGATTCTGCCAAAATGTCGCTATAATAAAAGCACAAATATTACGTGGGAAAATACCCGAAGAAAACACACACACACACACACATCAAATATATATCACGAAATACCACTCAAGCATCATCACAAAATCTCCAGAACCGTAAAGCCCATAAACTTGAAATTTGGCACATTTGGCTTCTAGGTGCTCACTAAGAGAGGATTTTTTGAAATGACCATCAGAGCATTAGTATTTCGTATATTATTATTAAGACGCTCTGATGCTAAGGAGTTCTACCCCACCTCCTCACCTGCAAAACACAAGCAGAGGAGAGGAGTTTCAACTTTTGTTGTGGTTCCCCGGCAGCAGGTGTGGACAGCTGAGGTCTCGAGAGCGAGTGCCTGCATGTGATGTAGGGATGGGGCCAGGACCATCAGGGAGTGGAATGATGCCTTCAGAGATTGTGGAGGCTGGCAGCAGTGATGAAGAGGCCCCCGAGGAGCCTGTGCCCAGTGCGCGTGCACGCAGGGCTGCTTGAAGAACAGCTGCAGCAGCATGGGTGACTCGGGAGTAAGGCCCCACCCTTAAGAGATAAAAGCCAGCTGAGAAACCAGAGTTCTTTGCAGGAAGCAAAGAAGTTTTTGCACTCAAGCTTTGTGGATGTTTGGAATATCTTGGTTGGTGTTTGGAGATTCTTTGTGTTGGAAATATTTCTTAATAACTTTTATCTTGTGTTCTTGGCAGCCTTACACAATCTTGGCAAGGCTCGTTCTCATCAGAGATAGTTAGTTTGAAACAGCCTTTTAACTGTGAAGGAACGGAATTCATAAAGAATCATTAAAACGTTTTGCTGTTACCTCTGTTTTGTGTTTGTTTCCTTCGAACAAGGTTTGGGTCAGAACAGTTTTAGTTTCACAACACCAAGCAACTTCAGTATAGAACAGTTGAGCTAAGCCACGCCCAGGCTCCTTGCTGTCTCCTTCTTGCTCACACAGCAAATACTGTTTCAGTTTCCAAACAGCCCTTAACTTTCTCACACACTGACAGGATGTCAGCCAGATGAATACCGATGGATGCTGGTAGGCAGAGGCAGAATTTTTTTCTCCTTATTTTCTTCCTCCAAAACTAATCCCGATCACATAGTTCCATTGCAAAGCACAGGTACCCAGCTAGTATATTTATAAACGTGTGTATATGCACACCTGCTGTATGTTCACAAATGTTGAGAGAGAGGGAGGGAGGGAGAGAGGGAGGGAGGGATGGAAATAGAGATGATAGAGATAGAGACAGAGAGATATATGATAGTAAGAATCCATTATTTATTCCTGGATGAAATATGATCAGGAAGCTGAAATTCAAATACTTTGTGGGTATGATGTGAGTCGATGAAGGACTAAAAATATTGCTGTTCTTGTCAAAGGCTCAATAGAAAAAAAAAAAGGATAGAGGAAAAGAAATGGCTGGAATGTCCTTGAAGGAGTTACAGATTATCACTGAAGATGGGTTGAAATTGTGAAGAAACTCCTTGTTCAGACCATAGATCAGTCCCAACCCCTAATGTATTATTTATCAACCAACCAACTACTTAAGCTCTGTTATCTTCATCAGACCTTTCTCCTGGATAACAATGCCTCCAAATTTAAACAAATCACAAAAAGATGGGAATCTCAAGGACTTTTTGAACTCATCTATCAAAGCCCTGGCCTCTTAAAAGTCATTGCTAAATCTCAGTTGCTGGGACCCCTTGGTCAGAAGCTCCCTAATGAGTTTTCAAGATCAAGAGAAGACCATAAATCAAGTGTCTTCAAACTTGACAGCTTTAAGACTTGTGGACCTCAACTCCCAGAATTCCTGAGCTAACATGACTGGAGGAGGAATTCTGGGAGTTGAAGTCCACGAGTCTTAAAGCTGTCAAGTTTGAAGACCCCTGCCATAAATGAGGAAGGGATCTTCAAAATGAGGGAGGAGAGGGAAGGATCAGAAAGGGTTTCTCTACTTTTCCAGGTTTTTATTCCTGCCTGCCTCTAACCTGTCTTCTTTTGAGGAACAGTCTCAACATACAATAGTTGCTAGGATACAGGTGGTTGCTGAGGAAATGACGTTTCAGGGAGAAAGAAGGGAGGAAGGTGGAGTGAAATTAGAGAACGTAAGGGAGCCAGAAGCTAAATTGCACCCCCATGTCTTGCCACGGCGGTCTTCTCCATCCTGCGCTGAGAATGGGGACCGAGGAAGAAGTCTAAAAGAAAGGAGATGTGACGGTAAATCTTAGTGGTGGATGGATGGTGGGATTTAGGGTTGATCAGACTTTCACACATTTCAGTACTATGGGTGTAGGAGTGACCTGTTGGAAAAGCACATGCAAGGCAAGTGAATAGATAGAGGATGAATGGGGACTGTTTTTTACTGGGTATGTAAAACGTCTGTGTGTATGATGTAGAAAAGATAGAGAAGATAAGCTAAAAACTAGCTACTAAATACCAATATTATGAAGCCATTGGTGAGTGTGATATTGTTGGAGGAGGATCTTTTGGGAGGGTTTTTTGGTTGCCTGGGAGTAACTGCAGCAAATGTTAACAGATCCCACAGAAATAAATGCTTGAATAAAATGGAGAAGACAAGTAAGGAACTCCATAAAGACTATATTTCTTTATCATTGCTAGGGTATTTTTTTTTCCCTTTTTATAATCTGTTCGGAGGCTTAATCATCTTTGTTTTTCTTCACAACAATTGTTATGATTTAACTGTTATTCCTGTTTTACAGGCATGGACCAAATGACAAGCATTGTTTCATAGTTTTGAGATCACACAGTGAAACTTACCTTAAGATGGGGTTTTGGGCGGAGGAAAGCAACTGGGTTTGCATCCACCCTTCTAGCCAACAAATTACTTTGGTTTGATTCTCACAATACACAAATTTATAATGTTGTTTGGTTGGTTCTGGTATAATGTTGTGTAAATGCAACTTGGGCAAATCATGAACCATGTTTTCTGGCTTAGTATGTTTTACGAATCCAGTTGGTTTATTCCACAAACCATGGTTTAGTTAGTATGATTCAAAGAACTGAGTCACAGAAGGATTAAGATTGCTGCAGGAAATACGATCTCCATCTGTCAACTTCTATATGTTAATTCCTGACAGTGAGAACAATTAATCAGTGAAATACTTTGCCTCTGGAAGTTTTATTTGCTCCATCCCTGGAGGTTTTGAAGAAGAGATTGGACAGCCATTTGTCCAAAAATGATATAGGACAGTGGTGGCTAACCTTTTTGGGCTCCTGTGCCAAAAATTGTGTGCGCTCTGGTATGCGCTCTCTCACATGCTAGCACCCAGAAGGCAATGTGCGCCTCTCACGCCCCCTGCACATGCGCATGCAATCCCTCCATCCCCCTGCCCCTCCCCCACCACCCCCTTACCTGCACTGTGCCTCACAGCTGATTTTCGGCCGGTTTGAGGCCTTTTTCGGCCTCCCTGAGGCTTGAAAAAAAGCCTCTGCAGGCTTTGCAGGACGAATAATAGGCCCGTTTCGTCACTTCTGGTATTACCGGAAGTGATGAAATTGAGCCTATTCGGCCTGCAGAGGCTTTTTTCAAGCCTCTGGGAGGCTGAAAAAGGCCTTAAAGCAGCCGAAAATCAGCTGTGAAGCACGCGCATGCGCAGTGAGGTAAGTTTGCCTGCAGCTCGTGTTCCGGCACAAATGGCTCTGCGTGCCAACTGTGGCATGCATGCCATAGGTTCACCATCATGGTATAGGATCTCCTGCTTGAGCAGGGAGTTGGACTAGAAGATCTCCAAGGTCCCTTCCAGCTTATTCTGCATTCTAATATGTATTCTGTATTCTTTAGAGAGAACAAACTTAGAACTAAAGAGAAATTTCCTGACAGAACAATTAAATCAGTGGAAAGACTTGCCTCCAAAAGTTGTGGGTGCTCCAGTAATGGAGGAAGAGACTGGACAGCCCTTTTAACTGAAATGATATAGGATCTCCCTGCTTGAGCAGGGAGGTTGGACTAAAAGACCTCCAAGGTCCCTTCCAACTCTGTTATTCTGTTATTCTCTCCAAGATCTTCTTAGCAATTCAACATTAGAATAACTCCCATTCTCTCTTTTGATGGGATCCAGGACTTTCTCATCACTCGACGTGGAACCTCCGGGTGGAGGAGAAAGGGATGGCAAGCTCAGGGAAAGCTTTTCTGAGGAGCCAGACTGCTGGAGAACGGGAAGCAGGCAAGAAGCCGGACCAGAGAACCCCCATCTGTGACAAAAACATCCAAGGTGCTTCCCTTGGAGATGAAAAGAAGGATCTTGGAGACAAGGTAAAAGAGAACCAACCGCTTCCCATCCAATCCCAGCCAGGTGTATGCTGGCCTTGCCCAGACGGCACCTTTGTCAAGCTGATCCTCGAGGCTGGGACAGGTTTAGATAAACCGAAGGAAGGGTCCTTCTGCCAAGTCTTCATTGAGGCCAGTCACCAAGGGCCCTTGAGCTACCCGTCCTCCAGGTGGGCCGAAGTGGAGCTGGGCGGGGGCGACGCCGAATGGGATGGTGCGGTGGACCGTGGTTTGGAAACCATGCTGGCAGGGGAGCGGGCTGAGCTGAGGTTGTCAGAGGGCGGCACCATCACTGTCCAGTTGGCGAGCTTCACGGAGGCCAAAGACTCCTGGGAGATGAGCGCAAGCGAGAAGTGGGACTTGGTCCTCAGCAATAAAGAGCGCGGCAGTGAGCTGTACAGGGCGGGAGCCATTGCCGCGGCTGCCAGGCGCTATGCTCGGGCCTTACGCTTGCTCGTGGTGGCTGCTCCTCCCCCGGATTATGACCAGATCAAGGCGGAGCTTCACACCAACTTGGCCGCCTGTCAGCTACGGTTGCACCAGCCGGCCAACGCCGCTCAAAACTGCTCCAAGACTCTAGCGCTCCAGCCGGCCAACCCCAAGGCCTTGTTTCGTCGCGGCTTGGCCTACGATGCGATGAACGACTTGGAGGGGGCGGCGCAAGACCTCAAGGGGGTTTTGCAAGTAGAGCCAGGAAATCGAGCAGCTCGCCGGGAATTAGACAGGGTTACAGAGAGGATCCGGGCCCGGGATGCTAAACTGGCTCAAGCCATGCAGAAAATGTTTGCTTGAATAAAACCGTTTTGGCCATGTCAGCGTCGGGGGGTGGGGGGGTTGCATTTTCGTTGTGATTAGGTGAGCAACAGGAAAGAGGAGCTGGTGCTTGACACTATGAGCTGTGAGGGTGCAGTGGTTGGAAATGCAGTATTGCAGGCTAACTCTACTGACTGCCAGGAGTTCGATCCTGATCTGCTCAAGGTGGACGCAGCTTTCCATCCTTCTGAGGTCGGTAAAATGAGGACCCAGATTGTTTTGGGCAATATGCCTGACTCTGTAAAGCCTTCAGAGAAGGCTGTAAAGCACTACGAAGTGGTATATAAGTCTAAGTGCTGTTGCTATAAAGTTTAATGGCTGGGCAGGATGATACTTTGGTGTTTTTGCCCCAGATCTTACACCGTTCACCTTTATCACTCTGACTTTCTTACTAACAGAAAAAATAAGACTGAATACAGGTAGTATTATGACCACAACGGAGCCCAATATTTATGTCGCTAAGTGAAACATAACTGAGTTTTACCCCACTTTACGACTTTTGTTGCCAAGTGAATCATTGCAATTCTTACTAACACAGTTGTTAAGCGAATCTGACTTCCCTATTGATTTTGGCTGCAAAAGCTGATCTCTTGACTCCAGGACTGTGCGGCCGTCATAAACATGAACCAGTTGCCGAGCACCTGAATTTTGATCAGGTGACCATGGGGATGTCCGCAATGGTCGTAAGTGTGAAAAACCACCATGAGTCTTTTTTTTTTTTAGTGGCGTTATAACTTTGGACGGTCACTAAATGAAATGTTGCAAGTCGAAAACTACCTGTATGTCACAGGATATCACACACAGGCTTGCTATGTAAGTATGAAAATTGGCCCTTGGCGTTCCAGTTCCTCTCATTTTAAAATAAGCACATCTTTAACCCTAATGAGAAATAAGTGAGTTGCAATTGAACTGAATTGGCATCCTTCAGTCTCAAGAGACTACGGTATCATGCTATGAAACCGGTAACTGCCACTTCCCATGTTGTTTCAATGCCGTCTGCAAAGCTGGGAGTGTCCTTTCCAGAGCACGAGGCCTGGGTAATTTAATATGGAGGACAAACCTTTGCCCAAGCAGCAGATTCTCCGCTCTCCACGTCACTGAAATAAGTCTAATGGAATGGCAGAGCCGATACGATTAGTTCCAGCTGCGTCGCAGGGGTTTACCAGAACGTGATTGTTACAAACTGCTTCCGGGACTCTGGCTCCGAATTTTCCCTCGAGGTTGTCTCCGGAAGCCTTTTCCAATAATAGATAGAGCCACAAGGCAGTGGAGGTTTGAAATTAGAGTCTCCCTTCTCCTAGGAAATGGTTCTACCGTTTTATCTGCCCTTGGGGCATAAAGCCCTCTTCCGCCTTCAAGGTTTTTTTTTTAGGAGGTATTACAATTAATTAATTGAGTTGCAATTAATGGAGGAAGAATGGAGTTATTTTCCTAACTACAAGAAGGCCCCATGGCTCCCTCCATCCCTACTGTAGCACCGTGGTTTTGCTCTGAATGTGCACAAGACAGGAAGCATTAGGAGGCATACAAAAATCCGAAGTTGGGAAACAGAGTAGTTTTGTCTCTTCCCAGTCAGAAACCACAGTCCTGACCGTGTGATTTCCCATTTAGCAACTGTTTTGCTTAGCAGCAGAGTTGTCCGTCCCAATTGGGGTCATTAAGTCAGGACCAGGAGGTGATATTCAGCTGGTTCGGACCAGTTCTAGCATACTGGTAGTGGAAATTTTGATCAGTTCGGAGAACCGGCAAATACCACCTCTGACTGGCCCTGCCACCCACACCCGCCATTACCTCTCCTATATTTCCTTGTTTTTTACCTCAGCTGATTCGCACAGCAGCGCGGGCATGCGCATAGAACCGGTAGGAAAAAAATTTGGAAACCCACCACTGGTCAGGACTACCTGTGTTTATACAGGGGAATTGAATTCTGGAATTAACAACATGAAGGTGGATTGTCAGATACATCCCTGAGATGACAGAGCTGTATCTGAGAAGGAAGGAAGGCATTTCAGAAGGACTTTTTACACTGAATGAACGGCTACCAGTGGAGATAAGCCAGGCAGGGCTGACTCCTCTAGAACCAATGAAAAATATACAGTGGAGCCTCAGGTCACGACCGTAATCCGTTCCAGGATTTCAGCCGCAACGCGATATGGTTGTGACAGGAAGCATGACCATCTGCACGAGTGGACAAAAATAAAACAAAATGATTCTGAAGGGGAAATCTTTCTACACCGATTTTGCTCACCACCTGATTTTTGAATCGTGACCCATTTCAAAACTTGGGTAGATTTTTTGTTCGCCACCCAATTTGGTCACGAATGGAAGCGTTCGTGACCCAAGGTTCCACTGCATAATGAAAACTACAAAATAGTCAGAGATTCTGGTTTTTTTAAAAAATGGGCCTAATCTGCCAAGGCCTTCCTTTGCTTTTATAAAACCATTGGAAGTGAAGTCAGGGAAGACAGATGCCATTTCCCCTATTCCTTCCCTACACAACTTACGTACAGTATGTTGTGACTCTGGGTTCACACTGCACAAGTAGAAACAAAGAATTTTATGGGAGACTTTGTATAAGAAGCCACGGTCCTCAAAGTATTAGCCTTTATATCAGAGGTCTCCAAACTTGGCAGACTTGTGGACTTCAATTCCCAGAATTCTCCAGCCACCATAGCTTGGGAATCCCTGCTTTATATTAATGCAGAGAGGTGGGGTTTTTTTTCCCCAGACAAATTTCTAACCATTACAGTTGTGAAGATCAGCAAGAAAACATGTTGCTTTGATAAAAATCAGAGGAAGAGCAGAAAAGAATGATCTTCATTACAGATAAGGCTTAAACGTTTGATGTGGATTTGGAGACCTCCCAGTTACTTAAATTGGACTAAATTGCTCTTTTTTTTAAAGCAAAGAAACAGCATTAACCGACCTATTTTAAAGTTAGACTTTGTGGCCCATTAGAGCGCAGACTTCATGCCGTTTGGAGGAGGAGGAAAGAGATGCTATTTTGAAAACTTGCATCTTGGAAATAAAAGTAGCAAACCATATTTATACCATAGGCAGAATTTGGGGAGTGGTGCTTGTTTGCAAGGTGAGGAAGGAATATGAATATTGCAGAATCCTTATTTTTTTAAAAAAAAAAAACCTTGCAGGTGTGATACTCAGCTGGAGATTCTACTGTGGTGGAGCAAAGCCAAAATCTCCCACCCTTCTTGCTATTATTATTATAGGTTTTTCCAATTCTCTCCTTGCTCTTCTAAGGCTATCACATGCCCAGCGATCGCTTTAAATCCATAACATATCCCTTTTTGGCTGTTTCTAAGCAACCATCTCCTAAGAGACTGCAGAACTGGGGATGGTAAGCCAGTGGAGGAGAAGGAGGTGAGAAAACGATTGACCCCCCCCCCCCCCCCCCCCGGTCAAAGAGAGAAAGGATATTGAACCTTCCGCTTGTAAACACAATTACATCGGATGCCGGGGAATCAATCAAATGTCTTTATTAACAGAGATTCTGTAACCATGTCACTTGCAAACAGAGATAAGAGTATAGAGTCCAACATCCAAAGAGGAGAGGGGAAAAGGGGGGAAATGGATGAGAAGTTCTTATGACAACACGAGATTTGGCCCAGATTGGAGTTGACAGGAGGCCTTAAAAATACGAAATAATGTGAACTTCTTCTGTATTGAAGCCTCCCCGATGCCTGATCCCTGAAGCGCACCATTAAACCAGCCAACCAATTTTGGCCGATAGCAACTTAGAAATGATCTACTTATCAACCAGAACGAGGCATGCTGTCAAAGTCTCAATTGTCTCATGTCCATTTGTTAAATTAAGGGAGTTCTTTCTGTAAATTGTTCTCCCCTGTTTATATCAAACTATTTGCATGTAATAAACCAGCACCTCAAAAGGAACAGTATTGGTCTTTTCTTCTATGCTAATTTACTACCTGCGGGGGGTCATTCATAGAAAAAGAAAGTATTCAAAAATATCCTACATTCACTTCCAGACGGAAATAAGGTACGATTCTGCCACCATTTCTAATGGCGTCATATAGAACGTCTCCAAGAATCAATTTGCATGTCCCAAAAGTGGTGGATTACAGACCATTGTTTGATTACAGACCGTAGACGTGGGTTGCAATTTTTTAGTATTTTTTTCCCAAATCCTCCCTGAAAAACTTAGTTGGTAGCAATAGCCGGAATAGCTTGTTCCTTCTCTTGGCTTACTACAGGGAATCCTCAAGTTATGACCGTAATAGACCCTACTCATCATGGCCATAAAGCAGATCGGTCACACGACCAACCCAATTTTATGAACTTTTTTTTGGTAATCCATAAGTTGAGGACTATCTGTGTTAGGCTGTTCTGTGGATCACTTTTTTTTTTTTTAAAGTAAGCCTGAGATAGGTTAGGGTGATAGATGATCAGACAAGTAAATATGGTAAGCCAAATAAGGGTCTAAACTTTGTCTAAATCCAGTTGTCTAATGTGCTACCTTAGTGCTACTTGATGGTTAAGATTTAAAGCCGGGGAACAAAAAATATATTATTCCCACTTCTTTTGACCTGTAAGAGTGTAGTCCATCCTATTGCCTCACTACCTCGTTCAGATTAGACTTTACTCTTTTATTTAGCATATGATGCTGTAAAAGCATCTTCTCTGGAACCTTTCTCTGGATTGTCTGTTAGGTTGGACCTTACCTGGTCCTGGAATTGGACCCCTCCCTCATTGATGGACACTTGGATCTTTTGCTCCATCTTTCTTCCTCCTGTTACTTTTCATCTCCTCACCCCTTCTGTCTTCTCAATTGGCTAGATCGTGCGATATTTTCTGACACTATTATGCTGGCTGCTGTTGAAGCATTGATACTATCCAAGAATTGTCTAGCAGTTCTTATTACGCCCTTTGACCTACCTTTCTTTCTTTCATGGTTGCAAGTTTACTGTAATATGCCTTGCCTAATTGACCCTGGATATCATCAGCCAGTAGCAAAAGAGTTGGCTCACTGAGTAGAAGCCCCTCTGTTAAGAAAATGTTAAGATAATGTTAAAACGTAGATTGAAGAGCTTGGAGCCAGATGGGAAGAAATCAAACTTAAGTACAGAGTTTTTTGTTTTTTTTAAAAAAAACAATTTTCATAGTCTTCTCCAAGGAAGAAATGTTAGAATAGTGGTGCGAAATGGAAGGTATAAAAAGAACGATGCTTAAGCCCTGAAAAATAGAACTTAAAAAAAAAAACAGGCTGTGGATTATACCTTGCATGCTTACCGAATGCAACATCGTTAAACAGCGTATGAAAATATATGCCCTTCCTAATTACAGATGGTGATTTGTTTCCCTTGGCTTGAAAGCAATGGTTTAATCCTTTCTCACCTCAGATAAAACGGGATAAAGACAGCCAATCAGGCTCTCCAAATACTGGGTGCCTCTAGCTATTGCAAAAAATGGAGGAAGGGAAGCAGCCAATGGAAAGAACGATGGGGGCACAAGAGACCGGGCTTTAACCAAGACTGGCGCCCCGGTCCACACAAGGGCAGCACTAGGCATGCAAACACAGCGGGAGGAAGATGGTTATTTCTTGGTCACAGAAGGCGAAGCCTACTCCTCAGGAAGGAAGGAAGCAAGCAACGTATTCTGGGAAAGGAACGGGCGGAGGACAAGCTATTTCGCTAGGAGCCTGAGCTTATGGAGCACGTCTGAATGGCGTCACCTGGAAGTCATTTTGCTGAGTCGGTACGGCTAGCAAGGCCAACAACAGCCAAGGACGATGGGAGTGGGCGGAGAAGGGTTGCCAAGCATTCCGAGTGTCGTCAGCAAGGGCGAAGACAGGGGAGAAGGAGGGGAGGCGGCTGCCAAGGACCCTTCCCTGGGTGTGTGGGGGGGAGTGGCTGTTGCCAGGGCGGTTGTGACCAGTTGCCAGGGTGCAGGAGTAGGCCGAAGAGAGGCGCTTGGTCGCTAGGGGTCCCAGTCATTGTCATGGTGCTGAGCGGCAATGATGATCACCACGGTAAGGATGGTGCACAGGACCATGGCGGCGATGCCCACCGCCAGGCTGATGAAGGAGAAGTTGCGGGCCTCCCGGGAGGCAATTTCGGCCGATACGATGTCGCCGCGGGCAACTGCAGTCCGCACCTGACGGGAGAGAACAAAGAGCGTGGGTACAGGAGGAGAACACAGGCGCTGCAGCTGCAAAGCACGTGGAGCACATGGCACAATACATGCCTCCCCGTTCACTGTTCTGTTAACACGCTCTTTGACAAAGGGGAAAAGCCGGAGTATAAGGGATGAAAGAATCATTTATAGACAGTGGGGGGGGGGGGGGAGGAGAATATGGCTCTTCTGTGCCTTCCTCTTAAACAGAGGCCTCCAAACCTGGCAACTTTAAGACTTGTGGACTTCAACTCCCAGAATTCTCCAGCCAGCTATGCTGGACCTTTTGGTCAGAAGCTCCCTAATTTCAGAATCAAGAGAAGACCATAAATCAAGGGTCTTCAAACTTGGCAAGTTTAAGACTTGTGGGACCTCAACTCCCAGAATTCCTGAGCTAACATGACTGGAGGAGGAATTCTGGGAGTTGAAGTCCACAAGTCTTGCCAAGTTTGGGGATCCCTGCTCTTAAGTGTCAATCCCCCCCTCCTTACTTACAGAAATTAATTTGTATCTTGTTTTATTTTACTTTTTATTTTTATAAGTAACTCAAAGCAGCGAACACACCCAATACTCCTTCCTCCTCCTATTTTCCCCACACAACAACAAACCTGTGAGGTGGGTTGGGCTGAGAGAGGATGAAGTCACCCAGCTGGCTTTCATGCCTAAATAACAGGACTAGAACTCACAATCTCCCGGTTCTAGTCCTGGTGCCTTAACCCACTAGAGAGCAAACTGGTCTATTAATCTCAATTAGTCATATGAATGAATCTTCTGCTCCGGAAATTCTTGCTGCCGTTTTAGTTTCCCTTATGGAAGCTTGTGAGGGAAGAGGACATGACAGTTTCCTGACTGTTTAGCTACTGGACATACGTTCCTCTTTTCTTCACTTTAGCAGCATATAGGTAACCCTCGATTTATGACCCCAATCGAGCCCAAAATTTGTGTCACTAAGTGAGACGGTTGTGAAGCGATTTTTGCCCCCATTTTATGACCTTCCTTGCCACAGTTGTTAAGTGAATCTTGCAGCTTGAGACTTTTAAGAAGAGATTGGACTGCCATTTGTCAGAAATGGTGTAGGGTCTCTCGCTTGGGCAGGGGGTTGGACTAGATGACCTACAAGATCCCTTCCGACGCTGATTATCTGTTATCTGTGAGGTGAATGCAACACTTCAGATGGAGGCGGGCACAACATGGCCTTCCCCTGTGACAAAATGGTTGCCTGGCTCCTCAGAGCCTTGGATTATTTTCAGAGCGAAGCCGCTTGACTCTACAAAATGCGTACAGTACTGTACATGTGTGGGAGGTGAGGATTGCCAGCCAGGCGTGAACAGGGAGTGCACCCGGCATATGTTCAATCCATTTCCTTTCCTGTGCTGTAGATTCTTGCCATTTCGTGACGTTTCTAGATCTGGAAAGGGGGCTCCCTACTCCAGAAGGATTCCCTTCAACACTTTGGTACTTTAAAGGTGCTTGGCAACAAAGATGCTTGAGATTCCAGTGAAGCTGCAGTACAGTTTTATTTAGGTTGTAGTCCTGCTCACTACACCATCATCACAGGCAGCTACGGGACCAAAACCTCCCTCCAGATCAGTGTTTCTCAACCTTAGCCACATTACGAGGTATGGACTTCAACTCCCAGAATTCCCTAATCAATACTCTGGCAGAGGAATTCTGGGAGCTGAAGTCCATGCATCATAATGTGGCTAAGATTGAAAAAACAATGGTCCAGATATTTGCAATGTAGAACATCCTGTAAAGCAGCAGTGAGAAACCTGATCAGGGGGCGTCTGCCCTCTGGAATGGGTTGCCTCCGGAGCTACGTATAGCCATGGACCTGGGGACCTTCAGGCATGCCTTGAAAACCTGGTTCTTTGACCAGGCCGGCTTGGGCTGATTTTAGATTTGGGTGTTTTACTTTTTATATTAAATTTTAGGGTTTTAGGGAGGGTTTTTTAATTGATTACAGCCAGGGCCTTAGTTTAATTTAGTTTTAATTTTTCACATATTTGTTTTAATTGTATGGCTGTGCACTGCTCCGAGTCCTTCAGGAGAGGAGCGGTATATAAATAAATATTTTTTATTATTATTATTATATCTGGTTTCCATTCCTTGTTTTTTGGGTTACCTAGAGCTTGTGGTGGTTCTAGGTGGCTAAGTAGGTAGTTAAGTAAGTAGGCTTAAGTAAGTAGGTGGAACTAGGTAAACGTGATGGCTCAGTGGCTAAGACTGTCGATCAGAAAGGTCGGCAGTTCGACGGTTCGAATGCCTAGTGCCGCGTAAGGGAGTGAGTTTCCGTTCCTCATCCCAGCTTCTACCAACCTAGCAGTTCGAAAGCATGTAAAAAAATGCAAGTAGAAAAATTGGGACCACCTTTGGTGGGAAGGTAAGAGCACTCCATGCGCCTTCGGCATTTAGTCATGCCGGCCACATGACCATTGGGACATCTTCAGACAGCGCTGGCTCTTCAGCTTTGAAACAGAGATGAGCACCAGCCCTTAGAGCCGGAAATGACTAGCACATATGTGCAACGGGAACCTTTACCTTTAGAGCTTTCCAAGATTGGGCCACTAAAACAAACCATAAAATCAAGTGTTTTAAGTTGATCAAATAAACAACTTATGGGATCAACTTAAAAGTACTTGTGTCCTCTCCACTGGTGATGTAACAGAGTACAAGTGTCCTCCACTCAAGCGCCTTCCACTCACATGAGTGGAGCTTTGCGTATGCATGCACTTGCCGATTGTTCATGTGTCCCAATTTAGAACAGGCTGCAGCCCGGTAGTGGGCCACTGCCCAGGGGTTGGGGACCTCTGATTTATAGTATAGATGGAATAATTATGGTTCTTCAATTTTGACTTTAGCTCCGATACTCATCCATCAAGCCCCCCCCCAAAAAGGGATCAAAAACAACAAAAAAAGGGATAGTTTCCAGAATCCATACTACGTTCCCACCAAATTCATAATTTTAAATCCCGTGGACCAGAGACCCTGGAAAAATCCCCCAAAAAGTCTGCAGGAAAATTCCCCACCCCATTTTTCTACTGATCGATCATTCTTTATTTGGGAATGTTATTTATTCGGCAGGATACCGTCTCCAGCTCCGTTCTCAGGAGGAGAGAGAGAGAGAGAGACTTCTGGCTTTATGCAAGGAAAGCAGCAGAAGCAGCAGAAGTCTTTCTTTCTCTCCCTCAAACTCTGCCAGAAATGAGTCTTTGCCAGCGCAGCCTCTTGGAGCAGGAGGCCTTGCAGGGTCCCAAAGACTCATTTCTGACGGAGTTTGGGGGAGAGAAAGACAGACTTTTGCTGCTTTCCTTGCATGCAGACAAAAGCAGAAGAAAGAAGCGGAAAGAAGCAGCCCAGTGGCCAGGCCAGGCACATGGGGCAAGTTCACCCCCTCCGCCCTTTGCCCCCTCCCCTCACTACCTCGTGTTGTTCGCAATGCAAGCGACGCAAGCCTTGTGTTCCCACAGGCCATGTGGGCGGCGCAGCCTTGTGTTCCCGCACAGCCTGGATTAACTGCTTTGGGGGAGGGTGCTTTGCAGGTGACATTTCTCTGCGGACCACCAAAATTTTCTCATGGACCAACAGTGGTCCCTGGCCCACTGGTTGGCGACTCCTGTCCTAGACAATGAGCTTTCTGAAAAGCAAATCAGCTCTGAATGTCCACCCTGATGAATAAATACAGTTGTTGCATTCGGAAACCCATCTCCTCTACCCCACCGGTGGGATTGAGGCCTACACCACTTACCTGCACAGCCTTGATGATAGCAATGATGCCTGTGGGCCAGAAGCAGCAGATGGTGGTGAGGACGGCGATGGGAAGGTAATCGTGCGGTGGGCGCCGGGGTTCCAAGATGGCGATGCCAGGCGTCATCTGTGTTGGGGAGAGAGTTGGTGGTGGAGGTGGGTTGGCCTGAGGGTAAGGCTGGAAAAAAGAATTGAAAAGCTGAAGAAACCATTCATTCATTCAATTTAATATGAAGGAAAGCAAGTTTCATCACTTTCAAGTAGAAGTATACTTTATAGAATGTACCACTTCAATCTGCAGGCGGAGTGTTGCAATCTTGAGTGTTTGCACACGCACCCAAAATAGCTCAGTGGTAGATTCTGCAAGTAAAGCTTGCAGGTTCCAATTCTGATATCTCCAGGGTGGGGAAAGGTATTAGAAAACCAATACTATAAAATGTATCTGCCCAACTCTTTCAGTCTTGGCCTCTGAATGACATAGCAAAATGGGAAGTTCATAGCTAGGGTAATGGCTGTGAGGGAGAAATTGGAAGGAAGACTATAGTGAAGAAAGAAAAATACCCAAAAAATGAAGAGAAGGATAGTCTTCTAGAGTTTTTACAAAAAATGACTGGAACAACAAAGAAAAAGGAACAATGAATGGAAATGAATCAAGGAGATATTCAACCTGGATTACTGTAATGCCCTCTACATGGGGCTCCCTTTGGGGAGCACCCGGAGGTTGCAGCTGGTACAAAATGTGGCCGTGCAGGTGGTTATGGGGGCGTCTAAAAGCTCTCATGTGACGCCTCTCCTGCGCGAGCTGCATTGGTTGCCGGTTGCCTTCCGGGTGCGCTTTAAGGTTCTGGTTTTGACCTTTAAAGTGCTCCATGGCATCAGACCAGGCTATCTGCAAGACCGCGTTCTGCCAGTAGTCTCCCACCGACCTGTGCGCTCCCACAGGGAGGGCCTCCTTCGGGTCCCGACGGCCTCTATGTGCCGCCTGGCGACCCCGAGGAACAGGCCTTCTTTGTGGGGGCATCCGTTCTCTGGAATGGGCTCCCCCCCGAATTGAGAACGACCACCGACCTGAGGGTGTTCAGGCGTGATTTGAAGACCTGGCTCTTTGAGCAGGCCGGCCTGGGCTGATCCTAAATTAATTTTAATGGGGTTTAATATATTGAATTTTAAGGTTGGGATTTTAGATTCGGTTACAGCCCTTATTTAATTCTATTTTAATTGTTATATTTATGTGGTTTTAGTAGGCTGTGCACCGCCCTGAGTCCTTCGGGAGAAGGGCGGTATATAAATTTTAATAAATAAATAAACCTAGAAATAAGGAGTAATTGTCAGACAGCGAAAACAATCAGCCAATGGAACAGAAGTTTCCTTCAGAAATCGTGGGTGCTTCACCACTGGAAGCTTTCAAGAAGATTTGACTGCCACTTGTCAGAAATGGTATGGTACAGGGGTAGGATTCAAATTTTTTTAACAACCAGTTCTGTGGGCGTGGCTTAGTTGGTGGGTGTGGCTTGGTGGTCATGTTATTGGCTGGGCATTGCCAACTCAATTATCACTCACATTGAGGCACGCATCTCCTCGCCTGGCCTCTCATGACTGTGGGGATGCTGCAACAGTCGTAAGTGTGAAAAATGGTCATAAGTCACTTTTTCCAGTGCCATTGTAACTTTGAATGGTCACTCCACACGAGCAAAGTACCGGCAAAGGAGGGGAAAAAAACTCCAGAGATGTTCCAGAGACAGGAAGTCTAGTCCTGCTAAGAATGTAATAAGGGTTAACGGAGAGGCAGTTTCTGTAAGCAACACCAGAATGTTTCCTTCCTGCCTTCCTTATAGGATTAGACCAGTAATTTCTTCTAACAACCGGTTCTTCAAACTGCTTAGAATGTTAACAACCAGTTCTAGCGAATAGGTGCGAACTGGTGGAATCCCACCCGGTATGGTGTCTCCTGATTGAGGAGGGGGTTAGACTAGATAATCTACAAGGTCCCTTCCAACTCTGTTATCCTGTTAAATGGAATTCTCTGGTCAGCCTTGACAACAGGCTGGCGAATCTGGGAGTTTTCATCCTGACATATTTGAAGTGCACAAGTTTGGGGAAAGTGGTGTGGACAGCAACTAAGATGATGACATGCTCCACCCCTTGCATTATATTGGCTTAACAATAGTTTGCTGAATAGACTACAATTGGCTGACCATGATTGGAGCAATACTCCAATACTGGAGGTTTTTAACAAGAGATTGGACAGCCCCTTTGGTATAGGGTTTCGTGCTTTCCTTCACTAAGCAACTCTTGTTCACCTGACCATGGGAAATGCTGCAGTGGTCGTAAGTGCAAAGACCAGTCATAAGTTAGCGCCATGGTAATCATGAACAGTAACTAAACAAATGGTTTTAAGTCAAGGATAACCAGTACTGATGTTTTTAACTCTGTTCCCTGAATCCCTTGGAGAAGTTTGGGGTCATTGGAATCAAATCAAATCGAATTGAATTGAATTTGATGTTTTAAATGTGGAGGCGTCCCCAAAAAAGAAGATCCAGTTTAATGTCCCAATGATCAGAACCACATTACAAATGTTTAACGCTGCAGTAAATAAATCAACTGGGAAGAATTAACGGGTGAGAAGCAAGCAAGGGAAAATGGCAAATTCTCCATCTGCAGCTTCCAACCACAGCCAGGGGACTGGAGGCTAAAACATATAAAGAACGGGTGTTGGAACTGGGTATGTCTAGTTTGATGAAAAGAAGGACCATGATAGCAGTCTTCCAATATCTCAGGGGCTGCCACAAAGAAGAGGGAGTCAAGCTTTTCTCCAAAGCACCAGAGAGGGCAGGATAAGAAGCAATGGATGGAAACTAATCAAGGAGGGAAGCAACCGAGAACTAAGGAGAAATCTCCTGACAGTTAGAGCAATTAATCAGTGAAGCAACATGCCTTCAGAAGTTGTGGGTGCTCCAATACTTGAAGTTTTTAAGAAGAGATTGGATAACCATTTGTCTGAAATGGTATAGGGCTTCTGCCTAAACGGGGTTGGACTAGAAGACCTCCAAGGTCCCTTCCAACTCTGCTATTCTATTCTGGATAGCAAATAAGAAGACAAGCGGTACTTTGCTGCTAACGGAGAGAAGCTCCCTCGCCTTCTAAAATTCTGGTCAATGAAAGGCAAGCAATGAGTGGCATTTTAAGTATTAGTAGTACAAATCGTCCCATCAACTTTTCAATGCAATCCAGCTGCCTGCATTTATTCTCTGGCTATCTGGCAAAGCCTCCATGGCTCTCCCCCGCCCATTCCCGACTGTGGGCCTGATAAAGAAGACAAATTAGCTGTTCTTTTAAGGAAGCTTGTTTGCCCGGCATACAAAAAAGACAAAACACCACCTCCAAAGAGCACATAATTAATACGTGTCAGGAGCGTTACAAAGGCCCTAGCCGAGTAAAGGAGATGAACATGGTTTCATTAAGAGTACATGGATGCTCAGATGCCCTTCTCCTAAACTGCACCAAGAGGAGGGGGTGAAAAGCTGGATTGGGTGCTTTCAAACAAACCCCAGCCTACACACACTGCCTATGACTACACTTCGTTTTAGAATAGAATAGAATAACAGAGTTGGAAAGGACCTTGGAGGTCTTCTAGTCCAACCCACTGCCTAGGCAGGAAACCCTACACCATTTCAGACAAATGGTTATCCAATCTCTTCTCAAAAACTTCTAATGTTGGAGCCTTCACAACTTCTGTTGTTCCACTGATTAATTGTTCTGTCGGGAAATTTCTCCTTAGTTCTAGGTTGCTTCTCTCGTTGATGAGTTTCCACCCATTGCTTCTTGTCCTGCCCTCAGGGGCTTTGGAGAATAGCTTGACTCCTTCTTCATGGCAGGCCCTTAGATACTGGAAGACTGCTATCATGTCACCTTTCTTTTCATCAGACTAGACATACCCTATTCCTGCAACCTTTCTTTATATGCTGTATTCTCCAGTCCCCTAATCATCCTGGTTGCTCTTCTCTGCACTCTTTCTAGAATCTCAATATCTTTTTTTACATCGTGGCGACCAAAACTGGATGCAGTATTCCAAGTGTGACCATTATAAAGTGATATTAACACTTCACTTTAGCTGCAGGTCTTTCTTTTCTTTCTTTCTTTCTTTCTTTCTTTCTTTCTTTCTTTCTTTCTTTCTTTCTTTCTTTCTTCCTTCCCTTCTTTCCTTCCTTCCTTTTCTTTCTCTCTTTTTCTCTTTCTTTCCTTTCTTTCTCTCTCTTTCTTTTCTTTCTTTTTTCTCTCTTTCTTTCCTCTCTTTCTTTCTTTCCTCTCTCTCTCTCTCTTTCTCTCTTTCTTTCTTTCCTTTCTTTCCTCTCTCTTTCTTTCTTTCTTTCTCTCTTTCTTTCTTTCTTTCTTCCTTTTCTTTCTCTCTCTTTCTTTCCTTTCTTTCTCTTTCCTTTCTTTCTTTCTTTCTTTCCTTTTTCTCTCTCTCTCTTTCTTTCTTCTCTCTCTCTCTCTCTCTCTCTTTCTAACAAAAATAGATAGAGTCACATCTTGCACTCAGCCCATTTGACTCTCTCTCTTTCTAACAAAAATAGATAGAGTCACATCTTGCACTCAGCCCATTTGACTTAGCAGGATGTCTGCATCCAGCCGCAGGGGTTTCTGAAGAAAACAGTAGCTTAGGGTTTAATGTTGTGCATCAAACAAGTCACTTTTAATTATAGCACAAGGAAGACGGTTGAAAGAAACAATGGTGTGGCATAAAAGGACAAATTACAGTTCCTTTAAGCTAAGGTTAGTAAGAGGATAAGGCTGTTTCTCTAAAGCACGGCTGCTGTATTTTAGAAGAAATTTGTTCTTTACTAATGAAACTGCTGTGAAATACAAAAATCAAATTGCCTTGGGTTGTGATATGCCCGAAATTGGAAAGAAGAAAATGTGGAAACAAACCAAGGAGAGGTCCAACCTAGAACTAATGAGAAATTTCCCGACAGTGAGAACAATCAGTGGAACAACTTGCCTCCAGAAGTTACAAATGCTCCAATATGGAGATTTTAAAGAAGAGATTGGACAACAATTTGTCTGAAATGGTAGATGTTTTCCTGCCTGAACAGGGGGTTAGACTAGAAGACCTCCAAGGTCCCTTCCAACTCTGTTATTCTATGTTCCCAGGGGAAGAATGGATTTTGAAACTCACGAAGCTAGCCGAGAGAACAAAACTGACTGCTTGGCTTAGAGACAATAACTGGACTAAATTTCTTGTGACGTGAAGACCACGGTTTGATCTCTTAGAAGATAAGGAGAGAAATCAACTTTTGATTTTGGAATATGAAGATTGGTTTGGATTGGATTAGAGAAATATAGCTTTTTTAAATGTACGGTTATATATAATTAATGATTACAGCTAAGCAAAGAATATTTTAATATGGGCATTTTAGAGTGCTGATTGTTAGGATTTTAGGATTATTAGCTACTTAAATTTAGAGAGAAGTTGCTGTACGGTTATTTTCTTTGGCATTAAAGGAAGTCGTAGGTCATTTTTCTTATAAATGTGTTTTTTCTCCCATCACTTTTAATTTGTATGGTTATTTCCTTTCCTTTCTCCCTGTCCTTCCTAATAAAGGGCATATGATCACTGGAGTGATACCTCAAGAAATCATGGTTCTCATTACTTCTGCACTAACTCGTATCTGCAGGATAAAGAGGCAAGGAATGGGACAACTTGCCACAGCTAACTTGCACAGTGGTGGGATTCGATTTTTTTTACTACTGGTTCTGTGGGTGTGGCTTGGTGGGCGTGGCTTGATGAGCATGGCAGGGGGAGGATACTGCAAAATCTCCATTCCCTCCCCCACCCCACTAACCTGCTTTCCAGCTCCATTCTCCTGTGCAGGGCAACCAAAGAAGACCCAGCCAATCAGCTGGGACTCCGGAGGCAAAGAATAATAATAATAATAATAATAATAATAATAATAATAATATATAATTATTATTATTATTATTATTATTATTATTATTATTATTATTATTTATTTATATACCACTCCTCTCCCGAAGGACTCGGAGCGGTGCACAGCCATACAATTAAAAACATTAAATATATAAAAGTTAAAACTAAATTAAATTAAAGACCCTGGCTGAAAACAATTAAAACCCCTCCCTTAAACCCTAAAATTTGATATAAAAATTAAAATACCCAAATCGAAAATCAGCCCAAGCCGGCCTGGTCAAAGAGCCAGGTTTTCAAGGCACACCTGAAGGTCCCCAGGTCCGTGGCTGTACGTAACTCCGGAGGCAACCCATTCCAGAGGGCAGACGCCCCCACAGAGAAGGCCCTATTCCTTGGAGTCACCAGCCGGCACATAGATGCCAACGGAACCCACAGGAGACCCTCCCTGTGAGAGCGCACCGGACGGTGAGAGGAAAATGGCAGAATGCGGTCTTGTAAATATCCTGGTCCGATTGCATGATGGGGGCGGGGCCAGTCAGAGATGGGATTTGCCAGTTCTCCGAACTACTCAAAATTTCCGCTACCAGATCTCCAGAACTGGTCAGAATCTGCTGAATCCCACCTCTGAATTTGCAGCAGCCAACACACCACGGCCAACTCGCCATGGGACAATTGAACAATTTTATTTCATTGTTTAACAGAAATAAAAATCATTTTAATTTTTGCCAGTCACATTTCATTCTGCTCCTCCTTTTGCCTCATTTCTTGAATGATTCTATTCCACCCTTTCTTTGATATCAGTGTAACTCTTGATAACTCTTGAGTTATCCCGCACCGAGTGGGCCGTGGCAAGTTACTTGTGGGGAGTTAGCCAATCGTCATAGTCACAAAGAGGCAGTCCTTGACTTGCAACCATTCATTTAGTGACTTTTCAAAGTTACAAAGGCATTTAAAAAAAGGATCACTTACAACTGGGTCCCCACATTTACAACCATTGCCACATCCCCAGGGGATGCAGGGACTTGGCAACTGGCACGTACAGGGAGTTCTCGACTTACAACAGTTCGTTTAGTGACCATTCGAAATTGCAACGGCTCTGAAAAAAAGGGACTTCAGATCAATTTTCACACTTACGACCGTTGCAGCATCCCCACATCAAAATTCACACACTTGGTCACTGATTCATATTTATGACCATTGCAGTGTCCCCGGTTTGTGTGTATGTGTGTGTGTGTGTGTCACATGATCCCATTTTGCGACCTTCGGACAAGCAAAGTCAATGGGGGAAACCAGATTCACTCAACAACCGTGTCACTAAGTTAAGTACTGCAGCGATTCACTTAGCAATTGTGGTGTCGGGCTCCGAGTTCACTACGGAGCCCATCAACTCCGAACACGCCTCGCAGCAAGTCAGCTGGCTGTGGAGAATGTCACCTTATCTCTGCTTCTGCCGGATCTGTATTTCTGCTTGTATGCTGGCGTTATGCTTGTATGTGTTGAGAGTCGCTGCAGGATGGATTCTGAAGCAACTGCGGAGCTGGAAATGGCTCTTCTCATGTATTGATGTGGTGCATATTGTTAGAGGGGGTTGGGACACACATAGGTGGTAAGTAAGCCTTAGGTTAAATATGGTGAAGGTGGCACCAGGTGGGGATAACAGATAAACAGATAATCAGAGTTGGAAGGGACCTTGTAGGTCATCTAGTACCCCCCACCCAAGAGGGAGACCCTACACCATTTCTGACAAATGGCAGTCCAATCTCTTCTTGAAAGTCTCAAGTAATGAAACTCCCACAACTTCCGAGGGCAAAGTTGTTCCACTGGTTGATTGTTCTCACTGTCAGAAAGTTTTTCTTTATTTCCAGGTTGAATCTCTCCTTGTTCAGTTTCCATCCATTATTCCTTGTCTGGCCTTCAGGTGCTTTAGAAAATAGCTTGACCCCTTCCTCCCTGTGGCAGCCCCTGTTATCGTGTCTCCCCTGGTCCTTCTCTTCACTAGACTAGCCATGCCCAGTTCCTGCAACCGTTCATCGTATGTTTTAGTCTCCAGTCCCCTAATCATCCTGGTTGTTCTTCTCTGCACTTTTTCTAGAGTCTCAACATCTTTTTTATAATGTGGTGACCAAAACTGGATGCAGTACTCTAGGTATGGTCTTATTAAGGCTTTATAGAGTGGTATTAGTACTTCACTTGACCTCAATTGTATCCCTCTGTTAATACAATTTAAGACTGCATTAGCTTTTTTGGCTGCTGCTGCACACTGCTGACTCATATTTAGCTGGTCCACTAAGACACCAAGATCCCTCTCACACAGGGGTGGGATTCAAATTTTTTAACAACCGGTTTTGTGGGCGTGGCTTAGCTGGTGGGCATGACTTGGTGGTCATGTGACTGGCTGGCTGTGACCAACTTAACATCACTCACATCGAGGCATGCGTCTCCTTGCCTGGCCTCTCATGACTCTGGGGATGCTGCAACAGTCGTAAGTGTGAAAAACGGCCATAAATCACTTTTTTCAGTGCCATTGTAACTTTGAATAGTCACTCCATACATGTAAAGTACCAGCAAGAGAGGAGGAAAAAACTACAGACGTTCCTGAAACAGGAAATCTAGTCCTGCCAAGAATGTAACAAGGGTTAACGGAGAGGCAGTTTCTGTAAACAACACCAGAATGTTTCCTTCCTGTCTTCCTTACAGGACTAGACCAGTAATTTCTTCTAACAACCGGTTCTCCGAATTGCTTAGAATGTTAACAACCGGTTCTAGAGACTAGGTGCGAACCAGTAGAATCCCACCCCTGTTCTCACAGTTACTGCATCAGTTAGTGAGGGTCGGAATAGGGTAGGGAGGTAGACATGTTATAGGGTTAACAGCATTTAGGGATAATGGGTTAGGCGTATAGGCCTGGGTGTGGTCGGATGTGTCTCATGATAATGGTAATAAAAGGAAAGGGAGCAAACTCAAACCCAATGCTAATTTTGCCTGGCTTTTAGCCTTTCTTTCGGAGAAGAGTATTTGTTGTTTGCTGACTGAACGAATATACCATCATTGCACTACAAAGGAGCTGGAGTTTGTATTCATTTCAGGATAAAACTTCAATACTCAAGGACTGGCTGAGACGTGGCAAGAAAAGTCGTAAACTGGGGCAAGTCTCACTCAACAAATGTCTTGCTTAGCAACCAAAGTTTAAGGCTCCATTGTGGTCATAGGTCAAGGACTATGTCAACCCATAAAATATTTCTCTGGTCTTTTTAGAGTGCCCAACAGAAAGGAAGGAGGGAGCAGTGCGGCAGCTTGCAAAACCGAAACTGCATTCCATAAATGTTTTCAAAGATAGTGAGTAGGTGACTGAAGTTTCTGCCGTGCAAAATTCTAACTGGAGAGCATGATGGATGACTCTTGGCTATGGATGTGTCCCATTGGAGAATACGAATTACGATACACCCAGGGTGTGGGGAAAAAACCAGGGTCAAGGGGGACAATGAACAATGTGTCTCAGAGTCGGCTACACCCAGGCAGTGCTGGCATTTTAACTCCCAATAAATCCTTTTGAAGCTTTGGAAGTTTGGCTCGAGACTCATGATTTAAATGGGGGTAACTGCCGGAATCCTGACAAACTGCCTGTATTTACAACCACTGTAGGGTCCCTGGGTCACATGACTGCCATTTGTGACTTTATCCGGCTGCTGACAAGCAAAGTTAATGGGGGAAGCCAGTTTTGTTTAATGACCAGATGATCTGCTTAACAACTGCAGTGATTTGCTTAACAATTATCAAATCAGACCCCACTCGCTTAACCACCATCTTGCTTAGCAATGGAAATTCTGCTCTCAATTGTAATATTAAGTCGAGGACTTCCTGTAAGAAAATCCCAAACTAATACAGGTAGTCCTTGACCTACGACCCACAATGGAGCCCCAAATTTCCACTGCTAAGTGAGACATTTGTTAAGTGAGTTTTGTCCCATTTTACGACCTTTCTTGCCACTGTTGTTAAGCGAACCATTACAGTTATTACATTAGCAATACGGTTGTTAAGTGAATCTGGCTTCCCCATTAACTGCTCGCCTGAAGGTCGCAAAAGGGGAATCACATGATCTTGGGACACAGCTACCGTCATAAGTATGACCCAGTTGCCAAGCAACTGAATTTTGATCAATATGATCATAAGGATGATGAGTCACAGTGCAGTGGCCTAGAGGTCGAGCTCTCGCCTCACAATCAGGAGGCTGTGAGTTTGTCCTAGGTAGAAGCAGATATTTCCCTCTCTGGACGCAATGTGTCATGCCCCTGTTGGAGACTGACTCTGAGGGAGAGGAGGAACAGCCGACAGGGAGTGGAAATGTGGCTCCGGAGGTTGTGGAGGAGGCTAGGGAAGGGCACAGGCCGGTTGGGTAGTCAGAGGAAGACCAGGCCCATCCCCTCTCCATCTTAGGGCACGCAGGGAGGAGAGGATAAGGGAGAAACATGAATGGCGTGGTCTACGGGGGAGGAAAAGGCCCTGATCCCCTTCATGGGCTGCAGCTAGGAGGATTGTTTAAAAGGACGGACTGCGCATGGCCCAGTGCTGGAAACAAAGTGTGAAAATATTTCTAGTCTGTCCGTTCTTATCTGAGTTTGTGGTCCTTCCCAGTGTGTATTCCAATATCTGTGGATGTCTTCAAGCCCTTATCTTGCCTGGTTTCTTTAATTGCTTCAGTGTGGTTTGTGTTTTTTTTTTCTTTTGTGTTTGTAATTTGTAGGTATTTTTAGTTTGAATGGCATTTCCTCCTTTTTGCAACTGTTTGTGGGGGAGTTTTTTGTCTCCAGTCAAGGATATTTGGAGCTTTGAAGCCAAGTTGAAAGAATTAAAGGGGCTGCCCCTGTTTTTTGTGACTTTGTGGATTTTGTGTCCCCACCCTGGGTCATCACACAATGAGGATATATCTGCTGAACAAAATTCCACACTGGCGACGGGAAGGGCATCCGGCCATTAAAAAAATACTCTGCTAGCTCCATTCAGTTACCCAGACTCCAACCCACAAGCGATGATGGGGTCGTTAAATGAAGATGATGATGATGATCGTAGGGACGATGCAAACATCGTATGTATGAAAAATGGACATCACTCCCTTTTTTCAGTGCTGTTGTAACTTCGAACGGTCAGTAAGCGAACTGTTGTAAGTCAAGGGCTACTTATAAGAAAGTCCCAAGCGAATACAACCCCAGGAACGTCTCCAGTTACCCAACTGAACATAAATACTCACCGCTCCTACAGGGTAGACTGGCACATACGCCGTGCAAGGCTGTAGCTGAACCGGATACCCTGGGTGCATGTATCCTCCGATGGGAAGGGTCCCGACAGGCGGATGTGTCTGCACTACGTAGCCCTGGGCAGCTCCGTTGAACTGAGTTTCCTGCATGTAGGGGTCAGGGGGGAGGCGGGGTAGGGTGGCAGAATGGTGGCGAGGTGGGCGTGGGAGGGTGGCTGACGTGGGGGGAGGCCTGGGGAGAGTAGCAGCCCCTCCAAGCCGGGGTAAAGTGGCTGTTCCCGAATGCACGACCGTAGCAGAGGAATCGCTGTAGCCCGGGATGGGGGCATCCTGAGGAGGGGGAGGGGGAGGTTGCAAAGGGGTGTTGTAAGGTGGGGGAGAGGTGTGGGGGGCGGAATCAGGAAGTCCTAAAGGGGGAGAAAAAGAGAGAGAAAGGAGTAAAGGTAAAAAAAACCACCCAAAATCACATGTTAGCGCGGAACAACTCTCAGCGAAGGAAAACCCGGTGAAAGCTTGGTGTCAGCTTTGGAAGCCATATTAGCACCCGACATAGCTTCCGCGCTGCCACATTCTTGAGCCTGGGGAAATGGGAGGGGGGAATTTCTTGGAGTGTATGTGGTTAGACATAATAGCATTCTTTTTCTAAGTCAAGGTCATGTTATTTCTGCACCTGGGTGAAGGGATGTTAAACAGATAAACAGATAATCAGGGTTAGAAGGGACCTTGTAGGTCATCTAGTCCAACCCCCTGCCCAAGCAGGAGACACTACACCAATTCTACAAATGGCAGTCCAATCTCTTCTTGAAAGTCTCAAGTGATGACACTCCCACAACTTCTGAAGGCAACTTCTGTTCCATGGATTGATTGTTCTCACTGTCAGAAAGTTTCTCCTTATTTCCAGGTTAAATCTCTCCTTGTTCAGTTTCCTTGTCTGGCCTTCGGGTGCTTTTAAAAATAGCTTGATCCCCTTCCTCTCTGTGGCAGCCCCTCAGATATTGGAAGACTGTTATCATGTCTCCCCTAGTCCTTCTCTTCACTAGACTAGCCATGCCCAGTTCCTGTGACCATTCTTCATATGTTCTAGTCTCCAGTCCCCTAATCATCCTAGTTGTTCTTCTCTGCACTTTCTCTAGAGTCTCAACATCTCAAGATGTCTCAAGTTGGGATGGATGTTGATTGGGCCATGTGATACGATGATGGGTGCAGGGAGTGGATTTGTAGTTTTTACTTATTGCAAGGAAGCCCGGAACTTTCAGATTCGGGATTCCTCAGATGTGCCAGTTTCCTACCCAAACAAAACAGAACTTTTGAGAGGATGTCTGTCTCGGAGTTATTGGTTGGACTGGAGGTTTTCTGGAACGCTCAAAAGCCATGTGGTTATATTTATTCCTGTTCTATCAACACTCGGTTTCCCTGACTGATCTATTCTGCATCCAAAAACACAAATGTACCCATTCAAAATAGATATTTTAAAAACCCAACTCCCAAACATGAACAGCCGACTCCACAGGCGGCTTTGCAATCTGCCGCACCGTTCCAGCGTTCAAAATAACAGATTAAAAACAGCAACCGAGACAGATAACTGTACTAAGGTTAGCCTCAGCCCACATTTTCCTTCTTGGTTTAGGTTATCTTTCCAAAGCAAGATCTATCGGGGTGGAATAAACCTCAACGTCTGTCAAGAGAAATGCAACGTGACACCAAAGCCGCGTGTTGCTTTCTGACTGACCAGCGGTCCAGAAACAAAGAGACCTAATTCTGTCACACTGACAACTGCAGAGAAATGGATGTTCAGTCTTCCTGGTTCTCTCATAAGTCTGAAACCCCACTAGAAAAAAGTTTATCTGCATGAAACAGAAGGTGGCATCAACACCAATTTCTCCTGTATAGGGTTTGACATAGCAATAGCAGTAAAATTCTTTATTGGCCAAGCGTGATTGGACACACAAGGAATTTGTCTCCAGTGCATAGGCTCTCAGTGTACATAAAGAAAACATAAAATACATTTATCAAGAATCATAAGATACAATACTTAGTGATAGTCATAGGTTACTAATAAGTAATCGAATCATACTAGGAAACAAATAAAGCAATATAAATTGTAAAGATACAAGCAACACAGTTATAGCCATGAGGGGGAAGAGGTAGGTAATAGGAAGGATGAGAAAAATAATAGTAATACAATTTTAGTAAATACTTTTGACAGTGTTGTGGGAATTAGTTGTTTAGCAGAGTGATGGCATTTGGGAAAAAAACTGTCCTTGTGTCTAGTTGTTCTGGTGTGCAGTGCTCTATAGCGTTGTCTTGAGGGAAGGAGTTGAAACAGTTTATGTCCAGGATGCGAAGGGTCTGTAAATATTTTCACAGCCCTCCTTTTGACTCATGCAGTATACAGGTCCTCCATGAAAGGCAGGTTGGTAGTAATTGTTTTTTCTGAAGTTCTAATTATCCATTGAAGTCTGTGTCTGTCTTGTTTGGTTGCAGAACCAAACCAGACAGTTATAGAGGTACGGATGACAGATTCAATAATTCCTCTGTAGAACTGAATCAGCAGCTCACTGGGCAGTTTGAGCTTCCTGAATTGGTGCAGATATATAGCACTTATAGTGCTTTACAGCCCTCTCTAAGCCGTTTTACAGAGTCAGCATATTTGCCCCCAACAATCTGGGTCCTCATTTTACCCACCTCGGAAGGATGGATGGCTGAGTCAACCTTGAGCCTGGTGGGATTTAATTTTCTGTAGAATATTATATTCTGAGGGGGGCCTTTCTACAAGCACCAGACTAAAATGTGGTTAGACAGTTTGTGGAGCTGTGTATTATGCAAACCTAGCTCAAATAAAAGCTAGGAGGAAAATAGCTTGCAGCATAAAGTGATGCCCTGCAGGATTAAATTTTCCTTCCTGTTTTTCTTTTCCCCACTTGGTACTCCCCACTGATGGAATACAGTCTTCCTCATTCTTAATACTCATCCATTTTCTTCTACTTTTGTGCATTTTGGCCTTCCCCAGCCCTTTTGACATATGCAGAAAGGGGAAACAAGAATTCTGAAGGAAAAATACATTTTTTTCGACTGTGCAACTAGGCCCTTTTCTTGAATTGGAAGATGCATTCAGAGGCCTAGTTTGAAAAATGCTTAGTAGCTAAACATCCTTATTTAAAAAAAAAACAATCAACAATTAACAATTAACTCTGTTAATCACATGGTCCAGTAAGCCCTACTGAATTATTTCTGAGTGGGGAGGCATGTGGTGTGATTTTGGTTATATAACTATTTCCCCTTCCAGTCTGAACGTAGCAAATTGATTTCTGGAGAGCAAATGAAGCATAAAAATGTCAACAACAACAAAAGGCATAGAATTGAAACACCCACGTCACAGCCTTGGCTCGAGAGGAGACAGTCCCTTAATGTATTACACGGATGTCCCTCATCCCACCAAGAGGCACAGCCCAAGATGGCTGGAAGGTAGCTTCTCCATGGTACCAGTGAGCTGAAATTCTTGTGGTTGTGGTCTCTCTTTCCTTCAGTCGATATTATGCACGTACGCTTCCCTTGAAATCAGTCTTGATTCCTGACAAATCCAAGCTGCGGGATTGTCTTGGCAAGGTTTTTAGAAGCCCCTGCCTTCCTCCTTGTTGGAGAAGACTCCTGAGAAAAAGGATTGACAAAGTATCTGCACATCCTGAACAAAAAAATGTTTCGACTCCTCCCCTCAGGACGTCGCTATAGGGCACTGCATGCCAAAACCATTAGATATGGAGATGGTTCACTCTGCTGAACAAGTAATTCCCACAACACTGAATAATGTCTAAAGATATTTACCCATTTAGTTGGGCTGTATTGCTATTATCGTAAAGGTGCTTTTTTCAGGCGGCAACTGGATTTCCTTGTTTTTCCTTTTCGCTTCTTTTCGACATTTCGCTTCTCATCCATGAAGCTTCTTCAGCTCTGACTGCATGGTGGGGAATGGAAGGATTTATACTTCTTGCAGACAGCTGGTCGTTTGCATCCTTTTAAAGCAGTGGTGGGATTTGAAATCTTTTTACTACCGGTTCTGTGGCCATGGCTTGGTGGACATGGTGTGGCTTGGTGGGTATGGCAGGGTAAAGATACTGCAAAATCTCCATTCCCTCCCCATCCCACTAACCTGCTTTCCAGCTCCGTTCTCCTGTGCAGGGCAACCAAAGAAGACCCAGCCGATCAGCTGGGACTCGGGAGGCAGAGAATAGATGGGGGCAGGGCCAGTCAGAGGTGGGATTTGCCGGTTCTCCAAACTATTCAAAATTTCCGCTTCCGGTTCTCCAGAACTGGTCAGAACCTGCTGAATACCACCTCTGTTTTACAAGGTCATTGAAACCCTTGGAGGTTTATCTGTGTCCTCAGGGTCACCTCCAGGTTCCTGTAGTCTTCAATTTTTTCCTCTGGAAATCCAGCTGTCTGCAAGGAATGCAAATGACCAGCTCTGTCTGCAGGGAGTATAAATCCTTCCATTCCCCACTAGTCTGTCAGAGCCAAAGAAGCTTCTTGGATGAGAAGCGAAACGTCTTCAAAAGAAAAAAACAAGAAAATCCAGTTGCCTCGTGAAAAAAAAAACACCTTTAGGACAACCATGACTGAGAATCTCTACAGACTTATTGCTATTATTCATTTCATCTTTCTTACTACCTTCTCCTATTGGTTTCTTATGATTACATCACTTTGTCATTTGGAAAGAAATTCCTTGCATGTCCAATCACACTTGGCCAATCCTGTTCTATTGTGGCCGGCCAAGAAAAACAAATCAATGGATCTTTGAATAAATCAACGCAGAGTTCTCACTTGAGAGACAAATCACCAGGCTCAAATTATCCTATTTTAAGACACATGATGAGAAGACCCAGCTCTCTGGATAAGACTCTGGGACTAAAAAAGGTGGAAGAAAAGAGATGGTGATCAGCAACCAGCTGAATGGACTCAGTTACGGTAGTGTTAGCCATAAATTATTTCCCAGGATAAAATAGCATCTGACTTGAAAAGGTAGATTAATATGTTTTTATTTATGCATATCTCAAAGCACCTGGGATAATCTCACTGCCGCCACAACAGAAGCAGTTAGATGGTTAGCTTCGTTAGATATTGAATTATGACCTATAACCCATTGCAATTCTATGGCTCCATATTATGGTGATTTCATTAATCTTTATATATATAAAAGTGAAATACCACTCATGCATCATCACAAAATCTCCAGAACTGTAAAGCCTGCAAACTTGAAATTTGGCACCTATGTTCCTCTTGGCTTCTAGGTGCTCACTAAGAAAGGATTTTTCGAAATGACCATCAGAGCATTAGTATTTCCTATATTATTATTAACACGCTCTGATGCTAAGGAGTTCTACTTCCCCTCCCCACCTGAAAAGAAATCTGTTCCAAATGCAAATCACAAGCAGAGGAGAGGAGTTTCAGTTTCTCAGCACCAAGCAGCTTTAGTACAGAACAGTTGAGCTAAGCCACGCCTAGGCTCCTTGCTATCTCCTTGCTAACACAGCAAATACTGTTTCAGTTTCCAAACAGCCCTCACCTCTCTCACACACTGACAGGATGCTAGCCAGATGAAGACCGATGGATGCTGGTAGGCAGAGGCAGAATTTTTTGCCCCTTATTTTCCTCCCCAAAAACTAAGCCCGATCACAAAGTTTCATAGTGAAGCACGGGTATAGAACTAGTTTAATATATTATTATTTCCTATAGCAATAGAATTTAGACTTATATACTGCTTACAGTGCTTTACAGTATTCTCTAAGCGGTTTACAGAGTCAGCATATTGCCCCCAACAATTTGGATCCTCATTTTATCCACCTCAGAAGGGTGGAAGGCTGAGTCAACCTTGAACCTGGTGAGATTCGAACTGCCAAATTGCAAGCGGCTGGCTGCAGCAGAAGTAGCCTGCAGTACTGCACTCTAACCACTGCGCCACTGAGGCTCTATTTCCTATATTTCCTATATTGTACTGTATATATGTGTGTGTGTGTGTGTGTGTGTGTGTGTGAGGGAGGGAGGGAGAGAGAGAGAGAGAGAGAGAGATGCTTCCTTTAAACTAAATTTGTATATCAGTGATTGATTGCATAACCTCCATAGATGGCACACGCTAAATAAAATAAGTAAAATGTATAGATAGCAATAGCACATAGGCTTATATACCACTTCATAGTGCTTTACAACTCTTGGGTGAAGTCTGATAAGGTTAAGGCCCTCCAATGCTCTTATCCGGCTGGGCAGAAACTCCGAAAACTGCTTTTATTTTTTACTGCAATTAATACAAGAGAATACTGTTCAGTCTTTCTGCCTCCCTGTAAAATAGGAATTTCTCCGTTCTGCCACAACCAGTTACCGCTGGCACCATGCATCTCTCACTGCCCTTTGGTGGCAATCCAGAAGACAATTGCTCAATTGTGATAAAAGGCCCACACTTGACACAGCCTGGCCCCAAGACAGCATTCTTTCCCCGTCGGAGTTAAGCAGGCCAATGCAAAGAAACAGGGGGGCATGGCTTCTTCACTCAGCTGTGTTTGGGGAGCGGATATCAGTATGGCATCCCCAATCACGTCATTCAAGTCCCTATCCTTTCCTATGTGTTTTCCTATATAGGAAAAACAGGACCAGACATTTGACTGCTACCATTTTCACTTACGGAATAACAGAGACGACACAGACCTTGGAAGTCTTCTATCTAGTACAACCTCTCCTGAGGCAGAAAACTCTAGCAGTCCCCAACTTACAACAGTTCATTTAGTGACCGTTCAAAATTACAACGGCGCTGAAAAAAAAAAGGGACTTATGACCGTTGTTTCATGATTACGTCCTTCGTAGTGTCCCTGTGATTGTGTGATCAATATTCCGACGCTTGGATACTGACTCAAAGTTATGTGTTCCAAGGTCCTCGAATAAACCCTTTTGCGACCTTCTGACAAGCAAAATCAATGGGGAAAGACAGGTTCACTTAACAACCGGATTATTAACTTATCAACTGCGGAGATTCACTTAACAGCCGTGGCAAGAAAAGTCCTAAAGTGGGGCAAAACTCAAATGTCTCACTTAACACCAGAAACGTTGGGCTCAATTGTGGTGATAAGTTGAGAACTACCTGTATCATTTCAGACAAAAGTTCGTATTTAAATGTAGGGTGATACTGGTTTGGGCGACCCAGCTTCTCATCTACTTTCAACCACTGGAAACAGAATTACAGAGCTGCGAACTACCTTGGAGGTCCTGTAGTCCATCCCCCTGCTCAGACAGGATAATTTATAACGTTTTGTAGGAAGTTAGCACCCACCCCTCTCATAGAAAAATGAAATATCCTAGGAAATATTAAAAAGCCAAAATATTTCCCCTAAAAAGGGAAGTAGAAACTCAGAAGCAGAAGCTCACCCGCACCTTTGTTAATGGGTGGGCCATTAAGGCCTGGGCCAGAATATTTTACATGACAAAGATCTCCAGGTAGAGCTATAATAGGAATTGCCCAAAGCCCTTTTCATTACATCATCATCCAGCAAGGCTCAACCAAGCCTGGCACTCAGGACAACCTACAGAGTTGCCCCTGCATGGCCCCATGGGAGTCTGACAGCCAATCAGAACACAAGCTCAAATTCAAATCCCAACACAGAGTATATAAGGGACTGTCAGCATCTCAGCCCTTCCTTCTCTCTTTTCCTTCACCTTGAAACATGTGATCGTCCTTTTCACTTTGGAGCTCCAAGCCATGTGGTCCTGTCCACCATTAAACCATCTTTCCAAACAGACTCCATGTTTCCAGTGTCTTTTTCCCCACTTGGAACTGAAACCAGATGGACATTTCTTCTAACAATTAACCTCTGATGTGGATCCCTCTTGCTTGTGGCAGCCCCTTATATTTCATTAACTGCCTCCCCATAAATGGTGCTTCATCTCTATGGTGACCGGGGGTTGTTTCTTGAGGTGTCCAGGTAACACTAATAACGGAGAGTTTTTATGCAGCTTTACCAACGATTGGTTCTGTCATCCATGAGCAAAGAAAGACCATTCAAAGCCTGACCCCTCCGTTCAACGTATCTAAAAATTCTTGGCTGCTTCTTACTTAACTGCAACCTGACTCCGTTCGTTGTGTTTTGCCCTTAGTTTGAATTCAGGACTCGGCTCAAAAAATGAATCACTGGAACAACAGAATAAAATTAGTTAATTTGGTTCAAATCATCCTTCAGAAATGCCTTTTGCTCAAGGAAGTAAAAGGAGGATGGGGGGGATACTGCACCAGTCTTGCTCATTCTAGAAAGAGTGCAGAGAAGAGCAACCAGGATAATTAGAGGCTAAAACATGAAGAACGGTTACATGGCTAGTCTAGTGAAGAGAAGGACCAGGTGAGACATGATAGCAATGTTGCAATATTTGAGGGGCTGCCACAGAGAGGAAGGGGTCAAGCTATTTTCTAAAGCGCCTGTAGGCCAGACAAGGAACAATGGATGGAAACTGAACAAGGAGAGATTCAACCTGGAAATAAGGAGAAATTTCCTGACAGTGAGAACAATCAACCAATGGAACACCTTGCCCTCGGAAGTTGTGGGAGCACCATCACTTGAAACTTTCAAGAAGAGATTGGATTGCCATTTGTCAGAATTGATGTAGGGTCTCCCGCTTGGGCCGGGGGTTGGACTAGATGACCTACAAGGTTCTTTCCAACTCTGTGATTCTAATTCATTCTCTCAATCTCGCCTACTTTGCAGAACTGTTGGGAAGCTAAAATACCAGCGCGCTGGCACATAAAAGTAAGAAGCATATAGTTTTCAGGAGTCAACTCTTTCAATCTGAGCATAAATACAGGTAGTCCTCGACTTACAACAGTCCATTTTAGTGATCGTTTGAAGTTACAACGGCACTGAAAAAAGTGACTTATGACCATTTTTCACACTTACAACCATTGCAATATCCCCACGACTATATCATCAAAATTCAGCCACTTAGCAACTGACTTGTATTTATGACGGTTGCCGTATCCTGGGGAGGCCATTTTTGTCATCCCCTTTTGTGACCTTCTGACAGGCAAAGTCGACGAAGAAGCCGGTTTCACTTAACAACCGAGTTATTAATTTAACAACTGCAGTGATTCACTTAACAACTGAGGCAAGAGAGCTCGAGAAACGGGGCGGCACTAATGTAACTGACGTCTCACTTAGCAACAGAAATTTCAGGCTCAAAACCAGGGGTGGGATTCTACCTGGTCAGTCCAGTTCTATAGAACCGGTTGTTATGATTCTGCCCAGTTCAGAGAACTGGCAAATTGTGCCACTGGTTGGCCCCACCCCTCCCTGCCCACTGACTCCTTGCCTGGCATGTGCGCCATCAAACTTGCCTGCTAAGTTGCTATTTTTCCTTTCCTCCTGACCATCAGCTGTTCTGCTGTGCTGGGAGATTTAGATTAGCTAGAAAGCAGGAAATCGTTGGATTTCTTGCTTTTTAGCTAATCTAAAAGCAGAGCTGAACCTTCCTTAGGACTGAAGCTTCTATTTTTTCAGTGCAGACTCAGGTAGCAGATGGCAGAAAGGTAGATCTCTGAGTGAATCTGTGATTCTGTGAACAACTCAATCTGCCTGCCTGCTTTGCCTGATTTTGGGTAATTTTTTAAAAATAAAAAATATTTACAATATTTACATATAAGCCACGCCCAGCTAATCATGTGACCATCAAGCCATGCCTACTCAGCAAGCCACACCCACCCAGTCACATGATCACCAAGCCACACCCACAAATTAGGCCATGGCCACGGAACCGGTTGATAAGAAATTTGAATCCCTCCCCTGCTCAAAACTGCGGTCATAAGTGGAGAACTACCTGCCCAAGGCAGGTTTTCTGAGCTCTGAAAGGGAGAAAAGCTCTTTCCGTTGGCATACGGTGTGGTGATACAGAAACAGGTCTATAGTTTCTTCTCTGCATAAGGAATCATTAAATAAATAATTCAGACGCAGCCAGGGCACAGAATTACTCCAGTACAAAGGCAGTTATGCAACCTCTTTCTCTCAGGGAGTTTGATCTCCCAGGAACCTCATTTCATTTCAGCCTATTAGCGCTTCCTTAATAAATAGGAGAGACAATTTGATTGTTCAGGATTCAGGCATCAGGCTTAGAAACCAGGAATTATTAGATAATCAGAGGGATTTAAAAACAACAGAAAAATTAAAAGAACAAGGTATAATTGTGGATTGGTAGCCGTATATGCAGATAAAAACTAGGCATAAAAAAGATACGGAGGAATTTGGAATAGAAAAGGAACCCCCAACAATTAGACCAAATTTTAACTGGTAAAGAAGAAAAATAGATCACTAAGAACATATAATTATTTACTCCAAGTAGAAATGGAGGCAGAAGTGGTTAAGGGACCAATCATTGCTTGGGCACAAAATGTAGGTCATAGCATACAGTTAGAAGATCGGGAGAAAATTTGGACCAAGAACTGCTAATTAACGTTATCAACAGCGTATAGTTGAATAGTTTCCATCTATTGTTTCTTGTCTTGCCTTCTGGTGCTTTGAATAGAATATGAATAGAATTCTTGATTGGCCAAGTGTGATTGGACACACAAGGAATTTGTCTTGGTGCAAATGCTCTCAGTGTACATTTGTCAAGAATCAAGAATCATCAGGTACAACACTTAATAGTCACAGGGTACAATAAGCAATCAAATCATACTAGGAAACAGTCCATATAAATCGTAAGCAGAGGTGGGATTCTACCAGTTCACACTTATTCGCTAGAACTGGTTGTTAACATTCTAAGCAGTTCGGAGAACCGGTTGATAGAAGAAATTACTGGCCTAATCCTGTAAGGAAGGCAGGAAGGAAACATTCTGGTGTTGCTTACAGAAACTGCTTCTCCGTTAACCCTTATTACATTCTTGGCAGGACTAGACTTCCTGTCTCAGGAACTTCTCTGGAGGTTTTTCCCCCTCTGTTGCTGGTACTTTGCTTGTGTGGAGTGACATTCAAACTTATAATGGCACTGAAAAAAGTGACTTAAGACCGTTTTTCATGACTGTTGAAGGATCCCCAGTCATGAGAGGCCAGGCGAGGAGAAGCGTGCCTCGATGTGAGTGATATTGAGTTGGCTACGCCCAGCCAATAACATGACCACCAAGCCATGCCCACCCAGTCACATGACCACCAAGCCACGCCCACCAACTAAGCCATGCCCACAGAACCAGTTGTTAAAAAAATTGAATCCCACCCTGATCGTAAGGATACAAGCGACAATGTTACAGTCATACAATCATAAGTGGAGGGGATGGGCGATTAGGAATGATGAGAAGATTAATAGTAATAGCAATGCAGATTTTGTAAATAGTTGGACAGTGCTGAGGGAATTATTTGTTTAGCAGAGTGATGGCGTTCAGGAAAAAACTGTCCTTGTGTCTAATTGTTCTGGTGTGCAGTGCTCTATAGTGTCGTTTTGAGGGAAGGAGTTGAAACAGTTTATGTCCAGGATGTGAGGGGTTTGTTGAACCCGTCTTCTTTGTGGCAGGCCCTCTAATACTGGAATACTGCTATCATGTCACCCCTAACTCTTCTTTTCTCTAGACTAGCCAAACTCAAATCCTACAGCTGTTCTTCATATGTTTTAGTCTCCCAGGCCTTTAATCATCTTAGTTGCTTCTTCTTTGCTGCCTTTTCCAAAGCCTCAACCTCTTTTTTGTAATGTGGTGACCAAAACTGGATGCGGTATTCCAGGCGTGGCTTTACTAAGGCTTTATAAATACTTCAGGGGATGGTGACTTGATTGAATACGTTACGTTCCTTCCACCTCTAAATCGCAAAGGGGCTCAATGTTGCAGAGGGCGGGGCACGTTCTGAGCCGAAAATTGTCTTCCTAAATACCCGTTTCTCCAAACATCCACTTGTTGGGAGGGAAAAAAAAGCCTTCATGAGTAAGAGGGCACCAAGGAATCAGTTCTTAAGTGCTCGATCAATGCAGAGAGGTTGGCGCTGCACTGGGTGTGGGTGGCATGTTCTGAAATGAACACTGGCTTACTTTGCTTGCAATAGCAAGTAGCTTTGTGCATTTCCCCCCCTTTTTTGTCAGCTCCTGCCTACATTTACTTCACTTCTAATATAGCAGAAGATAATTTCATACCCTTCCATTCCGACCGTGAATCCTGGGCTTTGCAGCCTCTGTTCAATTCATTCATTCCTTTCTCCTTTTCGGCTCTCAGCTCAGCACTTTAAGCCATTGTGTGTCAAACACAGCTTAGTTGTCGGCTAACAATGCCATTGTTGCGAGTGCAACCACACACCTGAGAGTGCCATTACATAGTTTTTATTTAATGAGAAGGTTAATCAGATTCAGCTTAATGGTGCAAGCAGGACACCTTAACTGTTGTGCCTTCAGATTCTCTTCTCCTTTCGGCTGAGCGCAATAGCAGCCTTCTTCCACTTCTACATTCAGGCAAGAATAACCAAATGCACAGGTAGAGTATAGGTCCATGATGATGAACCTATTCCACACAGAGCAGTCCTCTCTGTGGGCAGGTGAACCGTCGCTCCAGCTCAGCTCTGCTGCACATGCGCTCCCGCCAGCCAGCTGGTCTTTGCGTCTCTGCTGCACATGCGCAGGGGGGCAGGCAGGGATGGGATTCAATTTTTTTAACAATCGGTTCTGTGGGCGTGGCTTAGGTGGTGGGTGTAGCTTAGATGGTCATGTGACTGGGTGGACGTAGCTTGGTGGTCATGTTATTGGCTGGGTGTGGCCAACTCAATATCACTCACATCGAGGCACGCATCTCCTCGCCTGGCCTCTCGTGACTGTGGGGATGCTGCAACAGTTGTAAGTGTGAAAAATGGTCATAAGTCACTTTTTTCAGGGCCATTATAAGTTTGAATGGTTACGCCACACAAGCAAAGCACCAGCAACAGAGGGGGAAAAAACTCCAGAGAAGTTCCTGAGATGGGAAGTCTAGTCCTGCCAAGAATGTAATAAGGGTTAACAGAGAGGCAGTTTCTGTAAGCAACACCAGAATGTTTCTTTCCTGCCTTCCTTACAGGATTAGGCCAGTCATTTCTTCTAACAACCGGTTCTCCGAACTGCTTAGAATGTTAACAACCGATTCTAGAGAATAGATGCGAACCTGTAGAATCCCACGCTGGGGGCAGGGTACATGCAGAGGCAGGGTGCATGTGCAGGGGACGTGCAGAGGGGACGCATGTGTATTGCATTTTTGGGATTCGCGCACATACTTTGGGCACTCGGTGCCAAAAGGTTAGCCATCACTGGTATAGGTGGTACCTCGCTCAATAGTAGTAACTGTGAGAGGGATCTTGGAGTCCTAGTGGACAATCACCTAAATATGAGACAGCCGTATGCTGCAGCGGCCAAAAAAGCCAACGCAGTTGTAGGCTGCGCTAACAGAGGAATAGAATCAAGATCATGTGAAGTGTTAATACCGCTTTATAATGCCTTGGTATGGCCACACTTGGAATACTGCATCCAGTATTGGTCACCATAGCATAAAAAAGATGTTGAAGCTTTAGAAAGAGTGCAGAGAAGAGCAACCAAGATGATTAAGGGACTGGAGGCTAAAACATATAAAGAACGGTTGCTGGAAGTGGGTATGTCTAGTTCAATTAAAAGAAGGATCATGATAGCAGTTTTCCAATATCTAAGGGGCTGCCACAAAGAAGAGGGAGTCAACCTATTCTCCAAAGCACATGAGGGCAGGACAAGAAGCAATGGATGGAAACTAATCAAGGAGAGAAGCAACCGAGAACTAAGGAGAAATCTCCTGACAGTTAGAACAATTAATCAGTGAAGTAACTTGCCTCCAGAAGTTATGGATGTTCCAATACTTGAAGTTTTTAAGAAAAGATTGTACAACCATTTGTCTGAAATGATGTTTCCTGCCTGAGCAGAGAGGTGGACTAGATAAAAGACCTCCACGTTTCCTTAAAACTCTTTTCTGCTATCCTGTTTCATTCAATTACTCAATTTCATTTTATTTGGAGACTGATACACCTCATTGTTTCTTATTTCATGGAGGATCCTGCACAATGTCTTGGAAACATTTGCTTCTGCCATTTGTAGGGACAATGTTGAACCCAGTTTTTCACTCAGTCACAGTTTTGTGATTGACTTCTAAAGGAAAACCACAAAGTGGTGGTAAACAGGTATTATCAGGGGGAAAAAAATCTTTTAAAAGCACATGTTTAGTTAAGTGCTTCCTGGAAACGGGTAAGAGGCTGATCAGACAACTTTTGAAAAAATCTTTCAGAGGGCAGTCAAGGCCACAGAGATACTCAGACAGAAAAGAAACACAAAACATAAAACCAAGAAAATAATGATAAGACTTCTATCAAAACTCACTTTGTGCAACTAATGTATTAGGTATGGTAATAAACCTAGGGAAAGGTTTATTATGATCACCTCCTGAGGCTGAATCCAACTTGCTGAACCAAAAATTTTCTGTATTCTGTACAGTGGTGGATTTATAAGCTGTACAGATGCAGATAGATAAACTCAACAAAACATCAATACAAAGTATTTATTATTGGTTCATCAGGTATCTTCATGACTCACATTTGTGACGAAGTTCTTTATGTCCAATTCCTTTGCATATCTGATTTGCAGGTAAAAGATAGTTATCTCCTAACCCATCTCATAGTGGTAGAAAACAGCTGCCATGAGTTAGGGAATTCAGGCAAAAGTGAGGAAAACTCCCCCAACCCATCAAGGGTCAAATTAGTGACCAATCCGGATTACAGATGTGGCCACGTGACATGGACTACATTTCCCAGGATACCTTTAACTACATTTACCATGATGCATTCCCTCAAGGGGACAGCTCACAATTGCTACCTAACTATCCAATTCCCATACACTGGATGGACAGCACAAAAAACATCATTTGGTATTATCCATATTTGTTCCTTTACAGTTCTCTCTTACTGCAGCCAAGCAGGCAGATTATATTAAAATTTGGAAATCAGTATTCTCAAACAGGAGTCACCAATTCCTGGGCTGTGACCTATTTGGAACCGGGCCGCAGAAGCGGTGAGTGAGAACCCACACAGCTCCACTTGTGTGAACAGTGGGCAAGTGCCTACGTAAAGCTCCAGTTGTGCAAGTGGCATGTGTGTGTTCCCACCACTTGCTCAAATGGAGCTCTGCGAATGTGTACGCTTTATCACATGCATATAACTCCCTCCGGCATACAGACAGGAGGTTGAACAACTTGCCTCGTGGTGTGACCAGAACAATCTGGAACTGAACACACTTAAAACTGTAGAAATGGTGGTAGACTTTAGGAGAAACCCTCCCATATGATCACCTCTTATAATACTAGGTAACACAGTATCAACAGTAGAGACCTTTAAATTTCTAGGTTCTATCATATCACAAGACCTAAAATGGACATCTAACATCAAAAATGTCATCAAAAAAGCACAACAAAGAATGTTCTTTCTGCACCAACTCGAAAAGCTCAAACTGCCCAAGGAGCTGCTGATTCAGTTCTTACAGAGGAATTATTGAATCTGTCATCTGGACCTCTAGAACTGTCTGGTTTGGGTCTGCAACCCAGCAGGACAGACACAGACTTCAGAGGATAATCAGGACTGCAGAAAAAACAATTACTACCCACCTACCCGTTGAGGCCCTGTATACAGCACGAGTCAAAAAGAGGGCTGTGAAAATATTTACAGACCCCTCACATCCCGGACATAAACTGTTTCAACTCCTTCCCTCAAAATGATGCTATACAGCACTGCACACCAGAACAATTAGACACAAGGACACGCCATCGCTCTGCTAAACAAATAATTCCCTCAAAACTGTCCAACTATTTACTAAGTCTGCATTACTATTACTATTAATTCTCCCATCCTTCCTTTCACCCATCCCCTCCCACTTGTGTCTGTATGACTTTGTCGCTTGTATCCTTAAGATTTTTATTGACTGTTTTCTAGTATGATTTGATTGCTTATTGTACCTTACGACTATCAATAAGTGTTGTACCTTATGATTCTTGACTCCTGACGAATGTATCTTTTCTTTTATGTATACTGAGAGCATATGCACCAAGACAAATTCCTTGTGTGTCCAATCACACTTGGCCAATAAAAGAATTCTATCTAACTATTCCCTCCCACCCACCCACCCCACTCCACAAAGCCAGAAAGGTTGGGGATCACTATTCTAAAATACAGATAATCCTTGACTTACAAGCACAATTAGGACTGGAACTTCGGTTGCTAAGCAATGCAATCATAAAGTGAGTTATGCTCCGTTTTACGACTTTATTTTTTTTGCCACAGCTGTTAAGTCAATCATGAGGTTGTTAAGCAAAACTGGCTTCCCTCATTGACTTTGCTTGTAGGAAGCCCTCTGGGAAGGTTGCAAATGGCAGTCATGTGGATGCTGCAACTAAATATATGCCAGTTGCCAAGCACCCAAATTTTGATCGCGTAACAGGGCGGGATGTTGCAGTCTTCCTAAGTTCAAGGACTTAGCTGTAGATCACATTGCTAAGTCAATTGTCACCATTCGAGGAATTGGAATGGTTTGCCTTCAGAAACTGTGGCTGTTCCCTCACAAGAAGTTTTGTAGGAGATGGCCAGGCTGAGGGAGGGGTCAAACGTATTGTAGGAAGTTAGCACCTACCCCTCTCCTAGGAAAATGAAATAATTTAGGATATACTAAAAAGACAGAATATTTCCCCTAAAAAGAAAAGTAGAAACTCAAGAGGCAGAAACTCACCCCAGAAAGCAGAAGCTCGCCCCCACCTTTGTTAATGGGCGGGCCATTAAGGCCTGGGCCAGAGTATTCTACATAACAAAGGCCTCACCACCTGGCCTGGGAAGATTGCATCAGTCAGCGCACAGGTGAAGCCATGTGGTCCAGCTAAGATCCCCGCCCCTGGGAATCTGACAGCCAATGGGATACATTTCTTACACAGGAACAGGAAACACTAAGGTGGGGCCCAACAGAGGGTATAAAACCAAGGGACTCCCCGCTTCCCTTTTTCGCTCAGGTGCTCCAAGGCCTGTGGTCCTGTCCACCATTAAACCTTATTTCCAAGCAACTTCCATGAATCCAGTGTCTTTTTCCCCACTTGGAACTGAACCCAGAAGGATATTTCTTCCAACAGTGTCATAAGTCACAAGTACCTGCGTGCCTGCAAGAGATCTAAGTTCAGCCCACCTTGAATGCCTCTCTTATCTTTCATGCATTTCCCTTGACTGCTAGTTGGCCAGATTCTTGTAGAAAGCTTAAGCTTGCAAATAAATCTTTATACTCATTTGAACCTGCCTGAATCTCCTGATTTCCCTGGTGCTTGACAGATTATTTTAAGAAGAGATTTGATAGCCATTTGGCTGGAATGGTGTCTGGTCTGCTGCTTGAGTGGGTGGGGGGTGTTGGACTAGATGACCTCCAAGGTCCCTTCTGACTCTGTTATTCTGAATTCTGACTACCTGTATAGGTTTGACAACCAGTAATGGTAAGGGGACATCAGGAATGATAAGGAACATGACATATGTATGGTCCTTAAGCTAATCCTGACTCTGATGACTATAAACCAGGGGTGTCAAACTCAATTTCATTGAGGGCCACATCAGGGCACTGGTTGACCTGTGGGTGGGTGGGCGTGGCTGACTGGGTGGGCGTGGCCAGCTTGACGCCACTCCCTGTTGTGGATAGCCAGCAGCAGGTGCAGATGGCTGAGGAGAGCGAAGACTCAGATGAGGGGCCAGGACCATTAGGGAGTGGACTGCTGCCTTCAGAGATTGTGGGGGCTGGCAGCAGCGATGAAGAGGTTCCCGAGGAGCCTGTGCCAAGTGCGCGTGCACAGAGGGTTGCTCGCAGGAAAGAGCAACTACAACAGCATGGGCAAGGCTGCAAGGTAATGGCCCTTCCTTCAAGAAGATATAAGCCAGCTGTGAAATGAATGTTCTTTGCAGAAGGCAAAGACGTTTTGAAACTCCAGCCTCGTGGACATTCCAGTATCCTGAGTTTGTATTTGAAAATTCTTCTATTGCAAATTATTTCTTGTCTGTAACCTTTTGGCAGTCTCGCAGAGTTTGGCAAGGCTTGTGCTTATCACAGCTAATTATTTTTCCAGAAGCATTAAAAGGTTTCTATTCCCTTTGGATTGTGTTTGATTTGTTGGAAAAAAGCGTGGGTCAGAACACTCCCCAAACTGCTGGCATGTTTCCTCTTTGCACTGGGTAGACTGAGCCGAAGCCACGTTGGCCCGATGTTTCCTCTTCGCATTGAGTAAACCAGGCGATGTGGGCTGGCCCCTTACATTTTCCAGGATGGTCCCGTGGGCCAAATCTGACCACATCACAAGCCGGATGGGGCCTGCAGGGCTTGTGTTTGATCTCCAGGGACCAGGGCTGGGCATGGCCAGGGTGGGCGTGGCCAACTCAACATCACTCTTGTCGGGGGTGCCTGTAGAGGCTCAAGTGCTCTGCAAAAATGGGCTCCTGAGCGTCGTTTTTGGCTGCCATGGCCTCCTGCAACCTTCTGCCAGTGAAAATGGAGCTCGGGAGGTGCCGTGTGTAGATTTATCATACAAAATGCATGCTATGTCGAACCATGTTTTTTGCCATCAGTCGTGATTACAGGATATAAGAACCCAATTAGCCATCCCAGTTCTGTGACAGTTAATTATGATTTCTGCAAGTGGTGTTACTACAAGTAGTCCTCGGTTACAACAGTACATTTTGTGCTGTCCAGACAGTATATAGGTAATTGGGAATTGGAATCGTTAAGTTAGAATTCGGAGCTGTTCCCTTAAGGGAACGTCTCATGGTAAATGTAGTTAATGCATCATGGGAAATGTAGTTCATGTCATATGGTCACATCTGTAATCCTGATTGGTCACTGAATTGACCCTTGGTTGGGTTGGGGGAGTTTCCTTTACTCCGGCTTGGGCTCCCAACAGCGTGCTGGTGTCTCACCTTTTGCTCCATCATTATGGGATGAAAAATCACTATATTTTCCACACTATGAAATCAGCTATGCAAAGAGTTGGACATTAAGATGAATCTTGATATAACTGTGAATTACACCTTGAGAATGCCTTGTGATCCAATAAACAAACTTTGTATGGAAGCCTTTGTAGAGTTTGTCTGTCTGTCTTTATATTCAGCCAGCAATTTAAAAGACAGAACACATTTAGTGACCTTCAAAGTTCCAACAACACTGAAAAAAGCAACTTATGTTTTTCACACTTACAACCATTGTGGTTGTAAGTGGGGGATTACTTGTAGTTTCCTTCGAGTCATCTCCAGGTCACCTGTTTCCCTCTTCCTCATGTCAAAATTTAAGTTGAATTTTCGGTGAACAGTTCAATCCTAAATAATACATCCCCTGTCACTTGTTATTACAATGTCTGCCAGAGAATTCCCTCTGCTTCCTGTACACAACACAGACACGTCCATGAAATCGGCAGCAGCTGAGCTCAATTCAAGCTAGACTTTGTACTTTGCGTTAAAATATTAATTAACGATAGGAGGCTTGATACATAAATATCACACGGACAAATTAACATCACTGGGGAGCTTTCTCTTCTACATTACAGGTTCTGCAAATAACAACCGCACTTCATCTAAATTAAGTTTCTGGGATGTGACTAGAAAAAAAAACACCACATTATTGATTCATATTCTCCCTCCCTCCCTCTCTCTCTCCTCTAGAAAAAGTGCAGAGAAGAGCAACCAGGATGATTAGGGAACTGGAGACTAAAACATATGAAGAACGGTTACAGGAACTGGGCCTGGCTAGTCTAGTAAAGAGAAGGACCAGGGGAGACAAGATAGTAGTCTTCTTCCAATATTTGAGGGGCTGCCACAGGGAGGAAGGAATCGCGCTATTCTCCAAAGCACCCGAAGGCTATAGACAAGGAACAATGGATGGAAACTGAACAAGGAGAGATTTAACCTGGAAATAAGGAGAAACTTTCTGACAGTGAGAACAATCAACCAATGGAACAGCTTTGCCTTCCGAAGTTGTGGGAGCGCCATCACTTGAGACCTTCAAGAAGAGCTTGGACTGCCATCTGTCAGAAATGGTGTAGGCTCTCCTGCTTGGGCAGGGGGTTAGGCTAGATGACCTGCAAAGTATATGTATGTATGTATGTATGTATGTATGTATGTATGTATGTATGTATGTATGTATGTATGTTATGTATATAAAATAAACACAGATAGGAGGTGCTATATGGCAAACCACATTCCCAAGACTTTTGCACCCCCTTTTTCTCCAAAACAGGACACCCCTCTAGAGAATGAATTCATTTTGGTTAATTAATTTGGTGTGTGTTTTTTTTTTTAGGTCATCTTGCTTGATTCTGCCTGTGTTCTATTTCTAGAGGAAAAGGAAGTGTCCTGAGGGAGAAAGGAGGCAGCCTGGGGCGGGGGGCGGGGGGGGGGGTGTAGAAGAGAAGCATGTAAATGGATCAGCTCATTTTTTAAAAAGTTACATATAATACAAGGAGACTGAGGGGGATGGGTGGGGCCGGAAGAGGGCGTGTGTGAGCCCGAGCAAATACAAAAGCCATCAGGATTCCAGTAATTAAAACCAGCCCCTTGTGGAAACTGTTCCGGAATAGAACACCTTATCTCAAAAGTATTAAAATGATGCCATGGATAAATAATTGAAAGATGACTCAATGCAGAGCCAACACTTACGAGGTCCCTGTTATTTCCCATCCTCTCCCTTTTCCCATTTCTCCTCTGCTTGCTACCATACCTGTACCCGTGAAAATCTACAAAAACAAATATATATATACACACATATATACATACATACATACATACATCCCATCCATTTAAACAGAATCTTAAGTTTGTGCTTAAAACTCTTACATTCAGGAGGCTACTTAACTAGCACTGATCTATCTGTCTGTCTGTCTGTCTGTCTGTCTACTTACCTACCTATCTCTATCTATCTATCCATCAATCAATCTATAATCTACATCCATCCATCCTATCTACATCTATTTATCTGTCTGTTTGTCCATCCATCCTATATCTACATCTATCTATCTGTCTGTCTGTCTATCTATCTATCTATCTATCTATCTATCTATCTATCTATCTATCTATCTATCTATCTATCTATCTATCTATCTATCTATCTATCTATCTATCTATCTATCTATCTATCTATCTATCTATCTATCTATCTATCTATCTATCTCTCTCTCTCTCTATATATATATATATATACCTATCATCCATCAATCTATCATCTACATCCATCTATCCATCCTACCTACATCTATTTATCTGTCTGTCTGTCTGTCTGTCTGTCTGTCTGTCTGTCTGTCTGTCTGTCTATCTATCTATCTATCTATCTATCTATCTATCTATCTATCTATCTATCTATCTCTACCTATCATCCATCAATCTATCATCTACATCCATCTATCCATCCTACCTACATCTATTTATCTGTCTGTCTGTCTATCTATCTATCTATCTATCTATCTATCTATCTATCTATCTATCTATCTATCTATCTATCTATCTATCTATCTATCTATCTATCTATCATCTACCAATCCATATCTATCTACTTATCCATATCTATCTATCCATATCTATCTACCTACCTACCTCTATCATCTCATATTTATTATTTTTTATAATTAACCCAAGTCAGTAAACATGCCCAATTCGCCTTCCTCCTGCTTTTCTGCATAACAACAACCTTGTGAGGTGAATTGGGCTGAGAGAGAGGGACTGGCCCAAGTCACTCAACTACTTTTATGGCTAAAGTAAGATTAGAACTCACAGTCTTCTTGTGATTGGTCCAAAGTTAGCCAACCAACTTTGATGGCTAAGGTAGGACTAAAAGTCAGGGCTTCCTGGTTTCTAGCCTGGTGCCTTAATGCCTAGCCTAGACCAAACTAAAGAGCCGTACTGGTGCAGTGGTTGGAATGCAGTATTGCAGGTTAACTCTGCCCATTGACAGGAGTTCAATCGTGACCGGCTCAAAGTTGACTCAGCCTTCCATCTTTTCAAGGTCAGTAAAATGAGGACCCAGATTGTTGGGGGAGCAATAGGCTGACTTTGTAAACTGCTCAGAGAGAGCTGTAAAGTTCTACGAAGTGGTATATCAGTCTAAGGGCTATTGCTAAACTGGGCTTTAATGATATGGCTTCTTTTCCTTCCTCAGCAATACAAATGCTCTCTAGTTGATTCTCTGAGATCTTTGAAAGGTAAAAGATTCCAATCAGCCTTGCAAGCCTTTGAATAGGTTTCTTACATGCTACGTGTGGCTTCTAGAAAATCCATCTGGATGTTCTTAATGTGACGGCTAAGCATGGATTGCTTCAGTTTTTTTCAAAAGTTTAATCCTATGATGAGAAATTCTAAGGAGAGTTCATGTGCTACAGATACACATACTCAAAATCTTATAAAGATATTGTGCAACTGTCACCCCATGCATGAGATAGAAGATAAAGGATGCTAAAATACAGAGTAGTTGTTGTGATGACCCAAAGGGGCATGGCACAAAGGCAACACAGTCATATAAGCAAGAAGAGTCCCTTTATTATCTCCAACTTTACCTGCAATGTCCAGGTTACCTTCGGCTGGAGAAAAACTCTCCCAGGAACAGCCTTTAAGTGGAGGAAATTCAGTCCGAAAACAAAGTACATACAAACTGTAACTAAAAATCCAAACAAACCACACTGCAGTAATTAACTTGACAGGGCAGAAGGAATTGCAGATTTGAAAGCACAGCCAAACACACACAGTTGGGAAGATGCCAAGAGCACAGATAAGCCTCAACGATACCAGATAATTCACAATTTTCTCCCAACAACTTGCTATGCACAGTTTCCCTTTTTAAACACTGTTTCCAGCTGCAGCTAATGAAGGGAATCAGGGCCCTTTCCTCCCCATAAGCCATGCAACTCATGTTGCTCCCTTCTCCGTTCCTCCCTGGATGCCCTAGGATGAAGAGGGGGGTGGGCCTGGGTCTTCCTCTGAATGCCCAGCCGGACTGTGCCCTTCCCCAGTTTCTTCCACACCCACCGGAGCCACATTCCCACTCCCTGTCAGCTGCTCGACCTCCCTCTCGAAATCAGATTCCAACAGGGGCATGACAAACTCCATCTCCCTTAAAGTCTGTAGACTCTTATCTAGCGCCATTTTGCATCAATTTGCTTTTGCACTCTATCCTAACTCTTTGTTTCTTGCATCTGGCAATTTCAAGACAGACACCAAACTATTTGGAGCAGTAAAAGCTCACAAGCGATTGCAAACATTCTCTAGAAACTAAGTAAATGGACCAGCAAATGACAACTGCCAATCAGTTTCAGGAAAATGGGCCCCCAAATACTATCCATGTGGTATGGTCTATAATGAAAGAATCTTGGAAGTCACAGAGGACAGCACAGTGACAATGTCAAATCCCCCTACCCAAGTTATTGTATTAAATGTATATGCCACCCATCTGACCGATAAGATGATTCTTGTGTTATGCAAACATAGGGTAGGGCTCTGGTCACTTCCTTAATAAAAGAATGTAATAGAACTGGGAGAAGTTCAGGAAAGGGCAACCAAAATTATTGGTGGGATTGAAATATCTCCTCTATGAGAAAATATCTTGAATGTATGGGACAATTTGAGTGGGGGGCAAATGATGTCCAAGGCTAGAACATGGCCATGATAACAGATAATTCTATCTGTGTGTATTTTATATACATACATACACACACACATACACACACACATACATACATACATACATACATACATACATACATACATACATACATACACCTTGCAGGTCATCTAGCCTAACCCGCCGCCCAAGCAGGAGACCCTACACCATTTCTGACAAATGGCAGTCCAATCTCTTCTTGAAAGTCTCAAGTGATGTTACAAAATCACCTCTGGTTTGGAGAAAGTTTTCAATCTCTTCAAGAGGAGAGGTTGAGGGTTGGAAGGAGATTCAGAAGAGACCAAAGGAAGCAGCACACCTTCCCACAGAATATAATTCACTTATGGCCACCATTACAAGATTTGATGGTGGCCGTTATATTGCACCGGTTTGAAAAAGACCCTGGATAAATTCATGGACAATGGGAAACCAAGGGCTTACAGCAATATTTCTCAACCTTGGCAATTTTAAGACATGTGGATTCCAACTCCCAGCATTCCATAGCTGGCTGGGGAATTAAGAGAATAACAAGAGTTGGAAGGGGAAGTCTTCAAATCCAACTCCCAACTCAGGCAGGAAACCATATTACCAATCTGGACAAACGGCTCATCCAGCATCTTCTTAAAAGCCTCCAATACTGGAGCAAAGACAATTTCTGGAGGTAAACCATTCCATTGGTTAATTGTTCTGTCAATAAATTTCTCCTATGGAATTGAAGTCCACAAATCTTAAAAGTTGCCAAGGTTGAGAAACACAGGTTTACAGCAGAGATCTCCAAACGTGGCAACTTTAAGCAGTGGTGGGACTCAAAAATGTTTACTACCAGTTCTGAGGGCGTGGCTTGGTGGGCGTGGCAGGGGAAGGATACTGTAAAATCTCCATTCCCTCCCCACTAGGAGTGGGATTCTACAGGTTCCCACCTATTCTCTAGAACCGGTTGTTAACATTCTAAGCAGTTCGGAGAACCGGTTGTTAGAAGAAATTACTGGCCTAATCCTGTAAGGAAGGCAGGAAGGAAACATTCTGGCGTTGCTTACAGAAACTGCCTCTCCGTTATTACATTCTTGGCAGAACTAGACTTTCTGTCTCAGGAATATCTCTGGAGTTTTTTTTTTCCTTCCTTTGCTGGCACTTTCCTTGTGTGGAGTGACCATTCAAACTTACAATGGCACTGAAAAAAGTGACTTATGATCATTTTTCACACTTACGACTGTTGCAGCATCCCCACAGTCATGAGAGGCCAGGCGAGGAGATGCGTGCCTCGATGTGAGTGATATTGAGTTGGCCACGCCCAGCCAATAACATGACCTCCAAGCCACACCCACCAACTAAGCCACGCCCACAGAACCGGTTGTTAAAAAATTTGAATCTCACCCTTGCTCCCCACCCCACGAACCTGCTTTCCAGTTCCGTTCTCCTTTGCAGGGCAATCAAAGAAGACCCAGCCAATGAGCTGGGACTTGGGAGGCAGAGAAGAGATGGGGACAGGGCTAGTCAGAGGTGGCATTTGCCGGTTCTCCGAACTACTCAAAATTTCTGCTACCAGTTCCCCAGAACTGGTCAGGACCTGCTGAATACCACCTCTGACTTTAAGCTCCCAGAATTCCTCAGCCAGCCATGGAATGCTGGGAACCATGCTGGCTGAGAAATTCTGGATTTCAAGTCCACCGATCTTTAAAGTTACCCAGGCTGAGAACGACTGGTTTACAGGATGGAGATTTGGGGTTAGATTAAATCCAGGATTGGGGAGAGCATACCTCCAAATACCAAGTTGCAAGAGAATAAGTCTGGAAGTGGGAACCTCTGCTCGGCCCCAAGGAAAAACAAGATATGGATTAAGAGGAATCTTAGCCCATTCCAGCCAAGTTCTTCCCAACATTCACAGGTTTTGCACTGTCTTCAACAACATCTCCTCATAAGGCCCTGAGATGCATAGATTCCCAATACTTTAGGCAGATCTAAGCTTCTTTCCCTCACTTTCTTCTTATGTGCACACCCATCTGCACATCCCAAACGCCGGGTGAAGCCAGATATGTGTGCCAAACATTGAACAAGATTGGCTTGTTCCGTCCAGGTTCTCACAGTATATCAAAACCATGCTTTACCCATCCTGATACAGTCCAAGCCTGCATATGCACTGAACCAGTGGTATATTAACCATTAAGCAGACTAAGTGGTAGGAGTCATCTCTGGGAGGTGATGAGTCTGCCTACTGAGATGAGGTGGACCGGTTGCTTTCGTGGTGTGAAGACAATAATTTGGTCCTCAACACCAATAAGACCAAGGAGCTTATAGTAGACTACAGAAGGAATATATCAGACATCTAGACCTTGGTGATTAATGGAGACCAAGTGGCCAGTTTTAAATTTTGGGGTGTTATCATAAAAGAGGACCTGACCTGTGGTGCTCACATTGCAGCCCTGGTCAAAAGGGTCCAGCAGAGATTATACTACCTGAGACTTCTCAGAAAACAACAACTGAATGAAAAATTCCTGTTCACCTTCTACCGCTGCACTATAGAGAGTATCTTAACTTATTGCACCTCTGTATGGTTTGCTAATTGCACAGTGGCAGATAGGACAGCGCTCCAAACATCATTGCCCAGAGGATCATTGGCTGCCCTCTCCCCTCTTTGGAAGGGCTTTATAGCTCCCGTTGCCTTAAGAAAGTTCAAAACCTTCTCAAAGATCCATCTCATCCTGGGCACCCTTTTTTTTTAACCTTATTACCATCTGGCAGACGGTACAGGATAATAAAAACAAGGACAAACAGGCTGAAAAACAGCTTCTATCCCAGAGCAGTGGCTCTGTTGAATTCTGCTGTATAGTGCAGTATTGGTGCAGTCAGTGTCGGGGGTTTTCGGTTCAATGTGTACAGTGTGAAGGATGTGTGTTTGTGTGTGTTTTCATGATCCTAGTGTGCACTAAGAGGGGTGTTTGATTTCGTCGTATGAGATGCAATGACAATAAACTAAACTAAACTGAACTAAGCATGTGCTTAGGGCACCAGGCCCAAAGGGAGCACCACAAAAACTTTTATGTAGCCTAAGCTTGCCTTCATTTGTTCAGTATGCACAAAGGAGGTGGGGGGGAAACCAAGATTTGTCAGTGCTTAGGGCACCGGTGAGCCTTAATCTGCCACTGCACGGAACCAAGAACTCGCCAAACTGTATTTTCATTGATCATGTTTGCAAACGCCGGCCGACTATCCACAAATGTTTCCACGCTGCCAGATGTCTTTCACAACCCTCCCCCTTCAGCCCCTTCAGCATCCACGTGCTCACAACAACATCCAAACGCAACACACACACACACACAGAGGACACCTCGGCGCCCACTTACTCAAAATCCCAATCCTGCACAAGCAGACGGTCTTACCCAAATCCTCACACCCAGGCTCGGCCACATGCCATCTGCGTCCCACTCCCAAAACATAAGCGTCTGCTTCCCGCATATTTGGGTCCCCAGACGACAATCAAGCATAACGACAATTTCCTACCAAACCTCCGAAGCTTAAAACCTTAAAAATGCTCTGGTTTTTTTTCCCCCAGGTCTCTGCCTATCATGACATCATCCCCATTGTCGCTCTCCCCTACCTGCACAATCTCACACCCAATTTCACACACTTCAAGGCACATCCCAAGCAAACTTCCCCCCTTCCATTCACCTGGACGGTAGAGTCACACCTTGGGCTCCACCCAGGTAATAAAAACATGGTTTGGTTTTTGCCATAGAGTTTTTCACCTCTCTCTCTCTCTCTCCCCTTCTCCCTCTCTCACACAAACACATTTCTTTCTCTCTCTCTCCTCTCTCTCACACAATCTCTTTCTTTCTCTCTCTTCTCTCTCACACAAACACATTTCTTTCTCTCTCTCTCCTCTCTCTCACACAATCTCTTTCTTTCTCTCTCTTCTCTCTCACACAAACACATTTCTTTCTCTCTCTCTCACACAATCTCTTTCTTTCTCTCTCTTCTCTCTCACACAAACACATTTCTTTCTCTCTCTCTCCTCTCTCTCTCACACCTTTCTCTCTCTCTTCTCTCTCTCTCTCACACACACATCTCAATCTTTCTTTCTCTCTTCTCTCTCTCTCACACACACATCTCTTTCTCTCTCTCTCTTCACACACACACAAGCATCTCAATCTTTCTTCCTCCCCCCCCCCCCCCACACACAAGAGCATCCCTTTCTTTCTCTCTCTCTCTCTCTCTCTCCCACGGACGCATACACACGTGCCAGCCCTTGTATCCATGACATCCACGCAAAACATCTGATCAGGCTTGCCACCTCTCGCCTCCAGCACACTTCTTTGGCTCCTTTGATCGCCGCCGCTTTGCGAGACAAAAGCGACGACGTGCGATTAAACCCCCGCAGGTCGCAAAAGCGGGCCTTAATCCATTTCGCAGAGTCCGGTTAAGGACGCTTGTTTTTGGGGGGGGGGAGGGAAGGAGCGGCCGATATTCTGCACTCCACCCCAAACCGCTTTCCCTGGGGTGGCATCCCTGCACGCCACGTGCGGCAGATCCTTGCAGAGTCGCGGCCGGGCGCCCCCCCCCCCCTCCAACCCTCACCTCCCCCTTCCATACAAACGCATGTCAGATTTCCAGATGTAGCTGCATCCGAGACCATCTGCGGCTACGGAGCCGATCCCTTTCCTTTACGGGGCCTGAGCAGACGGGCCCTCTTCCAAACCCCACGATTAAAATGCATCCTTTGCTTCTCCGCCGCCCCCGTGCATATCACCTCCCCCCCCCCCTCCCTCGCCAATGCACCTCCAGGGCTTGCGTGGGAATACCACGCGTGGCATTTTGCTAGCCTCCGCGCGCTCCGGCTGGTTTACCCCACACACACACACACACAAACACCGGGCTTGGGATGGGTGGGTGGGTGGGTAGGGGGGTGATCTCGGCGGCAACCCACACGCACGCGCGATTCCCTCCCCCGCGTTTTCTTCCCACCCACTCCCCGCCACCCCACTCTTCCCTTCCCCTCCCCTCCAATGCCTCCAGGGCGCTTCGTCACCTGTTTTCTCCGAGGACATCGCGGCTTGGCTTGGCGAGGCGGCTGCCACCGGAGGGTGGATTTGGGGAGCGGAGGGGTGGGGTGGGGGAAGAAGAGACCTGAGATGGGAGGGAGGGAGGGAGAAGTTCTGCGTCAGCCCCCTTTCCAAACGCCGCGGCCCTCCTCCCCTCCGCCGAGAGAACCACGCGGTCCTGGCTTGCGAAGATGCGAGTGGCAATTATGGAGCGGGGAGGAACGGGAGCGAATTAAAGGAACAGGCGGCTCTCCTCGGCCATCACACCACCACCCCGCCCGTTAAATTGGGCTCAAAACCGTCTCAGATTTAACAGATAATCATGAGAGGGACCATGTAGGTCATCTAGTCCAACCCCCTGCCCAAGCAGGAGACCCTACACCATTTCTGACAAATGGCAGTCCAATCTCTTCTTGAAAGTCTCAAGTGATGATGCTTCCACAACTTCCGACGGCAAAGCTGTTCCATTGGTTGATTGTTCTCACTGTCAGAAAGTTTCTCCTTATTTCCAGGTTAAATCTCTCCTGGTTCAGTTTTCATCCATTACTCCTTCTCTGGCCTACAGATGCTTTAGAAAACAGCTTGACCCCTTCCTCTCTGTGGCAGCCCCTCAAATATTGGAATACTGCTATCCATGCCCAGTTCCTGCAACCATTTGTTGTACGGTCTCTCCCAGCCCTTGTTTTTCTTCTCTCTCTCTGTCTCCCTCCCCTTTACCCTTGGCAAACTCACACAGGGAGTCCAGGGTGTCCACGAGGACAATGCAGCAAAGGGGGGGGGGGGGAGACAGGGACAGCCTGTTTGTCCAGAAGGGAGGGGGTGGACTAGAAGGCCTTCAAAGGACCCTTCCAACTTTGGGATTTCTCCACCCCCGTGTTTGCCTGGGGCGCTTCTGGATTGCAGGAACGGCTGTGGCTGATACAGCAGTAATAGCACTTGAGATGATTGTTGTTGTTTAGTCGCAAAGTCATGTCCGACCGATTGTGACCCTATGGACAATGTTGCTCCAGGCCTTCCTGCCCTCTATCATCCCCCAGAATCCATTTAAGCCAGGGATGGGATTCAAAATTTTTAACAACTGGTTCTGTGGGCGTGGCTTAGGTGGTGGGTATGGCTTGCTGGTCATGTTACTGGCTGGGCGTGGCCAACTCAACATCACTCACATTGAGGTGTGCATCTCCTCACCTGACTGTGGGGATGCTGCAACAGTCATAAGTATGAAAAATGGTCATAAGTCACTTTTTTCAGTGCCATTGTAACTTTGAATGGTCACTCCACACAAGCAAAGTACCAGCAAAGGAGGGGAAAAAAACTCCAGAGAAGTTCCAGAGACAGGAAATCTAGTCAAGAATGTAATAAGTGTTAATGGAGAGGCAGTTTCTGTAAGCAACACCAGAATGTTTCCTTCCTGCCTTCCTTACAGGATTAGGCCAGTAATTTCTTCTAACAACCGGTTCTCCAAACTGCTTAGAATGTTAACAACCGGTTCTAGCGAATAGGTGCGAACTGGTAGAATCCCACCCCTCATTTAAGCTCATGCCGACTGCTTCAGTGACTCCAGCCAGCCACCTCATTCTCTGCCATCCCCTTCTTCTTTTGCCCTCAGTCGTTCCCACATTAGGTTCTTCTCCAGTAAGTCCTTCCTTCTCATGTGGTGGCCAAAATCTTTTGAGTTTCATCTTCTGGATCTGACCTTCTAAAGAGCAGTCAGGGTTGATCTTCTCCAGGACTGACCGGTTGGATCGCCTTGCAGTCCAAGGGACTCGCAAAAAGAGTCTTCTCCAGCACCACAGTTCAAAGGCCTGAATTCTTTGCCTCTCAGTCTTCCTTATGGTCCAGCTTTCGCAGCCATACATTGCAACTGGGAAAACCATAGCTTTGACTATACGCATTTGAGATGATTGGCAGGGTGATGTCTCTGCTGATGATAGCAATAGTAACAGCACTTAGACTTATATACCCCTTCGCAGTGCTTTTACAGCCCTCTCTAAATGGTTTACAGAGTCAGCCTATTGGCCCCAACAATCTGGGTCCTCATTTTACCAACCTCGGAAGGATGGAAGGCTGAGTCAATCTTGAGCCTGGTGAGATTCGAACTGCTGTCAGCCAGCAGTCACCAGAAATAGCCTGCAGTTCTGCATTCTAACTGTTGTGCCATCACAGTTCTTATCGCGCTATCCTTTTTTTTTTTTTTTGCAAATATTTTTTTATTTTTATTTCTTTAAATACATCTTTAGGTGAACAGTGTGGTTCCAGGTTTTTTACATTTTAAATCAAACATGACCATAATCACAGATGCAACTTTTTGATCTAATTTCACATTACTATCTATTACCAATTTCCTTTTTTATATTCTCCTACATTACTTTGTATCGATCTCTTTATTCTTAATCATTTTCTATATTCATTGATCATATATTCTTATATTTGTCACATTTGCAAATTTTATCAAATCGTATGATTCCATTACTTATTCACAAATTCATCTTAATTTGTATTATCCAATATTTGATCCCCTTTTTAATTATCACGCTGATCTTGTGGTGGTTAGTTTTCTGATTCATGCTTCCTGAACAGGAATGGATCAATATTATCTCAAGAATTAATAGGCAGCAAGGAAGGGAAACATCATGTAGGGATAATCTTCAACTTAGGACCACAATGGAGCCCAGAATTTATGTTGCTAAGTGAGAAAGTGGTTAAGTGGAGTTTTGGGACCATTTTATGACTTTTCTTGCTACCCCTCTTAAGGGAATTGCTGCAGTTGTTAAGTTAGTAACCTTGTTGTTAAATTAATCTGGTTTCTCCATTGACTTTGCTTGTTAGAAGATCTCAAAAAGCGATCGCATGACTCCCGGACACTGCAACCGTCATAAAGATGAGTCAGTTGTCAAGAATCTGAATGTAAATCACCTGATCAATGGAATATGTGATGACCCAGGGTGGGATGCAAAACAAACAGTCACAGAAAACAGGTGAAGCCCCTTTTATTCCTTCACTTTGCTTCTAAGCTCAGAATATCCTTGACGGAAGACAAAAAAACTCCCACACAAACAGTTACAAGAAGGAAAAAAGCAACACAAACCAGGCAAGATTAGGGCTGGAGGATGTCCACAGATAACACACACTGGGAAAGACGCCAAACTCAGAGAGGAACCATAAAGCAGAGATATTTACATGCTTTGTTTACAGCGTTCACCAGTACGCAGGTCCATACTCTTATTCAGTTGTCACAGCTGCAGCCCATGAAGAGGATCAAGGCCCTCTCCTCCCCAGTAGACCACCTGATCCTCTCCTCCCTGCGTGCCCTAGGATGGATAGGGGATGGGCCTGGGTCCTCCTCTGCCTGCTCAGCCGACCTCTGCCCTTCCCCAGCCTCTTCCACAACCTCCGAAGCCACACTTCCACTCCCTGTCGGCTGTTCCTCCTCTCCCTCAGAGTCAGTCTCCATCAGGGGCATGACAGAATGCTGCAATGGTCATAACTGTGAAAAATGGTCAGAAGTATGAAAAATGGTCAAAAATTAATTCAGTGTCGTCGTAACTTTAAATGGTCGCTAGATGACTTGTTGTACATCAAGGACTACCTGTATTGGATCTACACGGCTGATTCATGTGGCTGGCACCATAACCTCTGATTAACTTTGTTTTAATTTAAGAGAGCTTCTGTTCCATGCTTTTACATTTCTGAGGTTGCATCATTATGTTCAGATGAAAGGGAAGCATTTAAACACAATAATAGAAAACTGCCATCACATTTTTATTCCAAGAGGGGAACACATTGATGGGAAAATATGTGTTGTGGGCCGGTGGCGGTTGATGGAGCTGGCAGCAGAGTTGTTGTGGTTCGCCGGCAGCTGGTGCAGATGGCAACGGAATTGGACAGTGGAGAAGAAAGGGGACCAGTCCGAGAGTCTGAGGAGGACTCAGATGAGGGTCCTGCGTCCGATGCAGGGATGGGGCCAGGGCCATCTGGGAGTGGCGTGCTGCCTCGGGAGCCTTCGGAGTTTGGTAACAGTGAGGTAGAGGAAAAAGAGAAGCCTGTTCCCAGTGCACGTGTGTGCAGAGCTACTTGAAGGCAAGAGCAGCTGAAACAGAAGGGGCGACTCAGGAGTAAGGCTGGGAGGAGATTGCCCCTCCCATAAGGGATAAAAGTCAGGCCAAGATGATGAAACCTTTGCAGGAAGCAAAGTCGTTTGATCAGTTCTGAGTCATCCCTGAAGCTCTGTGTACTTTGGTTGTTTCTTGTATTTTGGTTGGTTTCTTTTATAGTTAATTGGATACTTCTGCTTTTGGCAGCACTCCACAGCACTGAAAGGTGTGTGCTTATCTTGGGGGACTGTTTAAGATTAATTCCGGCTGGAAATGAAAACAGTTCCCAGCGTTGCAATAAAATAGGTTTTGCTTTTAAAACAAGTTTGGGAATAATGGCGGTTTACAAAGCCTGGGTCAGAACAAGAGTTGGACAGTAGTGAGGAGGTTGGGGAGGAACCTGGGCCAGTCTTGGAGGCTGGGGAGAGCTTAGACGAGGGCTCTGCATCAAAGGCAGAGATGGGCCAGGGCAGACTGGCAGTCATCAGCTGTCTTCAGACTCAAACAGCCGTGAGGCGGGGGAATTTCTGAAACCGGTTCCCAGCCTGTGCATGTGCAAGGCTACCAGAAGACAAGAACAATTGAGAAAGCAGGGTCGACTCAGGAGTAAAGGCACACCTCGGAAATGATTGGCCCCTTCCATAGGACATAAAAGAGGAACCAACGGGATGTGAGCTTTTGCAGGAAGCAATTAGTTCATCCGGTCGATTCAAGCTTTCAAAAGTTCTGTTTTGACTCTGTGTCAAGTTTAGCCTTGCCCTGAATTTGACAATTGCCCAGAAAATCACTGGTTGCCCTCACCCCTCTTTGGAAGAGCTTTATAGCTCCCGCTGCCTTAAGAAAATTCAAAACATTCTCAAAGAATCCATCTTATCCTGGGCACCCTTTTTTTGAACTATTATCATCTGGCAGACAGTACAGAATATTAAAAACAAGCACGAATAGGATGAAAAACAGCTTCTATCCAAGGGCAGTAGCTCTTTTGAATTCTGCTGTATAGTGCAATATTAATCCAATATCAGGGGTTTTCAATTCAATGTATAGAATGTGAAGGATGTATCTTTGTGTTTTATCTTCATAGTCATAATGTACACTGAGGATGATGTTTGATTTCGTTGTATGAGGTGCAATGACAGTAAAGTAAACTAAGCTAAACTAGTTCTCTGGTCGCATTCCAAGTGCGATAAGGTGGGTGCTTATCAACATTCCCCTGTTTGCGAAGAATTATTTGTGGAAATAAAAGAGGTTTTGCTGGAACTGGGATTGTGTTTTGTGCTTTCAAAGGAAGCCTAGGTCAGCACAATATGTGCCCAGCATACAGGTAATCCTCAATTTACAACAGTTCATTTAGTGACTGTTCAAAGTTACAGCAGCACTCCCAAAAAAGAGACTTAACTACCGTTTTCCACACTTACAACCATTGCATATAGTCATGTGCATAGTCAAAATTTAGAGGCTTGGCAACTGGTTCATATTTAAGATCAGGGTCCCAGGGTCACTTGATCCCATTTTTGCGACCTTCTGGCAAGCAACGTCAATGAATGGAAGCCTGATTCCCTGATCAACCGTGTTATCAACTTAACAGCTGCAGAGATTTGCTGAACATCCATGACAAGGAAGTCCTAACGTGAGGCAAAACTCACTTAACAACTGTCTCCCTTAGCAAAAGGGCTCAATTGGTTTGGGCTCAATTGGTGGTTGTAAGTTGAGGACTACCTGGACAAGACATACCGATTTCTATCGTCCCCATCTCCCAGCGGGGCTTTATGGAAAATGATGGTCCAACCCAGTGGTGGGATTCAAATTTTTTTACTACCGGTTCTGTGGGCGTGGCTTGGTGGCCGTGGATATGTGACTGGGTGGGTGTGGCTTTTTTGTTTTTGCTTTTTTGCAGCCCTACCCATTTTTGGGTCTTCTGGGCCTCAGAGGAGCCTTTAGGGGGGCGTTTTTGCTCCCCTAAGGCTCCTCTGAGGCTCAGGAAGAAAATAAATGGAGCGGGAGGGCTGAGTCATTTTTTGCCTTTCTGGGCCTCAGCAAGGAGAATCCCGGCACAGCTGATCTATGTACAACTGATTGTCAGGAGGGTAAAAAAAAGAAAGAAATACCTTAGACAAACGTCAGGCAGGCAGAGTGAGCAAGCATCGGGTGGGAGGGCGACCGGGTCGGGGGTGTGGCCAGCCAAAACTTACTACCGGTTCAGTGACCCATACCAAATTCTTGCTACCGGTTCAGCCAATCTGGTGCGAACCAACTGAATACCTCCCCTGGTCCAAACTCCCCCTCAAAAATTATCTCTTCTTTACAAAAATGTGTCAACCAGAAGATGGCCACTGAGAGGGGCAGAACTTCTGGTGTCCATCTGATGGTCATTGCCATCTTGCCAGTCCATTCTTATAGCTCTCGGTTCCTTGTGGCAGATTTTGCGTACATCCCATTCTATCTGGGATGGTCCTCGTTTGATACTTGGACTGGCCCACCTCGAGACCTGCATGGGACTTTAGGAGACTGACTGAGCCATCGATGGCAACCAACTTGCTCTTTCTTTACCCAAGTTCCTTGATCATCTCTTTTGTCCTGATTTAGCTACAGGTAGTCCTTGACTAAACAGCAGTTTATTTAGTGACCGTTTGAAGTTACAACAGCACTGAAAAAAGTGACTTATGGCCGTTTGTCACACTTATGACCATTGCAACGTCTCCATGTTCATGTAATTTATATCTGGATGCTTGACAACTGACTCAGAGGGCAGGAAAAGAAACAATGGATGGAAACCAATCAAAGAGAGAAGCAACCTGGAATTAAGGAGCAACTTCCTAACGGTGAGGACAATTAACCAATGGAACAGCTTGGCTTCAGAAGTTATGGGTGCTTCATCACTGGAGGTTTTAGAGAAGAGACTGGATGGCCACTTATCTGAAATAGTATAGGTCAGCGGTGGCTAACCTTTTTGGGCTCCTGTGTTGAAAATTGGGCTCGCGCTCGTGCTCACGCACTCGTGTGCCATCACCCAGAAGGAAATGCATGCGGCTCCCCCACGCCCCCTGTGCATGTGTGCATGATCCACACCACACCACCCCCTTACCTGCACTGTGCATGCGCACGCCTCCCAGCTGATTTTCGGCCCGTTTGAGGCCTTTTTCGGCCTCCCAGAGGCTCTAGGGAAGCCTCTGAAGCCTTCGGAGGCTGAAAAATGGGCTCGTTTCGTCATTTCCGGTATTTAAGTGACAAAACGGACCCGTTTTTCAGGCTGCAGAGGGTTCCCTCGAGCCTCTGTAGGCTGAAAATCAGCTGGGAAGCACGCACATGCGCAGTGCAGGTAAGTTTGGCTGGGGCTCGCGTGCCATCCCAAATGGCTCTGTATGCCACCTGTGACATGCATGCCATAGGTTTGCCATCATAGGTATAGGTTCCCCTGCTTGACTAGAAGACCTCCAAGATCCCTTCCAGCTCTTCTCTTCTCTTCTCTTCTCTTCTCTTCTCTTCTCTTCTCTTCTCTTCTCTTCTCTTCTCTTCTCTTCTTTTCTCTTCTCTTCTCTTCTCTCTCTTCCCTTCCTTTCCTTTCCTATAGGCATTGTGCATTCTGGATATTCTTGTCTTGGATAGCAAACCTCAGACAAAGAACATTCCATGCAAGGTGCAACGTTTGCATGTTTACCTGGAGGAAACGTTTGCATGTTTACCTGGAGAAAACAAGACCTTAACACCCAGATAGGACGGAACAAAGGCAGGAACTGAAGCTTATGTTAATCTTAACTAAAGTTAATCCTAACTAGAGGTGAATGTATAAACTGCTTAAGCAGATAGTAACAAAGGTTGTCTAAATAGATGTATAGTGTATAAATTAACCACTGGTATGCTACTATGAATATAGATAGAACGAACTCTGGCAATAGAGCAGATAGCTCTTCTTATTCTCAACCTGACAATAAAGAAAGCAGCTTGTCTCATCTTCATGTGGTCCTGAGTCTTGATTCCTACACTTTCCCTTCCCTTCTCTTTTCTCTCTTCCCTTCCCTTCCCCATTCCATTCCGTTCTATTCCTTTTGCAATCTTCTGACAAAAAAAGTCAGTGGGGAAACGATTCACTTAACAACCGTGTTACTAATTTAAGAACTGCAGTGATTTGCTTAACAGAAGTGGTTAAGAAAAGTCATAAAATGAGGCAAAACCCACTCAATACTTTTCTCACTTAGCAAAATACATTTTGGGCTCCATTGTGATCTAAGTCGACGACTAGGTGTACTTTAGAAATGCAGTCCAATTTCCTTTCGAATGGCCGGATTCCCCATGGTGTATTGTCTCCAGGCACCAATTAGTCAGAGATAATTCCTTAAGTCATCACAGTCCCCACTTGACTTCATTGGTTTTTCTTTTTTCAACATTGCTTCAATTAAAATAATGATGAAGAATGAGAAGCTAACATGTTGCAACGAAAGCTGTAATCAGTATAGCCAAGAGGATCCATCTTTGCCCCAGGGGCTGGCAACCTCTAAGCTAAGGGTTGGCAGAGAAGCAGGGGCGCCAAGATGGCAAATTCATTTTATTTCCACTGAAACACGGCTCTAATTAATGGAATGGTGTTAGTTTGTTTACTTCCTGTGTATGTAAGAATTTCCTCCATGTGCTGGACTTCTTCTCATCACTCCTTATCACCCATCCCCTCCCACTTGTGACTGTAACTTTGTTGCTTGTATCCTCTGTTTCCTAGTATGATTTGATGTTGATTGTACCCTATGACTATCATTAAGTGATGTACATTATGATTCTTGATTCTTAACTAATGTTCCTTCTTTATGTATACTGAGAGTATTTACACCAAGACAAATTCCTTGTGTGTCCAATCACACTTGGCCAATAAAGTATTCTATTCTATTCTATTCTATTCTATTCTATTCTATTCTATTCTATTCTAAAGGTACCAGCCTGGAGTGATACTGAAGGAGATGGACTGAGAGACCCAGTTTCTAATCCGCTTCCAACCACTGGAAACAGAATAACAGAGTTGGGAAGGGACCTTGGAGGTCTTCTAGTCCAACCCCTTGCTCAAGCAGGAAACCCTATAACATTTCAGACAGATTCAGTTCAGTTCAGTTCAGTCTCTTCTTAAAAAGAAGCAGCCAGAACTTCTGAAGGCAAAGCTGTTTCACTGGTTGATTGTCCTCCCTGTTAGGAAGTTTCTCCTTAGTTCTAGGTTGCTTCTCTCCTAGATTAGTTTCCATTCATTGTTTCTTATCCTCCATTTTGGTGCTTTGGACAGTAGGTTGACCCCCTTTTCTTTGTGGCAATCCTGGAGATATTGGAACACTTCTATCATATCACCCCTAGTCCTTCTTTTCACTAGACTGGACATACCCAATTCTTTCATAAAACTTCTTACATTTCATAAATCTACTGGATCTAATTCATAAACCTACTGGATGATGAGTGACCAGTCCCCCCTCTTAGCCCAAAGGTGGGTGGTGGTAAAAGTTATAGTAATAGTGGGGTGACCCTGACTCTTGTCTCCCTTCACACACAGAAGCTCATGTACACTCCCAGATGCATGGACTTTAGATGCTGGTGGCCAAGGTAGCAATTCTGAACAAATCGCTATACATTATAGATACTTGTGCACAATATCTGTGGGGAGATTTCCTTTCTTTCAAAAGTGGCTACCATAGGACCAATTGGCATTATGGGAGGCTAGGCTGTATTCCATAGCCACCCCCCCCCCTATATTTTTGTCCTGTTTGGGGACAAATGATGATTATGTTCCATCAGGTCATTCTCAACTCCTACCAACCACATGAATAGATTTTCTTAATGTTGATCTGCTCCAAACTTGGTCTTTCAGGTCTTACATGGCCAATATCACCACAACCAACTTGCCCTGGTCAACTCACCGCATGGCAACTCACTGCGGGACATGGTTTTTACCTAATTAAAAGTAGAAGTTTGTCACTTTCTCAAAACAACCAGTCGCATGGTCCAATCCAGATACAGTCCAGTTGCTAGGTACCCTCAGTCCCTTCCTTCTGAATAACCTGCAGGAAATGTCCTTGGTTCCCAAAAGTATTTTGTTTTGACTATAATACCCCAACTATCTCTACTTCCCCCTCCCTATCCCTCAGCTCCAGTGTGTCAGCACTGAAGTCTCAAAATGGCCTCAGTCGGGCCCATTTCAGTTCCAATGTGTCAGCACTGAAATCTCAAAATGGCCTCAGTCAGGCCAATTTCAGTTCCAGTGTGTCAGCAATGAAATCTCAAAATGGCCTCAGTCAGGCCAATTTCAGGGCTGACAACCAATTGGCCATGGAGAGTGGTCCCATTCTGTTTCCAGAGGCCCCCATCCCCACTGTAATTGAAACTCTCCCAGCATCATGAATGTACTCCAGACAGCTGGGTCTTCACAGAATATGTCCAAAATAGGATAATTTTGAGTCTGGTCATTTATGCTCAAGGTAATCTACAGAAGTCATGATGCCCCTTGAGATCTCATGAACCACACATAAGCGGAGCACCACATAACTATAAAAATGAAAATAACCATCACAACTTTCACCCCCATCTGATATAGAGCACCAAACGTTGTCCACCTGACATCATTGTTTAATATAATTTCTTATCAGTGCAAAGAAATGTTCTCTTTCTTGGCTCTCAGATACTTTGCATTCTATCTTCCCTCTCCCATTTTCCATTTATTTGTTATTTATTTGATTGATTGATTGATTGTGTGAAATGGAGGATTTAACAGCCCAAGCGATATTTTAAATGCGGGCTCTGATGAACAAGCCACTTTAACATTAGCTGCTTTGCCTGCTATCCTGATTCAGACTATTGCTGCTTTGTCATCCCTCCTGTGTTCTTACTCCTAGTTAAGGCACCAGGCTAAAAACCAAGAAACCTAGTCCCACCTTAGCCATCAAAGCCGGTTGGGCAACTTTGGACCAAATCACCAGTTCTAGTCTTACCTTAGCCGTGAAAGCCAATTGGGTGACTTTGGGCCAGTCCCTCTATCTCAGCCCAACTCACCTCACAGGTTGTTGTTATGGAGGAAATAGTCTAAATGCTACTGCTATTAAGTATATTTGTGAATGTGATCGCCTAAGAGCATCTAGACCTCCCTTAGCTGTGGGAATCAACTAGGGGACTCTGGGCATTCATTCATTGTCAGTCCTAATCAAAGAAGTAAAAAAAAAAAAAAATTCTCGAAGGAAGTGGCAAATCACTTCTGCACCGTTACCAAGGAAACGGCATGAACCTCTCCATGAAATTGCCAAGAATCAAGATTGACTTGAAGGCAGACAAAAAAAAAATTCTATTTTTTTAAAAAATTCTACATCTATTGCCATCTCAATTCCAGGCTGCTAACCAAGATATGTTTTAGCAGGTTCTCCCAATAGATTGCAGCAGAAAAGACAGGCTCAATGTCTCTACAAGAGCTTTGGGTTACTCCAAAGATTCCTTCTGTTGGTTCGTTTTCTTCTGAGAAACGCAGCAGAAAATCTCAGAGCAGGTCAAAGTTGGACTGAGGCTGTTTATTAGAGCAGAAAATAGGAATCCCATATGCCAGGTCCCCTCAAACATCCCTAAACCTGTGGACTTCTATAATTTAAGTTTTTTGTGTTTTTTTTGAGGGGAGGAACCTTTTAAAATCATTCAAACTCTCTCAAGGCAATTTCTTTGCCCTCACTGAAACCCTCTCTCTCCTTCAGACGAGAATACTGAAATCTTGCAGGATTTCAAGCAGCAGGGCCCAACCAGAGGAAAGCTTTTTTACCAAGTCGCATTTTACATCAGATGCTGGACAGGATATTATTATTATAACCCAACTCCTAATTGCCATCCTGTGAGGGTCGGAACTACACCCTCATGTCCCAGGATAGTAATATCACTTAGACCAGAGGCCAAACTTGGCAACTTTAAGATTTATAGACTTCAACTCCCAGAATTCAACTCTCTGACTTAAAGAGTTATATATTGCTTCATAGTGCTTTACTGGCACCGGGCTGCGGCATGCCAGAAAGTAGACCGTGCAAACAAGGGAAACCCCATCTGTGGGATGCAGGTAACATGCTAAACCAGATCCCCTCCGGTCTGCAGAAAACCCTCTCCCTCATGGATCTGGTCCCTGGTGCCCTAAAGGTTGGGGACCACTGCCTTACAGCCCTAAGCGGTTTACAGAGTCAGCCTATTGCCCAACAATCTGGGTTCTCATTTTACCGACCTTGGAAGGATGAGTCAACCTTGAGACGTTCAAGATCGAATTCCTGGCAATGGGCAGATTTTGCCTATATGACTGCATTCTAACCACTGTGGCTCTGCGGATGTTTCCATGGGCATTTCTACCCGATTAGTCTAGGCTTCAAACTGAAAAATCAAGATCCCAATAGGACCCGCAAATTATTTATAAGGGAGGTGCCAGAGAAAATATAAGAGAAAAAAAAAGTGTTTCAAAATATGGCAAAAAAAGAACAAATGGATGTTTTGTCTGGTAAAAAAGCCATTCACTTTTCAGTTAAGCTAATGCTTCCCAAAGTGGGACATATTACCCTAAATTGGATAAAAGTGACTTTTCATTGGATAACACCACATACATTTTATTGCCCAATCGCAACAGGGACATTTAAATTGACTTAAAGATCGCCAAATGTACTTTTGTGTGTGTGTGTACATCTATGTATGTATGTACATATGTATATTTGAAAATGCTGAACATTTCCTCAAGGGAGAATTGATGAAATTACCAATAGTAATTGAAATGACATGAAGATCACTCAGTGATATTTTTTTTATATATTACTGGTAGTCCTCGACTTACGACAGTTCATTTAGTGTCCCTTCAAAGTCATTAAACGAACTGTTGTGTGTTGAGGACTATCTGTACTGCATTTTAACCACTGCGCCACCAGGAGTCTTGTACAGGTAGTCCTTGACTTACAAGAGTTCATTTAGTGACCGTTTGAAGTTCCCACACGCCACTGAAAAAAGCGACTTACGGCCGTTTTTCACACAGCATCCCCGTGGTCACGCGATTTACATTTGGATGCTTGACAATCGATTCATATTTATGACCATTGCAGTGCCTCGGAGTTATGTGATCATATTTTACGATGTTCCAACAAAGACAATGGGGAAGCCAGATCCATTTAACAACCACGTTACTAATTTAACACAGTGCGGTGATTCACTTAAGAACTGCGGCAAGAAAAATCATAAAATGATGCAAAACTCACTTAACAACTTTCCTACTTAGCCACATAAATTCTGGGCTCAATTGTGGTCGTAAGTGAAGGACTACCTGTATACAGTAGATAGTCTTTGAGGATTTGACCATTCATTCAGCGGCTATTTGAAATTATGATGGTGCTGAAAGGAAAGGACTTAGGACAGGTCCCTGAAGTCTGATAAGGCTTTCTGATAAGCGGTTTTAGATAACAAAGGGAAAAGTTTAGGAAGCATTGAGTTAAGCAATCTTGCAGGAAGTAGTTCACATAATTCACAGAGATCCCATTTTAATGAATTTGCTAATGAATGACAGCCGAAGTTTTCCTTCTTCAATTTTCGGTAATCAATCACTCACTCACACACACATACACACACCCCTTTGCCATCAGATTTTGCCAGCATTAAATCTGAAATAAAATTAAAATGTCAATGGAAATCTTTCTTCCTGAATCTTGCAATCCTGAATAGAAACTTGAGTGCGATTGACTTAAAAAAAAACAAAAAAAAAACCTAGGGCTACGTTGACAGAATGGAAAATGCCACAAAACATTGAAAAGTTTTAAGAATCCCTTTTAGATACAGATTAGAGTTTAACTGTGATGCCTTTTATTTCTTTGGTCAAACCTCATCCCAATGAAAGCAATTTCTTTTAAGGGGTGGGAGATCCGGAAATCAATTCATCGTTTCAGAAAGTCGTCCTACCACAAACTTTTGAGAACTCCTGGGAAAAAGCATGTAAAGCAGGGGACCCCAAAAACCCTGGGCTGTGAACCAGTACGGGGCCACGGCCAGGGGTGGGATCCGACAGGGTTAAATATCGGTTCGGTGATTTATGAGGTTCAGTGATTTACGATGTGCTTCCCTGCACGTTAAGTGCGTGCGCCTGTAAATCGTCATCAGCATGCTGCGTGCAGAGAAGCAGCCTTTGAAAAAGGACTTTTTTCCTGCTTTTTTAACTGCAGCTATGCCTCGTGCAGTAGCTGAAGTTGAAAAAGCAGGAAATAAAGGTCAGGTAAGAGCCCAGGCGGGTAGGTGGGCAAAAACATCAGCAGACATGGAACCGGTTCTATGCTGCTCTTCAGAGCTACCGATTTTACAGAGGTGGACAGAACCGGTAGAAACTCATCCCTGGCCATGGCTCTTTAGAAACTCGGCTGTACAAGCGAGTGGAAGCTTCATCTGCACATGCGCAGGAGTTAGATAACTCTGGAAACTATGCCCTTCCCTTACCCCAGAGGTGGTATTCAGCAGGTTCTGACCAGTTCTGGAGAACCGGTAGCGGAAATTTGGAGTAGTTTGGAGAACTGGCAAATCCCACCTCTGACTGGAGATTTTACAGTATCCTTCCCCTGCTACGCCCTCCAAGCCACGCCCACAGAACTGGTAGTAAAAAAATTTGAATTCCAACACTGCCCCAGCTCCAGTACCGGTGCCCCAAAAATTGGGGGCAGCTAAACTAAGGCACAATGTGAACATTGAAACACAATCATAGTTCACTATGCTGTAAACGCCTGTTTGGAATGGACCTGCAACCCAGTCACAATTTTAAAAAATAATGATCTTTCACTGATCTAAAAAAGAAATTGTCAGGAACTTTTCCTGCAATATATATATATATATAGTTTAAATGTCTTTATTCTGGAAATAAATTAGGATCTGATCTTGCATTTAGAAGATGTGCATGTATATATTTATATGAAGACACCATTTCCCCGCAAATCCTGTTAGGGCTAGCAAAGGATATTAAGGGATTAGGAGTGCTGAAGGATGCTGCATCCCAAATTTGGGCCCAAAAGAAGGCAGGGGAAAGATTGGGGATTTCTCAACGACGACATGTCATCTGTTGGCCAAACTAGAGAGACGCCCTCAGTCACGTTTGAAGTCTGAAGTGAAGTTCAAAATATTTTCTCAGAGTCTGTCAGGCTGGCCACCTCCAAAGTTCCCCAACAAGACCCCCACATCAGCCAGGGCATTCTGGATGTTTCCGGCTAAGTAAGTGGCATTGGTTTCCTCACAGCAGTTGAAGGCAGTGACAGCAAAATTAATATGGGTGGGCAAAGGGTTGTAGCAAACAGCATAGCCGTCAGGCACGAGGGGCCCGTAACACATGATGCAGTCCGTGCGAGAAGCGACCTGAAAGACAAAGGAAAGTGGGATCAAAAAAACATCTGAAGCAGTGGTGTTATTCTACCGGTTTGGCCCGGTTCAGCCGAACTGGTAGCTCTGAGGATCATCTGTGGGTGAACTGGTTTGCTCTGACAATCAGCTGCTGGGCCTGCCTACCCAGGCTCTATTCTGACCTTTGTTTTCTGATTTTCAAGCTCAGCTGCTTCACGCGGCACTGCGGATTGCCGCACATCCAGCTGTTGAAGACACAGGATTGCAGGAAGTCAGTAGCAAACCATCTGCGCGCGCGCACAAGCAAAGCGAGCGCCCGCTGAACTGGTTGTTACACTGGTTGACTCACACCCCTGATCTGAATGCAGGTGGTCCTTGACTTACAACCACAATTAAGCCCAACACTTTCTATTAAGTGAAACATTAATGTTAAGTGAGTTTTGGCCCATTTTCTGTTATGGTCGGCTGGCAGCCTGCGGAAACGCAGAATCGGACAGTGGAGAAGAACATGGGCCAGTCCAGAAGTCTGGGGAGGATTCGGACGAGGGTCCTGAGTCCGATACAGAGATGGGACCAGGACCAATTGGGAGTTATGTGCTGACTCCGGAGCCTCCAGAATCTGACAGCAGTGAGGAAGAGGAACAAGGGGAGCCTGTTCCTAGTGCGCGCCTGCGCAGAGCTACCAGAAGGCAAGAACAATTAAGACAAAAGGAGTAAGGCTCCTCCCCTAAGATATAAATGAAGTGCAAAGGGACAGGAACCTTTACAGGAAGCAAAACTATTTGTTCTGTTCGGATTAATCCTTGAAGGTCTGTGTGGACTTTGTACTTTGGTTGTTGTTTTTTTACAGTTAATTTGGCACTTTAGTTGTTGGCAGCAATTCAAAGGAAATAAAGGTGGGTGCTTATCTCGAGGGACAGTTTGGGGCTCATTACGGGCTGGGAATGCACATAATTCCCAGCATTGAAATAAAACAAGAGTTATTTGGACTAAGCGTGTGCTTAATTACGGTCTCAGGAAGCCTTGGTCAGAACATTTTCTTGCCACAGTTGTTAAGTGAATCGCTGAAGTTCTTAAGTTAGAAACACGGTTGATAAATGAATCTGGCTTCCCCATTAACTTTGCTGGTCAGAAGGTCCCAAAAGGTGACCATGTCAACTGTGAAGCTGGCCTGATTGAAGCCATTTTGTCCGCTATAGTGTTGCCACACTGGAGCGGAGGGTCAGGGAGGTGGGATTTGAGGTAAGGGATTTTTGTAGCCAAAACAAAATACTTTCTCTTGGGAACCAAGGACATTCTCACACCAGGTTGGAAAAAGACGGAGTGATGCCACCTGGTTGTCGGACTGCACAGCTAATTGGACCGTGTGATTGATGGTTTTGAGAAAGCAGGAAATCTTTTACTTTTAATAAGGTGAAAAGTTTCAGAATCGATTTTCACCAGATATGTGCCAATATAATATTGCCAATAAAAGTAACGTTTGAGGCTCTCAATAGCCTCGGAGCCTTGCTTGCAATGGATTTATTACTTAGAACCCCTGACAGACCACCTGATTGCTATGGTCATAAATATAAGTCAGCTGCCATTTTGATCACGTGACCATGGGGATGCTGCAATCATGGTTATAAGTGTGAAAAACAGTTGTAAGTCACTTCCCCCCCATCCCGTTGAAAACAAAGAATCTGTTCCTGAGCTGTTTTTCTCAGCAGCCTTGTCTCACAATTGCTTCCTGAAACTGAATGGGCCTTAATCAGTTTCACACTGGCTTTTGTTGTGGGGGAAATGAATGTTTTATCAGCATTTATTATCATTGAATAGAATAGAATAGAATAGAATAGAACAGAATAGAATTCTTTATTGGCCAAGTGTGATTGGACACACAAGGAATTTGCCAATGGTTGCTGTCTAATAAGACAGTCAACAAACAGGGACTATCAGTATGGAGAATATTGTAACCTGAGTGATACAGGAATATGGCAAAGAGGTACAAATTTGGAGCTGGCTCTCTGTACCTGTCCTGTGGAGAGTTTCCAGTACGAAGCCATGGTGTAGGAAATATCCATGAAAAGCTCAGGCACATGGAAGCCGTCTGCTATGGCCTCCATTTTCAGTCCAAGCAAATGGCAGTCGATGCCTTGTCCATCCAGAGCCTACACAAAACACATTGCACAAAATCAGCTATCCTTGGAAGGTGGTTTGAAGTCATATATACTCAACACACTAAATCAGGGATCTCCAAACTTGACTTCAACTCCCAGAATTTGTGAAACCAACTGGTAGACTGATTTAAACTGGAAATAAGGAGAAATTTCCTGACAGTGAGAACAATCAACCAGTGGAATAGCTTTGCCCTTGGAAGTTGTGGGAGCGCCATCACTTGAGATTTTCAAGAAGAGATTGGACTGCCATTTGTCAGAAATGGTGTAGGGTCTCCCACTTGGGCGGGGGGTTGGACTAGATCAGTGGTCACCAACTGGTGGGCCGTGAGAAAATTTTGGTGGGCCACAGAGAAATCTCACCCCCATAGCACCCCTCCAAAGCAATTAATCCAGGCTGCCCAGAAACACAAGGCTGTGCCGCCCACATGGCCCACGAGAACCCTCCCCATCCATTCACTCCTTACCTGGTAAACTTGCCTGCTAAATTGCTATTTTTCCTTTTTCCGACTATCATCTCTTCTGCTGTGCCAGGAGATTTAGATTAACTAGGAAGCAGAAAATAGTTGGATTTCTTGCTTTCCAGCTAGTCTTTAGATCTTCGGCTCTGCTTTTAAATACAGCCGAATCTTCCTTAGGACTGAAGGTTTGCTTGCAAGCAAATTCACTGCAGACTCACAGCAAGCAAATTTGAGAGACTGAGCTAGCCGATGGCAGATAGATAGACCACTGAATGATTCTGTGAGCAACTCAATCTGCCTACTTTGCCTGATTTTGTGTAAAAGTTGCTCTTTTTTATAAAAAATTCAATATTTACATGCATGGTGTGTTGTGAGTTAATTTTGTGAGTTTGCTTGCAAGCAAATTTTATGTGACAGACTGAGCTAGGCAATGGCAGATAGATAGATCTCTGAATGAATCTGTGATTCTGTGAGCAACTCAATCTGCTTGCTTTTGGGTAAAAGTTGCTCTTTTTTTATAAAAAAATCAATATTTATATAAATATGTATAATATATACATACAAGCCACTTTCAGCCAGTCACATGACCACCAAGCCACACCCACAAATTAGGCCATGCCCACAGAACCAGTTAGTGGTCCCTGAGAGTTAAAATTATGAGTTTGGTGGTCCCTGAGGTACAAAAGGTTGGCAACCCCTGGACTAGATGACCTACACGGTCCCTTCCAACTCTGATTATCTGTTATCTGTTAAGGGCCAGTCACTTTTTCTCAGCCGTAAAAAGCCAGCAATGGCAAACCATTTTTGAAAAACGTTGATGCCAAGAAAAACGTTGCCAATTTCAAGGCTTGACTTGAAGACGTTAAAAATAAATGTTCCTACCAAACACGCAGCAGAGAGATAAGTTACCTGCTCTGTCAGGGTGCTGTGGGATTCAACTGCTTGTTTCAGGAGAGATAATCTTTCAGGGGCCTGGTGAAGAAGAAAAGACACGGATTTTAGATACTAGAAGAGGCCTGCAAGAATACAAGAACGTTCAGACCATAACACCCTGAAGAATGTTCCAAGGACACACTGAAAGTCTCACTGCTAACATACAGGTAGTCCTTGATTTATGACCCAATGCAGCCTGACATTTCTGTTGCTAAGTGAGATGTTGGTTAAAAGCAGGGGTCTCCAACCTTGGTAACTTTAAGACTTGTGGACTTCAACTCCCAGAATTCCTCAGCCAGCATTCTGGGAATTGAAGTCCACAAGTCTTAAAGTTGCCAAGGTTGGAGACCCCTGGGTTAAAGTGAGTTCTGCCTCATTTCTTGCTACAGCTGTAAAGTGAATCACTGCAGTTAATAAATTACAGGTGGTCCTCAACCTACCACCACAAAATGACCCCAAAATTAAAGTTGTTAAGAGTGCAATTTGTTAAGTGAGTTCCCCCCCCCCCACTTTATGTCTTTTCTTGCCACATTTGTGAAGTGAAACACTGCTGTTGTTATTAACCTGGTTGTTAAGTGAATCTGGCTTCCCCATTGACTTTGCTGGTGTGGAGGGGATCAGGTGGCGACAGGACACCGCAACCGTCATAAGTGTGAACCAGCTGTCAAGCATCCGAATGCAAATCACGTGACCATGGGGATGCTGCAACAGTCATAAGTGTGAAAAATGGTCTTAAAGGGTTGTGGTTCACCGGCAGCCTGTGGAGATGGCAGTGGAATCGGACAGTGGGGAAGAACGGGGACCAGTCAGGGAGTCTGAAGAGGACTCGGACGAGGGTCCTGCATCCGATGCAGAGATGGAACAAGGCCATCTGGGAGTGGGGTGCTGCCTCCGAAGCCTTCGGGGTCTGGTAGCAGCGAGGCAGAGGAACCAGGGGAGTCTGTTCCCAGTGCGCGTGTGCACAGAGCTGCTAGAAGGCGAGAGCAGCTAAGACAAAAGGGGCGACTCAGGAGTAAAGCTTGGAGGTGATTGCCCCTCCCCTAAGATATAAATGAAGTGCAAAGGGACAGGAACCTTTGCACGAAGCAAAACTGTTTGTTCTGTTCGAATTAATCCTTGAAGCTCTGTGTGGACTTTGTACTTTGGTTGTTATTTTTTTTACAGTTAATTTGGCACTTTAGTTGTTGGCAGCAATTCAAAGGGAATAAAGGTGGGTGCTTATCTCGAGGGACTGTTTGGGGCTCATTACGGGCTGGGAATGCACATAATTCCCAGCATTGAAATAAAACAAGAGTTATTTGGACTAAGCGTGTGCTTAATTATAGTCTCAGAAAACCTTGGTCAGAATAATAAAGATACTTTTTTCAGTGTCATAGTAAAATTCAACGGTCACTCAATGAACTGTTGTAAGTTGAGGACTACCTACAGTAACACCTTTGTTAAGTGAATCTGGTTCCTCCATTGACTTTGCTTGTCAGAAGATCTCCAAAGGCGACCACACGACCCTGGGCACAGCTATGGTCCTAAATATGAACCAGTTGCCAGGCATCTGTATTTTGCTCACATGACCATGGAGATGCTACAAAGCTTGTAAGTGTGACGTAGTAGGTGCTCCACCATTGGAAGCCTTTAAGAAGAGATTGGACAGCCATTTGCTGATCTCCTGCCTGAACAGGGGTTGGACTACAGGATCTCCAAGGTACCTCAGAGCTCTGTAATTCTCTTTCCAGCGGTTGAAAGTGGATTAGAAGCTGAATCACCCAAACTGGTATCACCCTACATTGAAATACAACCATTTGTCTGAAATGATACAGATAGTTCTCAATTTATCACCACAATTGAGCCCAAAGTTTCTGGTATTAAATGAGACATTTGAGTTTTGCCCCATTTTACAACTTTTTTTGCCACAGTCATTAAGTGAATCTTTGCAGTTGATAAGTTAGTAACCCGATTGTTAAGTGAACCTATCTTTCCCCATTGATTTTGCTTGTGAGAAGGTCGCAAAAGGGGATTTCAGGACCTTGGGACATAGCGACGGTCATTAAGTCTGAGCCAGTTGCCAAGTGTTGGAATACTGACCACAAGATCAACGGGAACGCTAAAAAGGCCGTAACTGTGAAACAACGGTCATAAGTCTCTTTTTTTCAGCGCCGTTGTAACTTTGAACGGTCACTCAATGAACTGTTGTAAGTCGTGGACTACCTGTATGTAGAGAAATCTAAACGTTGACATGGGTAGAGGCAGTCTTGAGTTACGGCTGGTTTAGTGACTGTTCAAAGTTATGAACCTCTCAAAGGCAAATTACGATCAAAATTTGAAGTTTTGATGGCTGCCGCCACCACCCTGCGGTCACATGTTTACATTTTGGGCACTGAGCAACCCACCGACATTTATTGCCATTTACAGCATCCTGTAATTGTGATTTTTTTTTTTTTGCTGGAAATGGTTGTGTCAACTCATAAAATATTTCTGTGGTCTTTTTAGAGTTGCCAACAAAAAGGGAGCGGGGAGCAGTGGGCAGCTTGCATTCCATAAATGTTTTTAAAGGTAGTTTCTAGGTGACCGAAGTTTCTGCCATGCAAAATTCTAACTGGAGAGCATGACGGATGATTCTTGGCTATGGATGTGTCCCATTGGAGAATATGAATTACGATACACCCAGGGGGTGGAGGGAAAACCAGGGTCAAGGGTGACAATGAATGATGTGTCTCAGAGTCGGTTACACCCAGGCAGCGCCGGCATGTTTACTCCTAATAAATCTTCTTTAAGTTTTGGAAGTTCAGCTAGAGACTCATGGTTTAAATGGGGGTAACTGTCGGAGCCCTGACAGCTAGCCGACTCTGACACACATCATTCATTGTCACCCTTGATGGGTTGTTTACTTCTGGTTTTCAGCAAAAAACACCCTTTTCAGACAATGGATTTGCTTAATGACCTCTGCATTTGCTTAACAACCACTGCATCTGCTTAATGACCAGCACAAAAAAGGTTGTAAAAACAGGCATGGCCATATAGTGACCCATTTAATGACTAGCGTGGTTTATGTCCCTAATCCTGGGTTCAATCATGGTTATTAAGTGGAGGAATATCTGTACTCTCAATTTCAAGCTGCATGGAAAAAGAGATTTTTGTAGGTAACAGAGACTTTTCTACTTGTCCCAAGACCAAGACCAGAACAAGGCCAAGACTTCTTGAAGAGAAAAATGGATCTCTCCACATATACAGAAACTAGCAGGATTGGCAGAACCAAATTCCACCCCATATGGCTAATCCAGAAATGCCTCTGAAGGCCCTCAAATATGCTGAGCAAACAAAGTAGAATTTCTTTCAATAATAGGCGCTACCATTCCCTGCTTGGAACGGTCCTTCATTCAACTCAAGGACATGAGGATAAGAACCAGCCTAAAACTACAGAGAAACTTCCTGACAACGAGAACAATTAATCAGTGGAATGATTTTTAAAAGGAGATTGGACAACCGTTTGTCTGAAATGGTATAGGGCCGTGATGGCGAACCTATGCCATGTGTGCTGGAAGTGGCATGCAGAGCCAACTCTCCGGGCAAGCCAGCCATCGCTCTTCTGGCTTCCTTCCTTCCTTCCTTCCTTCCTTCCTTCCTTCCTTCCTTTCTGTCAGCTTTGGAAGCCACATTAGCACCAAATGCTTTCACACTGCCACATTCTTGAGCCTGAGAAAATGGGAAGGGGGAATTTCTTGGAGTGTATGTGGTTAGACATAATAGCATTCTTCTTCTAAGTCAAGGTCATGTTATTTCTGCACCTGGGTGAGGGGAAGTTTCAAGTTGGGACGGATGGTGATGCAATGATGGGTGCAGGGGGTGGATTTGTAATTTTTTACTTATTGCAAGGAAACCCGGACGTTTCAGAGTCAGGATTTCCCAGATGTGCCAGTTTACTACTCTTAATAAAAAGAACCTTGGAGAGGATGTCTGTCTCGGAGTTATTTGTAGGAGTGGAGGTTTTCTGGAATGCTGACACCTTCCTTCCTTTTTTCCTTTCTTCCTTCCTTCCTTCCCTCCCTCCCTTTTCCTTCCCTCTTCATTCTCCTTTCTTCTTCAGAAGCACTGCAAGCTGGCCCTTCACTGTTTCCAGGGCGGCCTCATGCCGAATCTGGCTCGCAGGCCTTGAGTTTGACACCCCTGGACTAGACGACCTGCAAGGTCCCTTCCAACTCTTGTTATTCTGGTTCAAATAATATGGGGACTTGATGAAGTGGGTTGTCACCTCAGCCTTTAAAAAGAAAAAAGACACAAAGGTGGAAAGGTGGAAAACTAAATACCTGGCACTTCTCGTCAGCCATTGCCTGGGCGAAGGCCAGCACAGCTGAGGTAGCAGAGCGTATGATTTCTGACCGGCCCTGATGGAAACGACGAAGCGAGGCTGTCTCTGCGGTGGGACACAATTGCCCGTGTGCTCTAAGAGGGGGGGAAAAGGTCAGTTGTAATACACACCCTGTGTGCACCGTCAGAACTGTGCCTCCTAAGTGACAAACCCTATGTGGACAAAAGGAAATCCCCTCTCCCACTTTCTCACTGAAAAAAGTTCAGTGGTTCCCAATCTTTTCTATGACCCCCACATCCAGACAGAAGATAGATAGAATACTTTATTGGCCAAGTGTGATTGGACGCACAAGGAATTTGTCTTGGTGTAAATACTCTCAGTATACATAAAGAAGGAACATTCGTTAAGAATCAAGAATCATAAGGTACAACACTTAATGATAGTCATATCATCCAGGGGTGGGCTTCAAAAAATTGAGCAAAGGGTTCTCTGCCTGGTTGCTGGGTGGACGTGGCCGAGTCGGCCACTTGCACCACGGCGTGTGTGTGTGTGTGTGGGGGGGGTATTTTTGCTCTCTCTGGGCTCTGGAGGCTTTCCTTGAGCCTCCGGGAAGGTGAAAACAGCCTCCGCGGGCTCCAGAGGTTCTCTGGAAGCCGGAAACAGGCCCATTTCTGGCCTTCTTGAACTTCTGGGAGGCCCGTTTTTTACCCTCACCGAGCCTCCATGCGTGCCCTGCACTTACCTGCCTCCAAAACAGGCCAGGTGGGGACTCCTGGGAGGGGAAGGGCAGGGTGGGCAGGGACAACCAGAAGTGGGATTTGAACTGCACAGAATCTTAGCTAGGGGCTCTCCCGAACCCCTGCGAGCCCCTAGTAACCCACCCCTGCCCACATCCCTAGGAAATGTTGCATTTTATTTCCTTATCTACAAGCAGCCCTGGACTTACAACCACAATTGAGTCCAAAATTTCCAATGCTAAGCAAGGCAGTTGTTAAAGTGAGTTGTACCCCGTTTTATGACGCTTTTGCCAATGTTGTTAAGCCAATTATACTGCAGTCGTTAAATGGATCGTGTGGTTATGAATCTGGTTTCACCCCTTGATCTGACTTGTCGGAAACTAGCTGGGATGGTTACAAATGGGGATCGTTTGTAACGATCCCCATTTGTAACCATGGGACTCACATAAAGCCAATCGCCAAGCACCAAGTGTTGATCATTTGACTGTGGAGATGCTGCAGTGGTCGTAAGTGTGAAAAACAGCCATAAGTCACTTATTTCAGTGCTGTTGCTCTGAAAAATCACTAAATGAATAGCAATAGCATATAGACTTATATATCGCTTCACAATGGACGCGGTGGCTCAGTGGCTAAGATGCTGAGCTTGTCGATCAGAAAGGTTGGCAGTTCGGCGGTTCGAATCCCCAGCACTGTGTAATGGAGTAAGCTCCCGTTACTTGTCCCAGCTTCTGCCAACCTCGCAGTTCGAAAGCATGTAAAAAATGCAAGTAGAAAAATAGGGACCACTTTGGTGGGAAGGTAACAGCATTCCTTGCACCTTCGGTGTTTAGTCATGCCGGCCACATGACCACAGAGATATTTTGGGACAGCGCTGGCTCTTTGGCTTTGTAATGGAGATGAGCACCTCCCCCTAGAGTTGGAAACGACTAGCATGTATGTGCGAGGGGAACCTTTACCTTATTGCTTCACAGTGCTTTACGGCCGTCTCTCTAAGCGGTTTACAGAGTCAGCCTATTGCCCCCAACCATTTAGGTCCTCATTTTACAAACCTCGGAAGGATGGAAGGCTGAGTCAACCTTGAGCCAAGTCAGAATCGAACTGCCGAACTGCAGTCAGCAGAAATAACCTGCAGTAAATGCATTCTAACCACTGTGCCCCCGCAACTCTTAAATGGTTGCAAGTCGAGGACTAACTATTTAAAAACATTTAAACATAGCTGCCCATTTTTCAACCAATCAAAAAGTTCACACCGCCTTTAAAAGTAATCGTGAAATATGGCTCGTCACTAAGGGACTCACTCTTAGTCGCACCCCCCTGAAAATCCATCCGCGGGCACCTGAGATTGGGAACCCCTGTTTCAGGTTCTGGACTTTACACCTTTCCTCCTCCCACTTCTCCAAGCCATCCTTTCCCTGCCAGCTCACCTGTAATGCGCCAGCTGCAGCACGACTTGCACGACCGAGTCAGGCCTCAAGTTTTGGTTTTTGAGAAAATGCTTTCCAAAGCCATCGTAGGTAAAACAACGGATGTCCAGATCGCTGATGAGGCTGAGAGAGAAACAGAGAGAGAGACTCAGTGCTCAGGTAGATGCCATGCCAGAGGTAGAGAAACAATCCTCTTCTGAAGGCCCCCTTTTTTTTAATAAAAAGTTTTGGTTTTTTTACACATCTCTTCACGTGAGCAACATGTTTCCGGATTATAACACTCGTACATTATCATACTTTCATTTCCATTTTTCTTATTTAATATCATCTCATATCATTATCCATTTCGTTCATCTTTAAATAAATTTGCATTTCATATTTCCATTCATTAATTCACATCAATCTCACTTCATCAACACATAAGTTTTCAATTCTTTATCCCCTCTTATTTCCATTTTCAGCTTACCACCTATTTTATTTTAGATTACATATCATTATTATCCTTAATTTTTTCCAAGTCGGTATATAATAAACAATCTAAAAAGAGTAAAAATAAAATAAAGCCAATATATTTAGAATCCACATGGTGTTTTTCATTCCCCTACTTTAATCATAATAAAATACTCTCATGATACACTTCTAACATCCATTAAATAATCAACTGTATGTTTTGAAATGTATATATTTTAAAGTATCCCCCCCTCGGTAAATCACTAAAATAACTTCTTAATATATCTCATTTTATCTGAAGGTCCTTGATGGGATACCTGTGGCGGCGTCTCCTAAGGCCCACTCTGCTCCCTGCCCCATAGACTTCTTACATTTGCTTGACATTACAGTATTTTGATTAAAAGTGACTGAAGAGGGAAGTCTGCAGCCACAAAATAAACCACCACCGAATGAGGAAAACTAAAAGTAACTCTTTTGGGAGATAGGATCCAAAAGAAAAGATCCAAAGATTATGTTGGGAAAGGCAGAAGAAAAGAGGAGAAAATGACCAGCAAGATGGATGGACTCTGTTGTTAAGAGTGGCAATAGAGCAGGGGTGTCGAATACAAGGCCCGCGGGCCAGATTTGGCCCACAATGTAGTCGGATCCGGCCCATGGGGCTGTCCTGGAAAATGCCAGGGGCCAGCCTGCTTCAGCCAAGTCTACTCAATGTGAAGAGGAAACATGCAGAAGTCTGAAGAGTGGCATAAAGCTGGCCACACCCACCCAGTCAGCCACACCTAATCAGCCATGCCGACCCAGTTGGCCATGTGAGAGTGGTGCAAGCTGGTGTCATGCCCCTGATGGAGACTGACTCTGAGGGAGAGGAGGAATAGCCGACAGGGAGTGGAAGTGTGGCTCCGGAAGTTGTGGAGGAGGCTGGGGAAGGGCAGACGCCGGCTGAGCAGTCAGAGGAGGACCCAGGCCCATCCCTTTTCCATCCTAGGGCACGCAGGGAGGACAGGATAAGGGAGAAACGTGGTCTACTCGGGAGGAAGAGGGCCTTGATCCTCTTCATGGGCTGCAGCTGTGACAACTGAATAAGAGGACGGACATGCGTATGGGCGAACGCTGGAAACAAAGCGTGGAAGTGTCTCTAGTTTATGGTTCCTCTTGAGTTTGGCATCCTTCCCAGTGTGTGTTCACATATCTGTAGATGTCTTCAAGCCCTTATCTTGCCTGGTTTGTATAGTTTTTTACTCTTTATAATTTAAATGGCATTTCCCCCTTCTTGTAACTGCTTGTGTGGGAGCTTTTTGTCTTCCATCAAGGATATTTGGAGCTTGGAAGCAAAGTGAAGGAATAAAAAGGGCTTCACCGGGTTTTTGTGACTGTTTATTTTGTATCCTCACCCTGGGTCATCAAAGCTCCCCCAGGATCAACCACAGCCCTGCTGCGGCCCTCAATGAAATTGAGTTTGACATCCCTGAAGTAAAGGTACTATTGGAAGAGCTAAAGGACCTGACAGTGAGCAGTTCATTATGAAAAAAAAATCCCTATCTATATGATTGATAAGGTGACTTAATGGCGCATAATCAGTCAAAACAAAAAAATAAAAATAAAAGTTCCAGAGCAAGAAACAAAAGAACCAGGTAGTCCTCGACTTCAAATGAGCCTAAATTTTCCATTGCTGAGTGAAACATTTGTTTAATGAATTTTGCCCAACCTTTCATTGCCACAATTGTTAAGTGAACCATGGTAGTTGCTAAGTGAATCTGGCTTCCCCATTGGCTTTGCTTGTCAGAAGGTCGCCAAAGGGGATCACGTCACCCCGGGACACTGCAACCGTCATAAATATGAGTCAGCTGTCAAGCGTCTCAATTTTGATCACGTGACCGTGAGATACTACAACGGTCGTTAAGTGTGAAAAAGAGTCACTTTTTTCAGTGGCATTGTAAACCTTCAACGGTCACTAAATGAACTGTTGTTAAGTCGAGGACTACCTGTGTTTTTCACCCCTTCAGTGGGGCTGACAAGGTGTGTTGCCAAAACAGGCCATCCCGGAGCCCACGCCCTGCTTACTCACACATCCAGGTTTTGCTTTGCACGCTCAAGGTCACGCTTGACTTCTGGAGTGATGGAGAAATAAAGTTTTTGGGGCATCTGTAGAGGAATCATCGGGCTGCGGGTCATGGCTGGATCTTTGCTGAGGAAAAAAAAAAGGGAGGAAAGATGTATTTTTTAAATGTTTTTATTTTTAATCATGACCTTTTTTCATTTTTCTAAGTTTTTAAACATCGGCTGCTTTCGCTGATTGTTGCACGACACCCAGAGTCACTTCTCATGATAGGCGGCCATATAAATGTGATTAACAAAACTTAAACAAACAGGCACCTAACTAAAATTCTCCCTTTCAAAAGGTGCTTTTTTCAAGAGGCCTTACTGATTTTTCTTTGAAGACCTTTCGCTTCTTCTGAAGCCGAAGAAGCTTTTTGGATGAAGAAGCAAAACGTCTTCAAAAGAAAAAAGAAACAAGCAAGAAAAGTCCAGTTGCCTCCTGAAAAAGCACCTTTGGGACAACCATGACCTAGATCAGGGGTAGGGAACCTTGGCTCTTTTATCACTTATGGACTTCAACTCCCAGAATTCCTGAGTGAGCCATAAAAGGTTCCCCATCCCTGGCCTACTGGTTTTTCAGTTGTGGGGGAAATCAATTTTTGACTGGGATTGTTTGATATACAAATGTAGGACATATAAAGAATATATAAAGAATATTATTTATTATTTATTTAATCACACTTTTATACCGCTCCCTCTCCCAAAAAGGGACTCGGGGCGGTGTACAGCCTACTAAAAAATATACAATAAATATACAATAAATACAATTAAAAATAGATTAAATAATTTGATCCGGCTGACTATTCAATTCAATTAAAAATTAAAAACTAATAAAACCCCAATTAAAATTAGTTAAAACCACAAATACAGTTACTGGGCCAGGCCGGCCTGTTTAAAAAATAGGGTTTTCACTGCGCGCCGGAAGGTCAGAATATCCGTCATAGCCCGTATCTCCGGGGGGAGATCATTCCATAGGGAGGGAGCTCCCACAGAGAAAGCCCGAACTCTCGGGGCCGTCAGCCGACAGCGGTCAGGCGGCGGGACCCCAAGTAGGGCAACCCTGTGGGAGCGTACTGGGCGGCGGGAGGTTGACGATGGCAGTAGGCGGTCCCGTAAGTACCCAGGTCCCGAGCCATGAAGCGCTTTAAATACCATCAGTACTACCTTGAATCGTCCTACATTTGTATATTAAACAGTCCCATTCCAGTCAAAAATTGATTTCCCCCACAACTAAAAAACCAGTAGGCCAGGGATGGGGAACCTTTTATGGCTCACTCAGGGATTCTGGCAGTTGAAGTCCATAAGTGATAAAAGAGCCAAGGTTCCCTACCACTGGTCTAACCTATGCTCAGCATTTCCAGGTTTATTTCATAATGACAGTTTTTCATGCTAAGTGTTTGTGAAATCCAAAAGAGAATTTCATGATTGAGTGGATATTTGAACTTGGATCTTGCTTGTCTTCTATGTGTCAAATGTCTATGAAGAGTCTCAGTCATGCAGATCATGGTTTGTCCCGAAGGTGCTTTTTCAGGAGGCAACTTGACTTTTCCTGCTTGTTCGTTTTTGTTTTGAAGACGTTTTGAAGCTTCTTGGATGAGAAACAAAATATCTTCAAAAGAAAAGGACAAAACAAGAAAGTCCAGTTGCCTCCTGAAAAAGCACTTTTGAGACTACTTTTGTGTTATATCAAAACAACCATCCCTCTAGCCAGGTTCGTACCCTTGAACTAAACCCTAACATGATTTATTTCATTCTTCCATGCAATAATAGAATAGAATAGAATTCTTTATTGACCAAGTCAGTTATACATTTCTACCCCAGGCCACCCCGACGAAGCCATTGAAGTGATGACCCGGTGCCTGGAAGCTGTGCGGGGTTGGATGGGGCGAAACAGACTTCGACTCAACCCGGACAAAACCGAGTAGCTGTGTTTTCCGGCACCCAGATACAGCCAGCTAATTCCATCGCTGGCCATGGGGGGAGAAATTCTTACCCCCACGAAGAGGGCGCGCAATCTGGGTGTCCTCCTGGACGTACCACTGTCGTTAGAAGATCACATAGCGGCCGTCGCCAGGGGGGCTTTTTGTCAGGTCTTTAGGATCTACCAGTTGCGGCCCTTTCTGGATCGGGATGCACTTCGTACAGTCACATCTGCCCACGTCATCTCCCGCCTAGACTATTGCAATGCTCTCTACATGGGGCTCCCCTTGAAGAGCATCTGGAGGCTCCAGCTGGTGCAAAATGTGGCCGCGCGAGTGGTTTTGGGGGCTTTTCGGAGCTCCCATGTTACACCGGTCTTGCGCGAGCTGCATTGGCTTTCGGTGGCCTTCCGGGTGCAATTCAAGGTGCTAGTGGTCATCTTTAAAGCGCTCCATGGCTTGGGACCTGGGTATTTACGGGACCACCTACTGCCACCATCAGCCTCCCACCGGCCAGTGTGCTCCCACAGGGCGGGGCTCCTCGGGGTGCCGTCGGCTGGACGATGCCGGCTGGTGGCCCCAAGGGTGCAGGCCTTCTCTGTGGGAGCACCCATCCTCTGGAATGAATTAACCCCGGAGATGAGGACTATCCCTGACCTACAAACCTTCCGGCGTGCATTGAAGACCCACCTTTTCCACCAAGCCAGTCTGGCCTGGAGTTACTTGTAGGGCTTTTAATCAATTTTAATGGTTTTAGTTTTTTAAATTTTCCTGATTAGTTTTTATCTTTATTCAGCCATTAATTCAATCTATTTTAATCCTATTTTAAAAATTGTATTTATAACTGTGCTTTTTTACTTGGCTGTATACCGCCCCGAGTCCCGTTGGGAGAGGGGGTGGTGTATAAAATAAATAAATAATAATAATTATTAATAATAATAATGTGTGACTGGACACACAAGGAATTTGTCTTTGATGCATATGCTCTCAGTATATATAAAAGAAAGATACATTTGTCAAGAGTCAAGAATCATGAGATACAACACTTAATAATAGTCATAGGGTACAATAAGTGATTAAATCATACCGGTATTAGGAAACAGTCAATATAAATCGTAAAGATACAAGAGAAAAAATTTACAGTCATCCAGTCACAAGTAGAAGAGGATGGGTGATATGGAGTGACGAGAAGATTAACAGTAATAGTAGTGCAGACTTTGTAAATAGTTGGACAGTGTTGAGGGAATTATTTGTTTAGCAGATTGATGGCATTTGGGAAAAAACTGTTCTTGTGTCAAGTTGTTCTTGTGAGCAGTGCTCTATAGCGTCGTTTTGAGGGAAGGAGTGGAAACAGTTTATGTCCGGGATGTGAGGGATCTGTAATACTTTCACAGCTCTTTTTGACTCATGCAGTATACAGGTCCTCGATTGAAGGCAGGTTGGTAGTAATTGTTTTTTCTGCAGTCCTAATTACTCTCTGAAGTCTGTGTCTGTCTTGTTGTGTTGCAGAACCAAACCAGACAGTTATAGAGGTGCAGATGACAGACTCAATAATTCCTCTGTAATTATGAGGGGAGCTTAGCATCTTTTGTCACTGGCTATTTAGTTCAGAGCTGCATCCCAAGGACTATGGGTTTTCTGAACACTTTCTGCAACACCAGTTCAAAATCCGCCCACGGGAGTCAAGTCAGGCTATCTATCCCCACAGCTTCATCACAGCTCCTCCCCAATAGGGAACATTACCAATAATCAAGGACGTAGTCGATGACTGTGGCAATCAGCGGCCCCTCAGCGATGGCTTGTTCGTAAAGGACCCCACAGGTGCCATCTTCTCCGATAATGAACTGAAGGCCAGGGAAAAAGAAGGAATGGAAAGAAAGAAGGGAAATGGTTTGTTAGGCACGGAAAAAGATAAAATTAAAAAGCTAGTTTCAGCTAGAGCAGGGTCCCCAACCTACAGGTCAAGGCCTACTACCGGGCCATGGCCGGTTCGAAAGTGCACAAATGAAGGGTTGGCGCATGCTCAACTCTACTTGCGCAAGTGGCGGGCCGGTGCAACGCACGCAGCTCTACTTACACGAGTGGCAGGATGGCACACGCACATACCAGCCCACTGCTTACATGGGCCAATTCCCTCCCCCAGCCAGGCCACCAAGCCATAAAGGTTGGGGACCCCCGGAGGTAGAGTATTCTCTCATCTTTTTTTTATTTTGGATGAATGTAAAAGCAGAATAAAATAATGTATATTCCCAATTAAAAAATTTTTTAAAATCAATATATCATACTTCATATACTGACAGTGGCCAGAATTGTTTTTGAACAACAGTGAAAAGAAACCAATATCCCTACAGAAGAGATGGTGATTAAAAAAAAGTGCTTGAATGTGCAGAGATGGATAAATTAACAATGGAGTTAAAAGACAAGGAGGAAACAGAATATTGTAAGATTTGGGACATATGGTATGAGTGGCTAGAGAAGTAAAGAATATGTTTAAAAATTACTGAAGAATTGTATAAAATGTATATATGAGGAATTATAAAAAGGTAAATATAAATGTAAAAATATTAGAGAAATATACCTGGAATTGAAAATGAAAATATTACTATGTAAATAGGAAAAAAGCTGACTCTGAAGCACTGTCACAAATGGAAATGTGGTGTAAATGTTTGAAAAATGTGTAATAAAGATAATTAAAAAAATTTTTTTTAATTTTTTTCCTTATTTGTTAGTGGCTAACTGCTTACCAACCCAAGTTACTGTTTGTTAGGCAGCCATATAACTTTTTTAATTCATTTTTTCATTTAAAAAAATCCTGCCATTAAATAGGGATCGGCACACAGGCCAAATGTTCATATCAACAGAAATGAACAAAACTCTAAATGCTTAAATTTTAATCTAGGATTTGGCCTGCGGAAGCTGTCTCCTCTTTAAAAAAAAAAAAATTCTAAAAATATTCAAAATGCTTATGATGTAACCGAAATTTGGAAGCTTTTTGAGATGCGTCCTTCTTAAAACCCATGTGAAATGATACAATATTGATTACCCTGACTTAATTACATAAAACATAGAATAATAGAGTTGGAAGGGATCTCAGAGGTCTTCTAGTCAAACCCCTTGCTCAAGCAGGAGACCCTATATCATTTCAGACAAATGGTTGTCCACTCTCTTTTTGAAAGCCTTCAGTGATGGAGCACCCGCAAGTTCTGAAGGCAAGTTGTTCCATTGGTTAATTTCCTATTTTCCAATAGGAAATTTCTCCTGAGTTCTAAGCTGCTTCTCTCCTTAGCTAGTTTCCAATCATTGTTTTTTGTTTTGCCTTCTGGTACTTTGGGAATTTTTTTTTCACCCTATCATCTTTGCAGGAGCCCCTCTAATATTGGAACAGTGCTACCATGTCCCCCCAAATGCTTCTTTCCATTAGACTAGACATACCCAATTTCTCTGCTTTTGTACATTTTAGCTTTCAGCCCCTTAGAGTCTCAACATCTTTTTTGTATTGTAACCAGTGTGGTCTTACTAAGGCTTTGTAGAACTACTAGAACAGGGGACTTCAAACTTGACAGCTTTAAGACTTGTGCACTTCAACTCCTAGAATTCCTCCTCCAGTCATGTTAGCTCAGGAATTCTGGTAGTTGAAGCCCACAAATCTTAAATTTGCTAAGTTTGAAGACCCTTGTACTAAAACTTCATGAGATTTTGATTCTATCCCACTACTGATGCAGCCTAGGATTGCACTGGCTTTTTTGATCCTGCCACACACTGCTGACTCATATTTAAACGATTGTCCATTAAGATTCCAAGATCCTTTTCAGAGTTACCTGCATTGAGCCCAGTTTCACCTATACTTGTACAGTTGGTTTTTCTTATCTAAATGTGCAACCTTACTTTTATCTATATCTTTATCTTTTTAACCTTACTTTTATTTATTACCATAAAACCGAGGATCACATGTCTTTACGCTGCCATACAGAAGCCTAATTCACGTCCTGCTTTGATTCTCACCTGCAGCGTCTTGTCAAACCAGCGATTGCCGCTGTTGGAGTAGCTCCCTCCACCATGCAGCATCTGAGCTGCCAAACGGCTTTGAGCGTGAGCATCGGACACCTTCAGGATAGGGGCATCCAGACAGACGGTGAAGAGGCTACGTTGGATCGTCAGAGCCGATTCCTGGTTCAGCTTGTCTGGAACAAGAAATGCCAGATTTAATTCCCAGTATGGTTGTACAGGGGGGCAAAAAAAAATCAAAATTCCCGATATGGTAGTACAGGACAAAATCAAACTCATTCTCTGCAGGTAGAAAAGAGGTCAGAAAAGGGGGTGCAACCTTAAAAAAATTTAACCTGACTTCTTTCCTTTTTTCATTTACATATAGTTAAAATTAAAGTAAACCGAACATAACTAGCTCGATACCCATGCTTCTATTGGTCAGGCTTAGTTTTTGGGGAGGAAAATAAAGTGGGGGAAATTGTGCCTCTGCCTACTAGCGTCCATCGGTATTCATCTGGCTAGTGACCTATTAGTGTTAGGGCTATTTGGAAAGTGAAACAGTATTTGCTGTGTGAGCAAGGACACAGCAAGGAGCCTGGGCGTGGCTTAGCTCAACTGTTCTGTACTAAAGCTGCTTGGTGCTGTGAAACTAAAACTGAAGCTGAAACTCCTCTCCTCTGCTTGTGTTTTGCATTTGGAACAGATTTCTTTTCAGGTAGGGAGGGGAAGTAGAACTCCTTAGCATTAGAGTATGTTAATAATAATATACGAAATACTAATGCTCTGATAGTCATTTCAAAAAATCCTTTCTTAGTGAGCACCTAGAAGGCAAGAGGAACATACGTGCCAAATTTCACGTTTGTAGGCATTACGGTTCTGGAGATTTTGCGATGATGCGTGAGTGGTATTTTGCTTTTATAGATAGATATAGATAGATATGACTGCACTGTACCCTTCCATCAAATGTTTAATCCTGATTAACTGGTCTGAAGATGTATATGAGCTACGTTTGACGTGCAAACTGACTACAGCGGAAATAAAGAAGTTCATTGAGGAAACAATGCAAGTACCACAGTAGCCCTGTCAAGGCCAATCCATAGAGAGATGTGTGAAACAAGTCATAGAGCAGCAAGCAGAGGGCATTCACATGAGAAACTGAGGGTCATATCAGAGGCCAAGAAGCAAGTCGGTGGCTGATGTCAAATCCAAACAAAACTTGATGAAACTTGCTTAAACATTTTTCTAACTCAAGATTATTGCTTTCTGATGTTAGTTTATGGATTGCACAGATTATTATTATTTGCTTAGCTAGATAATATTCATGCAGGAAAAAAAAACTCTTTAATTTTTGTAGCACAAGGTGTAATTTTGAGAAGATAAAGTTAACAGCATTTGAGTTATGAGAGACTTCTGTGGAGCGTATGATCAAACCTGGATATATCAAGCTAACTGTCGTACAATTGCAAAAAGAACAGCAGGTTTGAATTCTTGGTATAAAAACACATATTTTTAGAAACACACACACACACTGAAAAAAAATTGCAAAAAATTCCAATGGGGAACTGGGGTATTCTGGGAGCTGACATCCACGCATCCTAAAGTTGCCAAGATTGAGAAAAACTGATTTTGAGAGTACCGTGTTAGAGAAGGTTGTAGAGTGAGTGCTTAAATGCATCCCTTGATGTGTAACACCCAAGAAAATAGGTTCAAGATCCAGATGGATCTTGACAGACTAGAACACTGGGCCGTATCTAACAAAATGAAATTCAATGCAGAGAAAAGTAAAGTCCTACACTGAGGCAAGAGTACACATATAGACTGGGTGAAACCAGGCTCAATAGCAAGTAACTGTGAGAGGGATCTTGGAGTCTTAGTGGACAACCAGCTAAATATGAGCCAGCAGTGTGCAGCAGTAGCAGCCAAAAAAGCTAATGCAATCCTAAGTTGTATTAACAGAGGGATACAATCAAGATCAAGGGAAGTACTAATACCACTCTAAAGCCTTAGTAAGACCAAACCTAGAGTACTGCATCCAGTTTTGGTCATCACATTATAAAAAAGATGTTGAGACTTTAGAAAAAGTACAGAGAAGAGCAACCAGATGATTAGGGGACTGGAGACTAAAACATACGATGAACGGTTGCAGGAACTGGGCATGGCTAGTCTAGTAAAGAGAAGGACCAGGGGAGACACGATAGCGGTCTTCCAATATTTGAGGGGCTGACACAGAAAGGAAGAATTCAAGCTATTTTCTAAAGTACCTGTAGGCCAGACGAGGAATAATGGATGAAACTGAACAAGGAGAGTTTTAACCTGGAAATAAGGAGAAACTTTCTGACAATGAGAACAATCAACCAATGGAACAGCTTTGCCCTCGGAAGTTGTGGGAGTGCCATCACTTGAGACTTTCAAGAAGAGATTGGACTGCCATTTGTCAGAAATGGTGTAGGGTCTCCTGCTTGGGCAGTGGGTTGGACTAGATAACTTACAAGGTCCCTTCTAACTCTGATTATCTGTTACCTGTGTTTAAAAGAAGCCATTTGTTTACATCTGGATCCAGTCACTGGGGAATGGCAAGAAAATAAAATTAGGAGCAGGTTGACAGTTGACCTTGAGAGGAAGGGCGTTCCTTTCACTCAAAATGGAGAACGAAGAGCCCGCTAACATGGATCCTTTAATCTGGATTCCTGCATTGAGCAGAGGCTTCATGATCAAAGGCCCATACTTTCTACCTCCCACCTTTCTACCTCCCTGGCTTGCCCACCTTTCATGAGACTAGTGAAGGCTTCTCCCCAGGTATGTCGGTGGTCACTGGTGAGGACTCCCAAGGGCTCTTTATTCAACTTCCAAGAAAAAGAGCGGATTTTTAGGAGCTGCAGGAAGAGCTGGTCAATGGTCAGGGGTGTCCCATCACTGTTGTATACTTCAAGCCGGAAGAACTGAGAAAGAGACAGAGAACAGAAGAGACAGAGAAATGAGGGTTATCCCATCACACCAAGGAGCTGTTTACTTCCGGTTTCATTAAGCAAGTCCCCAAATATTTTGGGGTTCACACCCTTCCAGGAACTCTTAAGAACCTAGAATGACCCTCTATCATCCAAAGGCCCTCAGTGCTGCTGTAGGTAGTCTTCAAGTTATGACCATTCATTTAGCAACTGAAGAAAACCAACTTACGACCAGTCGTTATGTTTATAACTGTCACCATCATCCCCACAGTCATATAATTATGATTTGGTTGCTTAGCAACTGTTGTACATTTACAACAGTCACAATGTCCTACGTGATCGCCATTTGCAATTTTCCCAGCTGGCTTCTGACAAGTAGAGTCAACGGGGAAGCAGGCAGGGAAGATCATTAAGTCATGGTCACATGGTATCTCAGTTAACCACCATGGCAAACAGGTCATAAAGTTGGGTGCTGCCATGTGATGCCTCACTTAATGACTTCATCACTTAATGAATTTTCCAGGCTCTATTTCGGTTGTAAGTCGAGGACTAACTGTAACCTTCCTCCAAGCCAGTGGTCTCCAAACTTGGCAACTTTTAAGACTTGTGGATTCCAACTCCCAGAATTCCTCAGCCAGCATGGGAATTCTGGGAATTGAAGTCCACACATCTTTAAGTGAGCCCACACTGTAAGACTTATGGACTTCAACTCCCAGAATTCCCAACTCTGGGAATGAAGTCCACAGGTTTTAGTTACCAAGTTTGGAGATCCCTGAATTAAGGTATAGATATTTCTGAAAGGAAAGGAGGGACTCACAGGCGCTTCACATTCCTGGATCTTAGCACACTGCCTCCAATTCTATAACTATGATATACCTTACAGATGCATTAGATTTATATACCACTTGTTGAGATAATTCCCTGTTAGGAGAATGAGTGCACACATGGAGATGTCGTGAGAGTAATGTTGAATAACAGTTACACAGTACACAGATACACTGTATAGTAAAATGTAGGTTTTACTTTCAGTAACCGGTTAGGCAAAATCCAACACAGTCCAAGTCATACACGTTTGACAGCAGTCAGTTTTCAGTCCAGGGATAATCCAATAACAAAGTCCAGTATCAAAAACAGCTCAGTAATAGACTCACATCAATCCAAGAATAACGACGATCAGTAACAGTCAATAGGGAAATGCAGGAACACAAACATCGACCATCTAGCAAACTCTCTCTCTGGCTCAGTTCAGTCTCTCAGTGAGAAACCAGGTTTCTGGCTCCATCTTATGGCCGTTTGGGATACCACACCCAATTACAATTTTAGCATTCCTTTAAAGAGACAGTATTAAAATGTCTATCCTGGTTTATATATTTCCAACCCAACTGTTAGATTACTTACATTCCTAACCCCACTCTTCATTTGGGAGCTTAAGAGGGCATCCAAACTGCTCTCCATGTTATCCAAAAACAATTCTATGGGGTACAGTGGATGAAGAGGATTAAGCTGCCACATGACTGATCCAAAGTAATCCAGGAGATTTCCGTGGTTGAAGGGAGACTAGAATCTGCATGTCTCCAATTATGTGTCAACACCTGAACTAGAACGTTACACTTTTAAAATATTAAAATAGTATTTTATCTCTTTTCTTATACAGCAGCAAATAAGTAGGGGGGTCTTATACTGAGGCCCCAAGAACTGATCCCAACAGATCCAGGGAACAATGGTTGGGCCAACAGGAAAGCATTTTACCTGGAAGTTGCGAACAACGGTAATATAATTTGGAGGTTTCCGTCCCGGTGGAGGCAGCAAAATAGAGTCACGTTTTCGTCCAGGGAGTCGGCAAGAGGAAAAGAGGCGAGAATAGCAGTCCATGCTGAGCGGGTGACCATGGGAATACTCAACTAGCAGGGTCTGGCTGCCGTGGGGATGGAAAGAAAAAGGTACCAAATCAGCGTTCTTTCAATGTCGGTCCACAAGAAAGCCATGGGCATCCTTGTGTATGAATTTCTGATAGTCCTTTGTCCCACTTTTCATCCAGGAGCTGAAGGCAGGCCTCAGAATTCAATTCCCCCCCACCCCTTTGGTTGGCTATGGAGGACGGAGCGGCTCAAAGTCTACATAAAGGCTGCAAAGAGTTGCAGAGAAGAGCAACAAAGAGGATTAGGAGACTGGAGGCTAAAACATACGAAGAACGGTTGCAGGAATTGGGTCCGTCTAGTACAGTGGTGGCTAACCTTTTTGGGCTCCTGTGCCAAAAAATGTGCATGCACTTGTACGCTTGCACGCCAGCACCCAGAAGGCAATGCATAACCCCACCGCCCGCTAAGCATGCGCGTGTAATCCGCACCAAGCCAAATACCCCCCTGTCGCCCTCTTACCTGCACTGCACCTCACAGCTTATTTTTGGTGGGTATGAGGCCTTTTTTGGCATCCCAGAGGCTTGAGGGAGGCTTCTACAGGCTTTGCAGGCTGAAAACTAGCCCCGTTTCATCACTTCCGGTATTGTCAGAAAACAGGAAGTGACGAAACGGGACTAGTTTTCGGCCTGCAAAGCCTGCAGAAGCCTTCCTCAAGCCTCTAGGAGGCCGAAAAAGGCCTCAAATCAGCCTCAAATCAGCTGTGAGGCACGTGCATGCGCAGTGAGGTACGTTTGCCTGCAGCTCGCGGGCCGGCACAAATGACTCTGCGTGCCACCTGTGGCAAGCATGCCATTGGTTCGCCATCACGGGTCTAGTAGTTTATTGAAAAAGAAGGACTCGGGATAACATGATAGCAGGGTTCCAATATCTAAGGGATTGCCAGAAAGAAGAGGGGGTCAAGCTATTCTCCAAAGCACCTGAGGGCAGGGCAAGAAGCCACAGATGGAAACCAGTGGAGGAGAGAAGCAATCTAGAACTAAGGAGAAATTTCCTAACGGTGAGAGCAATTAACCAGTGGAACGACTTGCCTCGGGAGGTTGTGGGTGATCCAACACTGGAGGTTTTTAAGAAGAGACTGGACAACCACTTGTCTGAAATGGTATAGAGCAAGGGTGTCAAACCCGATTGCATCGCGGGTCGTATCGGGATGTTTTTTTGCCTTGACAGAGCCGGGATGGGCGTGGTCTATGTGGGTTATATCTGGCCCATGGGCTGTCCGTTTGACAGGCCTGGCCTAGTGTTTCCTGCTTGAGCAAGGGCTTGGACTAGAACAGGGCTCTCCAACCTTGGCAACTTTAAGACTTGTGGACTTCAACTCCCAGAGTTCCTCAGGTAGCTTTTCTAGTCCAGGGGTTGGAGACCCCTGGACTGGAAGATCTACAAGATCTCTTCCAACTCTGTTATTCTGGTTCCAATAAAATGAATGAATGAGTTCTCCCAGAGAGCTTCGGTGGCTCAGGGGAGAACTAGAACCGGATTCTCCCCACATCTATTCTAGCGCCTTCACTAACTGATGCCTTCAGCAGATCCGAAACGTGATTCCCCGCAACAGAAGCAAAACTTGGGATGCCACCAGACAAAAACCAAAGTGACATTGCCGAAACCTTCAAACCAAACTTTTACTGTGCCAAAGAAGACCTTTTTGAACAAGGCAGGTTAAAGTTGAAGGCCGCTTCCAATGCAATTGCCTCCAAGGACAGTGTGGCAAGGAAAGAGTTAAGTGTGTGATAGCTGGGTAAAGGGGATAACTCTATGGCCTCCTTCTTGTCCTTAGGACCCAAAGCACAAGGTTTATTTTGCTTGGTGGTTACCCTGGGGTTCAACTTCATTGTTGCAAACTCTGGCCCTCTGTGCAGTCATAGGAGAAGGAGAAACAGATCTGGTCTGGAAGCCTTTGATTGGTTTTCCACTTGCACAGGTAAGCCAAAAGGTAAGAGTTTGGGGATGACGAGGGCCCCCCCAACCTCCCATTTGGGATATAGGAAAACAAAGGGAACTATAACTTTCTGACTTGGCCAGCTGCCACTCTCTTCCCAGTCTGTCCTGTTCTTCACCCAGAAGCAGCAACACCCAAAGTCTCCTTGTCCCTGGGAACCACAGGCACACCTGGAGCCATTTGCCACTTTTGACCCAAGGAAGGCCCCATGTTCTTCCTAGACAAAATGGCACTAGCAATAGCACTTAGATTTACATACCGCTATATAGTTAGATAGATTTACATACCGCTATATAGTTCTTTACAGCCCTCTCTAAGCGGTTTACAGAGTCAGCCTATTGCCTCCAACAATCTGGCTCCTCATTTTACCAACTTCAGAAGGATGTAAGGCTGAATCAACCTTGAGCCGGTCAGGATTGAACCTCTGGCAGTCAGCAGAATTAGCCTGCAGTACTGCCTTCTAACCACTGCACCACCATGGCGCCATCACAACCCATTTCTTCCAACTTCCATGGGAGATAGTATTTGTCCTCCAGATTTGCCTAGTGCAGAGGTGGTATTCAGCAGGTTCTGACCAGTTCTGGAGAACCGATAGTGGAAATTTTGAGTAGTTCGGAGAACCAGCAAATCCCACCTCTGACTGGAGATTTTACAGTATCCTTCCCTTGCCATGCCCACCAAGCCACCCCCCCCACAGAACCGGTAATAAAAAAATTTGAATCCCATCAGTGGCCCAGTGGGTTTCAACCTGCATGGATACCTCCACTACTGGGCCAGTAGATCCAAAGAAACTACTCACCGGTCAATCTTTGCCTTGAAATCCAGCACACCCGCAATGAGCTTAGCTGCAAATCTGTGAGAGGGTGAGAAGACAGAAGAAATGAAAAACAAGTTAGTACCGCTTTATAATACCTTGGTAAGATCCCACTTGGAATACTGCATCCAGTTTTGATCACCACAATATAAAAAAGATGTTGAGACTCTGAAAAAAAAAATGAAGAGCAACAAAGATGATTATGGTAGCTGGAGGCTAAAACATACAAAGCACGGTTGCAGGAAGTGGGGTATGTGTAATCTAGAGAAAAGAAGAATTAGTGGGGGGCATGATAGCAGTGTTCCAATATTTGAAGGACTGCCACAAAGAAGAGGGGGCCACCTACTTTCCAAAGCAACTGAAGACAAAACAAGAAGCAATGAATGGAAGCTAAGGAGAAAAGCAACCTAGAACTAAGGAGAAATTTCCTGACAGTGAGAACAATTAACCAGTGGAACAGCTTGCCTTCAGAAGTTGTAGGTGCTCCATCACTGGAGGCTTTCAAGAAGAGACTGGAGGGTCATTTGTCTGAAATGAGATAGGGCAGTGGTGGCTAACCTTTTTGGGCTCTTGTGCCAAAAATTGTGTGCGCATTGGTACACATGCGTCAGCACCCAGAAGGCAATGTGTGCCCCCCATGCTCCCTGCGCATGCCTGCGCAATCCCGCCACTCAGCGCCCTTACCTGCACTGCACCTCATAAGCTGATTTTCGGCCAGTTTGAGGCCTTTTTCAGCCTCCCAGAGGCTTGAAAAAAGCCTCTGCAGGCTTTGCAGGAAGAATAATAGGTCCGTTTCGTCACTTCTGGTATTACAGAAAGTGATGAAACGGGCCTATTCGACCTGCAAAGCTTGCAGAGGCTTTTTTCAAGCCTCTGGGAGGCCAAAAAAGGCCTCAAACCAGCTGAAAATCAGCTGTGAGGTGCGCGCAGGCAGAGTGAGGTAAGTTTGTCTGCAGCTCAAGTGCTGGCACAAATGGTTCTGCATGCCACCTCCCGCGTGCTATCACGGATATAGGGTCTCCAGCTTGAGCAGGGGGTTGGAGTAGAAGACCTCCAAGGCCCCCTCCAACTCTGTTATTCTGTTAATCTCCCAGCCAGCTATGGAATAATAATAATAATAAAATAATAATAAAATAATAATAAAATAATAATAAAATAATAATAAAAATAAAATAATAATAATAATAATAATAATAATAATAATAATAATAATAATAATAATAATAATAATAATAATAATAATAATAAAAATATTTATTTATATACCACTCCTCTCCCAAAGGACTCGGAGCGGTGCACAACCATACAATTAAAACAATAAATATGTGAAAAATTAAAACTAAATTAAACTAAGGCCCTGGCTGTAATCAATTAAAACCCCTCCCTAAAACCCTAAAATTTAATATAAAAAGTAAAACACCCAAATCTAAAATCAGCCCAAGCCGGCCTGGTCAAAGAGCCAGGTTTTCAAGGCACACCTGAAGGTCCCCAGGTCCGTGGCTATACGAAACTCCGGAGGCAACCCATTCCAGAGGGCAGACGCCCCCACAGAGAAGGCCCTATTCCTCGGGGTCACCAGCCAGCACATAGATGCCGACGGGACCCGCAGGAGACCCTCCCTGTGGGAGCGCACCGTACGGTGAGAGGAAAATGGAGAATGCGGTCTTGTAAATATATTCTGGTCCGATGCCATGGAGCGCTTTAAAAGTTAACACTAAAATCTTAAAGCGCACCCGAGAGGCCACTGGCAACCAATGCAGCTCACGCAGGAGGGGCGTCACATGAGAGAACCTTGACGCCCCCATAACCACCCGCGCAGCCGCATTCTGTACCAGTTGAAGCCTCCAGATGCTCCCATTCGGGAGCCCCATGTAGAGGGCATTAAAGTAGTCCAGTCGGGAGGTGACCAGGATATGAGTAACCGTGCGTAAGGCATCCCGATCCAGAAAGGGCCGCATCTGGCAGATCAGGCGAACCTGATGAAACGCCCCCCTGGAGACGGCCGTGGTCGTCCAAAGACAGCCGTACATCCAAGAGGACACCCAGATTGCGAGCCCTCTCTGAAGGGGGCAAAATCTCACCCCCAATAGCCAGCGATGGAACTACCTGGCTATATCGGGACGCCGGAAACCACAGCCACTCAGTCTTGGAAGGGTTGAGTCGGAGCCTGTTCCCGCCCATCCAGTTCCGCACGGCCTCCAGACAACGGGACATGACCTCCATGGCATCGTTGGGTGACTTGGGGTGGAAATGTACAGCTGAGTATCATTAGCGTACAGATGACACCTCACCCCAAAGCCACGGATGATCTCCCCCAGCGGCTTCACATAAATGTTGAACAGGAGAGGAGAGAGGACCGACCCCTGAGGCACCCCACAATCGAGGGCCTAGACGTGGATCTCTCCCCCCCCCACCAACACAAATTGCAGATGGTCGGAGAGGAAGGAGGCGAACCACCACAACAAGGTGCCCCCAACCCCCAAAACCGCCGCAATAGGATACTATGGTCGATAGTATCGAAAGCCGCTGATAAGTCTAATAGGACCAAGACAGAGGAATAACCCCTGTCACGGGCCCTCCAGAGATCATCAACCAACGCGACCAATGCCGTTTCAGTACTATGTCCGGGCCTGAAGCCCGATTGGAAGGGATCCAATGAATGCTGGCAGTTGGAGTCCATATGTCTTAAAATTGCCAAGGTTGAGAAATATTGCCGTGTAGGCCCTTGATAGCCTCATTGTTCATGAATTTATCCAGGATCTTTTTTAAAGAGATCCAATTCAATGGCCACCATCAAGTCTTGTAATGGTTGCCACTAGTGAATTATGTTCTGTGTGAAGATGTCCTGCTTCCTTTGGCCTCTTCTGAATCTCCTTCCAACCTTTCCAGCTGCAGAGATAAAAGTCCACCTCCCTTCCACCTGTTATAATCTATTCTGTGCAGCAGAGGGCACTCTTTTCTCCCACTAACCTGCAATTAATCCCTTAGTAATTGTATCCCAAAGCTTCCACATTCTGCACATACACAAAGACATGGTATCTATGAATTGTATTAAAGACGAAGGCATTGCTGGCTGAGTTTTCACAATAAGCAAGAATACCACTTGTTCGCTCTCTGTTGGCCAAACAGGCATTGTAGTTAGCAGACATGATGTGCAGCTTATCACAGTGTATGAACCACTACAGCTGGAACTCAACGTACAACCACAACTGACCCCAAAGTTCATGTTGCTAAACAGAGCAATTGTTAAGGAAGTCACTGCAACTGTTAAGTGAATCATGTCATCCTTCATCAAATGGCATCTCCCATTGTCGGAAGCTGGATGGGAAGGTTAACAACTGGTGATCCCACCACCTCAGGACAACACAACTGTTATAAATGCATAGAATTACCAAGTGCCCAAATGTTGATCATGTGACTATGGAGACGCTGCAGTGGTCATAACTGTGAAAACTGGTCACAAGTCACTTTTTTCAGTGCCGGTGAAACTTTGAATGGTCACTAAACACACTGTTATAAATTGAGGATTACCTGTAATGCAAGGGTGTCAAACTCAAGTTCAGCCACATCAGGGCTATGACTGACCTCAGGGGGGCTGGGCAGGTGTGGCTGACTGGGTGGGCGTGACCAGCTTGATGCCACTCCCCAAACTGATGGCATGTTTCCCTTTTGCATTGGGTAAACTGGGCCGAAGCCAGGCTGGCTTGATCTTTCCTCTTTGCATTGGGTAGACCAGAATGGCCCCACAGACCGAATCCGACATCTTGGGCTGGATTCGGCCTGTGGGCCTTGAGTTTGACACTCCTGCTGTAATGGATTTGTATTAGATGACTTTTAAAGTACCAAATACCATGATTATTAAATGAACTAATGTTTTTTATGGGCTGGTTTTGCCAAAGAGCAAAAGTAAATGCTTTTTTTTTTTTGCAAAACCATTGTAAAACGCAATCATGTGCTTGCAGGGTACTGCAAATGGTGGGAGACTGCCGAAATTTTCAAATCTGGATTGTAAGCAGCTTTGGGGAGGGTGTCTATTGTAACTCAGAACGTTTGCTGAGCGTCCAGTCGTAAGTCGAGCACTACCTTTACAGCAACCTTTTGCAACTACGTCTGACTAGGGAATTCTGGGAGTTGAAGTCCACGTGGCTTAAACTTGCCAAAATTGAAAAAGACTGCTATATGGGAGAATAGAAACAGGAGAGATTTAAGCCAGACAAGGAATAATGGATGGAAATTGATTGACAGATTCAATCTAGAAATAAGGAGAAACTTTCTGACAGTGAGAACAATCAATCAATGGAACAGCTTTGCCTTCAGAAGTTGTGAGAGCTTCATCACTGGAGGCTTTCAAGAAGAGATTGGACTGCCATCTGTCAGAAATGGTGTAGGGTTTTCTGCTTGGGAAGGGAGTTGGACTAGATGACCTACAAAGTCCCTTCCAACTCTGTTAATCTAATCTAATCTAACATTTTATTCAATGGGTTAATTATATCCTTCAAGACATTTAACGCAGTCTTGCCCCTGTTCTTCTGCCTGGTGTTTGTTACCAATCCCAAAATTTGGGTATCTAAGCTTTTGCGAGGGAGGAAAAGCTACTTTTCACATGTTATAAATCTTAATCAGGCAGATTTTGGTCATTTAGTAAAAACAAAAGAAACAAGGGAGGACTACAATATGGCAATGCAGAAAGGCCACTGCTACCATAAGGTGTTGGTGACTTATTTTGATTTCTCCTTCATATTAAGAAAAGTCTAGAAGTTTAAAGCTCATTCTGAGCTAGCCTGCTTGTTTTCACTCTTGGTTGTTGAACAAAGGAGAAGTGTGTGTGTAAATATCATGTAACTTCAAAGTTGTGAAAGTCCCAGGTGCCAGATCTTGCAATCTCCTGACTGTAGCAGGGCTATGACATTCTGGTGCCAGGTCATGATAAAAACTGTCAGAGTTGTGTTGTTTGTGAGGAGTTTCTACACAGAGCCTAGCAATAGATGCTGTGCAAACTGGTCAGCCAAAAAAATAAATAAAGTAAAATGTTTTCAGAACATAGATAGATATAATTCTTTTTTGGCCAAGTGTGATTGGACACACAAGGAATTTGTCTTGATGCAAATGCTCTCGGCATACATAAAAGATACATTCGTCAAGAGTCAAGAATCATCAGGTACAACACTTAATGATAGTCATAGGGTACAATAAGCAATCAAATCATATTAGGAGAGAGTCAATATAAATCGTTACGATACAAGCGACAAGGTTACAGTCATACAGCCACAAGTGGGAGGGGATGGGTGATGAGAAGATTAATAGTAATAGTAGTGCAGACTTTGTAAATAGTTGGACAGTGTTGAGGGAATTATTTGTTTAGCAGAGTGATAGCGTTCAGGAAAAAACTGTTCTTGTGTCTAGTTGTTCTGGTGTGCAATGTTCTATAGCATCGTTTTGAGGGAAGGAGTTCAAAAAGTTTGTGTCTGGGATGTGAGGGATCTGTAAAATTTGTTCTTGAGGAGCTCCTGGTTGTTTTTAAGACGTTTGAGTACAGGTAGTTCTTGACATACGACCACAATCGAGCCCCAAAAGTCTGTTCCTCAGTGAAAAATTTGTTAAGTGAGTTTTGCCCCATTTTACAACCTTCCTTGCCACTGTTGCTAAGTGAATCATTGCGGTTGTTAAGTTAGTCACATGGTTGTTAAGTGAATCTGCCTTCCCCATTGACTGTGCTTGCCAGAAGGTCGCAAAAAGAGATCCCCATGGCCCTGGGACACAGCAGCCGTCATAAATACGAATCGGTTGCCAAACGCCTGAATTTTGATCACATGATCGCAGGGACAGTGCAACAGTGTGAAAAAAGGTCATCAGTCACTTTTTCCAGTGCTGTTGTAACTTTTGAGTGGTCACTAAATGAACTGTTGGAAGCCGAAGACTTATCTGTACTATGTAAACTGGCTGTCCATTAAAAAAATTACTGTTGCTTTTATTAAGGAGTTCCTGGCAGTTTATGAGGTAGATTTAGATATAGAATAACAGAGTCGGAAGGGACCTTGGAGATCCTCTAGTCGAACCCCCTGCTTAGATAGGAAACCCTACACCACTTCAGACAAATGGTTATCCAACAGATTTATCTAACAGTTATCCAAGAGATTTGAGTATTATTTTGGTTGGTATGTATGCTTTGTATATTATGCCTTTCAATCTGTTTTTTTGAAGCTTAAATAAAGCTTAAAATCTCTTTATTTACTGGTGTGCTTATTACCTCTGGATCCAAAAGAACCAATCACTTTGGAACCTGAACCTATTTCCCTGATAAATGGGAAAACAAGGACTGAAAAAAACCCAAACTGAAATGCAAGGCCAACTGTCATGCCGCTGGTGGAGACTGACTCTGAGGGAGAGGAGGAATAGCGACAGGGAATGGGAGTGTGGCTCCGGAGGTTGTGGAGGAGGCTGGGGAAGGGCAGAGGCCAGCTGAGCAGTCAGATGAGGACCCAGGTCCATCTCCTCTCCATCCTAGGACATGCAGGAAGAAGTGGATAAGGGAGAGGCGTGGTCTACTGGGCAGGAGAGGGCCTTGATCTTTTTCATGGGCTGCAGCTGTAACAACTGGATAAGAGGACGGACATGAGTATGGGCGAACGCTGGAAACAAAGCTTGGAAATATCTCTAGTTTATGGTTCCACTCTGAATTTGGCATCCTTCCCAGTGTTTGTTCTGTTAGTTGTGGACGTCCTCCAGCCCTTATCTTGTCTGGTTTGTGTTGCTTTTTTCCTTCTTCTTGTAACTGTTTGTGTGGGAGTTTTTTTGTTTTCTGTCAAGGATATTCGGAGCTTGGAAGCAAAGTGAAGGAATAAAAGGCGCTTCACCTGTTTTCTGCGACTGTGTTTGTTTTATATTCCACCCTGGGTCATCACACCAACAGAGAACAGAACTATAACTCAGACAGCATTGTACAGATAATCCTCGACTTACTGCAGTTCATTTAGTGACCATTCAAAGTTGATTTGTGACTGTTTTTCACACTTACGACCATTGCCGCATCCCCATGGTCGCGTGATCAAATTTCAGGCCCTTGGCAACTGGCTTGTATTTATGACACGGTTGCAGTGTGCTGAGGTCATGGGATCCCCTTTTGCGACTTCCTAACAAGTCAATGGGGAAGCCAGATTCACTGAACAACCGTGTGAATAACTTAAGAACTGCAGCAATTCACTTAACAACTGTGTCGGGGAAGGTTGTAAAATGGGGTAAAACCTACTTAACAAGCTTAGCAACAGAAATGTTGGGCTCAATTGTGGTCATGTCGAGGACTACCTATAAGTCAGTCACCCCCCTTCGGGCTGCTCATGAGTGTAAAAATTAGGGGAATTTAAGCCAAGTCTCCAACCTTGGCAACTTTTAAGCCTGGAGATCTTCAACTCCCAGAATTCCCCAGCCAGCAACAGTGCAATTTCACTTCCGTCATATTGTCCTACCGACTCTTTCATAATAGAAAATGATTTAGCAATGCAGTTTAAAGCTCAACTAAACAAAACACAATGCTGCCAACTCTTAAAATTTGGAAACTCGATTGAAAGTACTCTATTAACAATGTTTGATCATTTACCAAAGGCATCAGAAAGGTTGGGGAAAGATTTAATATTGCTTTAGTAAAATTGATTTTCCAAATGTAGTTCTCTTTTTGGTTTAATTGAAAAAAATAAGAGAGAGAAGTCAATTGGTATTTCAGTCCTTTCTACTCACAATCCGAAATTTTCTTATTGCTACTTAATATTTCTTCTGGAATTGATACACCTCTTGTCGTGAAAAGATACATAGAAAGGTCATGTTAAAAATCCATAGTCACTCCACAGTTACATAGTTAAACTCGGTGATATTGCTCCATGAAGTAGATAGGAAAAATCCCATTTTTGGTTACAAGTTTCATTTCCTAATTTTACTATGTTGCTAGGAATAACCAATTCTAGAAAGGAAACAAATCCAATTTAAAGTCCTTTTAAAAAACAAGAAAAAACAGGGGGCACCCGGACTTGAACCAGGGACCTCTTGATCTGCAGTCAAATGCTCTACCGCTGAGCTATACCCCCAGCACATCCTATGTGGCTCCCGGAAGTTTACTCATGTATACTGGTTTGGTTACATATTTATCTACCACAAACAAAATGAGATTTAAGCCTTCCTCCCAAAGTAAACTTCTGCTCTTCCAGGTGTCAGCCCAGAAACAAATTTTAGCATACATATTCATGTTGCAAAGTTTTTGGACCATGGGGAAAAAAAAGGCTGCCAACTCTGACTTTTTAAAGAAGGCATCAGGCAGATTTTTAGGGAAAAGAGGCCATCAAGTGCTCACAGACAATGTCACCAGGTAAGGTATATTTGCTTCCGGGGTCAAAGATAAGACAGGTAGTTCTTGTTTGTTTAGTGACCGTTCAAAGTTACAATGGCACTGAAAAATGTGGTTTACGACTGCTTTTCACAGTTATGACCTTTGCAGCATCCCCATAATCATGTGATCAAAATTCAATCGCTTGCCGTTTCACATTTATGACGGTAGCAGTGTCCTGAGGTTATCGGATCCTCTTTTGAGACCTTCTGACAAGCTAAAAAATAGGGGGAAGCCAGATTCACTTAACAACCAGGTTATTAACTTATGAACTGCAGTGATTCACTTAACAACGGTGGCAAGAAAAGCCGTAAAACGGGGCAAAGCGGACTTAACAGATGCCTCCCTTAGCAACAAAAAAATTTAGGCCCAATTGTGGTTGTAAGTCAAGGAGTACGTCAAGTACTTAAAATCCAAACTATCCTACCTCTAAGAATTTTATTGAAAAGGATTATTCCAACATCCCCTTCTTCTGAAGAAGCTTCTTGCTTGAGAAGCGAAACTTTTGCAAAGAAAAACCAGAAAGTCCAGTAGTTGCCTCTTGAAAAAGCATCTTTGGGACAACCATGACCTGGAGAATGTCCCTAGACATCCCCTCTTCTATGATTCCAGATGTTTCTACAATATATAAAAGATGTGGAGGCTTTGGAAGAAGTTCAGAGAGGAGCAACTAAGATGATCAAAGGCCACGGTTGCGGGAATTGGGTATGGCTAGTCTAGAGGAAAAGAATCAGGGGTGACATGATAGCAATATTCCAATATTTGAGGGGCTGCCACAAAGGAGAGGGGGTCAAATTATTCTCCAAAGCACCAGAGGGCAGGACAAGAAACAATGGATGGAAACTAATCAAGGAGAGAGAAGCAATCGGGAATTAAGGAGAAACTTCCTAACGGTGAGGACAATGAAGCACTGGAACAGCTTTGCCTTCAGAAGCTGTGGGAGCTTCATCACTGGAGGTTTTTAAGAAAAGACTGGGCAGCCACTTGTCTGAAATGGTATAAGGTCTCCTACTTGAGAGCAAGGGGGTTGGACTAGATCAGGGGTTGCCACAACCTTTTGGACCTCCGGGACCACCAAACTCATAATTTTAAATCCCACGGTCCACTAATATGAATTTTGACTGATGGTGACTTGCTGACGTTTTCCCAGGGTCTCTGCAGAAAGCAGCAGAGACCCCGGGAAAATCCCCCCCAAAAAAGTCTGCAGGAAAATTCCCCACCCCATTTTCCTACCAATCAATCATTCTTTATTTGGGATCTCAGGGTACCATCTCCAGCTCCGTTCTCGGGGGAGGGGGGGGGGGGCGGGGGGGGGGGACTTTTGGCTTCGTGCAAGGAAAGCAGCAGAAGCAGCAGAAGTCTTTCTTTCTCTCCCTCAAACTCTGCCAGAAATGAGGCTTTGCATTTTGGAGCAGGAGGCCTTGCAGGGTCCCAAAGACTAATTTCTGGCGGAGTTTGGGGGAGAGAAAGAAAGACTTTTGCTGCTTTCCTTGCGTGCAGCCAAAAGCAGAAGAAGAAAGAAGCGGAAAGAAGCAGCCCGGTGGCCAGGCCAGGCGCATGGGGTGAGTGGGGCAACTTCCCTCCCTCCGTCCTTTCTCCCCTCTCCTCACTACCTTGTGTTGTTCACAATGCAAGCGACACATGCCTTGTGTTCTCATGGGCCGTGTGGGGGGAGCAGTCGTGGGTCCCCGTGCAGCCTGGATTAATTGCTTTGGGGGTGATATTTCTCTGCGGACCACCAAAATTTTCTCGTGCCCACTGGTTGGTGACCACTGGACTAGATGACCTCCAAGGTCCCTTCCAGCTCTATTCTATTCTTCTTCTTTTATCCACCTACAAATAGGAAACTCCAGCTACGGGGAAACTTAAATATAGGTAATCCTTGACTTACAACCATTCCTTTAGCAAATGTTCCAAGTTACAACAGCAGTGTATAGGGACTGACAACTGGTTTTCACACGTATCTTTGTAGCATCTGCAAGCTCATGTGATCAAACTTTGGCTGCTTGGCAACTAGCCTGTATTTACGACGGATGCAAGTATCCAGGATCTTATAATCTCCATTTAGGACCTTCCCAGACAGCTTTCAACAAGTGAAGTCAATGGAGGGAGCTAGTTTCACTTAATGACATGATTCACTTAACAACTGCAGCAATTTGCTGAACAATCCTGGCCAAAAGAAGGTCATGAAATCAAATGCGACTCACTTAAGAACAGCCTTGTTTTGAAATGGAAACTCTGGTCCCAATTCTAGCCGTAAGTCAAGATTACCTGTAATTTAAATAGTTTGTATCACACTTATTCTCATAATCATTACTATTATTCCTTCAAGCTTTTAGTAGAAGTGATTTCTTCCTACATGCCATCCACTGTGTGCCTTCAGGGATTTCAAAATAGAAATTGTTTGGAAAAACAAAACAAAAGGAGGGGGCACCCGGACTTGAACCAGGGACCTCTTGATCTGCAGTCAAATGCTCTACCACTGAGCTATACCCCCAGCACAGTGATGACTCCCTTAATATCTAGTTTTGGATACTGGTTTCGCTGCATAGTTTCCTCCCATAAATTAATGACAAGGCAGGAAGAAGGTGTGTTGGTAGCCCAAAATTTTAAAAAGTCTGGTAGCCATTTCAAGCCTAGCAAACTTCATTACAAGGCAATAAATCTTTGCAAACTGAAGTTCACTTCATCAAATGTGTTCACCGGGCTTAAACTCCTAGGACTTTCCATTAAACATCTCAGGTAACAATTTTGGAACCAAGAAACTTCAGCAGCACGGTTGAGTGGGAGGTTACTGAACTCACACCTATCAAGAGAGGGCTGGGTGTCTCAGAAGGTTTGAACAAACACAATGGGGTTTTAACAAACTTACAGTTGTTACTTGATAGGATACTTGTAATCTCCCCTTCTCCACCCCCCCACCCCCTTTTATTTGCATAACCAGCCAGGCCTCTGGTGGCTTGTCCGTCAACTCTCAAAAGAGTAGGCCTTATAACTAAATCAGCCTGAAAAGGTGCCCTAAACCAGTGTTTTCCAAACTTTAAGATGTGTGAACTTCAACTCCTAGCCAGAGCTAAAACAAAGTTTGAAAAAAGCAAAATGTGCAGGAGTTAAAAGTCAATACATTTTAAAGTTGTCAAGTTTGAAATCTGCACATTCTAAAGTTGTCAAATTTGAAAAACACACTGACTTAATAAATGTACACCTACCAGTTTCCAAATAAGGCATCCAGGATTTCACGATACCTTTTATGGAAGAGAAGACAAATGCTCAGAAAGGGGGACTGGGAGGGCCTTGCCTGCTTGTTTAGGGAGGCACCTTTTAATTTTCTGTCAAATTTTTCCAGCATCTCCTGAGTATCGTGAAGCATAAAACATTTTCCAAGCTTCCGGTCACTCTGGAGAAACAGCATCTCCAAGTCTTTTCAATGTTGAGTCCTCCCTTCATCTGTTTGGTTTAGAACTGGAAGAAATCCAAGATCTCATCCTGATCTGGAAGGACTGCAAACTGCCTCCTTTAATTTAGCCTCAATTATCTTTCTCCCTTGAAGAGGTCTGAGAGAATTAAAATTGCAATTGGAATGGAACAGGAATAGAATAAGAGTTGGAAGGGACCTTGGAGGTCTTCTAGTCCAAAACCCTGCTTAGGCAGAAAATCCTATACCAGTTCAGACAAATGGCTGTCCAATCTCTTCTTAAAAACTTCCAGTGTTGGAACATCCATAACTTCTGGAGGCAAGCTGTTCCAGTGATAATTGTTCTCACTGTCTGGAAATTCCTCCTTATTTCTAAGTTGCTTCTCTCCTTGATTAGTTTCCACCCATTGCTTCTTGTCCTGCCCTCAGGGGCTTTGTAGAATAGCTTGACTCCCTCTTCTTTGTGGCAGCCCCTCAGATATTGGAAGACTGCTATCATGTCTCCCCTAGACCTTCTTTTCATCAAACTAGACATACCCAATTCCTGCAACCGTTCCTTCATACGTTTTAGCCTCCAGTCCCCTAATCATCTTGGTTGCTCTTCTCTGCACTCTTTCTAGAGTCTCAACATCTTTTTTACATCGTGGCGACCAAAACCGGATGCAGGATTTCAAGTGTGGCCTTATCAAGGCATTATGAAGTGGTGTTATTAACACTTCACGTGATCTTGATTCTATCCCTCTGTTTATGCAGCCTAGAACTGCGTTGGCATTTTTGGCCGCTGCAGCACACTGCTGGCTCATATTTAAGTGACTATCCACTGGGACTCTAAAATCCCTCTCAGTTATTAATATTGAGCAAGGTACCACGTATTTTGTACCTGTGCATTTGGTTTTTCTGGTATGATATCCAGTTAAAATACATCTCCCTACCCAACTCCAACCTAGTTTAAATGAACCGCTGTCTTTTAAAATGAAGGAGGCCATTCTTGTTCATCTGCATGGATGGGGAAAATGTTTTTTACAACGCATTCCCTGTGGTTGAAGTTCTTCCAGATTTCACCATCTACCAACCCACAGACCCAAAGATTTAAAGTAGATAGATATTCCTTCTTCCCCAAATCTAGCTGAAACGGTTATCTCTTGATTGGCAAGCAACTAACCTCTATTCCCAAGACAGAGGAATATGGGATAAAAACCTTAGCTTCAGATATGGAATCTGCCAAATATCTATTTTCCACTTCTTGTAACAAAATATCTAGTTTGGGAATATAATACAAATGATTATCTCCCCACCAAAAAAAAAAAAAATTAAAAGAAGGGGGCACCCGGACTTGAACCAGGGACCTCTTGATCTGCAGTCAAATGCTCTACCACTGAGCTATACCCCCAGCACACAGGTAAGCCTCACCTAAGGCCTAGTTTTGGGTGTTGGTTTGACTGGATATTCTGACAGGATTTATGAGTAATTTTAAAATGTTACACCTATAATTCAATAACTTTCCTGGAGCAAAATGTCTGTCTATTATTTTGGGACACAGTCAGGAGGAGAGCCTGTATGGCAACTACATCTACCTCAAACCTTCTAACCTTCGAAAAATGTCCTAACTTTCTATGGATGCACTCTTTACGGGAAGACTGGGATAAGGAGCATTATTTTTTCCCTCAACACCCTTCTTTGGACATAAACAGAAAACTCTGACACTTTAGCATATTAGATTAGATTAACAGAGCTGGAAGGGATCTTGTAGGCCATCTAGTCCAACTCCCTGTCCAAGCAGGAGACCTTGCACCATTTCTGACAGATGGCAGTCCAATCTCTTCTTCAAAGTCTCAAGTGATGAAGCCCCCACAAGGCAAACCAAGTTCCATTGGTTGATTGTTCTCACTGTCAGAAAGTTTTTCCTTATTTCCAGGTTGAATCTCTCCTTGTTCAGTTTCCATCCATTATTCCTTGTCTTGCCTTCGGGTGCTTTAGAAAATAGTTTGACCCCTTCCTCCCTGTGGCAGCCCCTCAAATATTGGAAGATGGCTACCATATCTTCCCTGGTCCTTCTCTTCATAGACTAGTCATGCCCAGTTCCTGTAACCGTTCTTCATATGTTTTAGTTTCCTAAACTACATCTGCAACCAAGATACTGAATAGCAAGCACCATCAAACTAAGGTCTTCCTCAGGGCCTGGAGAATGGCATTTTCCACCTGGTCTTAAGGAAAAAGTACAATGCTTTGATGATGCTACAAGAGGGATTGGAGAGGATTCAACCCCTTGCTCGTGGGGGGAAACCTTTAAATCTTCTCCTGAGTGTCATAAAACACAAAACATCGCCCAGGTTTGTCGCCACTCTGGAGAAAGAGCCGTGAGGAGCAAGTGATCCAAATCTCTTCAACATTGAGAAAACAAATCATCCCTTCATCTTCTCAATATAGAACTGGGAAAAATCCAGGATCTTGCCTTGATCAAGACAGACTTCAGATTGCTTCTAGTTTAGCACCATTTTTCATTCTCTTTGGGAGATTAAGCTGAATTCCAGCAAAATACCCTGTTGAAATACAAGACTTAAAATACAAGACTTCCCGCCTTACTCCAATCTGGTATAAATGATGAACTACCTTATTTAAAAAGAAAGAGACCATTCCTTTTTCTCACACATAGATGGGAAAATATATTTCAAAACACATTAGCTATTGTTTAAACTCTTCAAAGTTTGGCCAACTACCAAACCTTAGATCCAAATAATTTCCCGAAAGCCATCACTCTGCTAAAAAAATAATTCCCTCAACACTGTTCAACTGTTACAAAATCTGCACTACTATTACTGTTAATCTTCTCATCACTCCTTATCACCCATCCCCTCCCACTTGTGACTATAACTTTGTTGCTTGTATCCTCTGTTTCCTAGTATGATTTGATGTTGATTGTACCCTATGACTATCATTAAGGGTTGTACGTTATGATTCTTGATTCTTAACTAATGTTCCTTTTCTTTATGTATACTGAGAGTATTTACACCAAGACAAATTCCTTGTGTGTCCAATCACACTTGGCCAATAAAGTATTCTATTCTATTTAAAATTAGAAAAAAACATTCCATATTCCTCAAAACAGATGTAGCTGAGAGTGGTATCTCTTGATTGGCAAGTAATTGACCTTCACTCCTAACATACAGGAATATAGAATTAAAACCTTAAGTTTTGGATATGGGATATGTCTCCATATTTATTTTCCAGTCATTCTAGTAAAATCTACATATGTAGTTTAGAAATAAAAAAAAATGTAATCCATTTTTTTTTCATAAAGGACTTGAAATTATTCCCATAATCATTACTATTATTCCTTGAAGCTTTCAGTAGAAGTAATTTCTTCCTACATGCCATCCACTGTGTGCCTTCAGGGATTTCAAAATAGAAATTGTTTGGAAAAATAAAACAAAAGAAGGGGGCACCCGGACTTGAACCAGGGACCTCTTGATCTGCAGTCAAATGCTCTACCTCTGAGCTATACCCCCAACACATAGGTAAGCTTCATCTAAGCTCTATTTTGGACACTGGTTTTACTGGAAGTTTTTGTTTCCCAGAAATGAGTAATCACTTTCAAGTGTTACACCTGTAATTTTATAACAAGTTCTCTGGAGTAGAAACGATCCTCTCTCTATAATTCTGGGATACAGTCCAAAATGGCAACAAAATTTTCTCCATGGGACCTTCAAATCTGAAAAAAAAGAATGGTAAAATTCTATGGAAGCTCTCTCTATGTATGGCAGAGGACTCCAAACTTGGCAACTTTAAGACTTGTGGATTTCAATTCCCAGAATTCTGGGAGTTGAAGTCCACAATCTTAAAGTTGTCAGGTTTGGAGATCCCTGCTCTATGGGAAGATAAGGATGGTGATCGCTAAATGTCTATGGAGATTCCCAATCATCCAGGTCATGGTTCAGCTTCAGCTCTGAGCTGAAGAAGCTTCTTTGAATGAGAAGCAAAACGTCTTCAAAGAAAAACCAGAAAGTCCAGTTGCCTCTTGGAAAAAGCCCCTTTGTCTAGCTTCTGCTGATTGATCCCTTAACACTGTCAAACTATTTACTAAGTTTGCATTACTCTTACTATTCCTCTTCTCACCCTTCCTTTCACCCATTTCCTCCTACATATGACTGCATGAATGTAATTTTGTTGCTTGTATCTTTATGATTTTTTATTGACTGTTTACTAATATAATTTAATTTGATTTGACTGCTTATTAATATGTTTCCTAGTATGATTTGATTGCTTATTTGTACCCTTTGACTACTAAGTGTTATACCTATGATTCTTGTTGAATGTATTTTATTTTTTCTTGTGTACACTGAGAGCATATGCACCACAGACAAATTCTTTGTGTGTCCAATCACACTTGGCCAATAAAGAATTCTGTTCAGTTCTGTTCTAATCTCACTGCCGACCGATACACTCCCATAGAGTCGGCCTCCTCGGGGTGCCACCGGCTGGACAGCTGGCGACCCCGAGGATGTGGGCCTTCTCATTGGGGGCACCCTCTCTCTGGAACGAATTACCCCCGGAGATGAGGACCATCCCTGATCTCCTGGCCTTCCGCCGTGCGTTGAAAACTCATTTATTTCAGCAAGCTGGTCTAGCCTAGGGGTTTTTAAATCTTTTAATCTGGTTTTAACTTTCTTAATTCCCTTATTTTTAATCTTTTGAAAGGGCCGATGTATTTAATTCTTTTAATTTTTAAATATTGTATATGTGTTTTATATGTGTATTTTATCTTGGCTGTTCACCGCCCTGAGTCCCTTTGGGAGAGGGGGGCGGTATATAAATTTAAATAAATAAATAAATAATAAATATTCTATTCTATTCTATTGTTGTGAGATTCAAAACATCTCTCATGGTTTCCTGCCACTCTGGAGAAAGGGGCAGTGAGGAACAAGTGGTCCAATTTTCAACATTGAAAAGATGAGTCTGTCAGCCTTGGAAGCCATTTGTTACTTGGAACCTTCGAGGCTGCCACATTCAGTGCCTGGGAATCTGGGAGGGAGGATTTCATAGTGAGGTAGAAGACACAACAATATTATTTCTCAGAGTTAAGGACATGTTGCCTTGCACCTGGAGGGGAGTGACTGGGGGATGTCTCCAGTTGGCATGAAGATTTGATTGGGCCATGTGATGGACTGATGGACGCAAGGGATGGATCTTTGATTTCTCTTTTGGGAAGGGAAAACGCAGAATTCTCAGATTTGGGTTTTCCCAGATGTGCCAAAATGTCAACTTTAAGAAAACCGAACTTTGAGGAACTGTTTGTCTCAAGAGTTTATCGGTTTGGAGTTGGTTAACTGGAACGCTGACAGAGCCTTCTCTTCATCGCCTTTAGAACTGGGAGGAATCTGTGGTCTTGGCTGTATCAGGAAGGACTTCAGAATGCCTCCACTAGGTTTAACATTGATTTCCTTTATCCCTTAGCAGAGGGACTGGCACCAATTTGTGGACTGGCACTGATGAATCACTGCAGTTTGTAAGTTAGTAACCTGGTTGTTAAGTGAATCTGGTTTTCCCCATTGACTTTGCTTGTCAGAAGGTCGCAAAAGGAGATCACATGATCTCAGGACACCTCTGGAGAAAGGAGTAAGGAACAAATAGTCCAAACTGTTTAGGGGGTAAAAAAAAAAAAAACAGGGGGCACCCGGACTTGAACCAGGGACCTCTTGATCTGCAGTCAAATGCTCTACCGCTGAGCTATACCCCCAGCACATAGGTAAGCCTCACCTGGGCTTTAATTTTGAGTACTGGTTTTACTGCATTGTTTCTCTTCCCTAAATTTATGAGTAATTGTTTTCAAATGTTACACCTATAATTCTGCAACCGTTTTCCTGGAGCAGAACAATCTTCCGGGATATAGTCTGGGAGACAGTCTGAATAGCAACATCTTCTAAACTTCAAAAAAAAAATGAAAGAAAGAAAAAGGTCCTAACTTTCAATGGATGCTCTCTCTCTCTGTGGGACGATAAAGATGGTGAGCATCACTTCTGCCAACAATGCCCTTCAGATATACACTGAAAGGCCTGGCGGGTGTTTGCTTAATTACATCTGTAACCAAGATCCTCCTCATCGACAGATGATGCTGTTAACATGGCTCTGCATGACATCCTACAATACCTTGAATCTCCAAATACCTACGCAAGGGTCCTCTTTGTAGACTTCAGTTCAGCATTCAATATCATCATTCCAGACATTCTTCTAACTCAATTAAACCAGCTAGCGGTACCTGAACACACTTGTAAGTGGATCATAAGCTTCCTTACAGACAGGAAGCAGCAGGTGAAGCTAGGCGGAATCACATCTGATACCTGTACAATTAGCAAAGGGGCCCCTCAAGGCTGTGTGCTTTCTCCACTTCTCTTCTCCCTATATACCAATGACTGCATCTGAAACGATCCATCTGTTAAAATATTGAAGTTTGCAGATGACACTTGCCTCATGGTGTAACCGGAACAATCTGGAACTGAACACACTCAAAACTGTAGAAATGGTGGTAGACTTTAGGAGAAACTCTCCCATACTATCATCTCTTACAGATAGACAATACAGTATCAACAGTAGAGACCTTCAAATTTCTAGGTTGTACTATATCACATGACCTAAAATGGACACCTAACATCAAAACCGTCATCAAAAAAGCACAACAAAGAATGTTCTTTCTGCGCCAACTCAGAAAGTTCAAACTGCCCAAGGAGCTGCTGATCCAGTTCTACAGAGGAATTATTGAGTCTATCATCTGCACCTCTAAAACTGTCTGGTTTGGTTCTGCAACCCAACAAGACAGACACAGACTTCAGAGGATAATTAGGACTGCAGAAAAAAAAATTACTACCAGCCTAGCTTCAATTGAGAACCTGTACACTGCACGAGTCATAAAGAGGGCTGTGAAAATATTTAGACCCCTCACATCCCGGACATAAACTGTTTCAACTCCTTCCCTCAAAACGACGCTATAGAACACTGCACACCAAAACAACTAAACAAAAGAACAGTTTTTTTCCTGAATGCCATCACTCTGCTAAACAAATAATTCCCTCAACACTGCCCAACTATTTACAAAGTCTGCACTACTATTACTGTTAATCTTCTCATCACTCCTTATCACCCATCCCTTCCCACTTGTGACTGTATGACTGTAACTTTGTCGCTTGTATTCTTACGATTTTTATGGACTGTTTCCTAGTATGATTTGATTGCTTATTGTACCCTATGACCATCACTAAGTGTTTTACCTTATGATTCTTGACTCTTGATGAATGTATCTTTTCTTTTATGTATACTGAGAGCATTTGCACCAAGACAAATCCTTGTGTGTCCAATCGCACTTGTCCAATAAAAAGAATTCTAATTCTAGGCTACACCCACTTCTTGGGGAAGAAGGAATATATTTCTAATTTAAACTATTTGGATGTAAGGGTTGGGTAGTTGGGTAAAACCTGGAGGACTTCAAAACAACAGGGAATAGAAACAGAATAGAATTCTTTATTGGCCAAGTGTGATTGGACACACAAGGAATTTCTCTTACCATCCACTTTTCACTCATCATCACATCACATGAACCAATCCCAAAGTAAGTTTCTTTTTTTCTTGTGCCACACTCTTTGACCTTGAACTAACAAAAGAATTCTATTTCGTCTACTAAGAGCTACTCAATTAAAATCACCCCCTTCCCACTTTCTCAAGCTATGTGGCAGCGATGAATAAGGATTCCAAAGCTGACACCACTCACAAATGGGAGGCGATGGGCGATAAGGAGTGATGGGAAGATTAGGTGTTGTGAAATTTATTTTCCTATCGACATGGAGAAACTAGAACAGCCTGTTTTATTTTTTTAAAAGAAAGAGGCCCACCATTCATTATAGGCAGTCCTCGACTTATAACCAGACTTGAGGCCAAAATGTCCATTGCTAAGCAAGAGGGCTGTTCAGTGAGCTTTGCCGCCATTTTGTGACCTTTCTTGCCAGAGTTCTTAAGTGAATCACCACAGTTGTTAAGGTAGCAATACGGTAATTAAGGGAATCTGGCTTCTTCCTTGCCTTTGCTTTGCCAGAAGGTCACAAAAGGCCAGTTACCAAGCGGTACCTCATGTGACTGCAGGGATGCTGCAATGGTCACAAGTGTGAAAACAGTCATAAGTCACTTTTTTCAGCGCCACTGTAATTTTGAATGGTCATTAAGTGAATAGATGTAAGTGGAGGACTATCTATATTAGGTGAGGTGCGAAGTCTTATATTTTTTTTAACTGGCCTAGGTATCCCACCAGAATTCACCTTGATTTCTCCAAGGCAGAAAGGAGATGGATGCTAAACTAAAAGAGACAACTTGAAATCCTTCTGGCTCAGGGCAAGATCCTGGAATTTCCCCAGTTCTAAGCGGAGGAGATGAAGGGGATGACTTGTCTTCTCAATGTTGAATAGATTTGAACCACTTTCTTCTTTTCAGACCTTCCTCCAGAGCAGCAGGTGACCTGGGAAATTTTTTTGTGCTTCACATTTTGTGCTTCTTAGGAGAAGCTGGATAAAGTTGCTAGAAGATAAAAAAGTTTCTCCATAAGCAAAGTCTTTTCCATCCCCTCTTTGAGCATCATCAAAGCATTCAAAGAGACGTGGTGATGCAGTAGTTAGAGTGCAGTATTGCAGGCTAACTCTGCCCACTGCCAGCAGTTCGCTCCTGATGGGCTCAAGGTTGACTCAGCCTTTCATCCTTCCAAAGTTGGTAAAATGAGGGCCCAGATTGTTGGGGGCAATAGGCTGATTCTGTAAATCACTTAGAGAGGGCTGTTAAAGTACTGTGAAGTGGTATATAAGTCTTAAGTGCTATTGCTGTTATTTTCTTTACTTAAGACCAGGGTGGAAAATGCCACATCAGGGTTCCAAGTGATAGACCCATAGAAAGCAAAATTCCAAGGCAGATAGATTCTTCAAAGACTAGCTTTATTGGATATATCATATTGGCACAGATCTGGTAAAAAACCGACTCTGAAGGTTCCTGGGATTTTCACCTCATTAAAAGTAAAAGTTTGTCACTTTCTCAAAACAGTCAGTCATATGGTCCAATCACAGCATTGTCTGGTTGCCTGGTGACATCATTCTGCCTTCTTCTGCCCAGGGGTGAGAACGACCTTGGTTCCCAAGAGGAAGTATTTTGCTTTGACTGCAAAATCCCAGCTATCTCAAATACTCCCTCCCTATCCCTTTGTTCCAGTGTGGCAACACTGAAGCTCTCAAGTTGGCTTCGATCAGGTCAGCTTCAGGATGAAAAATGCCATTTTCCAGACACTGATGAATGCCTTACCTTGATTATGTTCACTATTAGAATGGCATCTCTTACTTGGCAAGCAACCAATGTCTACCCGCCCCCCCCATAACGAAGAATGACAAATTAAGACTTTAGTATTAATTTTCCACTTGTTTTGTTGGCATAGAACAGGGGGTCCCCAACCCCTGTTCTGACCCACAGTCTTTCCCAACAAATCAAACACAATCCAAAGGGAACAGAAACCTCTTAATGCTTCTATAAAATGATTAGCTGTTATGAGCACAAGCTTTGCCAAATTGTGCGAGACAGCCAAAAAATAGCAGACAAGAAATAATTTGCAATACAAGAATCTTTAAATACAAACTCAGGATACTGGAATGTCCACGAGGCTGGAGTTTCAAAATGTCTTTGCCTTCTGCAAAGAACGTTTGTTTCAAACCTGGCTTTTATCTGCTTAAAGAAGGGTCCATTACCTTGCAGCCTTACTCCCGAGTCGCCCATGCTGTTGTAGCTGCTCTTGCCTGCGAGTAACCCTGCGCGCACGCGCACTTGGCACAGGCTCCTCAGGAACCTCCTCATCGCTGCTGCCAGCCCCCACAATCTCTAAAGGCAGCAGTCCACTCCCTGATGGTCCTGGCCCCTCATCTGAGTCTTTGCTCTCTTCAGCTATCCGCACCAGTTGCTGGCTAACCACAACAACCCCTGGGAGCTGTAGACTAGCACAGGGCTGCGGCATGCCAAAAACCAGGACACCCAAATAAGCAAAGCCCCATCCATGGGATGCAGGCAGCACGCTAAACCACGCCCCATCCTGTCCATGGAAAAAACCTCTCTCCACGGAACTGGTCCCTAGTGCCCCAAAGGCCTGTAGAGATTCTCAGTCATCCAGGTCATGGTTGTCCCAAAGGTGCTTTTTTCAGGAGGCAACTGGACTTTCTTGTTGTTGTTTTTTTCTCATCCAAGAAGCTTCTTCAGCTCTGACACAATGGTGGGGAAATGGAAAGATTTATATTCCTTGCAGACAGCTGGTCATTTGCATCCTTTTAGGGAGTCGTTGAGGCCACGTGGAGGTTTATCTGTGTCCTCAGGGTCATCTGAGTGGTGCTCCTGGTTCCTGTAGTTTGCTATTTTTCCTCTGGAAATCCATTCCTGCTCCCACATCATTCAAAGGGTGTTCGTCCCAAATTGTATAGCTTAAAAGTCTGTAGAGCTGCTTAGTCATCCAGGTCAGGGTTGTCCCAGAAGTGCTTCAATGACCCTCTAAAACAGGGGTGTCAAACTCAAGGCCCGGCAGCCAGATTCGGCCCACGGGATGCTTAGATCTGGCCCGTGGGGGGCCACTCTGGAAACAATAAAGGACCAGCCTGCAGTGCTTCTGCCAGTGAAAATGGAGCTTGGGAGAGCTGCATGTGGCCCTCCTGAGCTCCGTTTTCGCTGTCAGAGGGTCGCAGCCAAAAACGGAGCTTGGAAACCTATTTTCGCTGGCAGAGCACTTGGGCCACCGCTGACATGAGTGACATCGAGCACAACTACCCTGGCCACCCCAGCCCTCCAAGATCAAACACAACCATGATGCGGCCCTCCATGAAATCCACTTGGACACCCCTGCTCTAAAAAGATTCAAATGACCAGCTGTCTGCAAGGAGCATAAAGCTGACGAAGCTTCTTGGATGAGAATTGAAACGTCTTCAAAGAAAAAAAAACCAGAAAGTCCAGTTGCTTCCTGAGAAAAGCACCTTTGGGATAGTGCCCAAAAGGTTGGGAAGGTAGTCGCTTGACCTAGAAGTTAAACACTCCTTTCCTTCCCCCTCCCCCCTCCAAAAAAAAAAATAAGGGGGCACCCGGACTTGAACCAGGGACCTCTTGATCTGCAGTCAAATGCTCTACCGCTGAGCTATACCCCCACACTTGTTCCTCTCAAACAATCTGGTTAAGGATACTCATTAAGCCACACCCCTTTCCAGCAGCTGCCAGCCAGAAGTGCACTTATGTGAAGTGATCTCTGTTTGACTGGCCACCCACGCAAGTTTTAATTACACTTCATTTTACGCCAGACTCAGCTCGATGAGTCTTTGGATAAGGAGCTCCTCAAACAATGCTCCCAGCTTCAAAGCAATTTGTGTTCAGTGCACATTACAGACCTATTGTCTCTGTTATGATTCCTGCTGGTGATTTGCCAGTGCCGTTTAAGCCTTCACTCTGGATTAGTGCATTGCACTAATAACGAGGACCTCAGTTTTAGGGGTTGGGGCTTCAACCCCATCCTTTGAGGACCGCATAGGGGGTCTATGACAACTCGCCACGGCCTACTTGCCGCAGGATAACTTGCTACAACCAACTCACCGTGACCAACTCAACATGAACAACTCACTGCAGGACAAGAGTTCCACTGGTATCAAAGAAATGGCAGAATGGAATAATGAAAGAAAGGATGTAAAGGGAGGACAGAATATGTGAATGACAAAAAATTTTTAAAAATTATTTTAAATAATTAAATAGAATTGTTAAATTGTCCTGCAGTGAGTTTTCTGACTGTGAGAACCATCAAGCAATGGAACAGCTTTCCTTCAGAAGTTGTGGGAGCTTCATCACTGGAAGCTTCAAGAAGAGACTGGACTGCCATCTGTCAGAAATGGTGTAGGGTCTCCTGCTTGGTGGGAGGTTGGACTAGATCACCTACAAGGTCTCTTCCAACACTACTATTCTATTCTATTCTGTTCTGTTCTTATCCTATCCTAACCTACCCTACCTTATGATTCCATTCCATTCTGTTGTGTTTTGTTCTATTCCTATTTCACTCTACTCTACTCTACTCTACTCTACTCTATTCAGTTGACTGTGGCAAGTTGTCCCATTCTGTCAGTATGTAAGAAATTATGATTTGGGATAGCCATAACAAGTCAGCCAATGGGAACTGTTTGGTGACTAAGAAACAGCACCTATTGTGAGCCATGTCAGACAGCTCGTGGCTTAAAGAGTAACTGGTCTGTATAAATATAGAGCTTCTGTGTTTTCTGAGTTCTGGTGGTTCTGGTTGCTTTTGCTTCTTGTCCTTGTATTTGCCATCACATTGCAAGAGCTGCATGGGTATTGTATACTTGCATCATGTTTTATATTATTGTATATAAACAAGTTTTTTTTCTATAAATGAATCCTGCTGATTTATTTACTTGTGTGCTGGTTGGATTGCTGCAAACTCTTAATACATTCCAGATGTCCCTGGGGGACTTATGGACATTTTTCTCAGGCCACTGTTTGATTACTTTTCATTTTAATGATGGGATAGAGCAAGAATCTCCCCGTTTATATTCTTGAAACCAGCTGAATTTAAAAAAAAATTCAGAGCCTTATCTTGAGACGTTGACATGCTGCAAAGGGGCTGATGGGAGCCACAACTGGCTAAGTTTTTACCACATGCTAAACCATCAACCATCGTTTGGAAACCTAATTGGCTAGCTCACCCAATTTGCTAAAGCACATTCCAAGACATGTTACACAACAGAGCCCCTACCATAAAATAAGGTGATCCTGATGATCTTAAAAATAGGTCAATGCATTCCAAAATGTCCCATATTTTGTTTGTGGGATAATATATCCTGAAAGCCCAAGTGCCAGGATATGTAAAACATGGTTTATTTTCAGCATATTAAATGAATCTAGCAAATTATGATTTATTCTAAAAACATTGGTTAAACTTCTATGGAGATTCTCAGTCATCCAAATAGGACAACCCAAAGTTTTTTTCAAGACGCAACTAAACTTCCTTGTTTTTCTTTGAAGATGTTTCACTTCTCATCCAAGAAGCTTCTTCAGCTTCTCTGACTGGATGGTGGGGAATGGAAGGATTTATACTCCTTGCGGACAGCTGGTCATTTGCATTCTTTTCGAGAGTCCTTGAGGCTACCTGAGGTTTATTTTGAAGATAGAAAACTCCACATTTTGGACAGAGAGGACCGCTAGTTTGAAAGAGGGGTCGAAGAGGTGAACTATGTCGAAATTGAACATGTTCTCTCTCAACAGAGGGGGAGGGATATGACATCATTTATCTCCAGTCTATAACACAGTCCTTTCAACAGAAGGCTCCACACCCATTTGCACCATTCAGGTGACCCTGACAACACAGATAAACCTCCAGGTGGCCTCAAAGACTCTCGAAAAGAATGCAAATAACCAGCTGTCTGCAAGGAACATAAATCTTTCCAGTCCCCACCATCCAGTCAGAGCTGAAGAAGCTTGCTGGATGAGAAGTGAAACGTTTTCAAACAAAAACAAGAAAGTCCAGTTGCCTCTTGGAAAAGCATCTTTGGGATATTGGTTAAACCCGTGATGGCAAACCTGTGGCACCTGGAGCCATCTGTGCGGGCATGCGAGCCCCAGCCAAACTTACCTGCACTGTGCATGTGTTGCACCTCCCAGCTGATTTTTGGCCCATTTGAGGCCGTTTTTGGCCTCTCTAAGGCTCGAGGGAAATACCAAAAGTGCTGAAATGGGCTCGTTTTTTGGCCTCCAAAGGCTGCAGAGGTGTCGCTCAAGCCCCCGGGAGGGCAAAAATGGCCTCCCCTGGGCCCCAGAGGCCCTCCGGAGGCTGAAAATGGGGACTTCCATGGTATTTCCGGAAGGCCCATTTTTCGGCCTCCTGAGGCTACAGAGGCTTCCCTCAAGCCTCAGGGAGGCTGAAAATCAGCTGGGAGGCGTGCGCATGTGCAATGCAGGTAAGGGGGTGCGAGGGGTGTTGTGGGGGCAGGGTGCATTGCCTTCTGGGTGCTGGCACACGAGCGCGAGAGAGAGCGCGCACAATTTTCAGCAGGGGGGCTCGAAAAGGTTAGCCACCCCTGGGTTAAACCATGATTGAATCCCATGTATCAGTTCAATCACTGCCTTCGTCATTCCCTTTTCTTCCCAAAGACCTGATTCTTCCTCCAACAGCCATGACATCTCCACTTCTAGACCCAAGCCATTTTTGTAAAATCCCACACCAGATGTCTCACCTCAATTGTCCCCTCCAGTCGTTGAAATCTTGCTTGGGCAGGACGACAGCTGGGCTTGAGTGAACAACCAGGGGAAGGTGGTTCTCCAAGTAGGCTGTCTGAATCCACCAATCTCTGATCTAGGATGAATTAGGTAAGGTTAGAATATGCGTCGTCAATCAACCGTCAGAATATGCGGGGCAGACGGAAGGTCTATGGCAGAGGTCTCCAAACTTGGCAACTTTAAGACTTGTGGACTTCAACTCCCAGAATTCTCCAGCCAGCATAGTCTACAAATCTTAAAAGTTGCCAAGTTTGGGGACCCCTGGTCTATGGGATGCATAGGCAACTGTTAGAAGACACGGTACATCTGTCATGATGTCGCTGTCAGGATTCCAGCGATCACCCAAATTAAATCACGAGCTTTGAGCCAAAGTTCAAAAAACTTCAAAGAATTCATTAGGAGCGACATACTGGCATGACCTGCATGTAGCCGATTCTGAGACACATAATTCACTGTCACCCTTGACTCTGGTTTTCCCCCCACCCCTCTGGGTGTATCATAATTCATATTCTCCAACAATACATGTCCATAGCCAAGAGTCATCAATCATGTTCTCCAATTAGAGATTTGCACATGGCAGAAACTTCAGTCGCCTAGTTACAATCTCTGCAAAATATGAATGGAATGTACTTTTGGTTCCAAACTGTTGCACTGCTCTTCCAAAGTCCTTCCCCTCCACCCTTCTGTTGGCAATTATAAAACAGGCACAGAAAATGTTTTATGAGTTGACAATCATCACACAAACCCAGATTACAGAATTTGCGTCAGCTGCATCAGGATGCAACACGCAACTGAGGCTGCAATCTGGTCTCTCCCCACCTCCATTGAGGCCTTTGATACACATCCCTGTCCTGATCCTGATTTCTATCTTGTTGCCATTAGACAAAAGGACACATGGGTAGTCCTTGACTTATAACATGACACACGGGTAGTCCTTGACTTACAACAGTTCATTTAGTGACCAAAGTTACAATGGCAATGGGAAAAAAAATGTGACTATTTTTCACACTTACGACCGTTGCAGCATCCCGTTGCAGCAACTGACTCCTATTTATGACAGTTGCCCCACGGTCAATGACCAAATCAGTGAAAATCCAGGTTCACTTAACAGCCGTGTTCTACTGCAGTGATGCACTTAATAACAAGAAAGGCTGTAAAACGGGGCAAAATCCACTGTCTTGTTTAGCAACAGAAATTTTGGGGTCAGTTGCGGTCATACTTTGCTTCTAAAAAGTAAAAAATAATTGAAGCTGCAAAAAAATTTAGAGCCTCTGGAATTGGACAGTTTATATAAGTCTGATAAGTATTTTGGTAAGCTCAAATAGATCAACAGACCCAGGGAAATTCATTATTGCTAATTATATTATTGAAATTACTCCTATTTTATTTTCAATGGTGCAAACATGTTTTTACAGACCAGAATACTGTGCATGTAGACGCACTGGGGACTGACTTACGAAATATGATTTTGCTTTTCTGGTCCTAATGAAAGAAAATTCATTTCTGGTATCAGTGCCTTTCCCGTAAGAAGACAAGAGGTGGGCTTTTATGTCGACAGCCCCATAATTAAGGAATCATTCCTTGTGATTTCTTCCACTCAGGATGGCTCTTAAAAAGTTCTTATTTCCAAAGGGATTAGAGTAGCTCATCTCATTCTGTGCTTGTTTATTGTTTTGGTAATGAGTTTTCAGTTATTTTAATTATAGAGATATTCTGTATCTGTTTGCTGATGTACACCACCTTAAACTGGCCACATGGGGGCAGCCAATAAACGCTGTTAATAGATAATAAAAGCCACAAATATATACAGCAACAAGAAATTTAAAATACGTAAAAAATTTTCAAGCAATGCATAGAACCGTTTTGACAGAGTGTAAGTTTCTGCATCAAGGAATTTATATTTGTAAATTCCAAGGGGGAGGGAAACATGCCATGTTTTGGGGCTTAAAAAATAAAATTTTATACAGCAGCAAAAAGAAGTTATATAAACTGCATCAGCTGAATTTTTGCATTAGTGCCACATCCAGCTAAGATCATTAATAAAGTCGGTCAGGCATGGACTGAACAGTCTACTTTCTCCCTGAAAGGAAAGTCCAGCTTCAGTGGACCAAAACAAGAGAAAGCTTTAATATTTTTCCTCCTGTTAATTATCAGCTTCCCACCGACCCAAAGGGTCATTAAAACAAACGAGGACAATGCGGTGAGCACTGAAGACGAAGTCTAGTAAGATTATGATGTTTGCTTGTTTGCACACTTGGAAGTGTTAGAAATTTGATTGTCTAATTCAAACTAGACATCCTGTGACCCACTAGGTCATTGTTTCAGGGATATTTCCTTATTTAAACAGAGGAGCAGAATGATCACAGCTAGGCAAAAAAGCAGATAGAAGAGTTGGAAGGGACCTTAAAGGTCTTCTAGTCCAACCCCCTGCTTAGGCAGGAAGCCCTATACCATTTCAGACAAATGGTTGTCCAATCTCTTCTTAAAAACTTGCAGTGTTGGAGCATCCACAACTTTTGGAGGCAAGTTGTTCTACTGATTAATTGTTTTAACTATCAGGAAATTTCTCCTTAGTTCTAAGTTGCTTCTCTCCTTGATTAGTTTCCACCCATTGCTTCTTGTCCTGCCCTCAGGTGCTTTGGGAGAATAGCCTGACTCCCTCTTCTTTGTGGCAGCACCTTATTATTGGAACACTGCTATGAGTAGGAGCAACTTTTAACGTTTTTAATGTTTTAATGTTCTAATTGCTGTTTCATGATGTCGTAAGCCGCCCACAGATGCATTCCACAGTGAGGTGGGTGGCATACAAATACAACGCATAAACGAACTTTGGGACTTCCTGCTGGCTTCCCCATTGACTTTCCTTGTGGGAAGCTGGCAGGGAGCACTGAAAATGACGAATGCACGACTGCAGCTTACTATGGTGGTGCAGCAGAGGGGCAGCACCGAAGCAGCCGCAACTTTGCCAAATGCCAATCCCAAGGGAGTCGTGGGTCCTGGATTTTGGGTGTCTTTTATAAGTGAGCCTATCTGAAGTCCGCTGATTCAAAAATTGTTTGCCCTATGATGCCCCGTTTCCCTCAATTGCAGGCTACAATCAGGGTGGATTTGATTTAAATCAAGTCGATTTAAATCCCGATGTAAATCATGATTTATTTATTATTATTTATTTAAATTTATATACCGCCCCCTCTCCCAAAGGGACTCAGGGCGGTGAACAGCCAGAATAAAAATACACATATAAAACACATATACAATATTAAAAATTAAAAGAATTAAATATAATTGGCTCTACAAAGATTAAAACAAGGGGATTAAGAAAGATTAAAAACCAGATTAAAAGATTTTAAAACCCCTAGGCCAGACCGGCTTGCCGGAATAAATAAGTTTTCAGCGCACGACGGAAGGCCAGGAGATCAGGGATGGTCCTCATCTCCGGGGGTAATTCGTTCCAGAGGGAGGGTGCCCCCAATGAGAAGGCCCACATCCTCGGGGTTGCCAGCCGTCCAGCCGGCGGCACCCCAAGGAGGCCGACTCTATGGGAGCGTATCGGTCAGCGGGAGGCCGATAATGGCAGGAGGCGGTCTCACAAGTATCCTGGTCCCGAGCCATGGAGCGCTTTAAAGATAATAACTAAGACCTTGAAGCGCATCCGGAGGGCCACCGGGAGCCAATGCAGCTCACGCAGAAGTGGCGTAACATGGGAGCCCCGAGAAGCCCCCAATACCACCCTCGCGGCTGCACTCTGCACCAGCTGGAGCCTCCGGATGCTCTTCAAAGGCAGCCCCATGTAGAGAGCGTTGGCATAGTCTAGGCAGGAGGAGGTGACCGAGTGAAGCGCATCCCAATCCAGAAAGGGCCGCAACTGGTAGATCCTACGGACCTGACCAAAAGCCCCCCTGGCGATGGCCGCCACGTGGTCTTCCAATGACAGCCGCACATCCAGGAGGACACCCAGATTGCGGGCCCTCTCTGTGGGGGCAAGAGTTCCCCCCCCCCCACAGCCAGCGATGGAACCAGCTGGCTGTATCGGGGTGCCGGGAAGCACAGGCACTCAGTCTTAGATGGGTTGAGCTGAAGCCTGTTCCGCCCCATCCAACACCGCACGGCCTCCAGGCACCAGGTCATCACTTCGACGGCTTCATTGGGGTGGCCCGGGGTAGAGATGTACAGCTGAGTGTCATCAGCATACTGATTGAACTCTACCCCAAAGCCACGGATGATCTCACCCAGCGGCTTCATATAAATGTTGAACAGAAGGGGCGAGAGCACCGACCCCTGAGGTACCCCGCAAACCAGGGGCCTCAGGGCCGACCTCTGCCCCCCTGCCAACACGAATTGCGAGCGGTCAGAGAGGAAGGAGGAGAACCACCGCATAACAGTGCCTCCCACTCCCAACCCCCCCAGCCGCCGCAATAAGATACTGTGATCGACAGTATCGAAAGCCGCCGAGAGATCTAAGAGGACCAGGACAGAGGAATAACCTCTGTCACGGGCCCTCCAGAGATCATCCACCAATGCGACCAATGCCGTCTCCGTGCTGTGTCCGGGCCTGAAGCCCGATTGGCATGGATCCAAATAGACAGCTTCATCCAGATACTGGGGAAACTGTCGTGCCACCACACTCTCAACAACCTTCGCCACAAAACAAAGGTTGGAGACGGGACAATAATTGAATTAATTTGAATCACTAGTAGAAAGGCTTGATTTAAATCAACTCGATTTAAATCATACTTTTTAAAAAGCAACTGTCATCTCTGTCCTGCAGTGTCTCCTCCTCTGACCTGCTGTTGACTCAGCGATTCACTTTAATGGGATGGCTGGTGATGCGTCAGGGATACAACTAGGTGAGGGGCATGGCGGGCAGCAGGTTGAGTGGATGCCCGCTAACAGGCACTGCCATGATGGATCTAAAATGACAGGTGCTCTTTAATTTCATTCTTGCTGGTAGTTAAAATCTTTTAATATTATTATTTGCAAACAAAATGAAGGTTCCCTGTTTAGCTTGCAGGGCTTGGATTCCTTGAATGAGTTTACTACAAATGTAAATATTCCGTAATATTGAAACAGTCTCATGCTACATAACTAAGCTCCGTTTCATACTGAATAAACTAAATTACGAATGTATCTTAAGTAGAAAACTATCTGTATAGACTTTTACTCCAAAAGCATTTTATTAAAATAAATTGGATAAAAATTTTTTAAAAAAATCAATTTAAATTAAAAAATTCTATTGTTTTGCTTTTTTCAAAAAAATCAATTTTTTAATCCACCCTGGTTACAATCAGTGGATACACAAGGATTTTAATAGTATATAGCCGTGATGGCGAACCTGTGGCATGCAGAGCCATTTGTGCCAGCACACAAGCCGCAGGCAAACTTACCTTATCAGCTGGGAAGCAAGTGCAAACTTGCATATGCACGTGCTTCCCAGCTGATTTTCGGCCGGTTTGAGGCCTTTTTCGGCCTCCCAGGCTTGACGAAAGCCTCTGCAGCCTGAAAAATAGGCCTGCTTCATCACTTCCTGTAGTTCTGGAAATCCTGGAAGTGACGAAACGGGCCTATTTTTTAGGCTGCAGAAGCTTTCGACAAGCCTGGGAGGCCGAAAAAGGCCTCAAACAGGCCGAAAATCAGCTGGGAGGCGCAGTGCAGGTAAGGGGGTGGGGGACTGCGTGCACATGCACAGGGGGAGGGCGCACATTGCCTTCTGGGTGCTGGCATATGAGCGCGCAAGCACACACACAAAATTTGGCACAGGAAGGTTAGCCACCACTGGTATATAATGTCAGAGTATATTCATGAACGGAACAGAGCTTAGTAACAAAGTCAGCCAATGAATAGGTATGGCAACAGACCAGCCAATGGGAGCTGAATTGGAAAGTGAAACTAGATTCGCCTGGGTGTGGCTCTAGTCTCCGCTCTGAGCTCTGAAGCTGCTGCTTCAGCAAATTGTTGGAAGAATCTACTATTGGTATTGTAAACTTTACTTCAAATGTTATTATGTATATAAAGAAGTTAATGAATCCTGCTGAATCAGTCATCTGTGTGAGCTTTCTGGATTTGAATTTCTGCTGCAAAATCTAACATAGAGTTTTGGCAGCCTTCCCCTGCTTAATGCCCTCAGATGTGCAAAGATTGGTCCAATACATCTGGAGGTCACCAGGTACTGTGGGAAGATCCGACCAAATCCAGCGCAAACTACAATGATTCTTAGGTTATGCAGTGAATCCCACGCAGTGAAACATCGTGCAAACACTGCCATTGTGTACCTGGGGTGCAACATCGGGTGCAAGTATCTGAGTTGTAATTTTTGCACAACGACCCTTGTCACATCCATTTTATCTGTTCTCCTCTTGCCCCCAGCGAAGGCTCCTAAGTAGGCCCTAGATTGATCATTACGAACTTGACATCCACTTGGTGGCTCATTTCTGTGACGAGATAAGGACAGAGGCAAGCTCTTGAGTTCCCATACCATCGAATGAGCAACTTGGGGCAGTAGTGTGCCCAGTAGTAGTTCCCTCACCACTTTTCCCATTAACATGAACAAACCCTTAAGATTTTTGCATTTTTTTTTTGAGATAAAGAATTAAAGAATGTAAGAAACCAATCAGGGCATCAAGGACCACAAACTTTTCTGATGACACGGTGACATTACTGGAGAGACAAAAGTGTTATTTTTTTAAGCGAAAAGAAACAAGAAACAAAGCAACCAACATTAACCCAGAGAACCGTGGTGGCGCAGTGGTTAATTAGCATGCAGTATTGTATGCTTAATTCTGCTGACTGCCAGCAGTTCAACTCTCTCTGGCTCAAGGTTGACTCAGCCTTCCATCCTTCCGAGGTCGGTGAAATGAGGACTCAGATTGTTGCAGGCAAATATGCTGACTTTGTAAACCGCTTAGAGAGGGCTGTAAAAGGGCCGTGAAGCAGTATATCAATCTGCTGTTGCTATTCCTATTATCTATGGGTTTCAGAATCATAAGAACGGGAAAAGGGGTGTTAGCAAATGGTGTGAACCAGCAATGATGGTTCGAAGCTTCCTTATCAAGGCAGAAAGGCAAGTCTGGACTTGTCCTTGATTTAGCTTTTGTGGCTTCTTTGGGAACATTTAGTTCACAGGTTGTAGAATTTGGGAGGGCTGCAGTTGCAGTGACAGCAAAGAGCCGTTCCAAGAAAGCAAAAGGAGAACAGATGTTGTATCACCACCATGCAGTTGGTCTCCATGAGTCAGAATTTGCAACCTACCCATAATGCCTATCTATAGGGACGTGGTGGCTCAGTGGCTAAGATGCTGAGTTTGTCGATCAGAAAGGTCGGCAATTTGGCGGTTCAAATCCCTAGCGCTGCGTAACGGAGTGAACTCCCATTACTTGTCCTAGCTTCTGCCAACCTAGCAGTTCAAAAGCATGTAAAAAATGCAAGTAGAAAAATAGGAACCACTCTGGTGGGAAGGTAACAACGTTTTGTGCGCCTTTGGCATTTAGTCATGCCGGCCACATGACCAGGGAGATGTCTTCAGACAGCGTTGGCTCTTCGGCTTTGCAAGGGAGATATACACCATCCCCTAGAGCCAGAAATGACTAGCATGTATGTGCGAGGGGAACCATTACCTTTGCTAGTGCTATAGGAACAAGAATTGGATAGGAATCCCTATCAACATAGTAATACCACTTAGATTTTTATAACCCTTTATAGTGCGTTATAACTATGGTCCTCAACTTTTGCAGGGGAGAAGAGAGGAACTGAATCATCACTCATGTGAGTCAAGCTGCATGCACATGTGTACTGGCCTGCTGCTCGTGTGCACATTGGCATGCCTCTCACACAGCCCGGGTTGCAAATAGGCCATGGGCCAGTAGTGAGCCGCAGCCTGGCAGTTGGGGACCACTTCTTTACAGCACTCTCCGGGCAGTTCACAATATTAGTGTCAAGGTTCTAATGGATGCCCTAATTAATTCATGCGCCTCGAGCCAAATGTCAAAAGAAAACCAATTATTTATTAGGAGCAACATGGCGGCCTTTTTCCCAAGTGCAGTTGGCTCTGCCCTATGTAATTTACTGCCCACCTATGACTCTGTTTCCCCCCTCCTCCCAGGGAGTGTCATAAATCACATTCTCCAACTGAGCACTTTTGGGGGCTGTAGAAAACACACCCCTCCGGGTGACTCTGGTAACCTGGGACACAATCTGGAGAAAAGTATGCGTGGAATGTGCTTCTGGTCATAGCAACCAAACTGCTCCAACAGATCTCCACCCTCCTTTTTATGGCAATTTGAGAGCAGGCCTTGAATGCTTTACGAGTTGACAATCAGTATATTGGCCCCAAGAATCTGGATCCTCATTTTACCCTCTTCAGGATGGCAGGCTGAGTCAACCTCGAGCTCGGTCAGGATTGAACTCCAGGCTGCAGGCTGTGGGTAAAGTTTGCCTGCAGTACTGCATTCTAGCCACTGCATCCCCAGGGCTCCGCAGTTTCCCCCCTGCCCTCCAGAGTCCCCTTCCTTACCCAGTTCTCCATGCGGGCAGCCCTGCATTTCAGCCGCACCTGCAGCCGCTCGCCTTCTCCGCCTGGGGCCTCAAAAGCTGCCACCAGCTGCCGCGTCTGCTCCAGGTCTTTGGGGTTCACCAGGGGCTCCAGGGAGCGCAGGTATTGGGTCATGGTGTGAGCCAACAATGGCACAGGTTGGCGGGGGAGGGCAAAGGAGGAGGCATTTCGGTAGTGGAATACCTGGAAAGTCAAAAAAGAGGCAAGAGAGAACTTGGCATATTTGCTTAGTCAGCACTTTTTCTTCCTTCCTCCAATCAACCTCTTGGAGCTGGGTTCTCATAACCCAGCGATCCAAACCCACAAAACCCAATACACGTAGTTCTTGACTTACCACCATTCATTCAGTAACCGCTTTGAAGTTAAAAAGAAAAATGACCTACAATCATTGTTCATGCTTATGACTGTTGCAGCATTCCCATGGTCACCTGATCAAAATTCAGAAGGTGGGCAACTGGCCCGTATTTACTGTTGCTTGCGCCGTCCTGCAGTTATGTGACCGCATTTTACGATCTTTATAATGCACCAAAGACAAATTCCTTGTGTGTCCAATCTCAGTTGGCCAATAAAGAATTCTATTCTATTCTATTCTATTCTACTCTACTCTACCTCTACTCTACTCTTACTCTACTTTTTTTCGCTGGAAACTGGTGTTTATGTCTGGTTTCTGGCAAAAAAAATGTCCCATAGCAAACAATGGATTTGCTTAACAACTGTGTGGATGGATTTGCTGGATTTGCTTAACAACTTAACACTTAATGACCACCACAAAAAGGACTATAAAATCATTGCTTAACAACTGTCTCAGCAAAGCCTTAACATGGTCATGCAGTGATCTGCTCAATGACTGTCACACCTTACGACCAAAACTGACCAGGCTCAGTTATGGTCATAAGTCAAGGACTACCTGCATGGACTATCCTGCACCCATTTGTGTAAGCCAAGGGTTCCCAACCTGAGGGCCAGAGAATCACAGTTATAGTAATAGCTGTAGTAATAGAATCTTCCCAAGCCTCAACCTGCTTCCACCTCCCTCAATTTATCCTAATGTGAACTTGGGAGGGGTTTCTCTGAAATGTTTACTCACCTTACATTCTTATCTGACTTTAGATGTGCTTAGCAGCTCAATCCTTCTGTTGTTCAAGGTTGTTCTCTATGCTCTCTCACTCTCTTTCCAGATATTTTCTGTATACAACTTTCTTTCTAGGCATCAGTTCTTTAAAATGATTGCCTCATCTACCTTGCCCTGAACTACCATTTTGAAGAGCATAAGAGACGGCCTGGAGAAAGAGGCATCATTAAATAAGGCCCACGATGCAGCCATCTTGACAAAATGGATAGGGTTCACGGTTGATCTAGAGCAGGGGTCTTCAAACTTGACAGTTTTCAGACTTGTGGACTTCAACTCCCAGAATTCCTCCCCCAGTCATGTTAGCTTGGGAATTCTGGGAGTTGAAGTCCACAAGTCTTAAACTTGCCAAGTTTGAAGTCCCTTGATCTCGGGGTTTGGAGTGGTACCACCCCATGAACACCTGTATCCTAACTAGACTTTCCCACAGGTTAATGATGGAAGAAAAGTCACATAAGCATGGGAAAATAATGGCTCCTCTGCAGGGAGAAAGGGAAACATTTGTAATTTTTTAACATGTAACTGTTTAAACTCTTCAGGCATTAGATACTATGCTATCATAACTGCCCAATATACAATTAATAAATTAGTTATGTGCTGTGAGGCACAAATAAACACTCGAATTTTAAAGAAGAGATTGGACAATGATTTGTTTGAAATGGGCTTTCTGCCTAGGCAGGGGGTTGGACTAGAAGACCTCCAAGGTCCCTTCCAACTTTGTTATTATTCTATTCTATTCTATTTTTTTCTATTCTATTCTGTTTTCCATTCTATTCTTTATTCAATAAAGAATAGAATAAGACAGAGAATAGAACAGTCTTCTATTCTATTCTATTCCTTATTCAATAGACGGGAATAGAGAATAGAACAGTGTTCTGCTCTATTTTATTCTATTCTTCTATTCTATTCTATTCTATTCACTATTCAATAACTAGAATAAACAGAGCAGTGTTCTGTTCTGTCTATTCTATTCTATTCTATTCTGTTCTATATTCTGTTCTATTCTCTATTCAACAGAGACTAGAAAAGAGAATACAACAGTGTTCTGTCCTGTCTATTCTATTCTTCTATTCTATTCTATTTGTTTTGTTTCCTCAAATGAGATTTCCAATGATATAATACAAACTAAACACTAAACTACCGGGTACATCTTTATATTCCACCTTGCTATGAAGGTGGGTCTAACCAGTAAGGTAATTTCTGATTTGCTAGCTAGCTCTAAGACATCAGAGAAAGAACACTGGCTTTGATTGGGCAAAATAAAAGTCACTCTGCTCGAAGAGGTTGGCTCTGATCTACCTTCCACCTTTTGTAAAACAGAGAAGCACTCCAAGGAAGGACGAGGAAAGAGGTCCCTGCCTATCAACATCTTCAAAGAAGGTCCTGATGACATTTCTCCAATTATATTCTGGTCAATGAACCTCCATCATGTTTGGGAATCCAACATCTTAATTCAAGGAGGTAAAAATTGTTTATTTAAACAGATACTGATTTTTTGTAAAAACCATCCTTTCCCTTGTTCCTGTATTTCCCCAATAAACTTTTTTTTTTTAATCTAGAATTTGGCTCCTTTGGTTTAGTGAGGGGATTTCTCATTAATGGGTGGCTAATGGATTAACATAATATGTGGACTCAACAAAGTTCAATAAACCATGGTTAAAACCATGGCTTAGTGCACAACACAAGAATCTAGCCTACGACTTCAACTATCCTTAACTAAAAATTTATTACGTGTTTTCTTAATGTGGGGGAAAGATCCTTAAAAAAATGCTTGTACACAGAGGCAGAGATCTCTCTTACAACACACATAGGACATAAATTACTATATCTTAGTTTTATCTATTAAAGTTGTACACCTCCCAAGTCTCAACGACTAGAAACAACTAGAATTTCAAAGACTTAAGATAATCAGCTCCTTCCCACCAGCCTATCTCCCAAAACTTGGTTTCCTGTATCTGTCCACATCCCAGACACAAAATAAAGAGGGTATCGCTGCTTATTTATCAGATTCTAGTTTGGTTATAAGCAGGAAAATTTGAATGAAAAAGATCTGATGGTGAAGGCCGAAAGAATTCAGAAAAAGAGGCCCTTCTGCGTCCATTAAGGAAAACGTAACAAATATTTGACTAACCCATGGTAGTTTTATGCCGGTTATCTGACTCCTATCCCCCGGCATTCGTTTTTTTCCCCCCCAGCAAATCTCATCTAAAGAGATCTCCAGCAGCAAACCTGTATTTAAACGGGTTTTCATCTGCTTCCTCGAAAGGTAACTAACCCACGATTGAATACAAGCAAGGCACGGCGATATACCACCCTATTAGAATTGCATTTTTATAATTTATTTATCATAATGCCACAATACATTATTTATAAATAATTTATATTATAATGTAATGGTTAGAATAATCGATAAGTAATACCGCGATTTATTAATGCACACCGGGGAGAACCGAGATCAAACTTCGCCCTTCCAAAACCGCGCGGGGAAATCAAAGGCTGCTTATACCATAATCGAAGGCCGATGGCATTAAACGCGCTTAATTTTATAAAAATAAAACGGGAGCTACCACCACCTACGTGGAGGGAGAGGGGTGTAGGAAACACTTCTCTTCCCCACGCAGTGGACAAAGCCAGCCAGCCTGCCTGCCATCTGGATCCTCGGAGGTTTCGCGCTTAAGTAAAGCGAAATGGGGGGGGGGGGTGACTGCATTGCATTGCACTGCACTGCACTGCACTGCACGCAAAGCCTCTTGCACGCGATCCCGGCTGCTTTTGCACGGGATCGCTTTCCAGGATGGTTTGCAATACGACTCCATTTTCCCCTTAAACCCCTTCCTTTCCCCCCCTCCGCCCCAATTTCAGGGTCGACCCCCCCCCCTCCCCGCCTCCATGGGCAAGTGTTGCCTTCTGCACGTCCGCGCGCATGGATGGCAGCTAGCCGCGCGCGGGTGGCAATTGTTGCAAAAACAACCCCGCCTTAACTTTTGCACGCTCTCGCTCTGCTAAATAACCTTCGGCAACAAAAGAGAAGGGGCGGCGGCGAGGTTTTTTTTTTTTACTGACCGTAGGCGCCGAGAGGTTGCTCTGGCCGCAGCCCCAAGGCCGCCACAACGCCCTCCACCTTCCCATTGCAGGAATCCCATGCGCTCTCCTGAAAGCCCAGGCTTTGGGAAGTTGCGAGGGGGGTGGGCGGCGAGGAAAGCGGAATCCCAGCTGACCCGGTTGCGAACGTGTGTCACTTCCTGCAAAAGGGGAGGAAACTGCAAGCCGGGGAGGGGAGGGTGCCTCCCTCGCTCTGTGTTCCCCCACCCCAATTGCGGTCCGCCCTGGAAAAGCAATCGGAGTTTATTAGAAGAATAGCAGAATAATAGAATAACTTGATTGCCCCTTTAAATGTACGCATAGGGGTAGATTAAAATGAAATTTCGTTGCATACAGCTCTCAAAGGGTCACCATTTCCACTATACAGAATCGAATAGAAATGAAATAGAATAGAATAGAATCATAGGATAGGATATGTAGGATAGGATAGGATAGGATAAGAGTAAGAATGGAATGGAATAGAATTTAGAAGAGAAGAGTTGGGATGGATCTTGTTGGTCATCTAGTCCAACCCTTCTGAAGCAGGAGACCCTATAGCAGTAATGGCGAACCTTTTCTGTGCCGAAAGCACATGCATGCACCCACAATGCAATGCGCCCCGCCCCCCATGCATGCACATGCAACCCCCCCCCTTACCTGCGCTGTGCATGTGTGTGCCTCCCATCTGATTTTCGGCTTGTTTGAGGCCTTTTTCGCCCCACCTGGGGCTCGAAGGAAGCCTCTGCAGCCTTTGGAGGCCGAAAAATGGGTCCATTTCAGCACTTTCAGTTTCGGCACTTCTGGTATTTCCAGAAGGCCTGTTTTTCAGCCTCCAAAGGCTGCAGAGGCTTCCCTCGAGCCCCAGGGAGGGCAAAAAAGGCCTCAAAACGGCCCAATAATCACCTGGGAGTCACCCATGCGCAATCACGTGCCATGGGTTCGCCATCACAGCCCGGTAGCATTTCTGACAGATGGCTGTCCAATCTCAAAAGTTTCCAGTGATGAAGATTCCACAACTTCTGAAGGCAGAGCTGTTCCAGAATACAATATTGTCACTTTGAATGTACATAAACCGACATAGATTAAAATGAAATTTTGTTGCATACAGCTCTGAAAGGATCACCACCTCCAGTATACACTACATAAACATGACAAAAATATAAATAAATAAATTATGCATATACACACATACCCACTTATATGACACAGAAACAACACATCATTATTCTCAGCTTTAAATAGAGGAAGGAGAAGCTCAATAGCCAGGAGATATCACAAGTATTTAGTAGCTGCAGGCAGAAAATAAAGGGGTTGCAATAATCAGAATAGCGCTGGAAGAGTCCTTGGAGGTCTTCTAGTCCAGGGGTCACCAACCTTTTGGATCTCAGGGACCACCAAACTCATAATTTTAGATCCCAGAGGCCACTAACCAGTTCTGTGGGCACTGCCTAATTTGTGGGTGTGGTTTGGTGGTCCTGTGACTGGCTGGGCATGGCTTGTATGTAAATATTATAATCACAGATTCATTCAGAGATCTAACTATCTGCCATCGGCTAGCTCAGTCTGTCACATAAAATTTGCTTGCAAGCAAACTCACAAAATTAATTCACAACACATCATGTATGTAAATATTGAATTTTTTATTAAAAAGAGCAGCTTTTACCCAAAATCAGGCAAAGCAGGCAGGCAGATTGAGTTGCTCACAGAATCATTCAGTGATCTATCTGCCATCAACTAGCTCAGTCTCTCAAATTTGCTTGCTGTGAGTCTGCACTGAATAATAGAACCTTCAGTCCTACGGGGGTTCAGCTGTGCTTAAAAGCAGAGCCGAAGATCTAAAGGCTAGCTAGAAAGCAAGAAATCCAACCATTTTCTGCTTTCTAGCTAATCTAAAACATCCGGCATAACAGAACAGCTGATGGTTGGAAGAAGAAAAAAAAAAAGGAAAAATAGCAACTTAGCAGGCAAATTTGCCGGGTAAGGAGTGAGAGGGCGGGGAGGGTTCTCACGGGCCTTGTGTTTCTGCGCAGCCTGGATTAATTGCTTAGTGGGGTGCTCTGGGGGTGAGATTTCTCTGCAGCCCACCAAAATTTTTTCATGACCCACCAGTAGGCTGCAGCCCACCAGTTGGCGACCGCTGTTCTAGTCCAACTTCTATTCAAGCAGGAGATCCTTTACAGTGTCATTTTGAGGGAAGGCGTTTATATACAGTTTATGTCTGGGATGTGAGGGATCTGTAAATATTTTCACAACTCTCTTTCTGACTCAATATTAAAATCCCATCAAACGATTATGACAGGAGGTAGTAGTAGTGATGGCCTCAATTCTACTTTTTAATATGGTAAATATTGATAAATATAACACATATAAACAAAAGCTGATTTGGGGTCTTCCATGATTTTTAAAAGTGGGAAGAGGCCCTGAAGAAAAAATAGTTAAAGAAATACTTCATGAAGACATAATGGTTTAGAGCCCTCATAATTTATTGAACAAGATATAGTGGCTTGATATCCATTTAGTATAATTTATTGACAAAAGCATCATGTTAAGAGATATACAGTGGTTATAGTCAGGGGTGGGATTCTACCAGTTCGCACCTATTTGCTAGAACTGGTTGTTAACATTCTAAGCAGTTCGGAGAACCGGTTGTTAGAAGAAATTACTGGCCTAATCCTGTAAAGAAGGCAGGAAGGAAACATTCTGGTGTTGCCTACAGAAACTGCCTCTCCATTAACCCTTATTACATTCTTGGCAGGACTAGACTTCCTGTCTCAGGAACAAATCTGGAGGTTATTTCTCTCCTTTGCTTGTGTGGAATGACCATTCCAAGTTACAATGGCACTGAAAATAGTGACTTGTGATTATTTTTCACACTTACGACTGTTGCAGCATCCCCACAGTCATGAGAGACCAGGCAAGGAGATGCATCTCAATGTGAGTGATGTTGAGTTGGCCACGCCCAGCCAGTCACATGACCAGCAAGTCACACCCACCAACTAAGCCACGCCCACAGAACTGGTTGTTAAAGAATTTGAATCCCACCCCTGGTTATAGTTGTCACACATTGCTTTAAGCCACATTGTATTAAGCCAGAAACAGTTGTTTACAGCTCTCTGTGGCCGGATTCAGAGGTTGTAGTTAGCTTCAGTTGTATATCATGTTATGTAAATTCAGTTTATTCTGAATAAATGCTATTAAAAATTGTCCCAGGGCAGGAGAAATCTAAGGTTTCCTTTTGCTGCTGTTAAAACATAGCTAAATGTTTAATAGATATCCTGTGTCAGAGGAACTAGATTTTTGTTTTAATCTGGTAATATAAAAATATTTCCTTAGACTTTCAGAGGCTGACAAATCCATTGCTAAACATCTTTCATTTTATAGAAACAATATATGACTCAAATGGAAAACCAGAATCAACATGCATTTCTTGCTGGGCCTGCCTTGAAAAATTTATTGGCCTAGCTTAGAGATAATAAAAACTTAGGAGAAAATTTCTCTCTCCCCCTCCCTCCCTCCTTCTCTCTCCCTCCCACTCTCTTCCTCCCTCTCTCCTTTCCTCTCTCTCTGTCTATTTTTCTTTCCCTCCCTTTCTCTCTCTCTTTCCTTCCCTCTCTCTTTCTCTCTCCCTCACCCTCCCTTTCTCTCTCCTTCTTTTCTTTTCCTCCCTCTTTCTTTCCTTCCTTCTCCCATCAGCCCTCCTACCCCCTCCCTCTTCCTTTCCTTCCCTCCCTCTTCATCTTTCCCACCCTCCCTCCCTCCTTCTCTCTCCCTCCCCCTCCCTCTTTGTCCCTCCTCTTTTCTTTTCCTCCCTCTCTTCCTCCCCCTCATTCCCTCCCTCTCCTCCTCTCTCCCTCCCTTCTCTCTCTCCATCCTTCCCACCCACCCACCCTCCCTCCTTCTCTCCCTCCCTCCCATTCTCCCTCTTTCCCCCCTCTCTCTTCCTCCCTCCCTCTCCCTCCATCCCTCCTTCTCCCTCCCTTTTTTCCCCTCTCTTCCTCCCCCCCCTTCTCTCGTTCAACCTGCTGATGTCTGAAAAACAGGGCCATTAAAAAGAAGCAGCGAAGAATTGCTGCAGGAACTCTGCAGTATTGCAAAACTCATAAGTCTCTGTTCCTTGACAGCTGGAAACCCTGAAAAAAAAAACGGTTGTCTGGAAAGTACAGGTGCCACTTGGCAGATCACCATTCCCAGCCCTGAGGACTTAGAACCATTCCGGGTTTTCTTGGTGTTGCTGTTTGGGTTCAGAAGGTCAGGGTATTGAATAACCTGGCCAACCAATAGCCACAGGGGGGTGGGGGCTGATGTTATTTCTGGGAGTTGTGAAATGTAAACCCTGTGCAAGTCACATGGCCTCTCAGGATTAGATTCTCTCCCTAGGATACTTGGGATAAGGAGGCTGTCTTCTGGAAGGGAGAAGAGATCCTGTCTTGAGATGCTGGCTAAATAAATGCAGGGAATGGCATTGGAAGGAGAAATGTTCCCCAGAGCATCGTGCTGGGGCCAGAGTGATCCATCTAGAGGTGTGCAAAAGCCGGCTGCCCTTCATTGTTCATGCACACATTGTATTGGGAATAGGTGTAAAAGACGGTGAAGATATTGGACCAGGAGTGGAGAGACCCAGGTTCTAGGTGCCCCTTAGGCTACAGAAGTTCTCTTGGGGTCTCTAGGACGATTCTTCCTTCTCAGCTTGGTTCTAGTGGTGAAAATGTTGGGCTGGCAAGAGGGAGATGCAGGTTCTAGATCTTCCTTTAACCCAGTAACCCTTGAGGACTCTGGGCCAGATCGTTCCTGTCAGCCTGGTCTTGTGGTGAAGACCCGGGTTCTAGGTTCCCCTTCAGCCAAAGAGGCTCCCTTAAGGACCCAGGGACAGTTCCTCCTGCTCAGCCTGGTTTTGGGGTGAAAATATTGGGCTGGTACCAACAGACCCAGTTTCTAGATCCCTCTCCAACCAGAGAAGCTGCCTTGAGGATTCTGGGATAGTTTCTCCTTCTCAGCCTGGTCTATGAAAATGATGGGCTGGGCATCAGGAGACCCAGGTTCTAGGTCCCCCTTCAATCACAAAAGCTCTCTTAGGGACTCTAGGCTACTGCCTTCTCCCCAGATCAAAAGCCGACAGACAATGCCAGAAACCAAATTCAGCTGTTTATATTAACACAATTGAAAAAGTCCAGAAATATTTCACAAATAGAGTTCTTCGCTCCTCTACTCATTGCAGAATACCTTATGCCACCAGACTTGAAACTCTAGACCTAGAAAACCTAGAACTACGCCGCCTTTGGTCCGATCTAAGTATAGTATATAAAATCATACATTGCAATGTCCTACCTATCAATGAATACTTCAGTTTGAACCATAACAACACAAGAGCAAACAGTAGATACAAACTCAAGGTTAATCGCACCAAACTAGATTGCAGGAAATACGACTTCAGCAAGAGTGGTCAATGTCTGGAATATTCTACCTGACTCTGTGGTTTTTTCCCCAAACCCCAAAAACTTTAACCTTACACTGTTTATTATTGACCTCACCCCTTTCCTAAGAGGCCTGTAGGGGGCGTGCATAAGCGCACCAATCGTGTCTACCATCCCTGTCCTATTGTGTTTTGTTTATTTTTCTTTTATTTATTTATTTATTCGTACTTCTATACCGCTCCCTCTCCCAAAAAGGGACTCAAGGCGGTGTACACTCAACAAACAAGGTAATACAGAAAACAGAAGCGAAAACAGGTAAATAATCAAGATGGCCAAGAATCACCCCTATAAAATTACAAAATATAAACCCCAATGATCTTATTTGGCTAGACCGGCTTGTTTGAACAGCAAGGTCTTAACTGCGCGCCGGAAGGTTAGGATGTCTGACATGGCTCGTATATCCGGGGGGAGACAATTCCAGAGGGATGGGGCTCCCACAGAGAAAGCTCGTAGTCTCGGGGCTGCTAGACGACAGCGATCCAGTGGTGGTACCCCGAGCAAGGCAACTCTGTGGGAGCGTACTGGGCGGCGGGAGGTTGTTGGTGGCAGCAGGCGATCCCATAAGTATCCAGGTCCCGAGCCATGGAGCACTTTGAAAACTGTAAGTACCACCTTGAAACGAATCCGGAAGGCCACAGGAAGCCAGTGCAGCCAGCGGAGAAGAGGAGTTATGTGGGCGTCCCGAGGGGCGCCCAAGATCATCCGTGCGGCTGCATTCTGAACTAACTGTAACCTTCGGAGACTTTTCAAGGGGAGCCCCATGTAGAGAGCATTACAGTAGTCCAAGCGGGAGATGACGAGGGCAGAGGTGACTGTGCGAAGTGCGTCCAGATCCAGAAAGGGTCGCAATTGGTAGATAAGACGAATTTGATAAAAAGCACTCCTGGTGGCGGCCGCAATCTGATCATCCAAGGATAGCCGCACGTCCAGGAGTACACCCAAGTTGCGTGCCCTTTCCACAGGGGATAATGTCTCTCCTCCTATGGTCAGCGATGGAATAAGCTGACTGAATCTGGGGGCAGGAAACCACAGCCACTCGGTTTTGGTCGGGTTGAGACGAAGTCTGTTATGACCCATCCAACTCTGTACGGCCTCCAGGCACCGGGTCAGCACTAAGACGGCTTCGTTGGGGTGGTCAGGGGTGGAGATGTACAGCTGAGTATCATCAGCATACTGGTGGAATTCCACCCCAAAGCCACGGATGATCTCACCTAGCGGCTTCATATAAATGTTGAAGAGTAGGGGAGAGAGCACCGATCCCTGAGGTACCCCACAAAGTAGGGGCCTTGGGGTCGATCTCTGTCCCCCCGTCAACACAAATTGCGAACGGTCGGAGAGGAAGGAGGAGAACCATCGAAGAACGGTGCCTCCAATCCCTAACCCCTCCAACCGATGCAATAGGATACTGTGGTCGATAGTATCAAAAGCCGCTGATAGATCCAAAAGGACCAGAACAGAGGAATAGCCTCTGTCCCGTGCCCTCCAGAGATCATCCATCAACGCGACCAACGCCGTCTCAGTGCTGTGCCCGGGCCTGAAGCCCGATTGGAGGGGGTCGAGATAATCCGCTTCATCCAGGTACTGCGGGAACTGACGTGCCACCACAGTCTCTATGACCTTCGCTACAAAGCGAAGGTTGGAGACAGGACGATAATTGGATAGCAATGTTGGATCCAAGGACGGTTTCTTGAGGAGGGGTCGAACCACTGCTTCTTTCAAAGCGGCGGGTAGAAACCCCTCTCTCAAGGAAGCATTAATAATGCCTTGGAGCCAGCCTCGTGTTACTTCCCGAGTGGCTAAGACCAGCCAGGAGGGACACGGATCTAATAAACAAGTGGTAGCGTTCAGTCCCCCCAGTATTCTGTCAACGTGTTCTTTTGTAACAGAGTCGAACTCAGCCCAGATGACCTCACCGATATCTGACATCGCCCTCTCGCCCGGAGATGACCAGTCGGAGTCCAGTTCGTTCCGAATCTGAGCGATTTTGTCCTGGAGAAATATAGAAAATTCCTCAGCTCGACCCTGCAAAGGGTCCTCCCGCGACTCCACATTCAAGAGGGAGCGGGTCACCTTAAACAGGGCGGCTGGGCGGTTTTCTGCGGACGCAATAAGGGTGGAGAGGTAAGTTCTCCTCGCCATCCTTATCGCCACTAAATACGTCTTAATATAAGAACGTAGTAGTGTTCGGTCAGACTCAGAACGGCTGGTCCTCCAACTACTCTCTAGGCGTCTTTTCCGGCGTTTCATCTCCCTAAGCTCCTCGGAGAACCAGGGAGCTACTTGGGAGTGGCGCCGGGTCAGAGGCCGCAAGGGCACAACCCGGTCAAGCGCTCCAGCAGCCGCCGTATTCCAGGCGGCAACTAGGTTTTCAACCGAGTTGTGTGTGTGAGTTTCGGGAAATGGCCCAAGCTCCATCAGGAACCGATCTGGATCCATCAGGCGCCTGGGGCGGTACCATTTTAATGGTCCCGCCTCCCTGCGGTTAAGAGGTGTGGAACGGAAGTCAAGCTTTAGGAGTGAGTGATCTGACCATGACAGGGGTTCTATGACTATATTCCCTATACCCAGATCACTTTGCCACTGATCAGAGACAAAAACTAAATCCAGGGTATGACCTCCAATGTGAGTGGGGTCCCGGATTAACTGGGTTAGGCCCATGGCTGTCATGGAAGCCATGAACTCCTGAGCAACTCCCGAGGTACCGCTGGCGGAGGGAAGGTTGAAATCCCCCATGACTATAAGCCTAGGGGTTTCAACCGTCATGCCAGCAATAACCTCAAGAAGCTCAAGCAGGGCAGATGATGCATAGCAGGGAGCCAGGTAAGCAATCAACAAGCCCATCTGAACCTTGGGACCAAAGTACTTTTATAGATAAGATAGATACTTTTAAGTATCTATCTCATGTATTCAAAACTATATTTATTCTTATACCTGTATCTTGTAAGCGATTGACAAATCAAATAAATATTAAAAAATATTCTGATAAGTGGACATTTTGGGACTTGTCATGCAAGCCCTATCAACCATGTTATGAATGTTTCAATGTTAATTTAAATCAGAATAGAGCTGGAAGGGACCTTGGAGATATTCTAGTCCAGCCCCCTGCTGAAGCAGGAGACTCTATATCAGTTCAGACAAGTGACTGTCCAGTCTCTTCTTAAAAGCCTCCAATGTTGGAGCACCTATGACTTCTGAAGGCAAAGCTGTTCCACTGGTTCACTGTCCTCACTGTTAGGAAGTTTCTCCTTAATCTCAGGTTGCTTCTGTCTTGATTGGTTTCCATCCATTGTTTTTTGTCCTGCCTTCTGGTTCTTTGGAAAATAAATTAAACCCCCTCCCCCCCCCTTTGTGGTAGCCTCTCGAATACTGGAATATTGCTATCATGTCACCCCCTAGTCTTTCTTTTCTCTAGACTACCAAACATCTCCAAGGTTCCCAATCACATCACTAGCTCTACAGCAGGGGTGGGGAACGATGGCCCCTTTATGACTTGTGGACTTCAACTCCCAGAATTCCAGAGCCAGCTTGGCTCAGGAATTCTGGGAGTTGAAGTCCACAAGTCATAAAGGGACCGTCGTTCCCCATCTCTGCCCTAAAGCTTGTCTGAGAGTGCCTGCCATGAAAACAGTAAGGAAGCCTTTTGGATTTCCAAACAGCACTTTGTTTTGATAAATTATTTCTTTCTTTACTTTTCTTCCACCAAGCCACCCAAAAAGGAATTGTGATTTGCCGCCAAAGATCTGAGGACACTGACACTCCCAAAGATATACCTGTCAAACGTGTTTTATTGTGAGCCTCCCTTTAAGGGAACTCAGCCCTGTTCTAACTCAATTGACACCAAGGATTCCCAGGAGACTTCACGCTACAATATAAGATCATCAGAATCTACCTCTATGATACTGGCACCAGTTTTTCCTGTTCAGAAGCTATGCTGGCGAGAAAGACATTTCTCCCAGTGGATTTGCACAACGTGCTCTTTATTTGCTTATTGCTTATTAGATTACACTCAAGGAACTCACAGTGGCGTGCTTCCATGTTTGATATGTCTTTGATTCTGTGGTACACGACTAACTACTCCTAAAACTAAAATCTTATGGTATATCTCTGGACACCTGCATAACTGGATAGAAGCATTCCTGTCAAACAGACAACAAATGGTCAAAATTGGGAGTGTCCTATCAAATTCTGTACCTGTCAATAGTGGTGTCTCCAAGGCAGTGTTCTAGGACCAACTCTCTTCATATTCTACATAAATGACCTCTGTGATCATATTAAGAGCAACTGCGTTCTCTTCGCTGACGATGTAAAGCTATTCAACACCACAGACAATACAGCTACCCTTCAAAAAGATCTTGACTATGTATCAGAATGGTCAAACAAATATGTTCAGTATAATATGTGCAGTATAATATATAATAGCTTTTTACTAATTTTTTGTTTTAAAATTCCTAATAAAAATATCTCTGGTTTCCATTCAATTTTAACTTTTGTAATTTCTTCTAGCCAATTTCTATTTTTCTGCCAATATTTTTTTGCTTTTGGGAATGTCCACCACATATGATAGTAGGTTCTCTGCTCCTAAACACATTTCCAACAGCTTACCGAATTATTGGGAAACATTTTTGAAAGTCTCGCCGGCGGTAAGTGCCAACAATAAAACAGAATTCCTGAGCTAACATGACTGGAAGAGGAATTCTGGGAGTTGAAGTCCACAAGTCTTAAAGCTGTCAAGTTTGAAGACCCTCCAGGTTCAAAGTTACAAAGGGATTGAACAATGCAACTTTGTAACCATTTTTCACAATTATGACCTTCGCAGCATCCCTATGATCGTGTGATCAAAATTCAGTTGCCCGCCAACTGGTTCATACTTATGACTATTGCTGGGTACCAAGGTCATGTGATCTCCTTTTGTGATCTTCAGACAAGCAAAGTCCGTGGGGAAGCCAGATTTACTAGTCTAGTAAAAAGAAGGACCAGGGGAGACATGATAGCGGTCTTCCAATATTTGAGGGACTGCCACAGAGAGGAAGGGGTCAAGCTGTTTTCTAAAGCACGTGAAGGCCAGACAAGGAATAATGGATTGAAATTGAACAAGGAGAGATTCAGCCTGGAAATGAGGAGAAACTTTCTGACAGTGAGAACAATCAACCAATGGAACAGCTTGCCCTCAGAAGTTGTGGGAGCACCATCCCTTGAGACTTTCAAGAAGAGATTGGACTGCCATTTGTCAGAAATGGTGCAGGGTCTCCCGCTTGGGTGGGGGGTTTGGACGAGATGACCTACAAGGTTTCTTCCAACTCTGATTATCTGTTAAATCTGTTATCACTTAACAACCGGGTTACTAACTTATCCAATGCAGTGATTCCCTTAACCATGGTGGCAAGAAAAGTCGTAAAACGGGGCAAATTTCACTTAACAAAGTTTATTTATTTATTTATTTTATATACCGCCCCCTCTCCCAACAGGACTCGGGGCGGTGTACAGCCAAGTAAAAAAGCACAATATAATACAATTTTTAAAATAGAATTAAAAAGGATTAAATTGATGGCTGAATAAAGATAAAAACTAATCAAGAGAATTTTAAAAAGTAAAACCATTAAAATCAATTAAAAGCCCTACAAGTAACTCTAGGTCAGACCGGCTTGATGGAAAAGGTGGGTCTTCAGCACACGCCGGAAGGTTTATAGGTCAGGGATAGTCCTCATCTTCGGGGGTAGTTCATTCCAGAGGGAGGGTGCTCCCACAGAGAAGGCCCGCATCCTTGGGGCCGCCAGCTGGCATCGCCCAGCCGCTGGCACCCCGAGGAGGCCTGCCCCAAGGAGGCCCGCACTGGCCGACGGGAGGCCGATGGTGGCAGTAGGCGGTCCCATAAATACCCAGGTCCCAAGCCATGAAGTGCTTTAAAGATGACCACTAACACCTTGAATCGTACCCAGAAGGCCACCGGAAGCCAATGTAGCTCGCGCAAGAGCGGTGTGACATGGGAGCTCCGAGAAGCCCCCAACACCACCCGCGTGGCCGCATTCTGCACCAGCTGGAGCCTCCGGATGCTCTTCAAAGGGAGCCCTTCACTTAACAACAGAAATTTCAGGCTCAGTTATGGTCGTAAGGACTACCTATAGAGCAGTGGTACGTTTCAAACATTTTTACCAGCGGTTCAGGGAGTGTGGCTTGGTGGGTGCACTTTGCGTGCGTGCACACAAACTTTGTGCATGCGCCAAACACGCACTTTGCACAGGCGCAGAGGTTTTCCGACTCGCCTCCTGCAATCCTGCACTCTCCCGGTCGCTTCAGCAGCTGCTGCGCGGCAATCTGCCGTGTCGCGCAAAGCAGCGGCGCTTCAAAAGCAGGACATAAAGGTTAGTATGAGAGCCCAGGCGGGCAGGTGGGCCCAACAGCAGCTCCTCAAGAGAGAACCGGTTCGGTCTCCACTGCTCATCAGCAGTACCAGCTCGGTAGAACTGGGCCAAACAGGTAGAATACCACCACTCTGTAGAATCCTATTTAGGTCACTGGAAGTCCTTCGCAGTTGTGGTTTAATTTTTAGATTTTTTTAAAATTGAACGCCAGGTGTTCTTATACCCATGCGTGCCTGTTTATCTCTTGCAGTCCAGCTAGAAGCCTAATGGAGCTCTTTTGGATTTGGGAAAGGAGTTTGGTGGGGCATCCTACCTCCTGGAGGGCATTGTGCCCAGGAGAGTATTTGTAGCCTGCAATGATAACGTTGCAAACCTACCTCTTAAAGGTGGGCGGTTTGCCCAGCTCTCTCGGTGACCTAAACAAAAGCTAAAAATAGGTGCTGTGGCTCAAACCATAGAATTCTCACTGCTAGAAGGGAGGGAGGGAGGGAGGGAGAGAGGGAGGAGGAGGAATAATTATGATTTACAGCCAGAGCTTCTCAGGGTCACTCCACTGCTGCTTTACATCTGCTTAAACAGCCACTTGACATTTTCCACTTGAAAGACTGTTATCAACTCCTGATTGTTGTCCAAGTAAACACAATCACAAGCCACTGCCTCAACCCTTGGTTATAATGTAATTTCTTCCAGAAAGGTTGGAACAGATCGGAGTCTGGGAGAAGTCACTCCAAAAAACTGTTCTCCCCCCTCCTCTCTCCCCCCTCGCTCCCCCTCCCCACTCCATCCTTTTCCTTCTCCTTCTCTCCCTCTCCATCTTTCTCCCTCTCCATCTTTCTCCTTCTCCATTCCTCTCTCTCTCTCTCTCTCCATCCTTCTCCCTGTCTGCCTCTCTCTCTCCTTTTCTCTCTCCCTCTCCCTCCCTCCTTCCCTCTCTCTCCCTCTCTCTCTCCCTCTCCCCCTCTCCTTCCCTCTCTCCCCCTCTCCATTCCTCTCTCTCTCTCTCTCCATCCCTCTCCCTCTCTCCCTCTCTCTCCTCCATCCCTCTCTCCCTCCCTCTCCCTCTTTCTCCCTCTCCATCCCTCTCTGCCTCCCTCCTTTTCTCTATCCCCCTCTCCCTCTCTCCCCCCCTCCCTCTCTCCTTTTCTCTCTCCCACTCCCTCCCTCTCTCCCTCTCCTTTTCTCTCCCCCTCCCCCTCCCTCCCTCTCTCCCTTCCCCTCTCCCTCCCCCTCCCTCTGTCTCTCCCTCTGTCTCTCCCTCCCTCTCCCTCTCTCCCTCCCTCTCTTCCATCCCTCTCTCCCTCCCTCCCTCCATCGAGCCCGGGGTTACTAGATTTTTAATGAGGTTTTTTAAGGGGTCAAAAGGATCCAGGGTGGGTAGGGGAGACAGCCCACATGGAGTTGGGGGCAGCCGGGTCGGCCCACGCCGACCCTCAGGGGTTTCCGTGTCGGGGTGGCGGACTGGGGGTTGGTCACCGGGGGCCAATTTTATTAGCACGGTGACTGGGAGAGGTAGATATGCTGGGGGTAGAGGGCCGTATCCGGTAAGGGGATCGCGCTCCCGATGTTTGCAAGCGGTAGCGCGCTCCGACCCTCCATACTCATCTTGCAGCCCTGGTTGTCCGGATCCTCAGGCCCTGAATACCCGGCTGTTGTTGTGCAATGCCAGGTCCATGGTTAACAAGGCTCCCCTGATATATGATTTGGTTCAGGAGGAGGCCGCGGACCTGGTAGGTGTCACCGAAACCTGGTTGGGCCCAGAGGGCGGTGTCCCTCTGGTTGAGATGTGCCCACCAGGTTTCCTTGCATTTCACCAGCCTAGGGCTCAGGGAAGGGGTGGTGGGGTGGCGGTGCTTATAAAGGAAGCCCTTCGTCCTAGGGAGGCCACTATCCCTCAGACGGCTGGCTGTGAATCTCTTTTTGTGAAGTGGGGGCAAGGGGTTCAGATGGGTCTTTTGATGGCGTACCTGGCTCCCTGCCATGTCTCATCGGCCCTGCCCGGACTCCTCGAGGTGATAGCCGGGCTGGCGGTTGAGACCCCCAGGCTTTTGGTCATGGGGGATTTCAACCTGCCATCGTCCGGTGAAACCTCGGGGTTGGTTCGGGAGTTCTTGGCTTCCATGACGGCCATGGACCTGACCCAGTTAGTTTCTGCTCCCACTCACATTGGAGGACACATGCTGGACCTGATTTTTGTCTCTGGGCAGTGGTTGAATGACTGTAATTTTGGGGAGTTAGTCATCACACCCTTGTCATGGACAGATCATTCCCTCCTTAGGTTGGACTTCTGTTCCGCCACCCCCCACCGCAGGGAGGCGGAACCACTTAGATTGTTCCGCCCCAGGCGCCTGATGGATCCGGAGCGGTTCCAGAGGGAGCTTGGGCCATTTCCTGAGTCTCTGGCTCACAGCTCGCCTGGAGACCTGGTGGCCGCCTGGGATGGGTTGGCCGCCGGGGCTCTAGATCGAGTTGTGCCTCTGCGACCTCTGACCCGGCACAGATCCCATTTGGCTCCGTGGTATACGGAGGAGCTACGGGAGATGAAGTGCCGGAAAAGACGTCTAGAGGGCATTTGGAGGGCGAGCCGTTCTGAGTCTGACCGAACACAGGTGAGATCTCATATTAAGACTTACCTCGTGGTGATAGGGGCGGCGAAATCTTCATATTTCTCCGCCTTTATTGCGTCGGCAGAAAATCGGCCTGCCGCTCTGTTTAGAGTGACCCGCTCTCTACTTGAACCGAGAGCGCGGGATGACCTCTTGCAGGGTAGGGCGGAGGAGTTTTCCCGATTTCTGCATGACAAAATCGCTCAGATTCGGGAGGGGCTCGACTCCAATTGGATGGTCCCGGGGGAGGTGTCCGGGGCAGGTCTTGTGAATGTTATCTGGGGAGAGTTCGATCCTGTGACCGCCGAGGGTGTGGACAGGTTGCTGGGGGGTCTGAACGCCACCACCTGTTTATTGGACCCATGTCCTTCCTGGTTGGTTTCGGCCGCCAGGGAGACGACACGAGGCTGGCTCCAGGGTTTATCAACGCTTCTTTGAGAGAGGGGGTGCTTCCTACCGCCTTGAAGATGGCGGTGGTGCGGCCCCTCCTCAAGAAGCCTTCCCTGGATCCAGCTATTTTAAACAACTATCGTCCAGTCTCCAACCTTCCCTTTGTGGCGAAGGTTGTTGAGAGTGTGGTGGCACGTCAGCTCCCTCAGTACCTGGAGGAAGCTACTTACCTCGATCCGTTCCAATCGGGCTTCAGGCCTGGACATAGCACTGAGATGGCATTGGTCGCGTTGGTTGATGATCTCTGGAGGGCTCGTGACAGAGGGTTCTCCTCTGTCCTGGTCCTATTAGACCTCTCGGCGGCTTTCGATACTGTCGACCATAGTATCTTGTTGCGACGGTTGGAGGGGTTGGGGATTGGAGGAACCGTCCTTCGATGGTTCTCCTCCTTCCTCTCCGACCGTTCACAATTTGTGCTGGCGGGAGGGGAGAGGTCCACCTCTAGGCCCCTGGTTTGTGGGGTGCCTCAGGGGTCGGTCCTCTCTCCCCTCCTGTTCAACATTTATATGAAGCCGCTGGGTGAGATCATCCGTGGTCTTGGAGTGAGGTGTCATCTATATGCGGATGACACCCAGTTGTACATCTCCACTCCGGACCACCCCAACGATGCTGTGGGGGCTATGTCTAGGTGCCTGGAGGCCGTGCGGGATTGGATGGGCGGGAACAGGCTTCGGCTCAACCCATCCAAGACCGAGTGGCTGTGGTTCCCGGCGCCCCGATATAGCCAGCTGATACCTTCGCTGGCTATTGGGGGGGAAATTTTGCCCCCCACAGAGAGGGCCCGCAACCTGGGAGTTCTCCTGGATGTACAGCTGTCGCTTGAACATCACGTTGCGGCCGTCTCCAGGGGGGCATTTCATCAGATCCGTCAGATCTACCAGTTGCGGCCCTTTCTGGATCGGGACGCCTTGCGCACGGTCACTCAGGCCCTTGTCACCTCTCGCCTGGACTATTGTAATGCCCTCTACATGGGGCTCCCTGCGGGGAGCACCCGGAGACTCCAGCTGGTGCAAAATGCAGCCGCGCGGGTGATCATGGGGGCGTCACGTAGCGCCCATGTGACGCCTCTCCTGCGCGAGCTGCATTGGTTGCCAGTGGCTTTCCGGGTTCGCTCTAAGGTTCTAGTTTTGACCTTTAGGGCGACCCATGGCATGGGACCAGGTTACCTGCAGGACCGCATTCTACCAGTGATCTCCAGCAGGCCGGTGCGTTCACATAGAGAGGGCCTGCTCCGGATGCCGTCAGCCGCTATGTGTCGTCTGGCGGCACCAAGGAGTAGGGCCTTCTCTGTGGGGGCCTCCGCCCTCTGGAATACTCTGCCACCGGAGCTCCGTACCGGCACGGACCTGAGGGCCTTCAGGTGCGCGTTGAAGACCTGGCTCTTTGAGCAGGCCGGCCTGGGCTGAGATAGTTTTAATTGGTCTCCATATTATTCTTAATTTTAAATTGGGGTTTTAAGGGCGGGGGGGGGGCTTTTACTTTATTAACCAGCCAATATCAAATTTAATACTCTTTTAACTTTTGTATTGTTTGTGGGGTTTTAGACGGGCTGTGCACCGCCCTGAGTCCCTCGGGAGAAGGGCGGTATATAAATTGAAATAATAAATAAATAAATAATAAATAAATCTCCCTCTCTCCCTCTCCCTCTCCATCTTTCTCCCTCTCGATCCTTCTCCTTCTCTGCCTCCCTCCTTTTCTCTCTCCCCTCTCCCTCTCCCTCTCTCCCTTCCTCTCTCCTTTTCTCTCTCTCTCCCTCCCTCTCCCTCCTTCTCCCTCCCTCCCTCTCTCCCTCCCTCTCCCTCCCTCCGTCTCTCCCTCTCCCTCCATCTCCCTCTCTCCCTCCCTCCCTCCATCTCTCTCTCTCCCTCTCCATCTTTCTCCCTCTCTCCCTCCCTCTCCTTTTCTCTCCCCCTCTCCCTCCCCTCCCCCTCCCTCCCTCTTTCCCTCCCTCTCTCCCTCCCCCTCCCTCTCTCCCCCTCTACATTCCTCTCTCTCTCCCTCTCCATCCCTCTCCCTCTGTCCCTCCCTCTCCATCCCTCTCCCTCTTCATCTCTCTCATTCTCCCTCTCTCTCATTCTCCCTCTCTCTGTGTTGTGCATGTAAAGGGCATCTTTAGGTTAGATGTTAGGAGAAATAGGATTCTATAGTGTAAGAGTTCCAATTTAATTGAGAACTATTTTGGGGCAAGAAGTCTCTGAATTGGGATAGATGCCCTAGAAATTTCTGGGTCAGCTCTGAATATTGCAGTTCGGAATGTTACAACTGATAAGAAATATTCTATGTACACTCTAAGGGAATCTATTGACACCATTTTCTTTTAATGACCCCCTAATCCCTTGCGGGGGTGCAGTCTGGGCAACTGAATGGAGCAGAGTGTTTACTGGCCGGATGCCCTTCCTGTTCCCAATGCGGAGTTATATTCAGCAGATACATTCTCAGTGTGCCCAGAGAGAGAAATATCTGCCTCTGCCTAGGATCAAACGCACAGCCTCCTGATTATGAAGCGAGAGCTCCACCTCTAGGCCACCACGCCACTCATAAGGGTATCTATTATATCCTGTTATATCTATTATATCCTGGGGGCTGGACTAGAAGACCTCCAGGTACCTTCCAGCTCTATTCTGATTCTGATTCTGTTGGGCATATCAGCATCAGAAGGATAAATGACATTAATGGTCACCATCCTTTAGCATAAAACAGTACTAATTAAACAAGCCCAATGAATGGATTGATGGATGGATCAACGGATGGTGTAAATAAATCCATCCATATTTATTTATTTATTTATTTATTCATTTATTTGTCAATTGCTTACAAGATAATAGGTATAAGTAAAACATAGTTATGAATACATGGATACATATAAGAAAAATAAAATATAAAAGAAGCAATAGGACAGGGATGGTATATTAAATGAAATTTGTGTTTTCAAGTGGGTCTTGATACCTTTAACCAAGTTTATCATGTAAAATTCCAGATCCAGACAGAGCCTTTAACTGACCATGTTAAAATTTATTGTGCAAACTCAGCCTCTGTTCATGTTTAATCAAGCTGATTCATAGTTGTTGTGCTGAGAATCCAGCCAACTGGACTCAGGAAGTTTCCAAGAAAGTCAGTCATTAACTAGTCCAATGGCCAGTCTGTTCTAATTAAACATTAAAAGAGTTGCCATTCCAGAACCCTGGGCAGCGCTCTTATTTATTTTATTGGTTAGAACCCTAGTTCGTCCTGCAGAAATGGAGCAATACTGGCGTGATTCAGGTGGTGGGGTCTTCTGAAAAGCTGTTATGTGTGGGTTGCATCATTCTGGGATGACTTTCAATAAGATAATATAACTTTTATTGTTACTTTTTTCTGTGAACAAACTGGCACACATTAAAAAATGAAATATATATATATATATATATATATATATATATATATATATATATATATATATATATATATATATATACACATATATACACACATATGTAGGGTAGGGTAAGGTAGAATAGAAATAGAAACAGATTAGAACAGAATAACAGAGTTAGAAGGGATCTTGTAGGTCATCTAGTCCAACCCCATGACCAAGCAGGAGACCCTATACCGTTTCTGACAAGTGGCTGTTCAATTTCTTCTTGAAAGCTTCCAGTGATGAAGCTCCCACAACTTCTGAAGGCAAAGCTGTTCCATTGGTTGATTGCTCTCACTGTCAGAAAATTTCGTCTTATTTCCAGGCTGAATCTCTCCTTGTTCAGTTTCCATCCACCATTCCTTGTCTGGCTTTCGGGTGCTTTGGAAAATAGCTTGACCCCTTCCTCCCTATGGCAGCCCCTCAAATATTGGAAGACTGCTATCATGTCTCCCCTGGTCCTTCTCTTCACTAGATAAGCTGTGCCCAGTTCCTGCAACTGTTCATCGTATGTTTTAGTCTCCAGTCCCCTAATCATCCTGGTTGCTCTTCTCTGTACTTTTTCTAGAGTCTCAACATCTTTTTTTATAGTGTGGTGACCAAAACTGGATGCAGTACTCTAGGTGTGATCTTACTAAGGCTTTATAGAGTGGTATTAGTCCCTCACTTGATCTTTGATATACACACAAATATGCATACTTACATAAGAATAGAAGTAGAGTAGAATGTGTGTATGTTATATGTTATGTTATGTGTTATGTTACGTTATGTCTTACATTATGTGTTATATTATTTTATATTATATGCTTTATGTTATGTTATTATACACCCCCGTATATATTAATCACAGACCATTTAGAATACACAGTGGAAATGTTTGGAAAATCAAGTTTCAGGGCTTCGAGGAGAAGGGACTAAACCTGGCTCGCATCCACGTGGCATCTCCACGACCTCTCCCTGAAAAACAGCTTCCAAAAAGCAACGTGGAAAGGGGCTGGAGGGGCAAGCTTAGAACGTCGGTACCTGGCGTTGCCGGGGACGCCTGCGCGGTTGCTAAGGCATTAGTTGAGGGACCCTTCCCGGATCTTACGCGCAGGCGCGCTGGTACCAGAGGGGAAATAAACAAGAAAAGGGAGCGCGAAGGAGGGAGCGAGATCAGCTGGCGGAAGAGGGCAGGGAAGCGGCTGCCGGCTTGATCCAGGGCAAGATCTGGTGGGTGATCGGGGAAATGAAGCGGTAGTTTATGGGGAGGGGGAAGTTTACGGGTGCATAAATTGGGAGCATCAGGTGCATAAATTGGGAGCATCGATCTAGGAGACACACACACACATAAAAGAGATCTAGAAGGGATTCGAATTGCTTGATGATCGTATCTTGGAACGGAGTTGATTTATTTATTTTATTTATTTGTCAAGCAAGTATTAGATGACAGGTATAAGTATAAGTATTTCATGTTATGAATACATGAAATGGATACGAATAAAAAAGAAACAATAGGACAGGGACGGTAGGCACGTTGGTGCACTTATGCATGCCCCCTACAGACCTCTTAGGAAAGGGGTGAGGTCAATAGTAGACTGTCTAAGGTTAAAGTTTTTGGGGCTTGGGGACAGAGTCAGGTAGAGTATTCCAGACATTGACCACTCTGTTGCTGAAGTCGTATTTCCTGCAATCAAGTTTGCTGCGATTAACCTTGAGTTTGTATCTATTGTGTGCTCTTGTATTGTTGTGGTTGAAGTTGAAGTATTCATCGACAGGTAGGACATTGCAGTAGATAATTTTATGTACTATACTTACAAAGTGCGTGTTTATTTTCGTCAAAAAACAAAAAAACCAAAAGCTTTACCTGATGGGACTGGAGTGATTTACTCGGTCTCGATCCGGAGGAATTCTTATTCCCTTTAAATCTTGGGCAGGGCAGGACTTTTTTTCTCTCCCCAGAAAACTCCCCTCCTTCCTCCCTCCGTCCACGGTTTGCAGTAGGGGGAGAAGCTAATGGGATTGTAAGGGAAATTTCTAATGGGTTTTCTTTTCTTTTTTTGCCCAAATTCAAGCCACAAACTTGCAAGGATGGACTTGTAACTGTATGACGGGGGGGACCGTGAAGATTAAAGGATCATTCATCGGCGCTGTAGTCTCTCTGACGACTAGAGGGCGCAGGCAAGATTAGGGTTCAGACTCTTCTGCCATCTCATCCATTGCAAATCCGAGGAGGGAAAGATTTCAGCGGGAGTGAGGTGGAAAACAAGGCGACTGAACCGGGGCCTCGCTTTACTTAAACCGGAGGGCATCGGTGGAGCTCTTTCCTCGCCCTCCGCCGAGAAAAGAGGCTGCTGTGCCTTTAGGAGCCGCCCGGTGCGCAGGCAGGCAGCTCCGGACTGTGGAAAGCTTTTTTAAGCGGCTTTGCAAATAAATAAATACATAAATCAATAAAAAAAAAAGCCAAACGGGCGCTCTCGCTTTCTCGGCCGCCCTTGCTGGATCTCCGCCGGGGGAGATGGAGGAGCGACTCAACTGGCCGTGACATGACGTGACGGGACTCGCCATTCGCGTGGAATTGTTGTTTGCACGGTTTGGAAGACGCGGCATCAAGCGAGGTGATCGACTCGCGCGACAGGCCTCTTTCCCTTCGTTTTGGGCGGGAGGGCCTGGGGGCTCTCGTGGGGTGTGTGTGTGTGTTTCTAACTGGGTTAGGTTTGGAGAGAAATCGGAATCCGGTTTGTGGCCGGGTCGGGAAATCGAACCAGGGTGTAGTAGTCGATTCTTGCATTCACGCGATGTGGCCTTCACTAGGGAGGGTGGGTTGGGTTCACACGACACATTATGGTTAAACTTGGGTGGCCGATTAGTAGTTTTGTGGTTTGATTAAGATTTGTGACAGGGATTTTTCCCGTACAGATAGTCCTTGATTTACAAGTGACCGCTGCAAAAAAAGGGACTTATGAACGGTTTTCACATTTATCATTACCGTGGCTGTGTAATTAAACTTCAGATGCTTGGCAACTGACTCATATTTATGACGGTTGCGGTGTCCTGCGATCATAGGATCACGTTTGGAGATCTTCTGATGGACAAAGTTGACGGGGAAGCCAGATTCACTTAACAACCGTTTTAATAATTTAACAGCTGTCGTAAAATGGGGCAAAAAACCTCACTTAGCAGCAGAAATGTTGAATTCAATTGTGGCCGTAATTGGGCACAAAGGGCTTGGATGTCAGCTGACCAATGACATTTGAGTTTAGGGAGTGATTGAGCCCATGTGGCTGGTGTGTGATGACATGGGTCTCATATATATCCATCCTGAAAAAGTGGGGCAATTGTGCATCGTGGTGTATGTTTTCAGTTACAGGTAACTGTAGCACTATCATTACTGTAGGAATTGTTGACCATTAAGTTTAGCTACTGCAGTAGTTAACTTTCTGATTTTCCCATGCCATGATGATTCACCCTTCATTAGTCAGATTTTCTTTCTGTTTTTCATCTCAGTCATTCTAAAGATTGGCTGACTTTGTCATGCTGCCTTAGGAAAGAGGAAGAATAAAAGGCAGCCCTTCACATGGATGTTTGACTTGGTAAATGATTGCCTTTCGGTGACATTTGCAGTTCAAGACTTGTGGGTTGTAATCTGGGAGCTCTTGATTGGGGGTGGAGAGGGCAATCTGAAATTTGGAACCAGGTCAGAAAATGACTACCGTCTGGGGGAAAAAGGCACTCAGACTTTTCAGATGTCTCATTTCAAAAACGAGAAGAGCAAACTCCTTTAGATTAAAAAAAAAATGTCCCTCACTTGAAGCCCAGAACTTGCATGAATAGAACAGAATATCAGAATTGGAAGGGAGCTTGGAGGTCTTCTAGTCCAACACCTTGCTTAGGCAGGAAACCTTACACTACTTCAGACAAATGGTTATCCAACATCTTTTAAAAATCTTCCAGTGTTGGAAGCATTCACAACTTCTAAAGGCTAGTTGTTCCACTGATTGATTGTTCTCACTGTCGGGAAATTGGTCCTTAGTTCTCAGTTGCTTCTCTCTGATTAGTTTCCACCTATGGTTTCTTGTCCTGCCCTCAGGTGCTTTGGAGAATAGCTTGACTTCCTCTTCTTTGTGAGATAGTGGAAGACTGCTATCATGTCTCCCCTAATCCTTCTTTTCATCAGACTAGACATACCCAGTTCCTGCAACCTTTCTTTATGTGCATGGTGTTAAGAGGAGGTATAAATGGTGTGCCTACGTTCATATGCCTTGCTATAGCCTGTGTGAAGCCAATTAATATGCTAATAAATTATGATTTAGCACAGTGGTTCTCAAACTGTGGTCTGGGGGCCATGATGTCATCACAGGGGGCCTGTGAAGGCTTGAAAAAAATGGTATGATTTAAACCTTGAGTTAAGTCTTGGTGGGCCATGGCCACGGTCCATGGCCCCAAAAGATATTTAAAAAGGATTCCGTGGTGAAGAACCACTGATTTCGCATATGTTATATAAGCAGTTGTGACTCATTTATTACAGGTATTCCTCGACTTATAACCCCAATTGAGCCCTAAATTTCTGTTGCTAAGCCAGAGAATTGTTAAGTTAGTTTTGCTTCATTTTATGACCTTCCTTGCCACTGTTGTTAAGTGAATCCCTGCAGTTAAATTAGTAACATGAATGTTAAGTGAATCTGGTTTCTCCACTGATTTTGCTTGTCAGAAGATTGCAAAAAGGGATCACGGGACACCACAACCACAACCACCATAAATGTGAATCAGTTGGCAAGTGTCTGAATTGTGGTAACTTTGAATGATCACTAAACAAACTGTTGTAAGTCGAGGACTCCATAGCTTGTGTATTTTGCATATCCAACTTGGCTTAGTTCATTTTTCATACTTCATAACGTGGAGTTTTGTTTTATTATGTTGTCTGAACTGAGTCATGACATTTATAAACCAGGATTCCTAGCTTAAAACAAAATATGAACTCTTCCATTCTTAGCAATACATTGGATAGAATGTTGTAAGGATAGAAAATAGGGAATCATACAGTATTTGTGTAACTAGATTTAGTTATGTTTGTGTTTCCTTTCTATCTGATGCCTTTTCTTTCACTTAATATTCTTTACTCCTTTTCTGCAGTTCACAGAACATTGCTAATGCTGAAAGGCTACAATAGAGTTAGGGTTAGTATGTGCATATGATTAAAAATGGGTATTTTTGAACCCATGCTCAGCTTAGCAGCTTCTCATCTTTAGCAGAATTAAAATTTCAGGTGTTTTTTTTTTAAACCCACAAACCCAGCTTCTTCTTATTTCTGTAACTGGAGAGAGTAACTATATCCGTACAGCGTACTACCTTTCCCTACGTTTAACTTAACCATGCTTGTAAGTTTGATTTGCTGGATACACAGAGCCACAATCAAACCTGGATTCTTGCAAACTGTGGTTGCCTGAATTCTACTTCAAGCATAGCTTGTGAAATAACCAGCAAGGAATGTCACATTATGATTGCTTATCATTTGGCAGTCAGAAATCGTTGTTGATCCACTGCAAGTCAGCCAGGTCAAAGATTAGACCTCAGAATGGATTTTCCCCACCTGTATCCAATCCAAGGATCATTTCCCTGAATGGACACCTAAACTTACAACCACCATTGAGCCCAAATTTTATGCTGCTAAGCGAGTAATTTGTTCAGTGAGTTTTGCCCCATTTTATGACTTTTCTTGCCACCTTTGTTAAGTGAATCAATTCACTTGTTAAATTAGTAACGCAGTTGTTAAATGAATCAGGTTTCCTCACTGACTTTGCTTGTCAGAAGGTCTCAAAAGGGGATCCACATAACCCCCCAGGACACTGCAACCGTCATAAATGTGAGTCAGTTGCCAAGCGACTGAATTTTGATCACATGACTATGGGGGATGCTGCAACGGTCATAAGTCACTTTTTTAGTGCCGTTGAAACTTTGAATGGTCCCTTAAGCGAAGGGTTGTAAGTTGAGAACTACCTGTATTTTGTTTGAAAGTCATATATTAGGAGAGGAAAATTTATGATGGGGTTGGATAGAAGCTTCTATTAGCCACGCCAGCACAAACAATTCCCAACAGCTTTTCTTAGTTGTACCTTGGACATTTGTACTTTTCCTGGACAGATGAAAATAACAAGCTACATATATTTTAGATACTGCTCCGCTGCATTGGCTTTCAGTGCCCTCATTTAGTTATATTCCTTTGGGGCCTTTCATCTTCCTGCAGTTTCTGGCTCTACATCTTCCTTTCCACTTTTAAAACGTACCATAACATTTTGCAACCAGCCAACTCAAAGTCTTTGTTAAAACCTGAATGATTTCCCCCCCCCACCCCCGGAACGCCATCACTCTGCTAAACAAATAATTCCCTCAACAATGTCAAACTATTTACTAAGTCTGCATTACCATTACTATTACTATTAATCCTCCCACCCTTCCTTTCACCCATCTCCTCCCACTTATGACTGCATGACTGTAACTTTGTCGCTTGTATCCTTACGATTTATATTGACTATTTCCTAGTATGCTTTGATTGCTTATTGTACCCTATGACTATCATGAATGGAGCTTCGGTGGCGCAGTGGTTAGAGTGCAGTACTGCAAGCTACTCCCACTGCAGTTTGGCAGATCGAATCCCACCAGGCTCAAGGCTGACTCAGCCTTCCATCCTTCCGAGGTGGGTAAAATGAGGACCCAAATTGTTGGGGGCAATAGACTGACTCTGTAAACCGCTTAGAGAGGGCTGTAAAGCACTGTGAAGCGGTATATAAGTCTAAGTGCTATTGCTAAGGTCTATATGCACCAAGACAAATTCCTTGTGTGTCCAATCACACTTGGCCAATAAAGAATTCTATGTGTGATGACCCAGGAAGCAGCACACATGTAATAAATTCCCAAAGATAAATAAATTTCTTTTCATGCCTCCAACTTGGCCTCACTGTTCACTTAAATAAAAAACCAAAACAAACCACACTGAAGGAATTGCCATGACAGACCAGGATAATTAATTACAAACTTCAAGAAGATAACAAGGCACAGTCTTTTGGAAGAACCCAACCAAGATAAAGCTCAGCCCCTCCTTTATACTATTCCCCCCAACTGCAGCCAAAGAGGGGAACCATGACCACTTCCTCTCCCGTAAGCCACTTTTCTCCTTTATCCTCTCCTTCCTGCATGTCCCTAGGATGGAGAGGGGATGGGCCTGGGTCTTCCTCTGACTGCCCAGCTGGCCTCTGCCCTTCCCCAGCCTCCTCCACACTTCTACTCCCTGTTAGCTGTTCCTCCTCTCCCTCAAGTCTCCAACACTATGTTAAGCTATGCTATACTATGCTATGCTGTGGCTAAGATAGATCATCGTCGACATGACCGCAACAGAGCCCCAGATTTCTGTTACTAAGCGAGACAGTTGAGTTTTGCCCCATTTTACAATCTTTCTTGCCACAGCTATCAAGTGAATAGTTGCAGTTGTTAAGCTTAGCAATGCAGTTGTTAAGTGATTCTGGCTTCCCCATTGACTTTGCTTGTCAAAAGGACACAACAAGGATCACACATGACCCCAGGATCCTGCAACCGTCATAAATACAAATCAGTTGCCAAGCATTTGAAAGTTTTGATCTGGTGACCATGGGGATGCTGCAACAGTCGTCAGGGTGAAAAATAGTCTTAAGTCACTTTCCCCCCACAGTTCCATTGTGACTTTGAACAGTCACTAAATGAAATGTTGTAAGTTGTGGACTACCTTTATGCAGATTTTCAACAAGTGGTTTCTCTTGCTTAATTTGTTATTTGTGATTTTAGTAAAGCCCTGATTTGTTCGAAGCAGGGAAGAAAGTTATAAACGGTTACACTGATGTTCCCAAGTAACTGGAAATGTTACCCGTTGTTTATGTTGGATTTTTATAAATGCACTGGGCTCTTATCTATGTAGTAAACTCTTGTGTCTCTTTCCCAAACCTTCAATTTGGGACGAAACAGTGACTGATAGGGCAACAATTTTTGAACTAAGGTAGCTCAGATCCTCAGACTTACACAATACATTCCAAATTTAGGGCGGTGACTGCTGTGGGATTTAAATTTGTGGCTGCTTCAGATTGTCATGCCACCGTGCTGCCACCCAGAGGTTCAGATAACAGATAACAGATAATCAGAGTTGGAAGGGACCTTATAGGTCATCTAGTCCACCCCCACCCAAGCAGGAGACCTTACATCATTTCTGACAGATGGGAGTCCAATCTCTTCTTGAAAGTCTCAAGTGTTTCATTGGTTGATGGTTCTCACTGTCAGAAAGTTTCTCCTTATTTCCAGGTTGAATCTCTCCTTTTTCAGTTTCCATCCATTATTCCTTGTCTGGCCTACAGACGCTTTAGAAAATAGCTTGACCCCTTCCTCCCTGTGGCAGCCCCTCAAATATTGGAAGACCGCTATCATGTCTCCCCTGGTCCTTCTCTTCACTAGACTAGCCATGCCCAGTTCCTGCAACTATTTATCATATGTTTTAGTCTCCAGTCCCTTAATTATCCTGGTTGCTCTTCTCTGTACTTTTTCTCAACATCTTTTTTATAATGTGGGGACCAAAATTGGATGCAGTACTCTAGGTATGGTCTTAGTAAGGGTTTATAAAGTGGTATTAGTACTTCACTTGAACTTGATTGTATCCCTCTGTTAATACAATTTAGGATTGCATTAGCTTTTTTGGCTGCTGCTGCACACGGCTGGCTCATATTTAGCTGGTTGTCCACTAAGACTCCAAAGTCCCTCTCACAGTTACTGCTTTTGAGCCTTGTTCAGTGGACTGCTCCTGCCCTATCCCTATCCCTATGGATAAGCTAGTTTCTCCTTAACCAATGCTGTCCTAGACTGCATTGACGAAAGGATAGAATCAAGATCGCATGAAGTGACAGCAGTACCACTTTATAATGCCTTGGTAAGACCTCACTTGGTATAACACATCTACTTTCTGTCACCATGATATCAAAAAGATGTTGAGACTCTGGAAAGAGTGCAGAAAAGAGCAACAAAGGAGATTAAGGACTGAAGGCTAAAACATAATGAAAAACAGCTGCAGGAATTGGGTATGTCTAGAATAATAGCAATAGCACTTATATACCACTTTACATTGCTTTACAGCCCTCTCTAAGCAGTTTACAGAGTCAGCGTATTGGCCCCCAACAATCTGGGTCCTCATTTTATCCTCGGAAAGGATAGAAGGCTGAGTCAACCTTGAGTTGGTCAGGATTGAGGGAATCAAACTCCTGGCAATGTGAACACAGTTAACCTGAAAAACTGCATTCTAATCACTGCGCCACCACTGTCCTGTGGGAACAACGAACCACACCAGATAAGAGGAAAGGGTATGGAAAGGAATTGGGTATGGCTAGTCTAGAGAAAAGAAGGACTAGGGGCAGGGGTGGGATTCTACCGGTTCGCATCTCTTCACTAGAACCGGTTGTTAATATTCTAAGCAGTTTGGAGAACCGGTTGTTAGAAGAAATTACTGGCCTAATCCTCTAAAAAGGCAGAAAGGAAACATTCTGGTGTTGCTTACAGAAACTGCCTCTCCGTTAACCCTTATTACATTCTTGGCAGGACGAGACTTCCTGTCTCTGGAACGTCTCTGGAGTTTTTTTTCCCCTCCTTTGCTGGCACTTTGCTTGTGTGGAGTGACCATTCAAAGTTACAATGGCACTGAAAAAAGTGACTTATGACCATTTTCAGACTTACGACTGTTGCAGCATCCCCACAGTCATGAGAGGCCAGGTGAGGAGATGCATGCCTCAATGTGAGTGATATTGAGTTGGCCACACCCAGCCAATAATATGACCACCAAGCCATGTCCACCCAGTCACATGACCTCCAAGCCATGCCCACCTCCTAAGCCACGCCCACAGAACCAGTTGTTAAAAAATTGAATCTCACCCCTGACTAGGGGTAATATGATAGCAGTTTCCCAATATCTAAGGGGGCTGTCGCAGAAAACAGGGGGTCAACCTATTTTCCAAAGCACATGAAGGCAGGACAAGAAGCAATAGATGGAAACTAATCAAGGAGAGAAGCAACCTAAAACTAAGGAGAAATTTCCTGACGATTAATCAGTGGAACGACTTACCTCTTGGAAGTTGTGGGTGCTCCAACACTGGAGGTGTTTTAGAAGAGATTGGACAACTATCTGAAATGGTATAGGGTTTCCGGCTTAAGCAGGGGGGTTGGACTAGAACAATGGTCACCAACCTGTGGGCCAGGGACCACTGGTGGTCTGCGAGAAAAGTTTGGTGGTCCGCAGAGAAATGTCAACCCTAAAGTGCCCCCCAAGCAATTAATGTGGAGCGTGAAGGATGTGTGTTTATATTTATTTTTATGGTCATCATGTGCACTGAAGATGGTGTTTGATTTCCTTGTACGAGGTGCAATGACAATAAAATAAACTAACTAATTAATCCAGGCTGCGCGGGAACACAAGGTTTGCGTCGCTTGCATTGCGAACAACATGAAGTAGTGAGGGGAGGGGGGGGGAAAGGGTGGAGGGGGGGAACTTGCTCCACTCGCCTGGCCTGGCCACCGGGCTTCTTTTTCTGCTTCTTTCTTCTTCTCCTTTTGGCTGCACGCAAGGAAAGTAGCAAAAGTCTTTCTTTCTCTCCCCCAAACTCCACCAGAAATGAGTCTTTGGGACCCTGCAAGGCACCCTGCTCCAAGAGGCTACACCGGCGCAACAACTCTCACGAAGACTCATTTCTGGTGGAGTTTTGGGGAGAGAAAAAAAGACTTCTGCTGCTTCTGCTGCTTTCCTTGCATGAAGCCAAAAGTCTCTCTCTCTCTCTCTCTCTCTTCCCCTGAGAATGGAGCTGGAGACGGTATCCTGCGATCCCAAATAAAGAATGATCGATTGGTAGGAAAACAGGGTTGGGAATTTTCCTGCAGACTTTTTTTTTTGGATTTTCCCAGGGTCTCTGGTCCTCGGGATTTAAAATTATGAGTTTGGCTCTGAGGTCCAAAAGGTTGGCAACCCCGGACTAGAAGACTTCCAAGGTCCCCTCCAACTCGTTATTCTATTACCAGATAGCAGGTAAACTAATTCCATCTAGCCATCAACAATTGGATAGACCAATCCTGCTATTGGCTACCAGAGAGTGGTCAAGCCAGCAAGAATTTACTCCCATTTCCACAGCTTTTTGTCCTTGGTCAATCTCTTTTACTGTTTAGATAAGGAAATATCTCTGAAATGATGACTCAACAGTCTTGGGTTGTCTTGTACATTTTAAAATATGTTCCCCCCCCCCCCCGAAAGGGCCAATAAAGATATGTACACTTGGGGTGATGCAACAGAATTGCAGCATCCACTTTGCTGTGGTTGCGTTAATGTTAGCGTAATCACCTCTTCTGTTGTTTTGAACGTTTTGACTTGTGCCACTATATGAAAGAAACCTAGATGGACTTATGACCACAACTGAGTACAAAATTTGTTAAGTGAGACAGATGTTAAGTCAGTTTTGTCCCATTTTACGATCTTGTCTTGCCACAGTGGTTAAGTGAATCTGTCCATGTCCCGACTGACGATCCCAACCAAAGCAATCACACCCGAGGCTCGGCAAGGTCTCAGTGTAAAACTTTATTCACCCTCTTTTAACAACCCCATAATCTCTTGCGGGCTGAAGTCTGGGCAACTGAATGGAATGGAGTGTTTACTGGCCAGCTGCCCTTCCTGTCACCAATGTGGAGTTATATTCAGCAGATATATTCTCAGTGTGTCCAGAGAGAGAAATATCTGCCTCTACCTAGGATTGAACTCACAGCCTCCTGATTGTGAGGCGAGAGCTCCACTTCTAGGCCACCATCCCACTCAGTGCAATGCTTTATTGAGAACATCATTTCGGCACGCAAACCAGCTCTACCTAATTCCCGCGCAAACCCACATAGTTACAATATAGAATTCTCCCTCTCCCCCTATTAGTGTAGGTCACATTGTCCAGTGGAGTGTCATTGCATTGTTATGAGAAAGAGTCTCTGTTTTGGCTGACAACTGCAGATGTGACCTTGGCTCTCATGGTTCTCCTCCTTGATGTCTGGAGCCTACATTCCTTCTCACCCTTCCCTCCCCCCCCCTTGTCTGTTGGCATGTTGAGAAGCGATAATGGATGCCACCGCAGAAGCATGCTTCGAGCTTGGCAGAATCACTGCGGTTGTTCAGCTATTAACACTGATCTGGCTTCTCCATTGACTTCGCTTGTCCGGGGTTTCAAAAGATGATCACAGGACCTCAGAACACTGCAACCGTCATAAATATGAGTCAATTGCCAAGCATCCAAATTTTGATCACAAGACCATGCTATAATGCAGCAATGGGATCCTACCTATTCCACTACTGGTTCGGTGATCGCACGCGCAGCTTTCCCCACACCAGCTGAGGCCTGTAGCACCAATCAGCTGAAACAATATAGAAAAGTGCAAGGGTGAGTCTCTTCTCAGCTAATCGTGGAGACTTTTTTTCCTCCTCTCAGCTGATCGTAGGAGGCTTTTTTTTTTTTTAACTACCGGTTCGGCCAAACCGATCTGAACCGGTAGCATATCCCCACTGCTATAATGGTTGTCAGTGTGGGAGGAAAAAAAATCATGTCACTTTTTTTCAGTGCAATTGTAATTTTGAACGAACTGTTGTAAGTCAAAGATTACCTGCATTTCCACTGCTTCTTTGTGTTGTGGTTCGCCGGCAGTGGGTGCGGACGGCTGAGGTCTCTGAGATGAGGGGCCTGTGTGTGATGCAGGGATGGGGCCAGGACCATCAGGGAGTGAAATGCTGCAGCAATGATGAAGAGGTCCTCAAGGAGCCTGTGCCCAGTGCGTGTGCGTGCAGGGCTGCTCGAAGGAAAGAGCAGCTACAGCAGCACGGGCAACTCGGGAGTAAGGTTGCAAGGTAATAGCCTCTTCCTTAAGAGGTAAAAGCCAGCTGAGAAACCAGAGTTCTTTGCAGGAAGCAAAGAAGTTTTTGTACTCGAGCCTTGTAGACATTCCGAATATCTTGGTTGGTGTTTGGAGATTCTTTGTGGTGGAAATGTTTCTTAGTAACTTTATCAAGTGTTCTTGGCAGCTTTGCACAACCTTGGCAAGGCTCGTTCTTATCAGAGATAATTAGTTTGAAACAGCCTTTTAACCGTGAAGGAACGGAATTCGTAAAGAATCATTAAAAGGTTTTGCTGTTACCTCTGTTTTGTGTTTGTTTCCTTGGAACAAGGTTTGGGTTAAAACACCTTGGTAGAATAAGCAGAAAGAAGTACATCCCCTTCTGCCAGTTGTTTCTGGAGCTGGTGATTAAGAATGTGCCTAAAATATGTAGGATTTAAAGAATCTAGGGTAGATCCCTGAGCCTTGTGTTCCCCAGGCACATAGGAATATTTTGCTCCCCAGGATCACTTATTGAGATGGGCAGATCCACAAATTAAATTAATATATAAACAACCCCATCTGTTTGGGGATGATGCCATTTGTATTGCCATGTATCAAAAGAACACAATGTCAGAGAAGTGGATGTAGGACAAGTGTTCTGCAGGAGAGCAAATACCAAATAAATTATTATATTAATCTCCTTGGATCCCATTGAAGGAATCTAGCAGGCTTCCTCTCTCTGTGGTCTCCCTGGCCTACTTCACACATGACTGGGTTCATCATGACTTAAGATTTGTTTTGTTTTGACCTAGTGTTTGCATGAAACAGCCATCACAGCTCGGGAAGATATTTAGTTTAGCTTTATTTATAGCATTTACAGTCACTAATTCCTATTCTAAGAATCCCAAGCTTGTGGAATAGCTGTGCCAATAACCGAGCTGGGAAAGAATGGCTCATCTTCATATCCTGTGACATCAAAATGTTTTGACTTTTAATGTTTAATATGATGAAAAGATTGGAAAAGATTTCAGAGGCTAGGATAATGGTTATAATAATAGTTGTGACTGTGCACCTTTAAGGTAGAGTGTATGTATGTTAAAAAAAACAACCCCGAATAATTTTTTTAAAAATCCAACCCAAAATATCTAGTAGCCAAACCAGTACACAAAGATTAACATTGAAGACAAACACAACAGCGTGTGGCTTTCAAACAATGCTTTCAAACAATGCTTTCAAATGATGCTCTGTGTTACAATAGAGTCCGTAGAAACCCTGTAATTAAAATATTAACCTAGGAACAAGAAAATAATAGGATGGGATACTCAGGCCCTGTGTTACCGTAATTCACTAGTCCAGTATCTCCCAAATTTAGCAGCTTTAAGATGTGAGGACTTCAATTCCCAGAATTCCCCAGCCAGCTGGCTGTGGAATTCTGGGAGTTAAAAGTCCATACAACTTCAAGTTGATAAGGTTGAGAAATACTGCACTAGTCAAATAAGAAGGTATTTAAGCCCTTTTTGAAGGCCATCAAACTTACACAGAGGTGCAAGGAAGGAGGAAGCTGATCCTTGAGTCTGCAGGACTAAGTGCCTGGTATTCCCTCCAAAAGCCTGAACAACCCCAACCCTGGAGCAAGAAACATAAGGAGCAAGTGGGATTGTAGTGAGAAATAAGGACAGGCACAGAGGTGGTATTCAGCAGGTTCTGACCAGTCCTGAAGAAACTGGTAGCAGAAATTTTGAGTAGTTTGGAGAACTGGCAAATGCCACCTCTGACTGGCCCCGCCCCCATCTATTCTCTGCCTCCCGAATCCCAGCTGATCGGCTGGGTCTTCTTTGGTTGCCCTGCACAGGAGAAGGGAGCTGGAAAGCAGGTTAGTGGGGTGTGGAGGAAATGGAGATTTTACAGTATCCTTCCCCTGCCACGCCCACCAAGCCACACCCACAGAACCGGCAGTAAAAAAATTTGAATCCCACCACTGGACAGACAGATATAAGTGTGACCAGAAATGCTGTAAATACAAACAGAAGTAGTATATACTAAGCCCGGGTTCATAACACCCATAAAGAGACTTGCTCAGTAAGACATGTAACAGTTGTGTAGAAAGACCAGAACAATCACAATTCCACCCTTTTTTTTGGTTTATGATCAATGGAAGTGTGGAAAATGGTCATAAGTCACTTTTTTCAATGCCATGGATGGAGAGAAGAAGTAAGAACTCCTGCCAGGGAACTATTGCAGTAACCAAGATGTGAAACAATCAGATTATTTATCAAGAAAACCAGAGTTTCCTTCATCAGAAACCCCCCCCGCCCAGATGTTCTCCTGTCCCTCCCCACTACAGTATAGGTAGTCCTTGACTTACGACCACAATTGAGCCCAAAATTGATGCTGCTAAGCAAGACATTTCTTAAGTGAGTTTTGCCCCATTTTACGACCTTTCTTGCAACCGTTGTTCAGTGCATCCCTGCAGCTGTTATGTTAGTAACATGGTTGTTTAATGAGCTTGTCTTTGTTTGTCAGAAGGTCGCAAAAGGAGATCACGTGGCTCTGGGACACGGCAAGGGTCATAAATATGAATATGAATCAGTTGGCAAGCATCCAAATTTTTATCAGGTGACCATCAGGATGCTGCAACGGTTGTAAGTGTGGAAAATGGTCATAAGCCACTTTTTTCAGTGCCATGGTAACTTTGAAAGGTCTCTCAATGAACTGTCGTAAATCGAGTAATCTGTTATAACCCACTGTTTTATATAATTGAAATGATTAATGGGATGCCCTTCGAATATTTTTGTTCCCGTCCCATAAATGGCAGCCGGGGACCACCAATGAGAAGAACAAAATTTCTGTGCTGAAGGGCCTCAGGTCAGGGGTGGGATTCTACCGGTTTGGACCATTTCTATAGAACCAGTTGTTATGATTCTGTACAGTTCGGAGAACCGGCAAATCGTGCCCCTGGCTGGCCCTGCCCCTTTCAGCCCTCCCCTCCTCGTCTGTCCAGTCAGTCCTTATCGCGCATGCACAATATTGTGCACATGCCCGACATCGCTGACTGCGTTCTTCCCCGCCCAGTAACCCCTTAAGATTTTCCTCCCTCCCGATGATCAGCTGTTCTGATGATCAGCTGTGCCAGCATCCTTCTCACTGTCTTATTGTTTGTTTGTTTATTTATTTATTTATTTATTTATTTATTTATTTATTTGTCAATTGCTTACAAGATAATAGGTATAAGTAAAACATAGTTATGAATACATGGATACATATAAGAAAAATAAAACATAAAGGAAACAATAGGACAGGGACGGTAGGCATGATGGTGCGCTTATGCACGCCCCTCTACAGACCTCTTAGGAAAGGGGTGAGGTCAATAGTAGACAGTCTAAGGTTAAAGTTTTTGGGGTTTGGGGAAGAAACCACAGAGTCAGGTAGAGTATTCCAGACATTGACCACTCGGTTGCTGAAGTCGATGATCCCGATGATCAACTGTTCTGATGATCAGCTGTGCCAGGATCCTTCTCACTGTCTTATTGTTTCACCCAGGAGGCTTCCCTGAGTGTGGGAGGGTGCTGCATCCCCCGGCTCTGTTTTTTGCCTTCCTGGGCCCCACAGAAGCTTCCTGGGAGCAAAAACACCCCCAGGAGGCTTCCCTGAGGCCTAGAAGGCCCCCAAATGGGGGGGGGTGTATGCTGCAAAAAAAAAAAAAAAGAAACCACACCCACCCAGTCACATGGCCACGCCCACCTAGCCACAGTCACAGAACCGGTTGTTAAAAAATTTGAATCCCACCCCTGCCTCAGGTTTTCATTAAATGGAGGAAACTCATGTTCCTTTCTCTGCATTGCTACAAAATCTTCTGCGTGCCTTATAAAGAAACACATTTTAAACAGGCTTATTTTTGTAGGCAAAGAGATTTTTGGATTATAACCTCAGTTCTGGCTTTTCAAACCAGTATCTAAGGTTGCTATCTATAGGAATACAAAGAGATCAAGGAGTAGGTATGCAAAGGTGTAGATTTTTGGATTATAACCTCAGTTCTGGCTTTTCAAACCAGTATCTAATGTTGCTATCTATAGGAATACAAAGAGATCAAGAAGTAGGTATGCAAAGGTGTAGATATGTAGTCCGTCATGGGACAAAGGTTTTATTTATTGGCACTCGGATGATGAAAGTCTTTCCATACATTTATCTTTTTTGATAAGTCTTGATTTGTTTGATGTGGTTGAACAAGTTTTAAATTCAGGTTTAGAAGCCATGATGCCTGGATTTTTACCCCAAGCCAAAGCAACAGCATTATGATTGACATTTAATTTATTTATTTTTATATAATGATATGTTATATTTATGAAGACCAAAAGATCTGAACAGCAAAGTCTAGCTATAATCTAAGAGGCTAAGCATTAGATAAAACAGTTGGATAGATAACATACATTGACAGGTATTATGTAAAGCATTTCAAAACTAAAATGCATTATTAAGGGATTATTTTTGTGGCCATGGCTAATAAGTTGGCTGTAGCCACTTGTAATTTTGAAATTTTTAATCCGATAGTAACATTTTAACATTTTCAGAAATATCTCTTCCCTGCCTCTTTATGTTCATCTGGGTGGCAACATAGATGCTGATTTTAAAAGGATTGAGATTACAATCCAAAAATTCTTTCCCTGAAAATAAGGCCTTTTGAAGTTTCTTTATGAGGAGACATGCAGAAGATTGCACTGTTAAATATTTCACCTTTTTGAATCCGTTCCCAGGCATTGATTTTTTAAAAATATATTTCTAAGTAATCTTAAAATACATTTTTGCTTGTCCATCCCTGGCTCAGTGCAATACAATTATTTGCTATTAATGTTTGGGCTGTAATGCTAAGTTATATACGTTCTTTAGAGGAAGGGAATTGAACAAGCCTAGATTTTTTTTTTATTGAATACATACTCACATATTTTATTAAGCAATTTATTCTAGTGGTTTCTGGCTATACAATAATGGTGTAGAATATCGGGATAAAATGGGTTTCATAAATAATAGAAAGTATGATACTGGAAATGTTTAGCAATGATGGCAATAAATGTTATATTCCCTTTGAGTGCATAGCATACCTTTGTGGCACTTCTTTAACCTCTCTTTGCATTATTACATTTTTCCTTCCTTTTAAAAACACTTTTATAACCTGAAACTACTCAACGATAGGTTTCACACATTGCACTAAAATCTGGTTTGCTTTATGGTGTGCTTAATCATGGTCCAGACAAGGTCCCCACTTCCAAACTTGCAGAATAGATTTAGCAGAGCTGTAAACTTGTGGGAACAGGGTAAATTTCCCTGCCAATTCAACTAACCAAAGCCATGGGCACTCTTCAGGTTTCTCCCATGTGATATTTTCTGTTATACAGCCATGTAAGTAGGACGACTTTATTAAATCAGAGGTTTTAATTTTTTCATTGATGCAACTCCCCTGTTGTCATCAAAATCCACATAGACTGTAGGCAGCTTCCATCGCAACTTTGTAATTGGCAGCAGTTACCTAATATAATTGCGCAAATCAACCCATCTATTTGAAAATTGTGAAAGGCACCAGAAAAAGGAGAAGCCACATGAGACCATTTTGCTTGCTGGGATCGTTGTGATAGTGCAGGGGTCTTCAAATTTGACACCTTTAACTGTGGACTTCAACTCCCAGAATTCCTCCTCCAGTCATGTTAGCTCAGGAATTCTGGGAGTTGAAGTCCACAAGTCTTAAATTTGCCAAGTTTGAAGGCTCTTGTGTTAGTGAAAGGCAAGAGGAGGGGATCAATTTATTCTCCAAGGTACCTGAGGGCAGGACAAGAAATAATGCAGGGAAACTAATCAAGGAGAGAAACAACCTGGAATTCAGGAGAAACTTCCTAACATACAGTATGTGAAGTGAATTTTGCCCCATATTACAAACTCTAATGGGGTTATTATGTGAATCTGGCTTCCCCATTGACCTGACAGAAGGTCACAAATGGGGATCACATGACTCCAAGACACTGCAACCGTCATAAATATGAGTCAGTTGTCCCGAGTCCAAATTTTGATCAGGTAACCATGGGCATGGTGCAGAGGTCATAAATGTGAAAAACAGTCACATTTTTCAGTGCTATTGTAAATTTAAACAGTCAGTAAGTGACCTGTTGTAAGTCAAGGACTACCTGTATTTGTCAAAAGCAAGGTTAGAGTATGGTAGAGTAGAGTAGAGTAGAGTAGAAAAGAATGGAATGGAATAGAATAGAATAGAATAGAATAGAATAGAATAGAATAGAATAGAATAGAATTCTTTATTGGCCAAGTGTGATTGGACACACAAGGAATTTGTCTTGGTGCAAATGCTCTCAGTGTACATAAAAGAAAATATACATTCGTCAAAAGTCAAGAATCATAATGATAGTCATAGAGTACAATAAGCAATCAAATCATACTAGGAAACAGTCAATAAAATCATTAGGATGCAAGCAACAAGGTTACAGTCATACAGTCATACGTAGGAGGAGATGGGTGAAAGGAAGGGTGGGAGGATTAATAGTAATAGTGATGCAGACTTAGTAAATAGTTGGACAGTGTTGAGGGAATTATTTGTTTAGCAGAGTGATGGCTTTCGGGGGAAAAAACTATTCCTGTGTCTAGTTGTTCTGGTGTGCAGTGCTGGAATCATGGGTGAAATGGAAGGGAATCAGATTTGAGTAAAGGAGACAGGGCCAACTTATTTTCCAAAGCACCAGAAGGTAGGACAAGAAACAATGGATGGAAACTAATCAATGAGAGAAACAACCTGGGATTAAACTTCCTAACAGGGAGGGCAGTTAACCAGCGGAACAGCTTTGCTTTCAGAAGTTGTGGGTGTTCCATCACTGGAAGTTTTTAAGAAGAGACTGGACTGCCACTTGTCTGAAATGTTATAGGGCCTCCTGCTTGCTCAATTGGTAGAAGCTAAGTAAGGCCTCAGGCTGCCACAGGTGATATTTAAGTATAAACAAGAGGTTCACTTTTCAGGAGTATCTCGACTGCATCCTGCATTATAGAACCTGTATTCAGTGGTCAGCCTAAGTTGACCCCTGTGGCCTCATCCAGTTGTATTGTCTTCAATCCACTTCACGAGTGTTTCACCTTGGTGACCTTTATTTTGGTTAATGCACCCGGTCACCATGAGTCACTTTTACAGCTCTCTGTCATTATGGGTCAGTAGAAGTTTTGCTTGTCTTCTGTCGACACCCTTGTTAAATCTTCTGTTGCAGAGCGAGTTAACTTGACATTGAGTCATGAGTTGAAAACTTTTCTGGGTTCTTCCTCAAGCAGGTTAAAAGAAAAAAATAAAAAAAAGGATGAATGAATGAATGAATGAATGAATGAATGATGGCCAAGCTAAATAATCTTCTCATCACTCCTTATCACCCAACCCCTCCCACTTGTGACTGTATGTCTGTAACTTTGTCACTTGTATCCTAATGATTTTTATTGACTGTTTCCTAGTATGATTTGATTGCCTATTGTACCCTACGACTATCATTAAGTGTTGTACCTCATGAGTCTTGACTCCTGATGAATGTATCTTTTCTTTTTATGTTCACTGAGAGCATTTTCACCAAGACAAATTCCTTGTGTGCCCAATCACACTTGGCCAATAAAGTATTCTATTCTATTCTATCATGTTGAAATGGCCCTGATTTCCCCGTGCAGCTAGGCATGTCCTATTTGTGAGGCTGAGTTAAGAAATACCCATTTAAGAAATACTCTTGCAAAACAGGGAGAAAATGTGGTGTTTGTACCACGTGTGTGTATGAAGCAGATGAACGGTGTTCTCTTGCACCATCCGGTTCTTGCATTATTTTTTGCAACTCTCTTAGTAGTTATTTCATGAAGAGAAAAGAGGAGCAGAATTGGACTGTGCCATGATAGACTGAATTTATGGAGTCCTGTTTCTGACAGAGGTCAGTCAAAACCAGAGGTGGTATTCAGCAGGTTCTGACCAGTTCTGGAGAACCAGTAGCAGAAACTTTGAGAAGTTCGGAGAACCGGCAAATACCACCCCTGACTGCCCCCTCCCCCATGTAGTCTCTGCCTCCTGAGTTCCAGCTGATTGGCTGGGTCTTCTTTGGTTGCCCTGCACAGGAGAACGGAGCTGGAAAGCAGGTTAGTGGGGTGGGGAGGGAATGGGAATTTTGCAGTATCCTTCCCCTGCCAACCTCACCAAGCCACACCCACAGAACCGGTAGTAAAAAAAATTGAATCCCACCACTGGTCAGAAACTTCCCCTTTGAGACTGCCGCTTGTTTATGGGGATGTTTTTAAATAGAGGACACCTCCCCCCTCACAAACAGATAACAACTTTGCAAGGAGTTGTTGGTGTGGAAAGAAGCAGCAGAAGCTGCTTATTTAACAGATGAACAGAGTTGGAAGGGACTTGTAGGTCATCTAGTCCAACCCCCACCCCACCCAAGCAGGAGACCCTACACCATTTGTGACAGATGGCTGTCCAATCTCTTCTTGAAAGCTTCCAGTGATGAAGCTCCTACAACTTCTGAAGGCAAAGCTGTTCCATTGGTTGATTGCTCTCACTGTCAGAAAATTTCGTCTTATTTCCAGGTTGAATCTCTCCATGTTCAGTTTCCATCCATTATTCCTTGTCTGGTCTTCAGGTGCTTTGGAGAATAGCTTGACCCCTTCCGCTCTGTGGCAGCCCCTCAGATATTAGAAGACTGCTATCATGTCTCCCCTGGTCCTTCTCTTCACTAGACTAGCCAGGCCCAGTTCCTGCAACCGTTCATCGTATGTTTTACCCTCCAGTCCCCTAATCATCTTCATTGCTCTTCTCTGCGCTCTTTCTAGAGTCCCAACATCTTTTTTATAACGTGCCCAAAACTGGATGCAGTATTCTAGGTATAGTCTTACTAAGGCTTTAAAGAGTGGTAGTAGTACCTCACTTAGTCTTGATTGTATCCCTCTGTTAGTGCAATTTAGGATTGCATTGGCTTCTTTGGCTGCTGCTGCTGACCACTGTTGGCTCCTATTTAGCTGGTTGTCCACTAAGACTCCAAGATCCCTCTCACAGTTACTGCTATTGAGCCTGGTTTCACCCAGTCTATATGTGTACTCTTGCCTCAGTGTAGGACTTTACTTTTCTCTGCATTGAATTTCATTTTGTTAGATACGGCCCAGTGTTCTAGTCTGTCAAGATCCATCTAGATCTTGAGCCTATCTTCTTGGGTGTTGGCTATTCCTGCCAGCTTAGTATCATCTGCAAATTTGGTAAGTTCCCCTTCTGTTCCTTCATCTAACTCGTTTATGAACACATTTAAGATTTGGGTTGCTTTATCAGGTTTGCAAGTTAAGAAATTGTCTTTTTTATTTTTATCAGTATAAGCAGTACAAATAAGGTCTCCTTCAAGTTCAGTTCAGCTCCTGGTAGCTGCATGGACATATTTGTGCAACTTTTTTTTTTTTGTGCAACAATACAGAAATGCTGCCACCTGTTGACTCATTTACCGAACAGAGATATCTAAAGAGCTGCAGCATGGAAAAATCTCAATCCAAACTATCTTGTTCCAACCTGAGCTGTTCTGACATGCTAGACATGTTTCCAACATCTTGGACTTGGAAGCAAGGGAAGTTTGGAAACCATAGAATTTGAACCTCAAAATGTTTTGTATATGTTACCTTCTTTGAACCTTGAGTCATAAAATCATGACCTAATTCTCCTGACATGTCAGTCCCCATTTAGAATAGAATAGAATAACAGAGTTGGAAGGGATCTTGTAGGTCATCTAGTCCAACCCCTTGTTCAAGCAGGAGACCCTATACCATTTCTGACAGATGGCAGTCCAATCTCTTCTCGAAGGTCTCAATGATAGCACTCCCACAACTTCCGAGGGCAAGCTGTTCCATTGGTTGATTGTTCTCACTGTCAGAAAATTTCTCCTTAATTCCAGGTTTCTTCTCTCCTTAATCAATTTCCATCCATTATTCCTTGTCTGGCCTTCAAATGCTTTGGAAAATAGCTTGACCCCCTTCCTCTCTGTGACAGTCCCTCAAATACTGGAACACTGCTATCATGTCTCCCCTGGTCCTTCTCTTCCCTACACTAGCTGTCAACTTTGGAAGCCCTATTCCACGCTGCCACATAGCCTGAGAAAGTGGAAGGGGAGGGTGATTTCAATTAAGTCGCTCTAAGTAGGCAAAATAAAATTCTTTTGTTAGTTCAAGGTCATTTAGTATGGTGCAGGTCAGGATGAAATAAGATTCTTACTTTTGGATGGATCGTGATTGGGCCATGTGATGTGATGACAACCAAGGGGGGATGGATTTATAGTTTGGGGAAATTGTGGAAAGCCCAAAAACTTTTAGATTCGGGATTCCACAGATGTGCCAGGTGCTATTCTAATAAAGGTACTTTTGAGATATGTTTGTCTCGAAATTCTGATTGGAATGGAGGTTTGCTGGGAAGCTGACACTAGCCATGCCCAGTTCCTGCAACCGTTCATCGTATGTTTTAGCCTCCAGTCCCCTAATCATCTTGGTTGCTCTTCTCTGCACTCTTTCTAGAGTCTCCACATCTTTCTTATAGTGTGGTAACCAGAATAAAATACATCGGAGCACTATAAGCTGGAAATAAGCTGCCTTTAGCATCTCATCTCTCAGTTTTGCAAGAAAAAGATTTCTTGCTCTAAAGTAATGCAATTCCTTCCTTCATGCTGGGGTTTTATCACCTTATTCTTGCATGTGTGATAGTAGAATATATGCTCGGTATGAAAGTTCTTTGGAGCAATCTGTTTTCTCCAAGAAAGAGTTTCTTTGAGAACTGCTGTCAGTCAAGATTCAGAATTGGGAGAGTAGAATTCATGATCTAGCAATAGCATAAATCAGTTTGCATGGCAACAATTCATCATAGGATGCCTGGTGGCGATGAAAGGAATCCTCTAGCCTAGTGGCCCCCAATCTTTTGCGCACCAAGGACCGATTCTGTGGACCGGAGGGGGCGTGGTTTCATGTGCTGCCTTGATCCCACAAATGGGGCTTCACATGTTTGCTTGGCCTGATTTCTGGCATGCTGTGGCCCGGTGCTGATCATGGACCAGGGGTTTATTTATTTTATTTTATTTATTTTGTCACGCAAGTATTAGATAACAGGTATAAGTATAAACATGATTATGAATATATGAAATGGATATGAATAAAAAGGGAACATTAGGACTGGAACGGTAGCTACGTCGGTGCACTTATGCATGCCCCTTATAGAACTCTTAAGAATGGGGTGAGAGACAGTAGACAGTCTATGGTTAAAGTTTTTGGGGTTTGGGGAAGAAACTACAGAGTCAGGTAGAGTATCCCAGGCATTGACCACTCTGTTGCTGAAGTCATAGTTTGGAGCGTTTTACCTTGAGTTTGTATCTATTGTGTGCTCTTGTATTGTTGTGATTGAAGCTGAAGTAGTCATTGATGGGTAGGAGATTGCAATGGATAATTTTATGTACTACTCTTAGGCCGGACTGAAGGCGGTGTAGTTCTAAATTGTCTTAAGCCCAAAATTTCAAGTCTGATGGTATATGGTATTCTGTTGCGAGTAGAGGAGGACCTCTTCTCTAGCCCAACTTTCCACAGTCTAAGTAGTCCTCCATTTACAACCGTAATGGAGTCTGTCCATTAGGGTTTGTAAGTTGTGATAATTGTAAAGCAGGACATCGCTTCACCAAACCCATTTTTACCACCTCTTTTTAGTGGTGGCCATTAAGCAAACACTACGGTCATAAAGTGAATTCTGAGGTCATGAAGGAAACCTACTGTTTGCTGGGAGGGGGGGGGGTTGGCAGAAACCAGAAGTAAATGCTGATTTTTGGCAAAAAATGTAAATGGTCGTCTTGGGACTGTGTGATGCTGCAGGTGTAGGGCCACATCTGCATCCAGTTTTGGTCACCAAATTACAAAAAAAGATGTTGAGACTTTGGAAAAAACACAAAGAAGAGCAACTAGGACAGTGGTGGCTAATCTTTTTGTGCCAGAAATTGTGCGTGTGCTGGCACACTCACGCTTGTGTGCCAGCACCCCCACGGCCCCTACACATGAGGCCGCAATCCCCATCTACTCCCGCCTCCCCCTTACTTGCACTGTACCTCACAGCTGATTTTCGGTGGGTTTAAGGCCTTTTTCGGCCTCCCAAAGGCTTGAGTAAGGCTTCTGCAGGCTTTGCAGGTTGAAAATTAGCCCCATTTCATCACTTCCGGTATTTTCGGAAAAACAGGAAGTGATGAAATGGGGCTAGTCTTCGTCCTGGAAAGCCTGCAGAAGCCTTCCTCAAGCCTTTGGGAGGCCGAAAAAGGCCTCAAACCTGCTGAAAATCAGCTGTGAGGCATGCGCATGTGCAGTGAAGTAAGTTTGCTTGCAGCTCATGTGCCAGCACAAATGGCTATGCGTGCCATCTGTGACACGCGGGCCATAGGTTCGCCATCATGGAACTAGGGTGATGAAAGGCCCGGAGACTAAAACATATGAAGAACGGTTGCAGGATTTGGGTATGACCAGTCTAGGGACAAGATAGCAGAATTCCAGTATTTGAGAGTCTGCCACAAAGAGGAGTCGTCAAATTATTTTCCAAAGCAACAGAAGGCCAGACAAGAAACCATGGATGGAAACCAATCAAGGAGAGAAGCAACCTGGAATTAAGGAGAAACTTCCTAACAGGGAGGACAATTAACCAGTGGAACAGCTTTGCCTTCAGAAGTCGTAAGTGCTCCATCATTTGAGGCTTTTAAGAAGAAACTGGACAGTCACTTGTCTGAGATGGTATAGGGCCTCTTGCTTGAGCAGGGGGCTGGACTAGAAGACCTCCAAGGTCCCTTCCAGCTCTATTCTGATTCTGATTAAACGGCAATAATGCTGGCCAATTGCCGAGCACTCAAATTGCGTTTATGTGACTCAGGAGTAGCCATTTGCAGGAGTGGCCATTTGGAACCGGGCCCTGGGGAGATTCATCATAACTTTGAATGGTTAATTAAGCATCCAGTTGTACATGAGGACTATATGCAGAAGTATAAAACCATCCTTGAGAAGGAGGTATCCAATTTTCTCATAAAAACCTTCACTGCCTCTGGAAATTGACTTCTTTACTATTTGAAAGATTTTACCGTTAGGATGATTTTCCTTATATGGTTTTTTATTTATTTTTATTTATTTATTTAAATACTTATATACCGCCCTTCTCCCGAAGGACTCAGCCGATCATAACCCCAATACACTGTACAAAAATTAAAACGAATTAAATAATTTAGGCTGTTTAAATTTAAAAAGTTTACCCCTTCCCCATAAAATAGTTAAAACCCTAAATATTCGAAACCAATTAAAAATGAGAGACAAAATTAAAATCTTGCGTCAGCCTAGGCCAGCCTGCTCAAAGAGCCAAGTTTTTAACGCCCGTCTGAAGACTCTCAGGTCCGTGCTGGTGCGTATCTCTGGGGGCAGACTATTCCAGAGAGCGGGGGCCCCCACAGAGAAGGCCCTATCCTGGGGGCCGCCAGACGGCACATAGAAGCCGACGGCACCCGGAGAAGGCCCTCCCTGTGGGAACGCACCGGTCTGCTGGAGATCAGGTCTGTTTTGCTAGGTAGCTGCAACATTATTTCTCCTCTTAATTTCTGCAGCAACATAAAATAGTTCCTGCACCTGTCTTCTCTGTGGTGCCATGTAATGTGCCTGAGCACTAATATTGGATCTCTTTTGCAATGGTGCTCAGTGTTTTTCCTCCTTACATTTCTCCCTGTTGAGAACATCTTGTTCCTCTTACCCAGTCTTCCAAATTATCCAGATCAGAGCTGCAATCTTGTTCTGTCATCCTGGATGTTGGCTGGACTCTCTCCAATGTTGGCTAGACTTTGCAATTGTGGCTCTACCTGATTGTAGCGTCATCCAAATTGCACTTTAACATATCTTGTCAGTGAGAACTTCTTGTCAAAAGCTTTGCTGCAATCAAGGGGGAATCATTCCTTTTTATTCCATCTTTATTATTTGTTTATAAATAACTCAGCCAGATCTAATACATGGACTCGTTGACTTATGATGGGCCCGCGGTGGGGCAGTTCTCCTGGTCTGGTCCGCCTCTGCCTCCGAGTCACCCAAAAAGCTCAACAAGTTACGCCCAGAGCCACAGAACGAGAGAGATGGAAAGCCGGACTTCTTCTCCGGCGCCACCTAGAGCCCTCTGGCAGCGGCTGGAGATGAAGTCTCCTCCGCAGGTAGGCGAAGGGGGTTCTCTTGGGGGCCAAGGGAGGCAAGACGTGTGTGCACACCCTCGCTACGCCAAGATTTCCAGAAAAAAGGCGGCCAGGTTTTGAAAAGCAAAGGAAAACCTCTGGCTTTCACGCTAAATCATGGTTAGCTGAGTTAACCTAATTATCTGGGTTAGGTAACCTATTAACCATCCTGATGGTTTAGGTTTGCATCGTAAAATTACACCAAATTTTAAGTCGTTAACCACACCTTCAGCATCTCCAGTTTACACCGGGCTAGATTTCAAGGTGCATGGTAGAGTGGCTATTGAGAGCTGGGCAGCATTCAAAGTTCATAAATTATTATCGATCATAAAAAGAAAGGGGTATATAAGGAATATCTTCTAAAGATGATGACATTTGTACTGTACAGTATAGTATTTTCACGTACTCCTTCCATCTTTCTTTGATCTCCTTTGAACTGCTTACTATCTGTCCATTAGCATCGTTTACTACCCAATTTGTGGCTGTGACCTCCTTCTGAGTTTTGGATAATTTTCCTTGGTTTTCCATGTCTGTTTCTTCAGTGTCTTTACAGATATTGTTCTAACACTGCTTGTCTCTGCTAACAGCTCTCTGAAATTCTGTGGTCTTTGTTCTTAATTTTGACTTAGAAACTGAGAAACCATTAATTGCTCAATTGGGGATTAAAGCTGCCTGGGTCACTCTCTCTTAGGCCAAGCTACCTAACAAGGTTGCTGTGGGGAAGAAAGGAGAGAGAACACAGCTTTCAGTAAAATACAATTAAGGTGTGCTATAAATATAGGAAATGAATAAAATTGATTTCATTCACAGTGGTTTTCTATCAATGAGGTTCAGCGATTGAACCAGTGTAAAAATACCCTTTCCTATTTGCTACAGCAAATATGACAGATAGTCCTCAATTTACGGCCACCATTGCTCCCAGAATTCTGTTGCTAAACAAGATGATGAAGTGAGTCATGCCTAATTTATGCAGTCCAGCTGCACCAAAAAAAACGTGGCCGCTGCAGGCATTCATGACAAGGGTGACATGGGCTGGCGGGGAGCCCAGCGACAACAATGGCTCAGCCCTGGATTGCTTCCCTGGCAGCTAGCTGCGGGAGGAAGGTAAAGTCATGGCCATGGGACGACGAAAGAGGCGGTCGTGGGTGAGGAAACGGGGAGATTAAGGGCCAGGGCCTCTGAAAGGGGAAACAGGGTGATGCAGGATTAGCCCAGGCCTGCCTGGGCAGAAAATAGGTAGATAGGTTAAGGAAGGGATAGATAGAGAGAGAGAGGGAACGAGAGAAAGAGAGAGAAAGACCTGATGCATCAGATTGAAATGAGGCCTAGTTTAGAGGCCCTTTTCCACATTGAAACATCTTTGCCAGCATCTTTGCCAGAACATTGAAACATCTTTGGCTTCTAATTAAAGGTTTTGTGGACGAAATATGGTCAAGACTATCAGGAAGCTCTCACATTTTGTTGAGGCTTTAAACAGGATCCATTCGACCAGATCTCCAGGTGAACACACACACACACATACACTCTCTATCTCTTTCTCTCTCCCCCTTCTAACCCTGCTGGAGCAGGTGATTGAAGTAGGATAGATATTACCTTTCTCCCCCCTCCCTCCGTCCTTCTTTATTTCTTTTTCTCTCTGTCCCTTCCTTCCATCCCCCCTTCTTTCTTTGTTTGTCCCGTTTCCTTTCTGTCCCTTTTCTCTTTCTTTTCTTCCTTCTCTCTTTCTTTTCTCTCTCTCTCTCTCTCTCTTTTTTCTCTCTCTCTTTCCCTCTCTCAGGCTCACCCCATTGACTTGGTGCACTGCTCCACTCGGACTTGCTTTGGCAGGTCTCTCCGATGCAGCAGGCTGAATGGGGTGGGCCTGCGGGGCCGGCTCCTAGAACATGTCATTGGCAGCAAATTTGAAAAGTAGAGCAAAGCCAGAAGTCGGTAATTTTTGCTGCAAAGAATCACAAAACTTTCTGGGCTGTGCACAAGAAGGAACACACATGTCAATGCAATTCAGCAACATAAAATAAAGAAATACAAATAAAAATCAACAAAAATCGGCAAAGCATCTCTGATTAGATTCTATTCACTACTAGAATCTAATCAGAGATGCTTTGCCAATTCTAGTCCAATGACCTGCTCCAGCAGGGTTGGAAGGGAGCGTGTGTGCGTGTGCGTGTGCATGGCTGTCAAAACTCCAAAAACAGGTCGAGTAGCTCTGGGGAGGCTAGTCATAAATTAGAACACTTGCTAAGCAACCGGCCATTAAGTGAGGACCACTTGTATTTGGTTTGCCAGTCACCTGGCCACAACCACTCAGTCATGTGACCACCAAACCACACCTACCCAGTCATGTGACCAGCAAGCCACGCCCAGCCAGCAAGCCACGCCAGCCAGTCACATGACCAGCAAGCCACACCCAAAAATTAGGCCACGCCCACATAAATTTGAATCCCACCCCGGGTGGGGGGGCACCAAGGATGAGTTTGTAGCACCAAGGTGGACTGAAAAAGTTTGGGAACCACTGGTGTAGGGTCTCCTGCTTGGGTGGGGTGGGGGTTGGACTAGATGACCTACAAGATCCCTTCCAACTCTGATTATCTGTTATCCCCTTTTTCAGTGCCATTATAACTTCAAGTGGTCACTAAATGATTGGTTGTAAGTCAACGACTATCTGTACTCCTTCTTTCTTCTTTTTTTCCCCACAACAACAGCCCTTTGAGGTGGACTGGGCTTCAGAGAGAGAGTAACTGGCCCAAAGTCACCCAGCTGGAATTCATGGCTAAGGTAGGACTAGAAGCCACAGTCTCCTGGTTTCTACCCTGGCGCCTTCCCCTGTCTACCAAAGCTATTACCTTGTCAGATAAGATTCCTCTCACATGACTTGTTTTTGGCAAAGCCATGCTGGCATTTAGCAATTGCAGGCATTGCCTGCCGTAGATAAAAGCAGAAAGTCATGAGTCGGTTGAATCCTTTGATATGCTTCTGGGGGTATCGCATCTCAGCCCTGTAAGGAATAATATATACATATATATATATCAATTCAATGGAATGACATTTAGCAATTCATGATTCATTGGATTTTTTTTTTAAAGAAAACTATTTTATTAGGAACTGCTCTGATGCTGAAGCCACTCTGGTGGCTCCCAAAACAACAAAAAACGTGATTTTAAAAAATAGTTACATAAGATGGGATCCACCCACTCCATACAAACCGTGTACAGTAACACCTCCAACAAATAAAAATATGAGAAGTGCTACGTTGGATTGGACCCAAAAAACTATTAAGCAGTGGTTTAGCAAAGATTCCACTCTGGTTGTAAGAGAAATAGCCACCGCCCTGATTTGTTTACTTGATCTATATCTCTTCCTTGTTTTGATCAACTTAAGGCACTGTGTACACTATAGAATTGAGAATAACAAGTTGTTTGAAGGGACCCTGAAGGTCTTCCAGTCCAATCCCCTGCTCGAACATGCTATACCCGTGATGGCGAACCTATGGCACGTGTGCCACAGGTGGCACGCACAGCCACTTGTGTCGGCACATGAGCTGCAGGCAAACTTACCTCACTACGCATGTGCATGCCTCACAGTTGATTTTTTTTGTGGGTTTGAGGCCTTTTCCGGCCTCCCAAAGGCTTGAGGAAGGCTTCTGCAGGTTTTGCAGGCCGAAAACTAGCCCCGTTTCATCACTTCCTGTTTTTCCGAAAATACCGGAAATGACGAAACGGGGCTAGTTTTCGGCCTGCAAAGCCTGCAGAAGCCTTCCTCGAGCCTCTGGGAGGCCGAAGAAGGCCTCAAACCGGCCGAAAAATCAGCTGTGAGGTGCAGTGCAGGTAAGGGGCAGTGGATGTGGGTGGGGATTGCATGCGCGTGTGTAGGGGCCGTGGGGGGCACGCATTGCCTTCTTGGTGCTGGCATGCGAGTGTGCAAGCGCACACACAATTTCTGGCACAGAAGCCTAAAAGGGTTAGCCACCACTGTCCTATACCATTCCTTCCAGTCTCCATTGTATTTCTTCATCACAGTGATCTTGGGCAGAGAAAAAGCAATGGTCACGCAACCAACTTTCCTGTCTAGAGGAAGAGTTTTTTTTAAAAAAATTATCCCAGTTTGGTGCTGCCTTAACCGCTACATCACCTCTGATACAGTTCTCAGAAGTCTTCCATTGAAACATTTGTCATTTCTAACTACAGTTGGTCTATGAAGGTCATTGCTACGCATCTGTGCAGGGTAGTCTTCGAATTGCAGCCATTCATTTAGGACCATTTGAAGTTGCAACGGCACTGAAAAAAAATGACTTATGACCGTTTTTCACACTTACGTCCATTTTCAGCAAACCCCCCCCCCCCCCGTGATCACATGATCAAAAGTCAGACACTTGACAGCTGGGTATGTATTTAGGACAGTTGTAGTGTCCCTGGGATCATATGACCTTCTCTTTTGTGACCTTCCAACGAGCAAAGTCAATGGGAAAGCCGGTGTTAGGATTCCGGCAGTTACCCGCATTAAATCATGAGTCTCGAGCCAAACTTCCAGAACTTCAAAAGGATTTATTGGGAGTTAAAATGTCCAGCAGTGCCTGGGTGTAGCCGACTCTGAGACACATCTTTCATTGTCACCCTTCACTCTGGTTTTCCACCCTTGGATGTATCGTAATTCATATTCTCCAATGGGACCCATCCATAGCCAAGAGTCATCCATCATGCTTTCCAGTTAGAATTTTGCACAAGAGAAACTTCAGTCACCATCTTTGAAAACTATTTATGGAATGCACTTTTGATTTCCAAGCTGCCACATTGCTCTTTCAAACCCCTTTCCCCCTCCCTTTCTGTTGGCAATTCTAAAAAGACCATAGAAATATTTTATGAGTTGATAGCCAGATTCAATTAATGTTACTGGCTTAACAACTGCAGGGATCCCCTTAACAACTATGGCAAGATAGGTCATAAAATGGAGTAAAACTCACTTAACACCTGTCTTACTTAGCAATGGAAATTTTGGGTCATACGTTGAGGATTACCTGTATGGAGGAGGAGGAAGAAGAGTAGGGCTTGTTATTGACATACCATACTAACCTGTTAGTCTCCTTCTGTAGTCTACGGAAGTCCCCACACCTGGGACCTGAAGTATCTAGGAATTTCTCAAGGGAGGTTTACCCAGACAGGAAGTTATGCCGATCTTACCTTTTCTTCACTGGGGAAATGTAACCTCACCTGGAATTTAGATGGGGTAGACAGATTCCTCCCTTTCTCAGGAATAAAAATGTTTGAGGCTCCATTTTAACTGGGACTTCCAGGCCAGGTTGAGGCTAGCCTAAAATGCAATATTAGATCCTGACAAAGGCAAAAATGAAGAAGTTGAGGGAATAGTTTAAATGCCAGAAATTAGATGGGACTGAGATCTACAAACTCAGCCAAGATGGTAGAATGGTAGAATGGGGAGATTCTAATCCAGTGTTTCTCAACCTTGGCAACTTTAAGATCTGTGGAGTTGAAGTCCACACATCATAGAATAGAATAGAATAGAATAGAATAGAACAGTACAGGAATAGAGCAGAACAAAACAGGAATAGAACAGAATAGAATTCTTTATTGGCCAAGTGTGATTGGACACACAAGGAATTTGTCTTTGGTGCATAAGCTCTCAGTGTACATAAAGAAAAAATAAAATACATTCATCAAGAAAAGCACCGTGAAGCGGTATGTAAGACTTAAGGGCTATCGCTATTGTCAAAGGCTGGCTGGGAAGGTTACAAATGATCATCCTATGATCCACCAGGATGCTGCAACCATCATAAATGCATGTTGGTTGGCCAGGCGCTCCGATTTTGATCACGTGTGAGCCAGGGGATGTTGCAACGGTGTTAAGCAAGAGGACCAGTCATGAATTCCATTTTTCAGTGCTGTTGCAACTTTGGATGGTTGCTAAAACCATGCTTGTAAGTAGAGGACTACCTGTGACTCCTTGCCCTTATTCCTGTTACAATTGGATATGTGGAAATGGGGCCAACCTTGCGGTCCTTCAGATTATCTTTTGGGATGCATTTCTTTGGTGCTGATAATATTTCTTGGCTGGTAGACAGAATGCTAATAATTACAAATCTGTAATGATATTTCCCACATGCATTGGATGTCACCGTTCATAGGAAAGGCAGGTCTGTTTGGAGAAGAACACATCCCCAAAAAAGATAAATGGTGTACCATTAGATAGTGGTGAAGATAATGGTGAGCCACCTCCAGGAAATTACACAGCCACGCCTATGATCTTCAACGGTTGACCTTCACTCTAAATCTTTAGCTTTTAATAACATTTCTCTTCTTTCAGATGGAAGCTTTGTGAGATCCAACTGCCAGTATTAAAAGAATAGGAGTCAATAAAAGCTTTTACACAAAATCCTTGGCAAGCCTAGTTTGTTGTAGCAAAAATACCATCGTTCTCCAAAGTCACATTATTCCTTTTTGGGAGGCGCACAGATCTGCTTTGTCATTTTCTACCACACTGGGGGATAGGAATAGGAATGGAATGGAAATCGAACAGAACAGAATAGAATATAGAAAGGATCTTGGAAGTCTTCTAGTCTAGCCCTCTGTTCAAACAGGATAATCTATTTTATACCATTTCAGACAAGTGAATAAATATGCGGTTTTTCTTACATTTATTTTTAAACCCTTTTGAATGCTTGGGACAAAGTAGGTTTCCAGGAATGAGAAGTATGATTCCAGCCCAGAGGTGGTATTTCAGCAGGTTCAGACCAGTTCTGGTCGTAAAAGGAGGCAAAACTCTCTTAAGAAAGGTCTCACTTAGCAACATAAATGTTGGGCTCAATTGGTGGTCGTAAGTCGAGGACTACCTGTATTGAATTATTGATAGGTTTGTCACTATTTGAATTAGATTTTCAGTAAGAAAGGAAAAAGAGAGAGGGATTTTGAACAGTATCTTAGGAATTGTTTTAGGATGTAGAGTAGAGTAGAATACCTTTATTGTCACTTGACTGTACACTAATCAGCATACATTAAAATGAAGTTTCGTTGCATACAGTTCTCAAAGGGTCTCCACCTCCAATATACTCTATATCCGTGATGGCACGCGAGCCCCCAGGCGAACTTACCTCACTGTGCATGTGTGTGCCTCTCAGCTGATTTTCAGGCCTTTTTTGGCCTGCCAGAGGCTTGAGGGAAGCCTCTGCGGGCTTTGCAGGCCAAAAAATAGAACCGTTTAGTCATTTCCTGTATTTCCGGAAATACCAGAAGTGACGAAACAGGCCCATTTTTCGGCCTGCAAAGCCTGCAGAGCCGCTGGGAGACTGAAAAAGGCCTCATGGGATGAAAATCAGCTAGGTGGGGGAGTGCATATAAGGGGGCATGGGAGGGGGCCTGCGTGCATTGCCTTCTGGGTGCCGGGACGTGAGCACACGTGTGTGTTCAATTTTTGGCACAGGAGCCCAGAAGGTTTTGCCACTACTGCACTATATATTTCTTTAATATTACATCAGATTTTGATCCAGTTATATGAATGTATGTTTTCGTGTTTGTTTGAGATTAACGTAGGCATTGGTAGCCTTTTCTATAAAGGTAGTCCTCGACTTACAACCATACTAGTGACTGTTCAAAGTTACAACGGCACTGAAAAGAAAGTAAATTGCAACCAGTTCTTGCATTTGAAATTGTTGCATCAGTGCCACAGATATATAATTGCCATTTATGGAAACCCATCTGGTTTCCGACAAGCAGTGGGGAAATCCAGATTTACTTAACAACCGTGTCTGATTCACTCAATGATCACAGCAAAAAGGTCGTAAAATCAGATGCCTCTAACTTCACAACCGTCTCATTTGATAACTGAAGTTCTGGTTCCAATTGCGGTGGTAAGCTGAGGACTACCTATACTGGCTTAATCCTGACTGAAGGCCCCCGGGATACAAAGTGGTAAAAATTGTGTCTGGAGTGCTGTTTTTTTTCCGGCTTACTTCATGGTAATGAGAAGTGAAGCACCTCTACTTCTTCTCCCTAGGAGTCAACACCAAGAGCTTCTACCTATATGGCCACGCAAACTAGATCGGGGTGTCAAACTGGATTTCTTTGAGGGACGGATCAGCATTGTAGTTCTCTTCCATGGGCCAGTTGGGGTGGGGAGGGAGACGGGATCGACACCTCCTACAGCGCCGTGCCAGCCAAAATGGGGTGCAGGGGCCACATGCAGCCCCCTGCACCCCATTTTGGCTGGCAGAGTGCTGCAGGAGTCCATCCAGGTTGAAAACGGGGCACGGGAGGGTGCATGTTTTGGCTGCCAGAGGCACCACAGGCCGGTACTTTGCTGTTTGCAGGCTTGGCCCTATGGGCCAGATTTAAGGACCCAACAGGCTGGATCTGGCCCGTAGGCCTTGAGTTTGACTCTCCTGAACTAGATAGTGCAAAGTTTAGCCAGTAAAGTCACTCAGTTCCATTTCAGTCTTGATTTCACCTGGGTGGTTGGAAGGATGCTCTCTTGCCTAGTTATCTGGGATTTATCTGTGAGAAGGACGTTATCTTGCCTAGTTATCTGGGATTTATCTGTGAGAAGGACGCTCTCTTCCCAAGTTATCTGGGATTTATCTGAGAAGGACGCTCTCTTGCTAAGTTATCTGGGATCCATTTTGGGCTGAGTGGGTGAAGTGCCCTCTAGGATGACCTTTGCCCCCTGAGGGATGCTTCTGTGTGTCTTGTGATTTTCCCCTGGGTAGTTGGAGGGGTTCATTTTTTCTGGGTTTTGGAAAATGGTGGAAATTTTTTCTGGGTTTTGGAAAGTGGCAATGGCTCCTTCTCTTTTTGGAGGCCTTTCCTGGACATGGAGGAGATAAATAGTTTTCATCCAATCTCCAGCTCTCCTTCAGTAAAGGTTGTTGGGTCAATGATGGGAACTCGATTGTTTGGCATACCCTTAAAAAAAGTGGACTGACAGGAGGACCCTTTTCAGTCGGGGTTGAGATCTAGCTACAGGATAGTCCTTAACTTACAACCACAACTTAGTCCAACATTTCTGTTGCTAAGAGAGACAGTTAAGTTTTGCCCCATTTTACGGCTTTCTTGTCATTGTTGTTAAGTGAATCACTGCAGTTTTTAAGCTAGTAACATGGTTGTTCAGCGAATCCGGCTTTCCCATGGAGTTGGCTTGTCAGAAGGTCTCCAAATATGAGCCCTGGACACTGCAATTGTAATAAATCTGCGTCATCTGAATTTGGGTCACGTGACTGTGGGGATGCTGCAACAATCATTAGTGTGAAAAACGGTCATCATAACTCACTTTTTCCAGTGCCGTTGTAAGTTTGAATAGTCACTATAAAGACTATTGTGAGTCAAGGACTACCTGTATGGAATTGGAATGGGGTTGGTGTGTTCTTGGATGAGCCTTGTTGAGACTTGAATGGAGAGCGTTCTGTCATCCTGGTTCTTTTACAACTCATGGTGCAGTGGTGGTATTCTACCGATTTGGCCCGGTTCGGCTAAGACGGTAGCACTGATGAGCAGTGTAGACCAAACCAGTTCTCTCCACCGCTCTGCTGTTGGGCCCACTTGCCCACCTAGGCTCCCTTACTCACCTTTATCCAGGGGTGGGATTCTACAGGTTTGCACCTATTCGCTAGAACCGGTTGTTAACATTCTAAGCAGTTCGGAGAACCGGTTTTTAGAAGAAATTACTGAGCTAATCTGTAAGGAAGGCAGGAAGGAAACATTCTGGTGTTGCTTACAGAAACTGCCTCTCCATTAACCCTTATTACATTTTTGGCAGAACTAGACTTCCTGTCTGAGGAACTTCTCTGGAGTTTTTTTTCCCTCCTTTGCTGGTATTTTGCTTGTGTAGAGTGACTATTCAAAGTTACAATGGCACTGAAAAAAGTGACTTATGACTGTTTTTCACACTTATGACTGTTGCAGCATCCCCACTGTCATGAGAGGCCAGGTGAGGAGATGCGTGCCTCAATGTGAGTGATGTTGAGTTGGCCACGCCCAGCCAATAACATGACCATCAAGCCATGTCCACCCAGTCACATGACCACCAAGCCACGCCTATCACCTAAGCCACGCCCTAAGCCACAGAACCGGTTATTAAAAAAATTGAATCCCACCTCTGCCTTTATCCTCTGTTTTTGAAGTGCAGCTGCTTTGCGCGGCACAACAGATTGCTGCGCAGCAGCTGCTGAAGTGACCGGGATCGTGCAGGCTTGCAGGAGGTGAGTTGGACCGCCTCGGTGCCTGCGCACAACAAGTGTGTGCACGCACACAAAGTGTGCCCACCAAGCCACGCCCACCGAACTGGTGGTAAAAATCTAAATCCCACCACTGTCATTGTTGGTTTTCAGTACCACCAATTATGGTTTTGTTCCTGGCCTATGTGCAGGACTTAAGAATTGGTGGCATTGTTTCAGGTTGGTTCTGGACTGACCGGACCAATGGTTTCCCAGAGAACCTTCTCTTTGTTTTCGGTAATTCTCTCTTTTTCCTCTTTTTTCCCCCCACTACTGTGATCTTTCTGGTGGTCTGCAATGGCATTAAAGTCCCCCAAGATACAAATATTCCTTTTTTCTAATTCCACTATTTTTTTGTGTAATTGTTTAAAAAATTCTTTTTGATTATCATTAGGGGTGTAAATCACTACTAATAAAATTGGAATTGATTTAATCCAAATTTGTAACACCAGAATTCTTCCATTAGGATCACAGAGAACCTTCTCTTTGGATGCTTCTCTCCAGTGAGTCTTTCATGGATCCGTAACTGAATCCGGGTACTTTTGAGGGCAGCCTCAAGAATCTCTAACTTTGATGTTCTTCTGTGGTAAAGACACCCACTGAGGAAAATATGGAGGCTTGGGAGACTGCTCGGCTTCCTACGTAGCCCACCTCATCTCCACATCATCTGAAATCATGATTTACAAAACTTCTGTAGCTATCGGTGTCTGTTGCTTGTCAAGTCTTGCGTTGATCAATGACAAAAGGAATTCCTTGTCTCCACCCATAGGTGTTCTGTTGCTTCAAAGGAAAGGGGCGGAGCTAGGAGAAGTCCTTCTTAATCCCAACATCCTGGCCAGAACCATGCCATAGAGCTCAAGGTCTCTCCAAGCACATCATCCAGAAGTCGGAGTGTTGCCCAATAGAGGTGTGAGCAGGTAAGACTTAGGGTTTAGCTTGGGTCTTCCTGTTTTAACTCCCGGAAAATACTGTCTTCACTGCTGGAGACATCTGATAGATACAGACCTTTCATGTAACAGCATGTCAGTACCACAGTTGTTAGTGTGGGTAGTGCTTCCAAGAAATTATATGTTTGGTCTTCGAAGGTTACTCCGTATTCCCCGCATGTTTGCTGTAAATTGTTTATATCGAAATGAGACTTAGTGTTGAGCACAAGGCCTGCCAGTTTGTTTTAAGCCTTGACTTTGATCTAGAGTTGTGTGTCTTAATTCACTTGATTTTGTGTGTGTGTGTGTGTGTGTGTGTGTGTGTGTGTCAGAAAATTGAAGTCCTGTATTTTAGGTGCCTTTCTTTTAATCAAGGGAAAACAGTGAGGACCTCTGAGCAATTGGAATGAATGCATTGTTTGTGGTATAGTTTTCCAGATGTGTCTGCCCTTCAGTTTTAATATAAATACATACAGTAATATGGATATCCATGGAGATACTTAATCATCCAGGTCATGGTTGACCCCAGGGTGCTTTTTCAAAAGGCAACTGGACTTCTGTTTTCCATATTATGGAGTTGGAGAGGGTCTACTTCCCTGTTCTTCAGCCCTCGTTCATTTTATTTGAATTGTCCTTAAAGCATGGAATTCCGAACAATATGAGAGTGATCAAACACTCCTGTTTTTTTCTATGATTTAAAAAGAAAACCCCCAAACTCGCAAATAATACCAAAGCTCTCAAACAAGACAGGAGCATCCAAGTTGAGGTTAAAAAAAAAAAAGTCAAAATGGCGTCTGCAACCAAAATTTTGCCTTCCCCCCCTTTTTTTTTGTGATGCTAAGACTTTCTTCTTGTGGCCATTATCTTGTCTTGTATGATAAGCATCTTCCTCAGATATTCTCTTTTAACTGTGAGCTTCATATTTTGGGCGGATTCCCTCCTGCATATTCATTTGTTTACAAATAACTTGCTCAGCCTAAACCTAGTCATGTTTCCAGGAGTAATACAGATTCCCCGTTCTGGCCAAACAGAGATTAGCAAGCATGCACAAAGCATAGTAAATATATATGGAGTTTCTCAGTCATTCAGCTCACGGTTGTCCCAAAGGTTTTTTTTTTTTTCAAAAGGCAACTGGACTTTCTTGGTTTTTCCTCGAAGACGTTTCGCTTCTCATCCAAGAAGCTTCATCAGAACTTTACTTGGATGTCCTTTGGGGCAAAGCATAGTAGTGACATTATATGTCGCGTTCAAGGAGTTGCGTGTTTCTGTCACCATCAAGCAGAGTTGGGAAATCTGCACCAAATCCCAGAACGAAAGAATCAGTAGGCGGCAAAAGATCAACTAGTGCAGTAGTGGGATCCTATCTTAGTCGCTACTGGTTCGGTGGGTGCGCGCGCCTCTAACGCAGCACCCCTAACAAGCCAATCAGCTGAGAGGATGAAGAAAGCTAGGAGAGACCCCTTCTACCCTCCCTTGCGCTTGTTGGTCTTTTATCCTCTCAGCTGACCGGAGGCTTTTTTTTCCTCCTCTTAGCTTGAACTGAACGGTCTCCGTATTGTTGTGTGTTGTAATTGTTTGGGAAAGCTAACAGTAATTGTTCAAGGAACATTTTCTGATTGGCTTTGATCTACATGGGTCCCTGAATCTTGCAAGACTAAATGCACTTGTTCTTTATCTTTGTGTTGAACTAAGGAGGGGGTTGTTGACAGAGATGTTTCCTTGGATTGCTTTCTTGGCTAGGGCTCAAATCTCTCTTATCTCATAGTTGCCTTGATGGCTGCTCTTCGTTCCCTCTGGCCAGTACAGCTATGCTTCACAAAACTGGTAATTGAACTCCCTCCTTAAAAAAAGGTTCGGATACAGGAGGAAGGTCCCACAGTTTGGCAGGTCCAAATCTCCCCTCATCCTCTTCAACTGAAGATTTTGGCGGTCATAATCTATACATATATAAAAGCGAAATATCACTCACGCGTCATCACAAAATCTCCAGAACCGTAAAGCCTACAAACTTGAAATTTGGCATGTATGTTCCTCTTGGCTTCTAGGTGTTCACTAAGAAAGGATTTTTCGAAATGACCATCAGAGCATTAGTATTTCCTATATTATTATTATTAACACGCTCTGATGCTAAGGAGTTCTACTCCCCATCCCCATCTGAAAAGAAATCTGTTCCAAATGCAAAAGACAAGCAGAGGAGAGGAGTTTCAGTTTCACAGCACCAAGCAGCTTTAATACAGAACAGTTGAACTAAACTACACCCAGGCTCCTTGCTGTCTCCTTCTTGCTCACATAGCAAATATTGTTTCAGTTTCCAAACAGCCCTCAACTCTCTCACACACTGACAGGACGCTAGCCAGATGAATACCGATGGATGCTGGTAGGCAGAATTTTTTCCCCTTATTTTCCTCCCCAAAAACTAAGCCTGACCCCATAGTTTTGTAGCGAAGCCCGCATATCGAGCTAGTCCAATATATTTAGAAATCACAAAAAAAGTTTGAGCCAAAGTTGTGATACTCACTTGGTACATTTTGGCACCTATGTACAGGTAGTCCTCGACTTACAGCAGTTTGTTTAGTGACCGTTCAAAGTTACAACAGTGACTTACGACACTTTTTTCACACTGATGACTGTTGCGGCATCCCCATGGTGACCTGAGCAAAATTCAGATGCTTGGCAACTGACTCATATTTATGATGGCTGCAGCGCCCCAGGGTTCATTGGATCTCCTTTTGCGACCTCCTGACAAGCAGAGCCAATGGGGAAACCAGATTCATTCAACAACCCATGGTGCTATTTAGCAAACTTCAGTGATTCACTTAACAACAGTGGCAAGCAGGCTCGTAAAAGGGGGCAAAGCTCACTTAACAAACGTCTCACTTAGCAACAGAAATGTGGAGGCTCAGTTGTGGTCGTAAGTCAAGGACTGCTTGCATTCTCTCTTGTTTCTCTCTGCCTAACCCATGTTTACAGGGTTGCTGTGAAGATCAGTTCAAAACGTAGTTTTAAGAGCCTTAAAAACCACCTGGAGTTTTTCTAGGGAGGAATTAGATATTGAGAAAAGATAGGCAAAGCTTGGTTGAATATTCTGGATTACCTGACAGAGATTATTACTTGGCATTTCCCCAAAAGTCAGCCCGTGGAGACCTGCTCAACTAACGTTTATTGAATGTTAGTTGGCTGAGTCCACATATTGTGTCAAGTCATGTTTCGCCCTGCATTTTCATTAAATAAAACCACAGTGTTGTGCTTGGCCAGAAATCATGATTTATGAACTTCGTTGCGTAAACCCAATATACTGGCCCAACGCCAAGCAAACCTCAATGTGTGAGCCCGGCCTATCTGAATAGACCTGCAACATTGTGTACTTACAAAGTTGCAGAAGGCTCTCCTAGAGAAATCCTGGTTAGTTAATAGCCTTATATAGAACGTCAGACTTCTGAGTCCTAGCATTTCTGTCATCAGAAATATCTTAGGTCAATGACTGTAGCTTTCTTTTGGGGGTACCTTGACTGGGTACCTAAACTTGGGTTTTACAAGCATCCGTTTAAGTTTTTTTTAATAGCTTTATTAAACTTTTCAAAGTAAAAATAACAAAAGAATTATCAAGAAAGAAAATAGTAAAGAGGGTAGAGAGAAAAATAGGAAATAAAGGTACAGTAAAATAAAAAAAATGTAGAAAGATACACAAAAAGGAATGATTTCTGGCTCCTTTTATAAGAGATAGAAATGAAACTTAAGTTCAACTCTTACTCTAGAATTACAGATTTCTCTCTCTCTTTTATGATCCCGTAATCCCTTGTATTGGGGTAGATTCGTGTTGACTGAATGGAGCTGAGTGTTTGCCAGCTGGATGCCCTTCCTGACTTCTAATGTGAAGTTCACAGCAGATATTTTCTCTTTGCACCCTGATAGAGAAACATCTGTCTGTGCCTGGCACTGAACTCTCAGTCTTCTGAGACCACCGCACCATCTAAAAGCCACTGCACTTGTCTGAAATTACAGATTAGTATCCATTTTTAAACAGTCTCCGGGTATTGCTAATCAATACCGGTAAATCTATATGTCATAATCTATTTATAAATAACAGATAACAGATAATCAGAGTTGGAAGGGACCTTGTAGGCCATCTAGTCTAACCCCCCGCCCAAGCGGGAGACCCTACACTATTTCTGGCAAATGGCAGTCCAATCTCTTCTTGAAAGTCTCAAATGATGGTGCTCCCACAGCTTCCAAGGGCAAGCTGTTCCATTGGTTGATTGTTCTCACTGTCAGAAAGTTTCTCCTTATTTCCAGGTTGAATCTCTCCTTGTTCAGTTTCCATTCATCATTCCTTGTCTGGCCTTTGGGTGCTTTAGAAAACAGCTTGACCCCTTCCTCTCTGTGGCAGCCCCTCAAATATTGGAAGACTGCTATCATGTCTCCCCTGGTCCTTCTCTTCATTAGACTAGCCATGCCCAGTTCCTGTAACCGTTCTTCATGTTTTAGTCTCCAGTCCCCTAATCATCCTGGTTGCTCTTCTCTGCACTTTTTTCTAGAGTCTCAACATCTTTTTTATAATGTGATGAACAAAACTGAATGCAGTACTCTAAGTGTGGTCTTATTAAGGCTTTATAGAGTGGTATTAGTACCTCCCTTGATCTTGATTTTATCCCTCTGTTAATGCAATTTTGGATTGCGTTAGCTTTTTTGGCTACTGCTGCACACTGCTGGCTCATGTTTGGCTAGTTGTCCACTAAGACTCCAAGATATTTATTTTCTGTGTCCCATTAAAAGTTCAAAAGAGGTGTCTAATTGATAATAAAGTTAGTCTTTTCTTTAAACATCCATTTCTTCAATGTTTGTTCTTTGTTATATTGCAAGCTCTGGATTTTAGTTTCTAATAATATTAAGGGTCTTTAAATTTGAATGTATTTGTTTATGGATTCAAATGAATGGGATGCATTCAGGTCTTGGATTACACTTTTTAGTTGGAAAACAGATTTCTTCTGGATGACGCAATCTCTGCTTTTCAGCGCTGATTTGTAAGGGACACTGCTTGTTTGTGTTGAAAGTAGGTCAGTGGAATTCCTGCCCCATGAGGAATAATAGCGGATCAGGGCTCACTTTCACATCCGTCCTGCATTTACGGAAACTGAGTTGACTAAGGCAAATTATCTCCGCTTGTATGAATCCCGGTGCCTTTGGTTGAAAGAATAAATAGCGTAGTCGGGGTTGAGTTACTGCGAGGAATAATCAGAGAAAATATTGAAAGTAAAGTTTCAACAATGCAATACTGTGCATTGTTGCATTCACAGGGGCAATTATAATTTGTTTTTATGTTTTATATTTCTGATTTTTACATTGATAATGAGTAGATCTTCCCAATTACTCATGCCTAATAGGTTACTGATCATTCATTCTCTTCTCTTTTTTCCCCCCTTCCTGGTCAAAGACAAAAAGATTATGTGATTTATTTCTTTATTAAATTTATTGGCCACCCATCTTACCATGGAGTAACTGTAAATGGCTTACAATAGCAATACCACTTATATACCGCTTCACAGTGCTTTCCAGCCATCTCTAAGCGGTTTTTACAGAGTCAGCCTATTGTCCACAACAATCTGGGTCCTCATTTTACCCACCTCTGAAGGATGGAGGGCTGAGTCAACCTTGAGCCTGGTGAGATCTGAACTGCCAAATTGCAGGCAGCCGGCAGTCAGTAGAAGTAGCCTGCAGTACTGCACTCTAACCATTGCGCCACTGTGGCTCATACAATATTAAAAAGACAAAACTATATAAATGAAATAATACAAAAATGCAAAATACAACACACAGTCCTAGCTAAATGATGGGGAGGGAGGGAGGAGGATGGGATGGGATGGGAGGGAGGAGATGGGATCAGTTCTTAATCTATCAACCACCTTCAGTGTGATCCATTGGAGCCCCAAGCCAGCTGGCAGAACCAGATTTTTTAAGCTCTTATGGAAGTCTTTTAAAGTCATACAGAAGTCGTTATGGTTTTACGGAATGTCAGGAGGATTGGATCAGAGAGAAAAATAAGCAGGCATATACAATGGAATGAAGGCTATTGCCGAGCACTTAGCATGGTGCTTCTTAGACTGTAAGCTGCCCTGAGCCTCCGGAGAAGAGCGGCATATAAATGTAATTACAAAAAAAAATTACAGAATTCATGCTTTGGAATGTACCAGCATGAATTTAAGATTGTAAAATGCAAAACAGAGTGCCCATGAAAAAAAAGACATTGGGGAGAATTACCTTATCCTTGATAAGCTTAATGCAAAGAAATTGTCAACCGTCCCCCTGGGGAAGATAGCAAAAGGAACTCCTTTTTTTTTTTACCAAGAGTATAACTTTACTGAGGATTCCCTATGGGTACAGAAGTAGAAAAGCCATATCTAACTATTTCATGCGCAAACAGCATGGGAAAACTCCCTTTTCTCCCCTGGATCTTCCATTGTCCATTCTCCACCAATCGTTTTAACTTGTGTTGTTTTGTCTGTCTCGAATGTTCTCAACCAATGACCTCGGGATGTTGGATCCATCTCAGGCTTCCAGTCTCCACACTTTCACCCCAAATTTCCCTCCCAAACTTCCTTTACAGTCCAATGCATTCCCTTCCCCCTTCCATTACTATTGCCTGGTGGCGAGCGGGGAGATTTTTTTATTTTAGACAACAGAGAGGTGAATTCAGTAATTCTCCAGCTGTCTAAAATGGTACATGTAGCCCACATTTACAATTTTGTTTCAACCAGAGTAAGAATTAAGCCAGGGCCCTCTGACTACACGAACTCTTGAAATGAGCATTTATTTATATTTCACACTCCTTAAGTGACCATATTCCTCTGTAATATTTCAAGGCCTGCCTACTGCTCCTATGGGGATGCATTGGAGATAAATTTTTCTCTGCAGCCTTTTTAGGAAATAAAATGAGGAGTGGTTATAACCTGAAGCTTTGATTCAAACTGCATCCTCTTGCCCAGAAAAAGCAACAAAATTAAGAGAGGGGGAAGAAAGCATTTAAGGAACAAGTGAATGGGAAGGGATGTGTGATGACCCGGCATATGCCACAAATGTAACAAAAAACAAATCGTAAATAAAGGCCCTTTAATGCCTTCAACTTGGCTTCTCTGGTCAATTGTTCACAGTTGGAGATTAAACTATTTTCAAAATAACATTCCAAATGAAAGAAATACAGTTCAAACTCAAAGAGCAGATAACGAAGCAAAAACCAAAAACAAACCGCACTGAAGAAAGTCCCACCACAGACCAGGATAATTAATTACAAACTTCAAGAAGATAACCAGGTTCAGTCTGTTGGAAGAACGCCAACCAAGATAAACCTCAATCCAGGAAAAAACACGCATTTGTCTCCAGCGTTTGTTAGCACGCAGGTCCAAACTCTTATGCAGATCTCCCACTTGCAACCCTTGAAGAGGATCGTGGCTCTCTCCTCCCGAGTAGACCACGTTTTCCCCTGATCCTCTCCTCCCTGCGTGCCCTAGGATGGATAGAGGATGGGCCTGGGTCCTCCTCTTACTGCTCAGCCGGCCTCTGCCCTTCCTCAGCCTCCTTCACCGCTTCTGGAGCCACATTTCCACTCCCTGTTGGCTGTTCTTCCTCTCCCTCAGAGTCAGTCTCCAACAGGGGCATGACAGGATGTCATCAATGCCTTGGAGTAAATAACAGATGTGTATGTGTGTTTTGTGTGTGTGTGTTTCATGTGCGTGTGTGTGTCCAGATCCCCCATTTTGAAATTGTCCTTGACATGGCCGTAGATTCAATGTTTCCCACTTCTAGGTTGGGCAGTCACTCCATAATACACTGTTGAGCAGAGGAAGGAATTTCTGGCTTAAATGGACAGTGAGAAATCTCTTAGGGTTGGGCTGGAGGTCAATTTAACCCTTCTCTCTCGTCCAGCTTGTGGGACCATGCCACACCACCGAGGCTGTCTCCAGTTACTGGCTGCTTTCTGCCTCACCTTCCTCTTCCTCACGTTCACCGCCTCTTATAAGCCTGTCATCGTTGTCCATGGCTTGTTTGACAGCCCTTCTGACTTCCAGCTGTTGCTTAATTTCATCAATGAGGTGAGTGGGGAAGGCCACGTTGATCAGAGTGATGGGGGATGATGGGAACTATAGACGTTGACCTCATAAATAATTATTTCTCTTCTCTCCCCTCCCCTCCCTTCCCTTCCTCTCCTCTCATTCCTCCCCCCTCCTCCTCCTCTCCTCCTCCTTTTCTCTTCTCCTCTTCCCCTTCCTTCCTCCTCCCCTTCCCTCATTCTTCTGCTCCTTTTTTCCCCTCTGCTCTCATTTCCCCCTTTTTTTCCTCTCCTTCTCTTTCTTCTCCTTCCTTCCTTCTCTCAATCTTTTCTTCACCTCTCCTTTGTCAATCTGGGAGGGAAAACATTTGTAGTCACCTTGTCCTGATTAGAATCTGGATTAAGGTGTAATTTATTTTTCTGGGCCTCAGGTGACTCATTCTGGGCAGGCAGTAGACAGAACACACATACTCCTGTGTGGTGCGATAAACAGGCTGATATTGCACAGGGATTGAGCTGGAAAATCTGGTTTTTCTGGGCAGGGGAAAATGAAGGCTGGAACTCTGAAGCTTCCAAATGCTTGTTTTATTCCCACCCAAATGTCAATTAATGACTCTTCATTCTTTTATCCAGATCAAGCAACAGGGCACTAAATACAATTTTAAATCTGATAAACCCAAGCCTCCCTTTTCTTTAGCATCTTGAAACAATGTATACTTATTCTCAGTTTTTTATTTATTTATTTATTTTTACTTGCATTTATATGCCACCCTTCTCCGGAGACTCAGGGCGGCTTACAGTCTATGGAGCACCATGCTAAGTGCTCGGCAATAGCCTTCATTCCATTGTATATGCCTGCTTATTACTAGGGTTTTTGGTCCCCCCAAGTGGCATTTTTACAAAGTCAGCTTATTGCCCCCAACAATCTTGGGTCCTCAATTTACCTACCCCGAGAGGATGGAAGGCTGAGTCAACCTTGAGCCTGGTGGGATTCGAGCCTACACTAATTGCAGGCAGCTTGCACTAAGTGCTAGATGATTAACAGCCTGCACCACCAAGGCACTAAGTTCACATGGCAAGAGAAGGTTTTTCCCCTTCTCTTGCCATGTGAACTTAGAAATATCCTTTTGCCATTGTTTTAAGTTATACAGTCCATGAATCATCGGTATTGATAATGTCTGAAACAGAAGCCACATCTTTAGTAAAACATTCATCTTGATTATGGAAATTCTGCCCAACAACGATAATTGTAATTTAATCTGTCTAAGTATCCCACCCTTTTTTCAAGTTCAGTCAGCATATTCCTTCCTCTACCCCATTTTTCCCTTTGCAACACCCTGTAAGGTAGTTCAGGTTGACAATTATGGAGGTACTTCCGTACTCATCATTAATTGGTTCCAAAAACTATGAGTGCCATATAGATTTTTCCCATAAGGAATAATGTAATAAGTCACAAGACAGCTGACCCCGATAAGTTCTAGCTCGTGTGTTGAGTACTAAACAACAAGGACCAGGACAAAAAGTTCATGTTAAAATGCGTTGAGTACCAAATTCACTGAGTTTCAAAGCAATTGAGTACCAAGGAACCATTTTATGACTCAGTAGGACTATGAACCAACAACTCATTAATCCAAGTCTGGCCTTATCTAATCACTACATCAGACTGCCTCCATACATGAAAGAAAAAGGGGAAAAATCACCACCAGGAGATATTCCACCTCCCAATCTTAGTGTGTCATCAGAGGCACTTTCTTCAAATTTCAAGGCAAAACAAGTTTAGGGTTGCTTCTTTCTGCACAGAATGACTACAATGGGTAGCTATGGTTATGCTGTGACTAGACTTTGAGCAAACCTTGTTGATTGGGGCAAGAATATTTTGGAGAAACTACATCATCAGATCTTCCCTGATGGAGAAAAGGATTAAGTTGGGATTAAGTAACAGATGTAGCTTTATGTTTGTGATAGTTGTATCTAGAAGGAAAAGACAGAGATTGGGATAGTGCAGGGCTTACGTTTCCTCTTTGTAAATCTTTTATACTTCCCTCATCCTTCCTCGCTGTTGAAAGCTGTGTGTTGTTACTTTACTGACAGGAAAAAAGACTTGGTAGTTTTCCTTTGTAAGATTTTTTTTTACAGCACTGTTATATTTAGGCTTCAATCTTCTTCCTAAAGGTTCAGTTTAGGTTCGGCTTCAGCCTAGATTTTTCCCAACATCCAAAAAATATGATAAAAAGGATTGAAAATATCTTGTGCTTTTCACCCCTGTCAAATTCCTACAGACTCATCCAGGAACCAACGTTTCAGTTGTGGATTTGTTTGACCGAACGGAAAGCTTGAAATCTCTATGGATGCAAGTGGAGGGGTTCAGACAAGCGATTTACCCTATTATGCAGAATGCTGTTGATGGGGTCCACCTTTACTGCTACTCACAAGGTAATGGGGCTCTTGGTAGGGTCAAAGAAACGTCTGGCTCCATACTGAGTCATATAGGTAGGCCTTGACTTACAACTACAGTGGAGGTTGGAATCATGCTGGCTAAGAATTCTGGGAGTTGAAGTTCACCCATTGTAAAGCTGCTTTCTGAGTTTGAGAAATACTGGCCTAAACCAATGTTAGCTGAGAGACCCTGTGGGAAATTAAAAGTTGTGCTGAGGTTCTAATGCCTTTTGTTGTTCCTCAAAGGCCAATCCAGGAGAAGCACCATCCCGCTGGCCTTCCTTGATATAACCTCAACAGTTCTTTTTAATGTTTGGCTCTCTTGTCTTACCTCTGTTCAAAAATAGAGGTAGGGGATTATCAGGAATGATCTGAGGAACTTGGGATGATGTCTTTGGCTATTTGCCCTGAAATTTTATTTTACTCATTTATTTATTACATGTAGATAAGTCATCTCGCAGTCGCATACTTCTCCACATAACAGTTTTGTTTGGTGGTGTTGATACAGAGGGTCCCAGAACCACAAAAACACTGGCCCCCCAAAAGTTCCCATAATGCACCAGGCCAGCTTAAAATGGGATTGAATGGTTTATGGTCCAGCATAATGGTTTATGGTCTCTCCCCCTCTCTCTCCCTCTCCCTCCCTCCCTCTCTCTCTCCCTCTCTCCCTCCTTCCCTCCCTCTCTCTCCCCCTCCCTACCATTCTCTTCCTCCCTCCCCCTCCCCCCTCTCCCCTCTCTCTCCCTCCCCCTCCCTCCCCCTCCCTCCTTCTCTCCCTCCCTCCCCCTCTCTCCCTCCCTCTTCCTCCCACTCCCTCTCTCTCTCTCTTCCTCTCCCTCCCCCCTCTCCCTCTCTCTCCCTCTCTCTCTCTCACACACCACACACGTACATAAACACAGAGAGAGAGACACCCCAAACAAAAGGGAAACAATTCTCTAGCTTATCCCCCTCCCATCTAGGCCACCCTACACTCAGTGACAGTGCTGGGCCTAGACCTGAGTAGAGCACCAAGCCTTGATTTCTGACCTAACACCACCGATGCCACTGAAAAAAGCCACCTCACAATTGATGGGGAACAGTCCAATTGCCTCTCCTGCCACGTACCACTTGCCTTCCAGAGGTGTTCCCTTTCTATTGACGGGCCCCTATGGCCCACCCAAGGCAATCCTGGGTCTCACAAGGCCTTCATTCTTGTGGTAGTTTCTGAAAATGCTTCTTCATGGCCTTCAAAAACCATGTGCCCCATTCTCACGCGACACTAACCTTGATCCATTCTTGCATTGCCCCTGAAACCTCAAAAAAAAAAAAAAACCACTCAAGAACAGGGGATGCTCTTGAGAATAGCTGTAGTTGGGTATCGGTAGACACTGATGACAAGTTGACATGCTACAACATGTTGTAGCGTGTCAACTTTGATACATGTGTCACAGGTTCACCATCACTGGTCTGGAGAGAGAGAGAGGGTTAGGTTAGAGTGGCCCTGTTTAAACCAAACAACAACGTGTTCACTGCCTACACCGGTGCGCTCCCACAGGGAGGGTCTCTTGCGGGTCCCAACGGCATCTATGTGCCAGCTGGTGACCCCGAGGAATAGGGCCTTCTCTGTGGGAGCGTCTGCCCTCTGGAATGGGTTGCTTCCGGAGTTACGTACAGCCAGGGACCTGGGGACCTTCAGGCGTGCCTTGAAAACCTGGCTCTTTGACCAGGCCGGCTTGGGCTGATTTTAGATTTGGGTATTTTAATTTTTATATTAAATTTTAGGGATTTAGGGAGAGGTTTTAATTGTTTTCAGCCAGGGCCTTTAGTTTAATTTAGTTTTAACTTTTATATATTTAATGTTTTAATTGTATGGCTGTGTACCGCTCCGAGTCCTTCGGGAGAGGAGCGGTATATAAATAAATATTATTATTATTACACTAAACCATAAACACAGCTGCCATAATCACAGTTCCCCTATAGCAGTGATGGCTAATCTTTTCGGCACTAAGTGCCCAAAGCGTGTACGCGCACCCCCAAAATGCAATGCGTACACGCCCCGTACATGCACATGCATCCCCCCACACCCCTTGCATGCATGCGTGACCCCCATGGATGCACCCCACCCCCCACTGCATATGCATGGCAGAGACCTGAAGATCAGCTGGCTGGCAGGAAGCACATACACATGCGTGGCAGAGCTGACCTGGGGTGACGGCTCTCATGCCCAGAGAGAGGGCTCTGCGTGCCGCCTCTGGCATGCATGCCATAGGTTCACCATCACGGCCCTATAGAGTTCAAAGCCTTCCTCTTTGTGTATGAGCTTCACCGTATCATCTTCTCCTTATTTGTTTGAGCTGGAGGCCTAAAGCAGAAAAGTAATTTTCATAACATCCTGGCATGCAACTCAGGGCCTAGATAAGCATGTATTCAAGAAAGAGATGATTGGACTGTATGGACACCACCCAGTCATCTTTAAGCCTCTCTTCTTTGACCTGGGAGTTGAAGTTCACACATCTTTAAGCTGCTGAGGTTGAGAAACATTGGCCTGAAGCAATATTACGTCAGGGACTCTGTGGGAAAATAAAAGGGCTGGTCAGCTTGCTCATTAAAGGCCAATCCAGGGCAAGCATCATTCTGTTATTATGAGGGCTATAAAGCATTATAAAGCGGTATATAAGTCTAAGAGCTATTGCTGTTAACTTGCATTTAGGAAGTTTGTTCCGTATGCAAATATCTGTAATGTTTATCATAATCTTTGATGCCACTTGTCATAATCTCCTGCAAAACTCACAGATGTTTCCAAATTTGAGAAGAAATACAGTTACAAATTGTCCTCGATTTACAACAGTTCATTTAGTGACCGTTCAAAGTTACAACGGCACTGAAAAAAGTGACTTGTGACCGTTTTGCACAGTTACGACTCTTGTAGCATCCCCATGATGGTGTAATCAAAATTCAGCTGCATGGGGCAACTGGTTTATACTTATGACCATTTCTGTGTCTCAAGGTCATGCGATCCCCTTCGGACAAGCAAAGTCAATGGGGAAGCCAGATTCGTTTAACAACTGGGTTACTAACTTATCAACTGCAGGAAAGGTCGCAAAATGGGGCAAAACTCATTTTAACAAATCTTTTACTTAACGACAGAAATGTCGGGCTCGATTTTGGTCATAAGCCAAGGGCTATCTGTAGTTCTCGACTTCCAGCTACAACTGGGGTTTGAATTTCCATTGCTAAGCAAAGTGTGTGTCACGCCTGATTTTTCAGACATTTTTTGCTACAGTTGTTAAACATTTTTAAAGTGTATCACGTAGTCATTAAGAAGATCCAACTTCTCCCATTGACTTTGCTTGTCTGAAGGTGGCTTGGAAGGTCGCAACTCATGATCACAGGACTTTGGGATGCTGCATTTACCAGTTGCCAAGCCCCAAACTTGGACGGGGCTGCTACAATGGTCATAAGTGTGAGGACCTGTTGTAAATCATTTTTTTCCAGTGGCATTATAAGTTCAAGCACTTGCTAAACAGGCAGTTGTAAGTTGAGGGCTACTGTACTCCAAAGGCCTCGCTTCTAATCTTCAAATCTTCTACCTATTGTGAAAGGTCGGTGTTTTTTATGGAAGGTCTAAAAAGTCAAGATAAAAGAAGACCCCTTTTTTTTATTTCGGTGAAGATTTAGAGACAAATATTGTGATGTGGATGCTATGTAGACTTGGATTATGTTAGGAGAAGAAGGGAGCTGTTGCCCCTTTTCTAAAACTTGATTATTTTCTGTTAAAATCTTTAAATTTAGTAGTTGGAACAGTGGGGTTGTGCAGTGAGCCACAACACATAGTTGTGGTCGATTGTTTGAAGAGCGCTGGCTCTTGCGTGAGTCAATCTGCGCTCTGATTGGTTGCTATGGAGGGGAAGTTTCCACCCCTTTTCCCCACCGTTTCGTATGCTCCCCGATTTATCTCACAATGTACTGATGTGCCTATCTTATTTACTGTAAATGTAGATGTTAAATGACATCTATAAACTGCACGAGTCAAAAATAGGGCTATGAAAATAATTACAGACCCCTCACATCCCGGACATAAACTGTTTCAACTCCTACCCTCAAAATGACACTATAGGGCACTGCATACCAGAACAACTAGACACAAGAACAGTCTTTTCCCAAACACCATCACTCTGCTAAATAAATAATTCCCTCGACACTATCAAACTATTTACTAAGTCTGCATTACTATTACTATTAATCTTCCCACCCTTCCTTTCATCCATCTCCTCCCACTTATGACTGTGTGACTGTAACATTATTGCTATATCCTAATGATTTTTATTGACTGTTTCCTAGTAATGTGATTGCTTATTGTATCTTATGCCTATTATTAAGTGTTGTACCTGATGATTCTTGACACTTGACGAATATATCTTTTCTTTTATGTACACTAAGAACATTTGCACCAAGACAAATTCCTTGTGTATCCAATCACACTTGGCCAATAAAGAATTCTATATTGGTAGAATGCATCCATAAATACCAATTGGCAGCCAGAAGACATGACAAAAATTATTTAATTTCACAACACATAGACAGATTCAACCATAGTTTCAATTGGGAAAATGTCACTATCGTAGTCCAGGCCATGTCCAAAAATGCCGGGGGAATTTCTAGGACCCTGACACTCTGATAAATCAGTCGTCAATAGACACATTAACAACATCTACAGACAATGCAAAAGAGACAATTAAACAGCCCAAAAGAGAACAAAAAGACTCCAGCATTTCCCCACCAGTAATCTGCACCCAGATCAGCATAGATTAACTCCAAGGTTATCTATCTTCAGACCAACAGCCAGTAAACAATACCCCAATCAAGAAATTGCCAAAGAGCCATCAGTAAACAGCCCAACCAAGGAATCTCTAAGACCGTATAGACAGGCAAGAAACCAGAATATAAACTGACATCAAACAGCACTCCTTACTACCAGTAGCAATGATGATACTATCTAGTTAGGGTAATATAACATCTGCAAGAAAACAAGCAAGCTCAGAGAGCACCAAGGACCCCTTAAATATATTTATTTAACATCAGAGCCATGGTGGCACAGTGGTTAGAATGCAGTATTCAAATAGCTTACAGCCAGTGATGATTGTTGCTAAGTATGATGTCAAAATGTACATCAAAATGTCAAATGCAAGAGACATGGTGGCGCAGAGATTAGAATGCAGTATTGCAGGCTGACTCTGCCAACTGCCAGGAGTTCGATCCTGACCTGCTCAAGGTCGACTCAGCCTTCCATCCCTCTGAGGTGGGTAAAATGAGGACCCGGATTGTTGGGGGCAAATATGCTGTAAACCACTTAGAGAGGGGCTGTAAAGCACTGTGAAGCGGTATATAAGTCTATGTATTATTGCTATTTATGTAAAACTACAAGTCCGTGTCAGCATCTCTGACTCCATGTGGATACCGGCTGCGCAATTCCCTGACAATTTTCACTCTGTCTTACAGGAGGACTCATTTGTCGTGCTCTGCTCTCTACGATGCCCGACCACAATGTGGACACATTCATCTCTCTCTCCTCCCCACAAATGGGGCAGTATGGAGGTAAGTACTGCAATGAAACAAGGATGAGGGACGCTCTGGTGACATTTGTGTGGGACTTTGGGACGCAAGTCTGGAGTGTAAGGGAAAAATAAAACAAAAGCAGAGACTTAACCACTCTTTTCAGTGCAGTAGAATACAGTTAGGAACTCAACTTTTTGCTTTACATTTCTGATAATTTCTACAACAAAATAGAATATTTCATTTTCAGTCTCTTATCCCTTGTCCTGGAGTGGTGAAGTGGCCTAGAGGTGGAGCGCTCGCCTCACAATCAGGAGGCTGTGAGTTCAATCCTAGGTAGAGGCAGATATATTTCTCTCTTTGGGCACACTGAGAATATATCTGCTGAACAAAACTCCGTATTGGTGACAGGAAGGGCATCCGGCCAGTAAACACTCAGCTCCATTCAGTTGCCCAGACTTCACCCTGCAAGGGATTATGGGGTCGTTTAAAAAGAGTTGATGATGATCCTATCTCTTAGTCCTGTTTGGTTTACCGTTCATGTCTGACCAATCCAGAAGTTTCATTTTTGCGCCTCCATTTATGCACTTGTTCCTATTACATTTAAGCATAGGTTTGTATAGGTAATCCTCGACTTACGACCACGGTTGACCCTCACATTTCTGTTGTGAAGCGAGACAGTTGTTAAGCGAGTTTTGCCCCATTTTATGACCTTTCTAGCCACAGTTGTTAAATGAATCGCTGCAGTTGTTAAGTTAGTAATATGGCTGTTAAGTGAATCAGGCTTCCCCATTGACTTTGCTTGTCAGAAGGTTGCAAAAGCTGTTCACATGACCCCGGGACACTGCAAGAGTCATAAATATGAGTCAGTTGCCAAAAATCTGAATTTTGATCACGTGACCATGGGGATGCTGTATCGGTCGCAAGTGCGAAAAATGGTCTCTAATTCACTTTTTTTTCCTATGCCTTTGTAACTTTGGTCACTAAATGAACTGTTGTAAGTCGAGGACTACCTGCATTTACCTTTCTACATTTACTTATATTTGCATTGCTAAGATGGAAATCTCTGGAATTTTGACAGCCCAGTCTCCTAGCTTTTCCAACTGGAGCCGCCTCCAAATAGGTGGATTTCAGCTCCCAAATAACCTGGGATCAGTGGTGGGATTCAATTTTTTTTAACTACTGGTTCTGTGGGCGTGGCTTGGTGGGCTTGGCTTGGCTTAGTGGTCGTGGCTTGGTGGGCATGGCAGGGGAAGGATACTGTAAAATCCCCATTCCCTCCCCACCCCACTAACCTGCTTTCCAGCTCCGTTCTCCTGTGCAGGGCAAGCAAAGAAGACCCAGCCAATAAGCTGGGACTTGGGAGGCACAGAATAGATGGGGGCGGGGCCAGTCAGAGGTGGGATTTTACCGGTTCTCCAAACTACTCAAAATTTCTGCTCCCCGTTCTCCAGAACTGGTCAGAACCTGCTGAATGCCACCTCTGGCTGAGATGCATATAGATATTTACTTTCAGTAAATTTAGTTAGTTGCCTTGTGTGCTTTATCCTTCCTAAAGCATACAGGGCCACCCTGTCTGGAAACATCAGATTGGGTTACAAAAGGATAGATAGGAGATCCTGAACTTAAAACAGCGGTGGGAAAACTGTTCATTGGCGTCCTCTGTTTCTTTCTCAATTCAGACACCAAGTACTTGAAATGGCTCTTTCCACACTACATGAAAAGTAATCTCTACCGCATCTGCTACACACAGCTGGGCCAAGATATCTCTATCTGTAACTACTGGAATGGTAAAATTCAATCTGCTTTTTGACTTCAGCAGTTATTCTGCAATACAGGGGGGGGCTTTCGAGGGTTTAAACCCATGATGGCGAGCCTATGGCATGTGTGCCACAGGTGGCACGCAGAGCCATTTGTGCCAGCATGTGAGCCGCAGGCAAACTTACCTCACTGTGCATGCGCGTGCCTCACAGCTGATTTTCAGCTGGTTTGAGGCCTTTTTCGGCTTCCCAGAAGCATGAGGAAAGCCTCTGCAGGCCTTTCAGGATGAATAATAGGCCGGTTTTGTCACTTCCTGTATTTCTGGAAATACCAGAAGTGATGAAACGGGCCTATTATTCAACATGAAAATCCCGCAGAGGCTTTCCTCAAGCCTCTGGAAGGCCGAAAAAGGCCTCAAACTGGCCGAAAATCAGCTGTGAGGCGCAGTGCAGGTAAGGGGGCAGCGAGGGGGGGTTTGCACACACATGTGTGGGGGTGGGCGCATTGCCTTCTGTATGCTGGCATGCAAATGCATGAGCGCAAGTGCACACACAATTTTTGGCACAGGTGCCCAAAAAGGTTAGCCACCATTGGTTTAAATTGTTTTCACCTATGAACGAAGGCAAATTTTATACGTGTTTCAGCATAATATTGCAAGATCAAATCTGGGTCGGTCGCCAGAACTAGAAGTTTTTGTCTTCTGAGCTTTAAGACTCGTGCTGGAGCCCATTTTCATGGAACTTCTGTCTCTCCAAGAACGTTTTCACCTATATTGGTGAATTCATATATTGTGTGAGGCCATGGTTTATTTTAAAAGTGATTTGCTGAAGTTCCAGTAGCTCAGCTAATAACACTAAGCGATAACCAAAGAAATTGCATTGTGGTTAATGCAATGGGCTCATCTTTTGGCCTGGTTCTTGTCTTAAGCCAATTTGGATGGCCAAATGTCATTAGGTTGAGTGAATACAATTCATTAAACCATAAGCTGTGGCTTTCAAATTATAATCGCTGAATTCACACTTTGGGCTAAGCTAAAACTAAATAATGTCTTAATGGGATGTTTGATTTGGCTCAACATAATTCCTTAATAAGCCAATGTTTATCCACATTTTCTGTTTCCAATGTGTGGGCTGTATGAGGCATTGCTTACCCAGCCAAAATAATATTATCTATGCTAAAAGTGTTAAATTAGCCTTTTAATTGCTTGTTTCCAGTATTAAAAATTGGTTCAGATCTACTTTCATATCTATAATGTAGGAGGGCAGAGAAATTTAGGCTAGGTTCATACATTGCTTTAAATCTCAAGGTTGATTTAGTGATTTAATTGATAAGATACAGAAACAAAACAAGATTCCTCTCTTTATTGTTCTCTCTTCCCCCCTCCCCTTGTGTCTTTTCCATTTTCAGACCCACACCATCGAGATCTTTACCTCAACAATAGCAATTTCTTGGCCGTGTTGAATGACGAGAGATTTCACCCCAATGCAAGTGGTAAATGTTTTTTGACATCCTTCAATTCCAGTACAGAAGGGAGAGTGGTGGAATACCAAATATCACGTATTCCTCCTTTGTGGTTAATTCAAAATGCAGGTTAAAGGCAGTTGTTAAGTGAATTTTGCCCCATTTTATGACCTTTTCTTGCCACACCTGTTAAGTGAATCACTGCAGTTATATTATAGTTAGTAACACGCTTGTGAAGTGAATCTGGGTTCCTCATTGACTTAGCTCGTCAGAAGGTTGCAAAAATTAATCATGTGACTGTGGGTCATCGCAACGTTCATAAATACGAGTCAGCTTCCAAGCCTCTGAAGTTTGACCATGTAACCATGGGGATCCTGCAATGGTCATAAGAGTGAAAAATGGTCATAAGCCACTTTTTTCAGTGCTGTTGTAACCTTGAACATTCACTAAATGAATTATTGTAAGTAGAAAACTACCAATATTATCATAGTTGCCTTAATACTTGCACCAACCCAGAATTTGCTGCTAAACTATGAACTGGTGTTTGTTCTTGCCAGGGTAGAAAAATGCAGTTGAGGCCATCTTGAATGATCCAGTTTGGAATGCAAAAATGATGGCACTTCAAAGGTTGTTAAACTACCACTCCCACAAGGCTTTGCTAGTATGACTGGTACAATGAAGGATGCTGGGAGTTTTAATTCATCAATGTCTGGAAGGCTGAAGACTCTTCATTTCTGAATTAGAGCCGAACAAGGAAGGATATAGATAGTTCTTGATGTACGACTGGTCATTTAACAATCACTTGAGGTTACGACATATATATTTTTTTAAAGCTAGTCATGACCCATCCTTGAAGCTGTCCCTTCCCTCCCTCCCATAGTTTCGTAATCCCATTAGCACTGGCTCACATTTATGATTGGTTGTAGCATCCCATGGACACATGACTGCAATTTGGTACATTTTTAATTAGAATAGAATAGAATAACAGAGTTGGAAGGGACCTTGGAGGTCTTCTAGTCCAGTGGTGGCTAACCTTTTTGGGCTCTTGTGCCAAAAATTGTGTGCATGCTCACGCACGTGTGCTCACATGCCAGCACCCAGAAGGCATTGAGCGCCCCCTACACCCCCTGTACAAGCATGCGCAATCCCCCCTGCCGCCTCCCCCCCTTACCTGCACTGCGCCTCACAGCTGATTTTCAGCTGGTTTGTGGCCTTTTTCGGCCTCCCAGAGGCTTGAAAAAGGCCTCTGCAGGCCGAATAGGACCGTTGCATCACTTCCGGCATTACAGGAAGTGACGAAACAGGCCTATTCAACCTGCAGAGGCTTTTTTCAAGCTTCTGGGTGACCAAAAAAGGCCTCAAACCAGCCAAAAATCAGCTGTGAAGCACGCGCATGCACAGTGAGGTAAGTTTGCCTGCGGCTTGTGTGCCGGCACAAATGGCTCTGGTGGCACGCCTGCACAGGTGGCACGCATGCTATAAGTTCACCCTCACGGTTCTAGTCCAACCCCCTGCTTAGACAGGAAACCCTACACCACTAATTTAATCCAATTGAGGTGTCCCTCATCTGCCTCTCAGAGTGACTCTTTTCTGGCAAAAACAAGAAGAAATAGATTTGCTTAACAACCACATGATTCACTTTACAACTGTGTGACTCACTTTGCAACCATCATAAAAATTATCATGAAAGTCCAATCATGTAGTATCTCAATTTATGAAAAAAAAAAAAAAACTCCACAATTTATGACTGAAATTCCAGACTCTATTGTTGTCAAAGACTACCTGTACTGGCTAGGCAGCTATCAGTCCAGGATACTTTAGTTCAGTTCCTGCACCAAGAAGAGTTGGATTCAGTGCTCCAAAGTAGCTGTCTCCAGCTCTATGACTCTCTGTTCAAACCCCCAGAGCAAACCAATGTATTCTTGCCAAAAAGGATTGTTTTTAGGAGCCTGTCCAAACTCTACCTTACTGGCCTCTGTGCCTCTAACAGTAGTTTAGAAATGGGACTTCACATGACTTTATTTGCAAGCAAAACATTTCCTAATATGGAGAATACAAGTTGACTGGAAAAATCATTGCTCATTTCCCCCCCCCCTCCGCCCCCTCCCCCACCTTTCACGAAGACCTGGCCAAGCTAGATTAGCTGGGAGCTTTAAAGTTCAAGCTTGTTAAATTTTTTGCCCTTTCAAGCTTTGAGATAAACGTGAAATGCCATTCAAAATCTTTGCTTCGGGGAAAGCTTTTATGGCATGGACCAATTTTACTTTTCTGCATCGTTTCTTGCAAACTGCCTAACCCAGTGTTTTCTAATCTTGGCAATGTGTGAACTTCGACTCCCAGAATTCCCCAGCCAGAAAATCCCACTCCCAGAATCGCTCAGTAGCTGGGGAATTTTAGGAATTCAAAGTCCACATCTCTTAAAGTTGGCCCAGGTCAGGAAATAGTAGTCTAACCTAGGCGTTAATTCATAAAAACAATTGACAGATCACAAATCTTAAAGTAAAAGAGGAACGAAGCCGGAAGGGAAAAAAATGAGATAATTAAAAGGCATCAGATATAACAACTTTACTAGAAATTTCCTGGAGGTTGAATGGTTTGTTTAATTTGTCTACAGGTAGAGCAGGAAAATCTATTTTTGGCCTGGAACATCCTCTCTACATGGGTGAGGGTGGGGCCAGTGCAATGATGATGTCATTGGAATAGGTGAAGCTGAAATACCCAGGGTCATTTTTTAGTCATTTTAAAGAGAAAATAGATTCCACTTAAATCTCCCTCAAACATATAGGTAGCCCTTGACTTAGGACCCACAATTGAGTCTAAAATTTCTGTTGCTTAGTGAGACCTTTATTAAATGAATTTTGGCCCACTTTATGACTTCTCTTGACACAGTTGTTAATTGAGCCGTTGCAGTTATTAAGTTAGTAATACGGTTGTCAGGTGAATCATGGCTTTTCCATTCACTTTGCTCATTAGAAGGTTGCAAAAAGTGATCCCGTGACCCTGGATAGTGCAGCTGTCAGAAATATAAACCAATTGTCAAGCAGCCAAATTTTTTATCACCTGACCACGGGGGATGCTGCGAAAGTTGTGTGAAAAATGATCCTGTTACTTTTTTCAGTGCTGTGGTAATTTCTGACGGTCATTAAATGAATGGTTGCAAATTGAGGACTACCTGTATTTTATGTCTGCTTTTTAAGAAATATAACGTATTTTATAGGAGTGGTACGGTGGCCTAGAAGTGGAGGCTGTGAGTTCGATCTGAGCTAGAGGCAGATATTTCTCTCTCTGGGCACATTGAGAATATATCTGCTGAACAAAACTCCACATTGGTGACAGGAAGGGAATCCGGCCATTAAATCATTCTGCTAGCTCCATTCAATTGCCCAGACTCCACCCATAAGGGATTATGGGGTCATTAAATGTAGATGATAACGTCTTTTATAGGTGTCCTCAAATCTCTGTGAAATGGAAGGTGTTAGGAATGATGGTCACCTAACAGTTGGGTTGGCTATATATAAACCAGGATAGTCATTTTATTTATTTATTTATTTACACATTTATATACCGCCCTTCTCCCGAAGGACTCAGGGCGGTGTACAGCCAACTATAACACATTCCACTTTACAAAAGTTAAAAGAAGATTAAATACCTTGAGGCTGCCATTAAAATTTATACCCAACCTCAATAAATTAACAATAAAAATCCCAAATTTAAAACCCCGAAATTTAAAACCCCAATTTCTAAAATTACACTTTAAAACTCCCATTTGAAATCAGTCCAGGCCGGCCTGCTCAAAGAGCCAAGTTTTCAGCGCACGTCTGAATGCTCTCAGGTCGGTGGTTTCATTCCAGAGGGTGGGTGCCCCCACAGAGAAGGCCCTATTCCTCGGGGTCACCGGGCGGCACATAGATGCCGTCAGGACCCGAAGGAGGCCCTCTCTGTGGGAGCGCACAGGTCGGTGGGAGACTACCGGCAGAACGTGGTCTTGCAGATAGCCTGGTCCAATGCCATGGATCGCTTTAAAGGTCAAAATCAGAACCTTAAAGCGAACCCAGAAGGCCACCGGCAACCAATGCAGCTCGCGCAGGAGAGACATGGGAGTTTCTTGACACCCCCATAACCACCCGCGTGGCCGCATTTTGCACCAGTTGAAGCCTCCGGGTGCTCCCCGCAGGGAGCCCCATGTAGAGAGCGTTACAATAGTCCAGGCGGGAGGTGACGAGGGCATGAGTGACCGTGCATAAGGCATCCCGATCCAGAAAGGGCCACAACTGGCGAATCAGGCGAACCTGATAAAAAGCCCCCTGGAGACGGCCGCAATATGATCTTCTAAAGACAGCCATGCATCCAGGAGGACGCCCAAATTGCGAGCCCTTTCTGTGGGGGTTAAGATCTCTCTCCCAATAGCCAGCGACGGAGTCAGCTGACTATATCGGGACGCCGGAAACCACAGCCACTCAGTCTTGGAAGGGTTGAGCTGAAGCCTGTTCCCGCCATCCATATTCGCATAGCCTCCATAGCATTGTTGGGGTGGTTTGGGGTGGAGATGTAAAGCTGAATATCATCAGCATAGAGATGACACTGCACCCCAAAACCACAGATGATCTCCCCCAGCGGCTTCACATAAATGTTGAACAAAAGAGGGGAGAGGACCAACCCCTGAGGCACCCCACAAATGAGGGGCCTAGGGGTGGACCTCTCCCCCCCTTCAACACAAATTGCGAGCGGTTAGAGAGGAAGGAAGAGAACCACCGTAAGACGATTCCTCCAATTCCTAACCCCTATACTACTGTATCTTTAAGGGAATGCTGTAATTGTAATTGGGTGTGGTTCCTCCAACGGCCATAAGATGGAGCCAGAAACCTGGTTTATTAGTTCTTGCATTTTTCTCTATTGCCTGTTGCTTGATCGTGGTTCTGCTCGGATTGCTGTGAGTCTGTTTACTGAACTTTGTTTATGATACTGGACTTTGTTTTTGGATTATCCCTGGACTGAATACTGATGGGTTTAACCGTGTATGACGTGGACTGTTTGTTGGACTTTGCTTACCCGTTTACTGGAAGTAAAACCTACATTTTACTATTCAGTGTATCTGTGTGCTAGTTGTGTGTTATTCATCACCACTCTCACTACGTTTCTCTGAGAGCACTCATTCTCCTAACGGGGAATACCTCAACAGAAGGCATGTTTTTTTGTCCCCCATTTCAGTCCTCTCCTTTCTGAGGACTGCAAACAATTCACAACTTCCCCTATTTATTTATTTATTTAAACTTATATACCGTCCCCTCTCCCAACTTGGGACTCGGGGCGGTGTACAGCCCAAATAAAACAATACTATTACAGAGAAAAGTTTAAAATAGATTTTAAAAGATTAAATTAATGGCTGAAGATTTAAAAGTACAACAAGACTAAAAACAGGGTAAAAAAGTTAAAAAATTAAAAACCATTTTAATAATACTAGGCCAATTAAAATACTCCTCCCCTAACCTCAGAATTTCCAGAAATGTGAGGACCACAACTCCCAGAATCCTTTGGGAAAGGGCAATCCCAACAAGACATGGAGAAATAGGGGAAGATGAAATAAGTAGAACTAGTTTTATTGCTTAAGAGCTGAAGAAGCTTCTTGGATGAGAAGCGAAATGTCTTCCAAGAAAAACCAAAAAGTCCAGTTGCCTTAAAGCACTTTGGGGGGGTTCCAAATTTTCTGTAAACTTCGTAGAAGAAGGGAACCGGGGAAAATTCTCTTTTGTTGACTGCTAAGGGGGCAAAAAGCAGGAAAGGAGAGAGAAGGGAAAGGGGAGAAACTGGGAAAGCCAACCACATTTCTGAAATTCTGCTCCTCTCGTAGCCTGGAAGAGAAACCTTTTGCGCATTCGCAAGCTGATTCTGATCGGCGGCCCAGATGACGGGGTCATCATGCCCTGGGAATCCAGGTGAGCTTTCGGACGTGGCAAGAAAGAGATTTGGGTTCTGGAGCGAGAGAAGCCAGGTGCTGATAGCCACTTAAAGGTTTTAGCCAGGAGAAGCTGTTTAGCACCACGTGAAACCCGTGGTGGGCTGCAATTTTTTTTTAAACAACTGGTTCTCTGGTTGGGTAGGTGTGACCAGTTGGTCATGTGACTGGGTAGAGGATGTCACTCATCACATCCAGCCCCGCCTCTCAGGCACTCGCCTCAAAAGCAGGTGTAGCATTCAGGCAGTTGGGGCTAATCCCACCACTGGCTGGCCCCCGCCTGTTTTTTGCCCTATTTTGGGGCCATTTTCAGACTGTTTCTTGGGCTGTTTTTCAAGCCATTTTTGGCCCAGAACATGGCCCTAAAACCAGGCTATTTGGGGCAGTTTTCAGGCCAGTTTTCAGACTGTTTGGGGGGCATTTTTCAAGCCATTTTTGGCCTGGAAAACCGCCTGAAAACTGCCCCAAAATCAGGTTGTTTGGGGGCTTTGGGGAGCCGTTTTTGGGCTTTTTTAGGGCTGGTTTCCAAGTTGTCTTTGGCCCAAAAAACAGCCTGAAAATGATCCATAAACAGCCTGAAAATGGCCCAAAAACCCAGACAAAAAATGGGCGAGGGCGGGGCCAGCCAGTGGTGGGATTTGCCAGTTCTCTGAACTGCACCTAATCTTAACTACCGGTCTGCCAGAACCGGTGTGAACTAACAGCAGGTCACCTCTGCTTGAAACCCTGGGAATATTGGAATTGGTACAGACTTGAGCTGCTTGACTTGTTTTCTTCATGACCGATGGGAGGCAGAGAGTGAGCCCCCAGTGTTCACTCGGGCTGAATCAAAACATGCTTTCCAGCAACTGGCACGGGGGAAGGGACAAACACATATCCTGCACCCTTTGTGCCACTTCAGTTCTGATTTTCTGTAGAGCCATTCTGCAGAGCCATTCTGGAGTGGCGCGGTGGCCTAAAGATGGATCTCTCTCTCTGTCTCGCCTCACGATCAAGAGGCTTGTGAGTTCGATCCTAGGTAGAGGCAGATATTTCTCTCTCTGGGCACACTGGGAATATATCTGCTGAACAAAACTCCGCATTGGCAACAGGAAGGGGATCCGGCCAGCAAACACTCTGCTAACTCCATTCAGTTGCCCAGTGTCCACCCCACAAGGGATTATGGGGTCGTTAAACGATGATGATGATCTGCAGAGTCTTTCTCCTGCTTATACTGGTAGTCCTTAACTTTCCATGTGTGAGTGCAGAGAAGAGCAATAAAGATGATTAGGGGCCTGGAGGTTAAACTATATGAAGATCGGTTGCAGGAATTGTGTATGTCTAATCTGGAGAAAAGAGGGACTAGGGCAGTGGTGGCTAACCTTCCTGTGCCCAAAATTGTGTGCCCGGAAGGCAATGTGCACCCTCGACGCCCCTTATGCATGCGCATGCAATTCACCCACCTACCCCCGCCGCCCCCTTACCCACACTGTGCCTCACACATGATTTTCGGCCCGTTTGAGGCCTTTTTCAGCCTCCCAAAGGCTTGAGGAAGGCTTCTGCAGGCTTTGCAGGCCAAAAACTAGCCCCGTTTCATCACTTCCTGTTTTTCAAAAAATACCAGAAGTGACGAAACGGGGCTAGTTTTTGGCCTGCAAAGCCTGCAGAAGCCTTCCTCAAGCCTCTGGAAGACCAAAAAAGGCCTCAAACCCACCGAAAATCAGCTGTGAGGCGCAGTGCAGGTAAGGGGGCGGCAGGGGGGTATTTGGGTGGATGGGGATTACGCACGCATGCGTAGGGGGCCAAAAATTGTGCACACGCTTGCACGCTCACACTCGTGTGTCAGCACCCAGAAGGCAATGCCCCCACACCCCCTACCCATGTGCGTGTAATCCCCACCCACCACTCACCCACTCCCGCCTTCCCCCTTACCTGCACTGTGCCTCACAGCTGATTTTCGGCTGATTTGAGTCCTTTTTCGGCCTCCCAAAGGCTTCTGCAGGCTTTGCAGGCCGAAAACTAGCCCCGTTTCATCCATTAATTTCAGAAAAAGAGGAAGTGACGAAACGGGGCTAGTTTTCGGCCTGCAAAGCCTGCAGAAGCCTCCTTTAAGCCTTTGGGAGGCCGAAAAAGGCCTCAAATCGGCTGAAAATCAGCTGTGAGGCGCACATGTGCAGTGAGGTACGTTTGCCTGCAGCTGCCAGCACAAATGGCTCTGCTTGCCACCTGTGGTACGCGTGCCCTAGGTTCGCCATCACGGGACTAGGGTGACATGATAATAGTGTTCCAATATTTGAGGGGTTGCCACAAAGAAGAGGGAGTCCAGCTATTCTTCAAAGCACCCGAGGGCAGGACAAGAAGCAATGAATAGAAACTAATCAAGGAGAGGAACAACCTAGAAATACGGAGAAATTTCCTGAGAATTAGAACAACTAACCAGTGGTTTGGCTTGCTTTCAGAAATCATGGGTGCTCCATCACTGGAGGTTTTTTAAAGAAGGGACCGGACAATCAATTGCCTGAAATGGCTTAGTTGACAAAAAAATAACTATATGGTGCTTTTGACTGAGGTCACCTAGCAACTGGGCTGCATGCTGATTGGACCATGTGATTGATGAAGCTTTACTTTTAATTGGGTGTAAAACTGGCAGGAACTTAAAAGCTGGTTTTTCATCAGGAACGTACCAATTTTATAAAATGTTCTTTGAGGAATTTGCCTGCCTCAAAGTTCTTATTGAATTATTATTACCTTGACGTCTGGCTTCTCCCACTGACTTTGTTTGTCAGAAGCGATCTGGGAAAGTCATTAATAGCACTCACATGACTCCCTGCAACCATTGTAAATACATGCTGATGGTCAAACATCTGAATTTTGATCACCTAACCTTGGGGATGCTTCAAAGGGCTGGTTCTAAGTTGCTTTTCTCAGTGCTGTTGCAACTTCCGAACAGTCACTAAATGAACATCTGGAAGTCAAGGACTACCTGTATAGTCATTGTTTCAGTTTCCCTCTTCAATATCACGATTGGGCCTTATCATCACTTCCCATGCAAGCGTTTTAATTTTTTTCTTTCCAGCATTCCCTTGTCGAATTTCATCCCAAATCATTTCCCCTTGAAATTCATTCACTTTTCCCTTGGAGGGAGTTTTTCACTCCTCTTCAGCCACTTCCAAAATAACTTTTTATTTCGGATTGCCTGCATTTACCTCTTATTTCTTCACTTTAACCATCCTTTGTTCCAGTGATGGTATGCTACCGGTTCGGAACGGTTCGCCTGAACCGGTAGTAAAGAAAAGGCTCCTATGATCAGCTGAGAGGAGTGAAAAAAGCCTCCCACTATCAACTGAGAGGAGAAAGAAAAGGGCAGGACTGGCCCTCCCACCGGCCCCTGTGCTTTTCTTTATCCTCTTAGCTGATTGGTGCTGCAGGCCTCAGCTGGTGTGGGCAAAGCACACACACACACACATGCACGATCACCAAACCAATAGTGGAACAGATAGGGTCCCATTGCTGCTTTGTTCTCTTTAACTTTATTTTTTCACTTTGTACATATACACCATTGGTCCCTCTTGTAAGTGGGCGAATTTTATTATGGTCTTTGATCAGCGTAGGTACATATATGCATATCAGCATAAACTTTTACATCGGTCATAAAAATAGTGATGAAAAAGGAATTGAAATATTTAAAAAGAAAAAAGTGTGGGGTAACTTCCAGATTCATTATTAGATACACTATAAATCTACATGGATTGTTCTGTTTTGTTTCTTTTATAGTATGTTTGCCTTCTACGACGTTAACGAGACGGTGAAGGAGATGACATCTCAGCCGGTGAGTCGAGCCTGAGACGTTTCCTCAAATTACCTTTCTGCTTTGGGCTCTGATTTCTCTTATTTGAGAGTTGCCTTAGCTGTGAGCCTTCCTCGGGGTTATTTTTTACAATCCGTTACATTATGAAAGTGCAAACTGCAGACCTTCTGAGGCAAGATTTGCAATGACTGTTTTTATTTATTTATCTAATTTACATAACTGCCCATCTCGTGAGCAAGTGACTCTGGGTGTTCTACAACAAAAGTAAAACAAAATTTACATTTCTTCGTATTTCAGGGTGAAATAAATATGCTAGGTCTGTAGCAAGATTAACACAGTTCATATAGAGGCCTTCCCCATAATGTCCTCACAACAGTCCTATGAGACTGGATGGGTGGAGAACTGAAGATTGTCCCATGATCATCCACTGTATTCTGTAATGAAGGGAAACTCAGATTTTAAATAAAGTATCTCGGAGGCCAGTCCTGTGCCTTAACTACTACACCAACTACACCGTATTAGTTCATTTCAGCTCTACGTGGTCTAGGACAGTGATGGTGAACCTTTTTGTTGTGGTGTGTCAAAAGCACATGCTTTTGTGCCGGCATCCACAATGCAATGCACTCTGCCCCGCATGCATGCATATGCAACACTCCCACCCTGCCCCTTACCTGCACTGTGCATGTGCACGCCTGCCAGCTAATTTTTGGCCCGTTTGAGGCCATTTTCGCCCACCCAGAGGCTTGAGAGAAGTATCTGCAGCCCTGAGAAACTGAAAACGGGTCCGTTTTGGCACTTACGATATTTCCGGAAGGCCCGTTTTTCGGACTTCCAAGGCTGCAGAGGCTTTCCTCAAGCCTCGGGGGGTGAAAATGACCTCAAATGAGCCAAAAATCAGCTGGGAGGCACGCCCATGCGCAGTGCAGGTAAGGGGGGGGGTGTTGCGTGCACATACGCAGGGGGGCTGGGCGCATTGCCTTGTGGGTGCCGACACGTGCGCATGCTTTTGGCACACCAAAACAAAAGGGTTCGCCATCCCTGGCCTAGATTGCTGGGGGCAATAGGCTGACTCTGTAAACCGCTTAGAGCAGGGGCGTCAAACTCAAGACCCGGGGGCAGAATCTGACCCACGGGGTACTTAGATCTGGCACACGGAAACAGCGGAATCTGGCCCTGGAAACAGCGAAGGATCAGCCCACGGTGCTTCTGCCAGCGAAAACGGAGCTCAGGAGGGCTGGATTGCAGGAGGCTGTGGCAGCTGAAAACGGAGCTTGGGAGCCCGTTTTTGCTGGCAGAGTGCTTGGACGGCCACAGGCGCCCCCAACACGAGTGATGTTGAGCTGCTATCCCCTCCACCCCCCAAGGTCAAACACAACCCAGATGCAGCCCTCAATGTAATCGAGTTCACCCCTGGCTTTAGAGAGTGCTTGTAAAAGCATTGTAAAGCGGTATATAAGTCTAAATACTATTGCTATGCTATGGGACCAGAGGCATAGACATCTCCAGCAGCGCCACAAGCAAACGAAAGGTTGCCCATCAGGAGATAGTTGCAATCCAGATTTAAAGAAGGCGAAGGCAGGAGGAAACTGAAAGTAGCAGAGCCAGGAAGAGAAACTGGGGAAAATAACAAAGGCTGGATTATCCATTTGTTGGTTGAAGTAATAGCCCTGACACGTTTAGTGCAAAGCTTACCCAGTTATTTTAAAATGTGGGGCATGGTTTGAAGTGGCTGTTTCCCATTTTGTCATTAAAGAGTGCCAGAGGGGACTGGGGCAGCTCTTACCATAACTAGGGGGATAGCTGGCAGAGAAATCCTGAGAGTTGAAATCCACGCCTCTTAAAAGTTGATACTTCTCTGAGCCAGTGCTTCTCAACCTCAGCATCCTTAAACTGGGTGGAGTTCGACTCCCAGAATACCCCAGGCAAGAAACCAGCTGGGGAATTCTGGGAGTTGAAGTCCACAGGTCTTAATATTGCTAAGATTGATTTAAACATTGATTTATTGCCTTTGCAACCCTCAAATTGTGGGACTTTGGAAGTCCACCCAGTTGAACTTTTGGGTTTTTGTTGGTCTTTTCTCAGGTCTACCTCCTCGACACGTTTGGCTTGAAGACTCTGGACGCACGTGGCGACATTGTTTTCTGCAAAATGGCCAATGTTTCTCACACGACCTGGCATTCCAACCGCACCGTCTATGACACTTGCATTGCCAAATGGTTGACGTAGCTAGCCAAGCCTGGGAAGAGGAAGAGGAAAAGAGAGAGAGAGAGAGTCCAAAAACTCTGAACGATGTTCTCTGACCTTAACTTGGCATTTCTCCTCCCACAGTGGGGAAAAAATATCATCTGCCTGTAACTTTTCTAGGAATGTATTTTTTGTCCCCCACAGCAGAAGGAACTTTTTCCCTGCAAGACACTTTGGTAGAAGTCAGTAGCAAATTTGGGTGCTCAAAGATGCTGCGTGGAAGGCCTCAAATGAACTGGATCCTTAGTCCATTTTTTTTGTTGTTAAGCTACAAGACAAACACACAAAAAAGAAGACCGCAAATGGATTACAGTTACATGTAACGAAATATACTCAAAAGTCATATTTTCTAGTAGCCAGCCCATGGCAGAAACATGGCCACTGTGAGAATTGGAGGTATTTATCCCTTTTAGGTTTCAACTCTGGTATTTAGTGTCATTTGATTCCCAGTTTGGAAATGTTTTAGTTGCGTAGATTATATTTTTCGTATTATAATAATGCCACAGCTACCCAGGACTGGGTTTAAAAGAGACTAGCCCAATGTTTGTGAGAACAAATTCAGGGGGAAAAAAATCTTACTATTTATCCCCTCAGTTAATTTGAGTTTTGTGCTTCGATTATTGCTTTGGCTTCACCAGAGGGGGAAGAAAAGTATAGGTAAATATATAAACTTTGATTCAGGATCCAGTTCCATGCCACTAAAGAAAACTTCAGTGGAATGCCAGAAACCCGAATGACTCAAGAGTTCCAGTAGAAAGCATATTTTTTATGTGTTTCTTTACATAATTGAGCTGGAAATAGCTTAAGGATTCCTGCCTCCAGTTATACATCAAAATCAATATTATAAATTATTTGGACTTTGGAGGGCAGATTGCATCGGTGTATATTTCCTCTCTCCTTAGAAGCACAACCTCAGGATGGCAACAGAAGGCCAATTTAGATAAAAACGTTCAGGATCTTGCTTTATTTTTTTAAAAAATGTATATTTAAGAGTGACTAGCCATTTTTAAGAGACCAGAACTTCCAATAAGGCGACCTTTCTCCCTGTTCCTAGAGCAGAAACCACACAGCTTTGCGTGCAAACAGTATTAAACTCTTACCTTTTTATCACGTTACAGTAAGATGTTTACATGGACTCAGGTTTAACTTTTTAACATTAGATCAAGTATGACGGGGGAAATGCGTTAAATTTAAGCTGAGATTCCAAGGGGGTGCTTTTCATCAGATATGAGGTGTGTATCTTTTGCCTTCCAGATGTTTCTGAACTTAAGTCACAGATTCTGGGGGCTGCTGTGTTAAAGTTTGCAGCAGAAATTCAAGTCCAGAAAACACACAGATGACTGACTCAACAGGATTCATTAAACTTCTTTTTATATAAAATAGGTAAATGTACAATATCAGTAGTTTCTTCTAACATGGACATAAGCAAAATACACAAGCAGCAGCTCAGAGGGCTCAGAACAGAACTCTAGTTTCAGCAAGCAGATAACAGATAATCAGAGTTGGAAGGGACCTTATAGGTGATCTAGTTCAACCCCACCGCCCAAGCGGGAGACTCTACACCATTTCTGACAGATGGCAGTGCCAGCCTCTTCTTGAAAGCTTCGTGATGCAGCTCCCACAATTTCTGCTGTTTCAGTGGTTCGTTGTCCTCTGTCAGAAAATTTCTTTCCAGGTTGAATCTCTCCTTGTTCAGTTTCCATCTATTATTCCTTGTCTGGCCTACAGGCGCTTTAGAAAATAGCTTGACCCCTTCCTCCCTGTGGCAGCCCCTCAAATATTGGAAGACTGCTATCATGTCTCCCCTGGTCCAAACAAGCAAGACTAGTTTCACTTTCCATTCTCAGCAAAGCACACAGAGCCAAACCACAGCCAGGCTGACAGCTCTCTTTGGCTGGTCTGTTGCCATGCTTACTTTGTTAACCATGTCTCTGCCAGTTAATGAATATATTCTGACATGCTGGCTGGACTGCTGGTGGTTAAGCAACATCTGGAAGGTTACAGCTGTGTACTTCATGTAGAAAGTCCTTACAAATGGACTTGGCAACCTTCTCACATTGAAGATATTCTTTGGAGGAAGCAATCGAGAATGTGACACAAACATACCTGTAGTTTAAAGTGATACAACCCTGTTACTTGAAAAGGTTGGTTTTAAAATGTTACTAAAAGTTTCTCCTCTGAAACTTCCTCTTTTACATATTTCCAGTTGCCTTCTTTCCTTCATAAAGACTTCCAGTCATTATGGTTTGTGAGCTCTGGTTTATGGTTTAACAGTGACTGGGGAGTTAAGCCACTAGAGTTTCTGGGCATCTACTTTTTGGCTTTGGTATCCCCGAATTTTCTATTTTGCTTGTTTTAGGAGGAAGTGACACAATTGAATTGCCTTCCAGTAAACAAAGCGACCAACAAATTTGATACAGGGGGAATTAGAGATTTGCCACTTATCGAATTAGAAGCACTTGTGACTTTTTGATGCACTCTAGCAAGGTGGGGATAGAATTAGGTTTTCAGGAAAAAAATGATTTTGCGAGAAAACTCTGACAATCAAACAAGAGACTCACAAGTATCAGTCCCACTTTTTTTTTGCTTTGAATGCTAGAACAACATCTCTCCATACAAGAGTGTGCTATTACCTCAGACTGTTTGGGCGAGGCAGGATTATCTGAAGAGGCATTCCTCATTTTGTTGCTTTTTGCAAAAAAAAAAGTTGGGGATCAGAAATACTTGCTAATTTGCTACAGGTAGCCCAGAAAACAAGCAATTGATCCAGTGGTAGGATTAAAAATTTTTTACTACCTGTTCTGTGGGCGTGGCAGGGGAAGGATACTGTAAAATCCCCATTCTCTCCCCACTCCACTAACCTGCTTTCCAGCTCCGTTCTCCTGTGCAGGGCAACAAAAGAAGACCCAGCCAATCAGCTGGGACTCGGGAGGCGGAGAATAGATGGGGGCGGGGCCAGTCAGAGGTGGTCTTTGCCTGTTCTCCGAACTACTCAACGTTTCTGATACCGGTTCTCCAGAACTGGTCAGAACCTGTTGAATGCCACATCTGAATTGATCCCAATCCATTTTCTCCCCAAGGCTGTTCCTTCTTCATCATACATATAAATATGTAGAGAGAGAGCCAGGTTGGTTTAGGGTTAAAGTACCATGGTAGAAACCAGGAGACTGTGAGTTCTAGTGCTGCCCTTAGCCATGAAAGCCAGCTGGTTGATCTTGGGCCAGTCACTCTCTCTCTCTCTCTCAGCCCAACCCACCTCACAGGGTTGTCGTTGTGGGGAAAATTAGAAGGAAGTGTATTATGTTTTCCACCTTGAGTTATTTCTAAAAATAATAAAAGGTGGGAAGTACTGGTAAATAAATCTCCACATTCACTCTGTGTGGCAGGATACTTGGTTACTGTTGGTCTCTGGGCACTTACCGTAGAAGTATTTCAAAAAAATGTCAATCTTGTCAAGTCTTCAATCTGGGAAGGATAGTACAGAGGATTTGTGGTTTGACCAGGTGTTCTGACCCAACCGGGTTCCCAAAGAGCAAACACAGACAAAGGCAGCCCACCTTTTAAGGTTTAATAACGAATTCTGTTCTGAAGGTGCTTTCCACTAATTAGCTCTGACAAGAAAGAGCCTTGCCAGGTTGTTTGCCAAAAACCCAGAGATAAGAACTAATTTACAAAATTCTCCAAACAGGAACTAAGATGTCCACCAGTTGAGCTTCAGAGCTTTTCCGAACCTGGCTTTTATCCTCTTGAGGGAGGGGCCATTACCTTGCAGCCTGACTCCCCAGTCGCCTGTGCTGCTATAATTGTTCTTTCCTCTGAGTAATCCTTCATGCACGCACACTTGGCACAGGCTCCTCGGGAACCTCCTCATCACTGCTGCCAGCCCCCACAATCTCTGAAGGCAGCAGTCCACACCCTGATGGTCCTGGCCCCTCATCAGGGTCCTCGCTCTCCTCAGCCATCTGCACCTGCTGCTGGCTAACCACAACACCAGGGTACAAATTTTAGATATGATTTGATACATTGATACATAGAATAACAGAATTGGAAGGGACCTTGGAGGTCTTCTAGTCCAACCCCCTGGCCAAGTGGAAAAACTCTATAGCATTTCAGACAAGGGACTTGCCCAATCTCTTTTTGAAAGCCTCCAGTGATGAAGCACCGACAACTTCTGGTGGCGAGCTGTTCCACTGGTTAATTGTCTCCACTGTTAGGTTAAGTTTATCCTTAATTCTTCTCTCCTCGTTAGTTTCCATCCATTGTTTCCCATCTTGCTTTGGGAAATAGTTTGACCTCCCCTTCTTTGTAGGAGCCCCTCAAATATTGGAACACTGCTATCATATTTGCAATGATTAGGACAAAGGTGTGTCAGATACACATAGTTGTTTTTTTAAAAAATCCTTTTTCATCCCCATTCTTTACCTGGGGTAGAAACGAGAACACAAAACTCTATTCTTGGATCTCTTTCCATTTTAAGCCTTACGATAAGGTTCTTTTTTTCAAGAACAAATGTGAATTGCGTAGAAGTAGCCGCATTAGCGGCTGACATGCCTTCACTGTGAATTCATGTCGCTTTTAGAACACTGTGACCGTGATCACATGTTCTCTCCTCTCCCCAAAATGCAACTGGAATTGAGAGGCTTGTTGAATGCTGGGGGATGAGCGGTGCGGTGGCCTAGAGGTGGAACTCTCACCTCACAATCAGGAGGACTGTTGGGTTCGATCCCAGGTAGAGGCAGATATTTCACGTTGAGAATGTATCTGCTGAATAGAACTCCGCATTGGCAACAGGAAGGGCATCCGGCCAGTAAACACTCAGCTCCATTCATTTGCCCAGATTCCACCTCGCAAGGGATTATGGGGTTGTTGTTGATGATGATGGGGTTGGGAAGGACTTCGGAAATATGTTCCAAATCTCTTCCCAGGGCAAGATCCTGAAATCATTCCAGATACATGGCCACTTCGCCTTGGATTTAAAGCTTCACTGAGCACCTATGATACTGAGGAGGCAATAGGGCTGGCTGGGGAGTTTTGAAAGTCCATCCATCTTAAGGTTTCTGAGGTTGTGGAAGTTTGGTTTAATAGATCAAGGTGTATGCTATGCTTGAAGTGATGTTTGTTCCATTCTGGCAAATCAAACTCCAGATTTGCTAGGAAGGTTAAAAAGCCATTCAAAGGATGGGTGGGCGTGACCCAAGGAGAGGTTATACTAGTATATTCTTGTGACCAATCATATTTTAATGACCCCCTAATCCCTTGCGGGGGTGGAGTCTGGGCAACGGAATGGAGCTGAGTGTTTATTGGCCAAATGCCCTTCCTGTCGCCAATACGGAGTTTTGTTCAGCAGATATATTCTCAGTGTGCCGAGAGAGAGAAATATATCTGCCTCTACCTGGGATTGAACTCACAGTCTCCTGATTGTGAAGCAAGAGCTCCACCTCTAGCACCAATCACTGTGCCAAAATGAACCACTGGTGTCCCATAGAATTGAGCAACTATACTTCCTATTTCTTTGCATGGAATGGAAGTGAGGCCTAGTGAGGCCTAGGGACCACCCTGGTGGGAAGGTAACGGCGTTCCATTCGCCTTCAGCCTTTAGTCATGCCGGCCACATGACCACGGAGACGTCCTCAGACAGCGCTGGCTCTTCGGCTTTGTAACGGAGTTTAGCAGCACCCCCTAGAGCCAGAAACGACCAGCATGTATGTGCGAGGGGAACTTTTACTTTAGCATTCATCAGTGCTTCATCTTCCGATTCAGGAAGTCAAGATCATAGCTTAGCAATAATACATAAGTCCTGTCTGTTTACTACAAATTGGAATGTGAAACCAGCGGCTCGGCGCAGTGCTGATTTGCCCGATTCCTATGTGGCTCTTATTTTTTTCCCCCAACCAGATTTCTGTAATAGCTCTGCAGTTGTGTACTTTAAAAAAAAGAAAATAACGGAAGAAAAACATGCCAATATGGGTACGAATGGCAAATGGCAAAAGGCACATTTCTCATTTGCGCCTGTCTTAAGATACGGGAATATATAAGCCGGTCCTCAATTTATAATAACACATCAAGCAACCCAAGTTACAATAGCACTGAAATTAGTTACAACTAGTCCTCACACTTCTGACCAATGTAGCACCCCCCCACAGTCATGTGATCCAAATTTGGGAGTTTGGCAACCGTCATGTATTTAAAATGGTGGCAACATCCCAGGGTCATACGATCCCAGCTGGCTTCCAACAAGCAAAGTCAATGGAGGAAGCCAGATTCACGTTAAGGTAACTGCAGTGATTTGCTTAAAAAAACGTGGTGTTAAGTTCGTAAAAGCAAGCCAAAATCACTTGAAGGCCCAAATCATTTAACTGCCTTGCTTAGCGATGGAAATCCCATTTGTGGCCGTAATACCTGTGCAATTAAGTCTGTTATTCTGTTATGTCAAAGGTGTCAAATTCAATTTCATTGAGGGCCGTATCAGAGTTACGTTTGACCTCGGGAGGAGGGGGCTTTAAAAATTTAGCAACTGTTTCTCTGCCCAGTTGCTGGGTGGGTGTGGCCATGGTGGGCGTGGCCTAGTCAGCCTCCTGCACCACGGCGGGGTGGTGGTGTTTTCACCCTTCCTGGGCTCCAGAGGCTTTCCTCAAGCCTCCGGGAGGGCGAAAATGGCCTCCCCAGACTCCGGAGGCCCTCTAGCCCTAGCTGTTCTCGTTTTTCACCCTCTCTGAGCCTCTGCCTGGGCCCTGAACTTACCTGGGATCCAAAACGGGCCACCTGGGGACCCCTGGGAGGGGAGGGGTGGGGTGGCTGGGCCCAGCCAGGGGTGGGATTTGCTGGTTGGCCAAACTGGCCATAAAATTACCAGTTCGCACAAACTGGGGCGAACCAATATCAGCCCACCCCTGGGAGGGTGTGGTCAGGGTAGGCATGGCCAGCTCAATGTCACTTAAGTTGGGGGAACCTGTGGTGGCCTGTTGCTGGCAGACACACCAAAGGCCAGTCCTTTGCAGTTTCCAGGCTCCCCCCCCCCCCCCTGGGCCAGATCTAAGCACCCCCATGGGGTCGGATTCAGCCCGTGGGCCTTGAGTTATGTCCTCTTCCCTTGGGAATAAGCCTCAAGGTTTGCAAGTTATTCTAAAAAAAATACATCCATGGATTTGGGACATCGCAGGACACAAAATTGACATCTTTTAATGATTTTTTTTAAAATAGATTTTTAAGCCTTTGTTTTTAGTTTGCTATTTCCTGGTGTATCAGTTGTATTTGCTCTGTTCTGCACGATTGCTAAAAAGAGACAAGACCATCATCCGGCATAGTGGTAGGGGAAATGGATGAATACTGGGGCTGGTTGGACTACAGTTAGGACCAAATTTCCTGTTGCTACATGAAGCGTTTGTTAAGTACGTTTTGCCCCATTTTACTACCTTCCTTGCCACAGTGGTTAAGTGAATTGTTGTTCTCCAACCAAGCAACTGGATCCCCGTCCCGAGATTGCAGCTCAACAAAACGGCTTCTTTTTTTCTTGTCACATTTTGCAGAAGACAAACCTTCATACACACACACACACACACACACACACACACAAAGAGGGGAGGAGATTAAAACGCAAATAAAAGTTGCAATGGTTTCTGGCTAGAGGCTGGGTAATTTTTTTTCTAGAATCTGGATGTTGAATCCCAAAGTGCTTCGCTAAATATCTATGGGGATTCTCAGTCATCGAGATCATGGTTGTCCCAAAGGTGCTTTTTCAAGAATAGAATAGAATAGAATAGAATAGAATAGAATAGAATAGAATAGAATAGAATAGAATAGAATACCTTTACTGTCATTGCATTCCACGAATACAATGAAATTTGAAAGCTACTCCAGCACAGTGCCCCAAACATCACATCACAATCATACTACATAGTATTTAAAAATTAAAATAATAATAATAATAGGACTAAATCACAAGTGCACTGTTTGATTCAAGACAATTACTGCCTTGGAAAAGAAACTGTTTCTCCATCTCTTAGTCCTCATTTTAAGACACTTATAACGCTTCCCTGATGGTGATGGAAATATGAATGTCCAGGATAGAAGAATAGAAGAACTTTATTGTCATTGTACAAGTACTGTGGATGCACCCCTGCAACTGTTTGCAATATAATAAAACCAAAGCACTTAAAAATAAAGGTAAGAAAAATAGAGTACCCACGTCTCCATTTGCAATTTGAGAGTACAATATCTATGAATATACACAAAATATACATCCAACACTGACGGTGACGCTTTGCCGAGTGTAATACACAAGTGATGGATTGTACTGTAATATGTTATTATACATCTAAATGAGGTATTGCAGTTTCACATCTTTACACATCTTAATAAGGTAATAACTTACATTTATTTGCAGTACGGATGGCCCAGGGAAAGGAACTATTTGTTAGTCTAGTGGTGTGGGATTTAATTGACCTAAAGTGCCATCCAGACGGCAGCAGGTCAAAAAGATAATTGCCAGGGTGTGAGGGATCTTCTATGATGGCCCTGATTCTGCTTTGGCAGCAGGACCTGGCTAGGTTTTCCAGGGTGGGCAAAGGAGGGCATGATGAGAACAGATGAGAACAGTCTGTGGAGATTTTTAGTGTTCTAGAGAAGAGTCTGGTCTTCGCAATCTTTTCCAAAGCAACTGGACTTTCTGGTGTTTCTTTGAAGACGTTTCACTTCTCATCCAAGAAACTTGTTATCCAAGAAGCTTGAAGATGTTTTGCTTCTTATCCAAGAGCTGAAGAAGCTTCTTGGCTAAGAAGTGAAACGTCTTCAAAGAAAAACCAGAAAGTCCAGTTACCTCATAAAAAAGCACCTTTGGGGACTGAACGTTGAATGTTTTTTCAGTGCATCTTTCCATAATGTACAGTTAGTCGTCAACTTACAATAGTTCATTTAGTGACCATTCAAAATTACAACGGCACAGAAAAAAGCGACTTAAGGCTGTTTTTCACGCTGTTTTCTATGCTTACAACTGTTGCAGCATCCTTGTGATCACGTGATCAAAATTGACACACTGATTCATATTTATAACAATTGCAATGTCCTGTTTTGCGATCTTTCGACAAAGTCAACAAGGAAGCCAGATTCACTTAACGACCGCCTGACTAAGTTATAAACAGCCGCAATTCACTTGAAACAACCGCGGCTGGAAAAGGGGGCAAGACTCGCTTAACAAACATCTCGCTTAGCCACAGAAATGTGGACCTCCGTTGTGGTCGTAAGTTGAGAACTATCTATAGCAGTGATGGCGAACCTTTTTCTTGTGCGTGTGTGCGCCGGCACCCACAATGCAATGCACCCCCCTGCGCATGCACATACAACCACCCCCTGCCTCTCTTACCTGCACTGTGCATGTGCGTGCCTCCCAGCTGATTTTGGGGCCATTTGAGGCCTTTTTCGGCCTCCCAGAGGCTCGAGGGAAACCTCTGCAGCCTTTGCTGGCCAAAAAGAAGGCCCGTTTTGTTTTTTGGCCTCCAAAGGCTGCAGAAGCTTCCCTTGAGCCTCTGGGAGGCCGAAAAAGGCCTCAAGTGGCCCAAAAATCAGCTGGGAGGCGCGTGCATGTGCAGTGCAGTTAAGTTTGGCTGGGGCTCACGTGCCCGCAGAAATGGCTCTGCGTGCCACCTGTGGCACACGTGGCATAGGTTCGCCATCACGGACCTATAGTCACCCCGCTGGTCAGTTCCTTTGGCCCCCAAAGTGCTGAGATGGAAAAGCAAGTTCCTGAGGAGACCATTGGCTTTTCTCCTGAAAAGAACCCTCTCCCTCTTTTGAGCCATCGCCCTTTGCAGGCTTCCCACGACCCAAAGGTTTTTCCACAGCAGGTCGGGGCGTCAAAAACAGGCCCCGGGTGACTTTTGCAACGGCTGCAGCCAGCCAAGCGTTCAACAAGGCAGGGTGGAGGCCGAGGGCACGACGTGGCAGGAACCGGCCTGTCTTCAGGTGAGCAAAGGCTCTTTTTATAAACCTCGCCTCTTCCAGATCTGGCGCCGAGACTCCCTCTAGCGGCGTGCCCATGGAACTGCTACCTGCGGGCGCCCAGATTGCCAGACTCCCGACGTTATAGGAAGGGGGGGAAAGTATGGCCAGATCTGGCCTGCAAAACTCCGGACCGCCTCTAGATGGCCGCAAGACCGTGCAGTGAACTCATCTGGGCTCCTTTGAAGGGCTGCGTGCGGGATTCAAGGAACCACGTGCCCAGGTCTGAAGGGTGCTGGCGTTCTCACGATCCGCGAAGGAGCCGATTTCCCGAGCAAACCCGATCCGCCAACGGACAGCCCGGAGGCGCAAAGGCAAGCGGGCGAGGGCCGGGGGTGGAGGGGGACGTCTTTTAACAGGGACGAGCCTCGCAGGCAAGAAGAATCGGAGCGGTGGATCGCGGAAAAACGAGGCTCGATCTTGCAAGGGATCGAGGGATCAGCTGGGATCCAAGATCCCAGGAACTTGGCGCCTAGTAGTTAGGATTTTCTGTCCCGAAGTTTCTTCACAATCCGGAAGTGAGGCTTCACAGGGCGCCTGTGGTTTTCGACGCGCGAGAGGGTTAAGCGGGACAAACCGGGAATCTCTTCCGATCACTCGGATCCTCTTGCCGAGGGCGGGGTTGGAGCGATCCCGTTAAAGGGATCGCTTCGGAGAGAGTCCGGGGGCCAGTCGCGTGCAAACGTCAGTCAGGTGCAGCTCAATAGAGCAAGGAGAGGCTTATTTCCCTTACCCCCCTTCCTGGTGTGGATTGTTCTACCTGCAATAGCAGTGGAAGCACGGGTGGGAGTGCGCGCGGGTGTTTTAAGGTGCGTCTCCAAAAACTGTAGTTGACTCGGGTGCAGCTCTCGCTATAGCAAGTGGAGTTTTTCCCGGGTGACGATTGTTCTACCTGTTGCAACGGCAGAGGAAAGCCCGGGTGGTTGTATGCGCGGGTGTTTTTAAGGTGCGCTTCCAAAAACTGTAGTCGAGGGGGTTCCGGGAGAGGCAGTTTTTGCAAACGGAATAATAGGTGGAGTAGAGATTTTGTGCTGGCCATTTAATGCACCGAGTAAAGATCTTAATAATCCGGGGAGATCAAAGATGATAAAGAAGTAACACTTTTGTGTGTGTGGAGCTTCTCCGTCATCCAAGTCAGGATTGTCCCAAAGGTGCTTTTTTTCCCGCTTTGAAGACGTTTCGCTTCTCATCCCAGAAGCTTCTTGGAAGTAGTCTTTTTCTATCATCTGGATGGGGAAGAATAGAATAGGAATAGAATAGAATTCTTTATTGGCCAAGTGTAATTGGACACACAATGAATTTGTTTTGAGGTAAATACTCTCAGTGTACAAAAAAGAAAAGATACATTCATCAAGAGTCAAGAATCATAAGGTACTTAATGTTAGTCATAGGGTATAAGTGCAAAGCTATTTAGCCCCTCCCTGCACCTTCAAGGGGAGAGGTGACAAGCCCAAATGCTTATCTAAGGAGAAGCCCCTCCCTCTGTTCCCCCTCCTTTGGGAGGTGGAGCTTCTGAGCCAGGTGTGCTCTGATCTCCTGCCCTTTGCTCTGAATGGAGTGACCGAAGAGCAGGAGAAAGGTAAGAGGGAAGGAATTGCAGCCTATGAGAAATAGCCACCCTTCTCTCTCTCCAGGGAATGGCTCTCTCCCCTTTCCCAAACTGGGGAATAGGAAGGGAGATTCAGTGGGCGAGGGCTTCCTTCTTATTTAGCCCTTCTTGGTCTGTTCAAAGTCCAGCCCAAGAAGTTTGCTGTAAGCTGGTTTCCCGGCTCCGCTTTGGAGGGCCCAAACCCTGGTTTGCAAATTGCACGCCGCCGAAGGGACCGAGTTGGGTTTGTGGCATCTCGGTGGCCAAGGCTGGAAAGTGACACCGCTAAGCTGAAGGGACCAGAATCCTGACTCAGCGGCTGGTTCTTCCTGTTTCTGAATCTGGGCAGGGCTGAGAACAGAAAGATTTGTATTCTTAAGGACAGGAGTATGTACCTGTTGGAGGGCTAGCAGGAAACCAGGAGCCTGACCTGTTGATTTGGGAGGTTCTGGAGTTTGGTCCACAAAGATGCACGAACCGTGCTGTGACTGGAAGGCTTTTTAGCTTTGTTGTTTTTTTAATACACTTGATTGTGTAAATTATGTCATACTAGCTGGATACCCCTGCTTCGCTACAAAACTGTGTGATCGGGCAAGTTTTGGGTGAGGAAAATAAGAGTGGAGAAAATTGTGCCTCTGCCTACCAGCATCCATCAGTATTCATTTGGCTAGCGTCTTGTCAGTGTGTGAGACAGTCGAGGGCTGTTTGGAAACCGAAACAGTATTTGCTGTGTGAGCAAGAAGGAGACAGCAAGGAGCCTGGGTGTGGCTTAGCTCAACTATAGTTGGAACAGATTTCTTTTTAGTTGGAGGGGGGGAGTAGATCTCCTTAGCATCAGAGCGTGTTAATAATAATATAGGAAATACTAATGCTCTGATAGTCATTTCAAAAAATCCTTTCTGAACGAGCATCTAGAAGCCAAGAGGAACATATGTGCCAAATTTTAAGTTTGTAGGCTTTATGGTTCTGGAGAGATATTATATATATTTATATTTATTTATTTGTGGGAAAATATGCCTGATTAATTTTTAAACTAGAGCATGACTTGTAGGGATTTCTCTTTAAAATATGACAGGTTCATGCTTCTCTCCTCTCATTTCTCTCTTTGTGTGTGTGTCACACACACATCCTTGTTAGCCTTATCAGTTTAGTAAACACTGGAAGAAAGTTCCATATGGAATCTCTCCATGCACGTAAGCATTAATGACAGTGAACCAACCTTATGTAATTCCTTCCCTCTATTGATCTTTTCCTTTAAGCCTCTTATAAATCGATCACCATCTGCTTCTTTTCTTTGTGATCCAACTGGGGCTTCCTTGTCCACAGTTGTGCTCTCCAAAGAAAATTGAAAGTGTCAGGGAAGAGGAATAAAGATGATTAGGGCGCTGGGGGCTAAAATATATGAAGAAGGGTTGCTGGAACTGGGTCTGTCTAGTTTAATGAAAAAGAAGGACCCTACCAGTGGTGGTATTCAGCCGGTTTCGCAACGGATCGGGCGAACCGGTAGCAAGAATTTGGTGTGGGTCGCCGAACCAGTAGTAAGTTCTGCCTGGCCACGCCCCCCCACCTGGTCGCTCTCCCGCCCGATGCTCACTCACCCCGCCCGCCTGCCTGACATTCGCCTAAGGTATTTCTTTTTTTTTCCCCTCCCGACAATCAGCTGTAGATAAGATCAGCTGTGCCAGGATTCCCCTTGCTGAGGCCCAGGAAGGCAAAAAATGGAGGGAGGAGCTCAGCCCCCCCCTCCATTTTTTGCCTTCCAGAGCACCAGAGGAGCCTTAGGGGAGCAAAAACGCCCTCCCAAAGGCTCTTCTGAGGCTAGGAAGCTTCCAAAACGGAGCTTGGAGGAGTGCTGCATGCCCCTCCCATGCTCTGTTTTTCTTCCTGAGCCCCAGAGGAGCCTTAGGGAAGCAAAAACACCCCCCCAGAGGCTCCTCTGTGGCTAAGAAGCTCCCCAAAATGAGTGGGGGCTGCAAAAAAAAGCCACGCCCACCCAGTCACATGGCCACCAAGCCACGCCCACAGAACCGGTAGTAAACGTTTTTGAATACCACCATTGACTAGGGGGTGACGTGATGGCAAGTCTTCCAATATCTCAGGGCTGCCCTAAAGAACGGCGAGTCGAGCTATTCTCCAAAACAACAGAAGGCGAGACAAGAAGCCATGGATGGAAACTAGGAGAAAAGCAACCTAAAACTAAGGACAAATTTCCTGATAGTTAGGACAAAATCACCAGTGGAACAGCTTTGCCTTCAGAGGTTCTGGGTGCTTCATCGCTGGAAGTTTTTAAGAAGAGACCTGGATGGTCATTTGAAATGGTTTCTTGCTTGAGCCAGAGATGGACTACAATAGTGATGGCTAACCTTTTCGGCACTGAGTGTCCAAAATTCAATGTGCGCGCATCCCCCACGCATGTACACACGTCTCTGTGCATGCGTGTGCATCCCCCTGTACATGCACCCCACCCCCACACGTGTGTGACCCCCTGTGCATGCGCCCCGCCTCCTGCGCATACGCAATAGATACCCGAAGACTAGCTGACCGATGGGAGGTATGTGCATGCATGCACGGTGGAGCTGGGGCAACGGCTTGCAACTCACAGAGAGGGCTCTGCGTGCCACAGGTTCGCCATCCCAGGACTAGAAGATCTCCAAAGTCCCTTTCCACTCTATTGTGATTCATTGATTGATTGATTGATTGACTTTTGGATTCTGGGTCATCTGAAAACAGCTGGTTCTTCTTTTTGAAGTTTGTATTTCCTAGTTGCCTGGCCCAGGCAGTCTTTCTTGGCAAGGAAAAGGATGAAAGCTTGTCTATTTTTGCACTGTGTTTCCCATGCTGTGTAATTACTACATCTAGAAGACCTGGAACGAAATCACAGCATAGACTATCGCTTATGCCTTTTAAAGCATGTTTTTATGCTTTTTGCTCTTTGCTGGTCAGACACAATTACTTGACTGAGCTTTTTGTGGGGATGAGTGGGGGGAAGATCCCAACATTTGTTTTTCTGGAAGTTTATTTTGTTTGCTTGCTGCTTTCTCCAAACTTCCTTCTTGTCCTGAAATTTCTGGTTTGGGTTCTGTAAGGATTCGTGTTTGGAGAATCAGTTTTGTTAGAATTGTTGTGGTTTGCTGGCAACCGGTGCAGATGGCAGCGGAATTGGACAGTGAGGAAGAACGGGGACAAGTCCGGGAGTCTGGAGAGGACTCGGATGAGGGTCCTGCATCCAGTGCAGAGATGGGGCCAGGACCATCTGGGAGTGGGGTGCTGCCATCGGAGCCTTTGGGGTCTGGCAGCAACGAGGCCGAGTATCAAGGGGGGGCCTGTTCCCAATGCACGTGTACGCAGAGCTGCTAGAAAGCAAGAGCAGCTGAGACAAAAGGGGCGACTTGGGAATAAGGCTGGGAGGGGATTGCCCCTCCCATAAGGTATAAAGGATAGGCAAAGGTGAAGAAACCTTTGTAGGAAGCAAAGTCCTTCATTCTGTTCGGATTAATCCTTGAAGCTCTGTGTGGACTTTGTACTTCGGTTGGTTTTTTTATAGTTCATTTGGCACTTTAGTTGTTGGCAGCAATTCAAAGGAGAGAAAGGTGGGTGCTTATCTCGAGCGACTGTTTGGGATTCATTACGGGCTGGGAATGAACATAATTCCCAGTGTTGAAATAAAACGAGAGTTGTTGTTTTTTTTTAATTTGCATTTATATGCCACCCTTCTCCAGAGACTCAGGGCGGCTTACAGTCTTTAGAGCACCATGCTAAGTGCTCGGCAATAGCCTTCATTCCATTGTATATGCCTGCTTATTACTAGGGCTTTTTGCCCCCCCCCTCCCCAAAACGGCATTTTTTACAAAGTCAGCTTATTGCCCCCAACAATCTTGGGTCCTCAATTTACCTACCCCGAGAGGGTGGAAGGCTGAGTCAACCTTCAACCTGGTGGGATTCGAGCCTGCACTAATTGCAGGCAGCTTGCACTAAGTGCTAGATGATTAACAGCCTGCACCACCAAGGGCCTTGATAGTTTTAACTTAGTTTTAACTAAGCGTGTGCTTAATTACGGTCTCAGAAAGCCTTGATCAGCACAAGAACCCTATAAGGTAGGCACATTCAAAGTGGGAATCTGTGGTGGCCCGTTTATTCCTTAGTTCATTTTGTGGACCTGCAGAGATCTATAGAGAGTGGTTAAAAAAAAAAAGTCAAGATGGCAGCCATGATGGTTCAGTAAAATAGAATAGAATAACAAAAGTTAGACGGGTCCATGGAAGCCTGAGGAAAAATTGGAAATAAAAGAGTCCTTTCTGTTTCGCTTTCAGCGCTTCTGAATTCATGGAGAGCCCCAACAATTTCTGCCGTCTTTGTGGCACCGTGCTGCGTGGAAATCAACGGCGGTGGCTTTTCAGCCGCAGCAGTAATGGCGCACGCCCTGACCTGCTGGTGATACTGTCCTATGTCCTCGACCGAGAGCTTCCCCAGCGTGGAGATGGGCGTGGAGAATTCCTGTGTGGGAAATGCGCCCAGGCCTTGGGACGGGTGTACCATTTCGACACAGTCATCGCCCGGGTTCAAGCTCTCTCCATTGACCGCCTCCAGCGCCTGCTTTCGGAGAAGGACCAATTGGCCCGCTCGCTGCGCCACATCTACACGCGGCGATTTCCAGAGAGTGGGGCCTCCGTGTCCTACGCGGGCCAAGAGATCTCAGCCAGCATAGCGGATTTGCCCCAAGTGCAGTACCAGCGCCTCCTTCAGGACGATATGGCCCTCTCTGAATATGAGTGCTGGGCTGACAGCCCTGATAGCAGCCAACCAGGCACCCCGTGTCGGAACCACCAATGTCGCAGCTGCCACGGGCTGAGGGTGGACGACAACAATTATGAGTGGGTGTGCCGGACACCCAGGCGGCTGGGAACCTGGTCCCCCATCTTCCCCCTCTGCCGGGACAAATCGCAAAGCATGCCCAGCGTGTACTGCGCGGGGTCCCAGGCCTCTCTGCGGTCCCAGAGCTTGGGGGACGTCGAGTCGTGTTCTATGCTGTCGTTGGACACTTTGCCAGAATCAGAACTCACCTGGGAGGCGCTGAAAAACCTGAAGAACATTAGAAGGAAGCGGCTGAAGGTCCCATTGGGCAGTAGGATCCCCGTCCTGGTGGGCAACTGGCGGAGGGCTACTCCCCGGAGAGAGAGCCCCATGGGAGAAGAATCCTATCAGGACCTGATGGATGAGTTTCTGCCTCTTGAGCCAAAGGTAAGAAGCACAAAGATGTAAGGGAGGGTCGGCTGAGATCAGGCATTATCCTAAGCTGTGGGATGTTCTAACCCCCATTTGTTCTTACAACCATTTGTTTAATGACAATTAGAATGGCACTGAAAAAAATGACCATTTTCTATGCTTACAAACATTGTGGATTCCCCATGGTCACATGATCAAAATCCAGATGCTTGGCAACTGACTCATATTTACAATGGCTGCAGTGTCCTGGGAGTCACGTGATCCTCTTTTGCATCTTCTGAGGAGCCAAGTCAATGGGGAAGCCAGTTGCAAAACTTAATCACCGATCCGGTAGTGACGCTGGTTGAATCCCACCCCCTGGGCACCTGCGATTCCTAGTAAAAAGGTGCGGGGCTACAATTGTTCATGGTGTGTCTGCCATCTTGGTTTTTGCCCCTAGATCAGGGGTGTCAGACTCAAGGCCCCTGGGCCAGATCCAGCCCGTGAAGGGGTGGGATTCACATTTTTTAACAACCGGTTCTGTGGGTATGGCTAAGTTGGTGGGCATGGCTTGGTGGTCATGTGACTGGGTGGGCGTGGCCAACTCAATATCACTCACATCGAGGCATGCATCTCCTTGCCTGGCCTCTCATGACTGTGGAGATGCTGCAACAGTCGTAAGTGTGAAAAACGGTCATAAGTCACTTTTTTCAGTGCCATTGTAAGTTTGAATGGTCACTCCACACAAGCAAAGTACCAGCAAAGGAGGGGGAAAAAACTCCAGAGAAGTTCTTGAGACAGTAAGTCTAATCCTGCCAAGAATGTAATAAGGGTTAACGGAGAGGCAGTTTCTGTAAGCAACACCAGAATGTTTCCTTCCTGCCTTCCTTACAGAATTAGGCCAGTAATTTCTTCTAACAACTGGTTCTCCGAACTGCTTAGAATGTTAACAACCGGTTCTAGCGAATAGGTGCAAACTGGTAGAATCCCACCCCTGAGCCCGTGGAGTGCTTCGATCTGGCCCGCAGGGCCGCCCTGGAAACAGCAACAGCCCGGAGTGCCTCTGCCGATGAAAATGGAGCTCGGGAGGGCCATGGGTGGCCCGCCCAAGTTCTGTTTTCAGCTGTGACGGCCTCCTGCTGCCCTCTGCCAGTGAAAACATGTGGCCCTCCCAAAGTTCCATTTTCACTGGGCTACCACAGATGCCACCAACGCTGACGTTGAGCTGGCCACACCCACCATGGCCATGCCCCCCCAGGTCAAACACAACCCTGATGCGGCCCTCAATGAAATTGAGTTTGACACCCCTGCCCAAGATAGAACCTAGGTGTGTCCGTGCCCTATCTCGACAGCACCATTGACAGAAAAAGAGGAATTTTGAGGAATTCTGGGAATTGAAGTCCACACATCTTAAAAGATGTCAAGGTTGAGAAACACGGCTCTTAAAGGAGATCCCATGGACCCTTGTCCCTGACAACTCAAGGGTGAAGAAGGAGGTGGGAATGGAATGAACTCAGAAAGGACCGTTGTGATAAATGCATAAATTGAAGATTGTCCCTGTTGCCCAAAGACTGGGTTGGGTAATGGAAGCATGGCTGGCTAGGGAATTCTGAGAGTTGAAGTTCACGTACCTTAACATTGCCAAAATTGAGAAAGACTGGCTTAGAAATTCAGCTCTATCTGAGCTCTGAGCTAGAAATTAGCAGAGGTGGAGAATCAGGACTCCAGGGAATCCCAGATGTTCCACAACCCATTGTAAGTGTGATTTATGAATGAATCTCTAGTCTAGTGGGGGAAAAAAGGACTAAGGGTGACATGATTGCAATGTTCCAATATTTGAGAGGTTGCCACAAAGAAGAGGGAGTCAGTCAACCTATTTTCCAAAGCTGGAGGAGGCAGGACAAGAAGCAATGGATGGAAACTATTCAAGGAGAAAACCAACCCCAGATCTAAGGAGAAATTTCCTGACAGTGAAAACAATCAGTGGAGTGGCTTCGCTCCAGAAGTTGTTGTTGCTCCATCAACAGAGACTGGGCAGTCTGTATGTCGGGGTTCCGATGATTGCTCTAATTAAATCATGAGCCTTGAGCCAAGCTTCAAAAGAATCCAAAAGATTTATTAGGAGCAACATGTCCGGCACTTTCCCTCCCCATTCCTTCTTATGGCAACTCTGAAACAGGCATAGGAATGCTTTACGAGTTGACACTGTATATATTCTCAGTCATCCAGGTCGTCGTTGTCCCAAGGGTGCTTTTTCAGGAGGCAACTGGACTTGCTTGTTTTTTTGAAGACATTTTGCTTCTCATCCAAGAAGCCTCTTCAGCTGTAACAGGATAGTGTGTAGGAAGGATCCTTTCATTCCCCACCATCCTGTCAGAGCTGAAAAAGCTTCTTGGATGAGAAGCGAGACGTCTTCAAAAGAAAAAAACAAGGAAGTCCAGTTGCCTGCTGAAAAAACACTCTTGGGACAAGAGACTAGATAGTCACCTGTCTGAAATGGTTTAGGGTGTCCTACTTGAGCAGGGAATTGGACTAGAAGATTTCTAAAGCCCCTTTCAGCTCTGTTGTCAGCTTTGGAAGCCATATTGAGACCAGATGCTCCCACGCTGCCACATTTTGAGCCTGGGAAAATGGGAGGGGGGAATTTCTTGGAGTGTACGTAGTTAGACATAATAACATTCTTTTTCTAATTCAAGGTCATGTTATGTTGCGCATAAGTGAAGGGAAGTCTCAAGTTGGGACGGATGGTGATTGGGGCATGTGATGTGATGATGGATTTGATGAGGGGATGGATTTGTAGTTTTTTACCAAGGAAGCCTGGAACTTTCAGATTCGGGATTCCCCCAGTTGTGCCAGTTTACTATCCAAAATAAAAAGAACTTTTGAGAAGATGTCTGTCTCGGAGTTATTGGTGGGAGTGGAGTTTTGCTGGAACGCTGACGCTGTCTTTCCCAAAGCTCCAGGTTCAGCGGTCTCTGCACCAGGACCTCCAAAGATCTTTTGATAACTTGAAGGAACTTCTTGAAACAGCCAAGGGAGAGCTGAAGAGCTTTCAGGAGAAGCAAGGAGAGGCATCCAACCAGGTAAAATCTGTAAGTCTTCCTTGTCTCTTTTATTAAGCAGTGCTTCCCAAGCAATTGATGCCACCCAAAGGCAAAGGAATTGACCACCAGCCCCTGGATCCCCCTCTTTGGCTTAGGATACCCCCATTTGTTTGCTCTAGGGGCAAATTAGTTTTACACCCAATAAACGGGACTGGTGCAGGTTGAGAGAGAACTACTGCAGTCTCTCTACTTAAGTGGGGTTTTATGTCTGTAACCTTATTCTGCCCACTATAGCACCTCCTTTTCAGCCTGTTCCAGGTGTGAGTGAGCCATATGGGATTGGCTAAAAAAAAAGGTAGGCTTCCCTATCCGTCGTGTCCGACTCTAAGGCACGGTGCTCATCTCTGTTTCTTGGCTGAAGGAACCAGCATTGGCTGAAGTTAATTTCTGTGGTCATGTGGCCAGCATGTCTGTACGCCAAAGGCACACAGAACGCTCTTACCTTCCCACCGGGTACCTATTAATCTACTTGCATTTGCCTGCTAGACAGGCAGGAGCTGAGGCCAGAACGGGAACTCACTCACCCCATTGCGCGGAGCTCGAGTCTCGAACCCAATTGACTGAGTCAGAATTAAAGTAGCAGAAGAGGGAAAATACTGTGACTTGGTTTATTCCTTCCTCTGTCTGGTTTATTCCTTCCTCTGTCTGGTTTATTCCTTCCTCTGTCACTGATTCCAAAAAGAGTCAATTGACTGTGATGGACTTAAATGAAAAAGGAAGTAGGCAGAGAAGCATAAGCCAGGATCCTGGATTCAGATGGGAACATCAATTGTGATTAAAGCAAGATTAGTAAACCAATGACTGTTTTGTTGCCTATAATAAATCACAGCTTTGGGATGAGTTGATGCATTAAGCTCAGCCAAAAAAGAGCAAGCAGAATTAGGGTTTAAATTAACTGAGATCCATGTCAGTCTGTTCTGTTCAAATTCCCTGGGATTAAAAACCAAATTGAGATCCTTAGGTGTTTCATTAAAGTCTGGCTGTGTCCTTAGATGTTATTTTTTTACTGAATCTGCTCCAACTTTGAAGCCTTCATAATATTTCTAAACCCCAGGCTTATACATTTATATTTCTTTGATCCCTTTTTTATGATTCTTTTTTCTTACTTTTTTCCACAGAGGTTTTTCTGCATTGTAAACCACTAGTGTAAATTTTTATTATTGTTAAAGTTGCTTGTTTTAACTTACAGTAAAAAAGCTTAAAATATATACTTTTAAATGCAAGATTTTTTAAATTCCAGAGATAATTCTTTTGTCTCTTACTCTATTTTGCCTCTGGACTTACACCTGAAATCAGATGATATGTGTAATCAGGGGTGGGATTCAATTTTTTAACAACCGGTTCTGTGGGTGTGGCTTAGTTGGTGGGCATGGCTTGATGGTAATGTGACTGGCTGGGCGTGGCCAACTCAACATCACTCACATCAAGGCATGCATCTCCTCGCCTGGCCTCTCGTGACTGTGGGGATGCTGTAATAGTCGTATGTGTGAAAAATGGTTATAAGTTACTTTTTTCAGTGCATTCGTAACTTTGAATGGTCACTCCACACAAGCAAAGTACCAGCAAAGGAGGGAAAAAAAACTCCAGAGAGGTTCCTGAGATAGGAAGTCTAGTTCTGCCAAGAATATAATAAGTGTTAACGGAGAGGCAGTTTCTGTAAGCAACACCAGAATGTTTCCTTCCTGCCTTCCTTACAGGATTAGGCCAGTAATTTCTTCTAACAACCGGTTCTCCGACCTGATTAAAATGTTAACCGGTTCTGGCGAATAGGTGCGAACCGGTAGAATCCCACCCTTGTGTAATCCTCGACTTACAACCATTCATTCGTTCGAAGCTACAACAGCACTGAAAATGGTGACTCATGACCATTTTTCACACTTACGACCGCTGCAGCATCCCCACAGTTACGTGATCAAAATTCAGCCACTTGGCAACTGGTTCATACTTAATGACTGTTGCAGGGTCCCGGAGTCACGCGATCCCCTTTTGCTGACAAGCAGAGTCAATGGGGAAGCCAGATTCATTTAACAACCAGGTTACTAACTTAACGGCAGTGATTCACTTAACTGGTCGTAAGCGTGAACTGGTCATAAGTCATTTTTTTTCCCGTGGTGTTGTAACTTTGAGATGTCAGTAAATAAACAGTTGTAAGTCAAGGATTACCTCTATGACTTCTAGACATGCAAGATTCTGTTATTATAACCTTGCACTATAGACAGAGCTAATAATTCTGGCTATGCTTCTTGTCCGGATTACCTCACAAGGCTGGAATGTTCTCCTTTTGCATTTTTCCCCACCCCACTCTCTCTGACACAGGAAGCTGGTTTTCCACCTGAGAAGGCCATGAATCACCAGGAACAGCTGATCCATCAACTGACCAGGTGTCTGCAAAGCAAGGAGGAGGTGTTACAGGTGAGCTGAGCAAGAGAGATCCCCTACAGGTGATCAGATGACTACCTCACTTGCTTCATTTCCTGGGTAAAGGATATCCTAAGGCTATGATAGCGAACCTATGGCACGCATGCTGGAAGTGGAATTTTCCATAGAAATATTTATTTATTTTATTTATTTTATTTTGTCAAGCGATTATAAGATTACAGGTATAAGTATAGACATAGTTATAAATACATGAAATGGATACATATAAGAAAAATAAAAAGAAACAATAGGACAGGGACGGTAGGCAGGTTGGTGCGCTTATGCATGCCCCCTACAGACCTCTTAGGAAAGGGGTGAGGTCAATAGTAGACAGCCTAAGGTTAAAGTTTTCGGGGTTTGGGGAAGAAACCACAGAGTCAGGTAGAGTATTCCAGACATTGACCACTCTGTTGCTGAAGTCGTATTTCCTGCAATTAAGTTTGGTGCGGTTTACCTTGAGTTTGTATCTATTGTTTGCTCTTGTATTGTTATGGTTGAAGCTGAAGTATTCATTGACAGGTAGGACATTGCAGTGTATGATTTTATATACTATATTTAGATCGGACCGGAGGCGGCGTAGTTCAAGGTTTTCTAGGTTTAGAGTTTCGAGTCTGGTGGTATAAAGTATTCTGCAACTAGTAGAGGAGTGGAGAATTCTTCTTGTGAAATATTTCTGGACTTTCTCAACTGTATTAATATCAGATACGTAATGTGGGTTCCAGACTGATGAGCTGTATTCGAGTATTGTTCTAGCAAATGTTTTGTATGCTCTAGTTAGTCACTTTGAATAATGCAAATTTAAATAATGCAATTGCCCTTAGACTTCTATACCGCTTTATAAGTGCTTTACAGCTCTCTCTCTAAGCGGTTTACAGAGTCAGCCTATTGCCCCCCAACAATCTGGCTCCTCATTTTACCCACCTCGGAAGGATGGAAGGCCGAGTCAACCTTGAGCCTGGTGGGATTTGAACTGCTGGCAGCCGGCAGTCAGCAGAAGTAGCCCGCAGTACAGCACTCTAACTACTGTGCCACCATGGCAATCGTCTTATCAGATTCATTAACTACACTGAGCAAGACTTCGCAATAGTGCTTGTATGCATTTACATTGGCTTTTGTGTTTCATGGGGAAAATACTGAATAAGCAGGTAACACAGCAGTTTATGGGTTAAAGAGTTCTTTGAAATGCAAATATAATATGCAAACATACTCTCTGTCACTTTGTAGTGTGAGATGGACAGGGTATACATTTCATAAACAAAGAAAGAAAGATCCCCTTATATCAGTGGTGGCTAACCTTTCTGGGCTCCTGTGCTGAAAATTGGCATGGGCGCTCATGTGCCAGCCCCCAGAAAGGTAGTGCGTGCCCCCCTCACGCCCGCTGTGCATGCGCACACCCCCACACACGCCGTGCCTCTCTGTGCATGCACACACGTCCCCTGCGCATACGCACCAGATAACCTGACAATCATCCATTGGGCGGGTGGCGTGCGCGCATGCGCAGTGGGGCTCTTCCCGGCGACCTCTCGGGTGCCGGCAGAAGTGGCTCTGTGTGCCACTTCCGGCACGCATGCCATAGGTTTGCCATCACGGCCCTGTATAATGGAGAGAAAAAAAGGATGAAAGAAGAAAAATGTGGTCCTTTCAGAAAGGAAACTCTGATGCTTTTGCCTTAATTTTCTCCCCCAGGACTGTTTGGTCATCTTGCTGTCACTCGGATCGCCTGGGGTGAACCCTCCCAAGTTGGAAACGCTGATCAAGGAGATGGCCCTGCGCCTGAAAGATAGAGACCGAGCATTAGAGGTAAACCAGGGAGAGGAAATCCCAAAAGTGCTTTTTTTTTTTTTTTCCCCCCCAAGAGGCAATTGGACTTTCTTGTTTTTTTTCTTTTGAAGATGTTTTGCTTTTCATCCAAGAAGCTTCTTCAGCTCTGACTGGATGATCGTGGGGGAACGGAAGGATTTATACTCCTTGTAGACAGCTGGTCATTTGCATCCTTTTTAGAGAGTCCTTGGGGCCACTTGGAGGTTTATCTGTGTCCTGAGCGGTGCAAATGGGTGTGGAGCCTTCTTGGAACTGCTGAAAGGACTGTGTTGGAGATTGGAGAGAGGTGAAGTTGTATCTCCAGTCTACAAGACAGTCCTTTCAGCAGTTCCAAGAAGGCTCCACACCCATTTGCACCACTCAGGTGACCCCGACAACACAGATAAACCTCTATCTATCTATCTATCTATCTATCTATCTATCTATCTATCTATCTATCTATCTATCTATCTATCTATCTATCTATCTATCTATCTATCTATCTATCTATCTATCTATCATCTATCTATCTATCTATCTATCTATCTATCTATCTATCATCTATCTACAGTATCTATATCTCTCTATCTCTACCTCCATATCTATTTCTCTATATCTCTATATCATATCTATATATTTATCTATATCTACCTCTATTTCTCTATATCTATCTATTTCTCTATATCTATTTATATCAATCTATCTACTCTATATCTATCTTTCTCTATATCTCTATCATCTCTATTTCTCTATCTCTATATCTCTGTCTCTATTTCTCTATCTCTCTATTTCTATCTATCTATCTCTATTTCTCTATCTCTCTATATATCTATATCTATATCCATCTCTATTTCTCTATATCAATAAATCTATCTTTCTATTTATCTCTATTTCTCTATCTATCTGTCTGTCAAGTCATCCATCCATTATCTATCTATCTATCTATCTATCTATCTATCTGTCTATCTATCTATCTATCTATCTATCTATCTATCTATCTATCTATCTATCTATCTATCTATCTATCTATCTATCTATCTATCTATCTATCTATCTTCTATCAAAAATACCTCTTAATTCTCTCTTTTTGCTTTGACTGCCACAGAAGACTCAATCCAGCCATTTCTTGGCCCTGGAGTCTGTGCACCGTCAGTTAAGACACCTTCAGGAAGCATTGAAAGATAAAGATGTTGACTTGGCACGACTCAACACCAGCCTCCGCACGGAAGAGGAGACCATGCATGTATGAATGGGCAGATCTGGGGTCAAGCCGGGAGGGATCCGGTAATGTAGACAATGTGTTGGAAGATTGTTCGATAGGTGATGGGAGAACTAGCCCTCATGTCGATTTTGCTAAGGTTGGAGGAATAATCCTCGATGTAAAATCTCAAATGAATATCGAGAGGGAGGCTTGGGACAGATGAGAATTTGCAGCTGTTGGGTTGTCTGGAGGCCTTTGACCTTCTCTGGTCCTTCTTCTTCTGCCCCAGGTTCTGCGGGAGCTTTTGAACCAGAAGGAGCGGGAAATCCATCGCCTGGAGTCTCTCTGTGCCTCAACTCAGGAGTTCTGGCAACTGCAGAGCCAAACCTTGGTCTTCGCTTTGAAAGAGAAGGAAACCTTAATTAAAGCACTCCAGGAAGCTTTGACCAGTAGCACCAAGGATGTGGAGGTAGCTCTACAAAATTCAGATTGTAGTTCTCGATACGTTGTACAGGTAGTCCTCGACTTACAACCGTTCACTTAGTGACCGTTCAAAGTTACAACGGCTCTGAAAAAAGGGACTTAGGACCATTTTTCACACTTGCAACTGTTGCAGCATCCCCATGGTCAAAATTCAGGCATGTGGCAACTGACTCACATTTATGACGGTTGCAGTGTCGTGCTGGGGGGGGTCATGGGATCCTTTTTTGTGACCGTCTGACAAGAAAGTCAATGAGGAAGCCAGATTCACTTAAGCAACCATGTTACTAGCTTCATATTACTAACTTAACAACTCTAGCAATTCACTTAACAACTTTGACAAGAAAGGCTGTAAAATGGGGGCAAAGCTCTCTTAATAACTGTCTCACTGAACAACAGAGATTTTGGGCTCAATTGTGGTCGTAAGTTAAGGACTATTTGTATATCCGCCTTTTACTGAGTACCTTGAGGCACCCTAATGGTGTTCTTCCTCTTATTTTTCTACATAATTTTCTGAGGTAGTTTAGCTTACTTAATTGTCATTGCATTTCGTACAACGAAATCAAACACCATCTTCAGTGCACATCATGACCATGAAAATAAACACAAACCACACATCCTTCACCCTCCACGCACATTGAACCGAAAACCCCCAACACCCCACCAACACTGTACTGTACAGCAGAATTCAACAGAGTTCTACTTTATGCCCTGGGATAGAAGCTGTTTTTCAGCCTGTTTGTCCTTATTTTTATTATCCTGTACTGTCTGCCAGATGGCAATAGTTCAAAAAAAGGGTGCCCAGGATGAGATGGATCTTTAAGAATGTTTTGAACTTTCTTAAGGCAGCGGGAGCTATAAAGCTCTTCCAAAGAGGGGAGAGATCAACCAATGATATTCTGGGCAGTGGTGTTTGGAGCGCTGCCCTATCTGCCACTGTGCAATTGGCAAATCATACACAGGTGCAATAAGTTAAGATACTCTCTATGGTGCAGCGGTAGAAGGTCACCAGCAGTTTTTCATTCAGTTGTTGTTTTCTGAGAAGTCTCAGGTAGTATAATCTCTGCTGGGCCCTTTTGACCAGTACTGCAATGTGAGCACCCTAGGTCAGGTCCTCTTTTATGGTAACACCCAGAAACTTAAAACTGGCCACTTGTTCCACTCGGTCTCCATTGATAAGCAAGAGCTGGATGCCTGATCTGTTTAGGTTGGGTGGAAAGAAGGTTCCATGCAGCTTCCATGGCTGAAGGATGATTAGAACCTGGGTCTCTCTTTTTTCCTATCCCACAATGGTTGTTGGGCTGAAAGAGAGGGACTGGCCCAGAGTATTCAAGAGAAACTATGTGTTTTAGAGATGGTCAGGATCTAGGCCTCTCTGCTCCTAATCCAGCACCTTCCCCACTATCCTTCCTGCATCCTCCAACGTTTTTTAGATGTATTATAACAATAACAATAGCACTTAGACTTATATAGCGCTTCACTGTGCTTTACAGCCCCCTCTAAGCAGTTTACAGAGGTATGTTCAGAGTATTACAGCGTAAATTCAGCGCCAGAAAAATAAAGACAGATGGCTGAGGCTTCATTTAACTTCTTTATAAACGCATAAAGTAAATTTTACAAACCAGTTGTAGATTTCTCCAACACGGAGCAAACTCAAACAGAAGCAGACATTACAGCTCCAGTTCAGAGCAAAACAGCAGCTCAGAAACAGACATCAGTTTCACTTTAGTTCAGCAGGCAAGCAAGGAGAAACAGTTTCATTTTCAATAGACAGATTCAGAGCTTAACATAGCTTCAGTGCTGCAGAGCTTAATATAGAGCCATGCCTAGGTTACTTCTAGTTTCAGTTTCCGAACAGCCCTCATTGGCTGACTTAGTTGCTATCACTATTTGGCTGAGTTTGCTACCATGCTCTATTCCAGTTCATGAATATACTCTGACAAGGCAGCATATTGCCCCCCTCCCCTCCCCCCCCCAACAATCTGGGTCCTCATTTTACTGACCTCGGGAGGATGGAAGGCTGAGTCAACCTTGAGCCTGGTGGGATTCGAACTGCCAAATTGCAGGCAGCCATCAGCCAGCAGAAGTAGCCTGCAGTATTGCACTCTAACCCCTCTGCCAGAGTGGCTCATTATGTGTAGAATATGGCCTTTTCCAGATCTGATAGATCTTCTCCCGCCTCTCTGTCTCGGCTCTAGGCTCTTGCAAATTCCCTCAGCAGCTCTGACTTGGCTCCAGCGTTGCTCCAGCAGATCCAGGAGAAGGAAGATTTGCTGGCCCAGTCCTTGGCTGAGCAGACACGGCTCCAGGCCGAGTGGCAAAGGCAACTGCAGGTGGTAGAAGAGGCAGCCAGTGCCCGAGAACACAAACTCCAGGTAACGATAGGTACGACTGAGGGCATCCCGTGATTCGGGAACCCGAAAAAAGGTTTGCCTTTGTCTTCAATCTTGTTTTTGATCTTGAGATCAGTGGTGGGATCCAAATTTTTTTTTTACTACCGGTTCTGTGGGCGTGGCTTGGTGGGCATGGCAGGGGAAGGATACTGTAAAATCTCTAGTCAGAGGTGGGATTTGCCGGTTCTCTGAACTACTCAAAATTTCCACTACCGGTTCTCCAGAACCGGTCAGAACCTGCTGAATACCATCCTCTGCTTGAGATGGTATGTGGGAAAGACCTTGGGAGGTTTGGCAAAGAGACTCTGTCAAGGGAATAGCCAGAGAAGAGACAGCATAGCCCGCAGCTGGATAGTGGGCGGGGCAAGAGACTGAATGGATGTGGCCATGGTGGGCGTGGCCTAGTCATCCTCCTGCACCATGGTGGGAGGGGCGTTCTTGCCTTCCCTGGGCTCCAGAGGCTTTCCTTGAGCCTTCGGGAGGACGTAAACAATCTCCCTGGGCTCCGGAGGCTCTCTGGAAGCCGGAAACAGGCCCGTTTCCAGTCTACCCAAACTTCCGAGAGGCCCGTTTTCTGCCCTCCCTGAGCCTCCGATCGCACCCTGCACTTACATGCATCCAAAACGGGCTGCGTGGGGACTCCTGAGAAGGGCGGGGTGGGATGGAGGGGGCCATCCAGGAGTGGGATTTGGGGGTTCTCCAAACTGCACAGAATCTTAGCTAGGGGCTCTCCCGACCCCTGCGAACCGCCAGCAGCCCTCCTCTGCTCAGAAGGGACCCTCCCTAGTTTCTCAAGAGGTAAGGAGGAGGGAGGGTGGGGAGAAAAGGAGTGTACTTTCTGACTTGCAAGAGTGATGTGAACCTCACAGGATAGAACAGTTAGGTGAGCTAAAACCAGATGAGCTAAATCTACCTCAGGTCTGTCAAATTGGCGGCTTGCGGGCTGGGTACGTCACATGCCGGCCACACCCATCCCAGCTCCGCAAAGGAAAAAAAATATCACCATACGTCACGATCCGGCCCATGAGGCGATCAAGTTTAACACCCATGATCTACTTTATGCGTAAAACTAGTCCTCGGCGTACCACAGTTCATTTAGTGACTGTTCAAAGTTACAACACTGCTAGAAATGACTTACGGCCATTTTTCACCCTTATGGCCATTGTAGCATCTCCATGGTCATGTGATCAAAATTTGGATGCTTGGCAACTGGTTCCTATTTATGATGGTTGCAGTGTCCTGGAATCATGGGATCCCCTTTTGCGACCTTCTGACAAGCAAAGTCAATGGGGCAGCCAGATTCACTTAACAACCATGTTACTAATTTAAGAACTGCAGTGATTCACTTAACAAATGTGGCAAGAAAAGTCGTAAAATGGGCCAAGTTTCTCACTTAACTAATATACATTTTGGGCTCTACTGTGGTCGTAAGTCGAGGCCTATCTGTACTTGTACACTCACTGCAACTATTGGCCAGTGCAAGTTAAAATGTGTTAAGGCCTTGGGATTTAAGGGCCAACCAGCAGTGAAGCTGTGGCTGATGCAATAAGAATGAATCAGCATAACATGGGTATTTCCCTTTAAGACTAGGGATGGGGTCTACCCCTTTAAGAGGTGTTTATATAAAGGCAGCCATTAGAGGGCGTGTTCTCTCAATCGGTGTTTCCGATATTCATTGCAGAGTTCTCAGTGTAAGAGTTAAGAACAAAGATTGCTTGTAAGGTATTTTTCCTACCACGTATATGTCTGTATATAACTGTTGTATATAAACCACTGTTAAATGTCTAAGTCTCTATGAGTTGTGTTTTGCTTCTGGGTTGTCTCACACTGGTAGTCACACTGCAAACACTCTGACAAAATGTTTTTTATTGTACTACTTCTCTGTGGAAGTAAACACCTTCTGCTTCTCTGGGCCTATTTAGGAGCAGCTACGTCAACAATCTCACGATGCCAAAGAGCGAGGCCAAGAAATCGCACAACTCCGCAGGCAGCTAGCCCAGGCTGAAGCCAAACTAAGCCAAGGAACTGTTCTCCTAGAGGAACGCTGCACAAAATTGGCTGGACTCCAAGAGATGGAGAACCTAAAGACACATGCGCTGGAGGTGATCAAAAACATTTGTGCTAGATTTGGGAAACAGTTGAATGACGGGAAGAGGACTCTCAGATTTGGGGTCCGGAACACTCCGCATTTCTCCAAATTACAGGTAGTCCTCAACTGAACAACCACAATTGTGACCACGCTTTCTACTGCCAAGCAACGCGGTTGTTAAGTGAGCCACTCTCAATTGTACAACCTCCCCCTCCCCCGGTTTGTTAAGCAAATCACAACGAACTCACTTGTCTAATTGAATTTGGCTTTTCCCATTGATTTGACTTGTTGGGAATCTCACAATTGGTGATCACATGACCCAGGACACTTCAGCCATTGTAACTACGTGGTTATTAAAGGCCCAAGTTTTGAATTTGGGGATACTGCCACAGTTATAAGGGTGGGGAACAGTTGTAATTTTCTCCACCGCTGTTGTAACTTTGAACGGTCGGTAAAACGATCAGATGTAAGTTGAGGACTACCTGTATTGTCTGGATGGTACTTTGGTCGCTAAATGACCAGTTGTAAGTTGAGGATTCCTTGTGTGTAGCAACTTCTCTTCATACAGGATTACTCACCAGCAGTGTTTTTTCCAAAGTGGTGCCTTTTCGAGTTAACATTTCATTTATTAACATTAATGTTTTATTTATTAACAGTGGGGAGGAAGAAGGGGGAAGAGAAGTGAGGAAGGATAAGAAAAAAAGAAAAAGGAATCAACTTCCAACTCTCTCTGTTGCAGTAAAATAAAATCAGAACTTTTTTTTGTCACAATAATACAAACAAGCCATTTCTATGAAGATCTATCAATCTAATCCAGGGGTCTCCAACCTTGGCAACTTTAAGACTTGTGGACTTCAACTCCCAGAGTTCCTCAGCCAGCAAAGGAACTCTGGGAGTTGAAGTCCACAAGTCTTAAAGTTGCCAACGTAGGAGACCCCTGATCTAATTGGTAAAACCCCAAATCAAAGTTTCATTCTTTTCCGCTCCAAGCACAAAGTTCAGAAGCGGTTTCCATGTGGAACAAAGTGGTGCCTTTTCAGCAGGTAAGGTTTAGTCAGGGAACTCCAGAGGTGTCAAAAATAATCAAGATGGCAGTTACGTGATCCCTCATAAAAAAAAACGAGGGGGCTTTGACGGCAAGACTACAGACGCCATCTTGACTTCTTTGATCTTCTGCCTCTTCCCAGATATCCCTGAGTATACTACTACTATTTGCGCAGATTCAACTTCCTCTTCTCTTTTTGGCAGAAAGCTCTGCGAGAAGGAGAGGAGAAAGACCGGCTCCTTCAACGCTTACAGGCCCATTGGGCCACAGCAAGAAAGCACGTTTCAGAGGGACAAAGTAAGTCACGGGGGGAACAAGGCTGAGAGTGTGGGAATGGCAACCAGGGCCAGCCAATTGCCGACTCTTGAAAGAGGCAAAGAAAGCATTTGTGGATGGGAACTGGACCTCAATAAAGAGCTAGAGCAGGGGGAGTAGCTTTTACCCCACTGGAGATGCTGGGCAAATATAGCTATGTCCTCCATTTGGGTTTGTGCATGGAGCAGAAAAGAATAGGGATGCGATGGCTCAGCGGCTAAGACGCTGAGCTTGTTGATCAGAAAGGTCAGCAGTTCGATGGTTCGAATCCCTAGCGCCGCGTAACAGAGTGAGCTCCTGTTACTTGTCCCAGCTTCTTCCAACCTAGCAGTTCGAAAGCACGTAAAAATGCAAGTAGAAAAATAGGGACCACTTTGCGCCTTTGGCGTTTAGTCGTGCTGGCCACAAGACCATGGAGACATCTTCGGACGGCATTGAATCTTTGGCTTTGTAACGGAGATTAGCAATGCCCGCTAGAGCCGGAAATGACTAGCATTTATGTGCGAGGGGGGAATCTTTACCGTTACCATTTGGGTTTGGCTTGGAAGATGAACTCTTAAGAGGGAGAGAGGGGAAGGGAGAGGAGGAAGAAAAGAAAAAGAAAAGAAAGGATAGCAATAGCAGAGACTTATATACCACTTCACAGCCCTCTCTAAGCGGTTTACAGAGTCAGGATATTGCTCCCCAACAATCTGGGTCCTCATTTTAGCCACCTTGAAAGGATGGAAGGCTGCGTCAATCTTGAGCTGGTCAGGATCGAACTGATGGCAGTCAGCAGTCAGTAGAGTTAGCCTGCAATACTGCATTCTATCCATTGTGCCACCACAGGAAAGGAGGGAGGGAAAGAGGGCAGGAGGAAAGGAAGGAAGGAGGGGAGGGGAGGAAGGAAGGAAGTTAGGAAATGGGAGGGAACAAGGAAGGGAGGGAGGAAAGGAAGGAAGGAAGGATAATTGTATCGGACAGAAAAGTTACATGCTGGTTGCCAAGGACACAAATTTTAATTGTGTGGACCTGAGGAATCCTGCAACTTTCGTACGAGGACCACTTTTTCAGCGCTGCTCTAATTTTTGTTGCTAAGCGAATGGTTGTAAATTGAGGATTACCTGTACCTGCCATTTATTATAACCATTCTCTGGTTTCCCTCCATCTTTTAAAGATTTATTTTCTCATTCTAACCCTCCGCTAAAAAGGGAAACGTAATTGGAGGATGCTTTCAGATTGAGCATGCTACTACCTCCCCAACCACCTGCAGCCTGCTCTGGAACCAGTCGTGTCATGTGGTGACTGAAGTAGCATCGGCTCCGATCCAGTTCTTTGGCAAACCATCTTCTTCCCTTCAGAGCATTCCTTCCTAGGCTTTAAGCAACAACTTATCTCACAACACCTGCAACACGTAACGATTCAGGGAGTCCTCCAAAGGCAATAATAATGTGTGTGGTTTTTTTTCCCCTCATTTTCAGGCCATCTCCTGCTTCCTCCCATTTGAACACGACCTCCAGGATCCAAAGAATAAGAGATGCCAAAGAATGAGAAGTGGCCACTGGACGAATGGAAATGAAGGAGCAGCGGGTGATTGATTGAATGGGGCGGTGTTTTGATCTTCATTGCTTGGGGAGGGAAAGTACGGGTTGCTGGATGGGATTAGCTCTCCCTTGTAGTGAGGGGAGTTCTCCACAGAAGATTTTGCAAGCTAGAAACTGCTGCTTTAGGAATTCACTGCCTGAAATAAATTAAAATGACAATATGAAGCCTCCTCTGATGTTTCTGGGGTTCCTTTGGTTTTTTTTTTTTCAGGAGATGGTGGCCCATTCTAGATCAGACCAGAACCCAAACATGAGGAGGAGGCTCCAAATCAGAATGTTCGCCATCTGTGGGTTTAGCTCAGGAATGGGCTTCAAAAGTGTTAGCAAAGGGTTCTCTGCCTGGTTGCTGGGTGGGCGTGGCCATGGTGGGCGTGGCCTAGTCGGCCTTCTGGACCATGACGGGGCGGGGCACTTTTGCCCTCTCCGGGCTTCAGAAGTTTTCCTTGAGCCTCTGGTAGGGCAAAAACAGCCTCCCCGGGCTCCAGGGTCTCTGGAAGCTGGAAACAGGCCCATTTCCGGCCTTCCAGAATTTCTGGGAGGTCCATTTTTCACCCTCCCCAAGCATCCACACATACCCTGTACTTACTTGCATTCAAAACAGGCCATGTGGGGACTTCAGGAAGAGGCGAAGTGGATGGGGCCAGCCAGGAGTGGGATTTGAGGGTTCTCTGAACTGCACAGAATCTTAGCTAGGGGTTCTCCCGAACCCCTGCGAATCCCAAGCAGCCCACTCCTTGGTTAGTTGTAAAACAGCCTGAAAACTCCCTGAAAAATGTCATGAAAATGGCCCAAAAAAACAGCCTGAAAACTCCCTGGAAAATAGCCCGGAAAAAGGCCTGAAAATGGTCCAGAAAACGGCCTGAAAAACAGCCAGAAAACAGAAACATAAGAGCAGCTGGCGATGGTGCGCATGTCCACTGAGAGGGCTTTGTTTGCTACCTCCAGCACACGTGCCATAAGTTCGCCATCAAGGGAATAGACTCTCCGCCTCAAGCATGGGGCTGAAGTAGTTCAGGGGTCCCCAACCTGTGTGCCATGGCCCACTACTGAGCCAAGGCCTATTCGCCAGCGGGCTGCGTGGTTACCATGGACTCCCCAAGTGATTATTTACGACGCAGTTGCAAAGTTCAAATAGCCGCTCCCCCCCCCCTTTCTTCCACAGTCACACGACCGCATTTTAGGGGCTTGGCAACCAGCCTGCATTTAAGACTGTTTACAGCAGCCCATGGTTTTGCTTAACGATGGTGTGGCGTTCACTTAACAACCGTGCATTCATTTAATGAACACGGTGATTCACTTAATGACTGCCGCAAGGGAAACCCATTCTAAGATTGGCTTGGTCACGGGATTTATGACAGTCACAATTTACGACTGTAATGAACAAGCTCCATTATGGTTGTAATCGAAGATTAAGGTAAAGGTTCCCCTCGCACGTTTCTGGGTCTAAGGGCCGGTGCTCCTCTCCGTTACAAAGCCAAAGAGCCAGTGCTGTCAAAGACGTCTCCATGGTCATGTGGCTGGCATGACTAAACGCCGAAGGCGCACACGGAATGCTGTTACTTTCCCACCAAAGTGGTCCCTATTTTTCTACTTGCATTGTTTACATGCTTTCAAACTGCGAGGTTGGCAGACGCTGGGACAAGGAACGGGAGCTCACTCCGTTATGCAGTGCTGGGGATTTGAACCGCCGAACTGCCAACCTTTCTGATCGACAAGCTCAGCGTCTTAGCCCCTGAGCCACCGTGTCCCATAAGTCAAGGATTAGCTGTATATAAAAGAGCATTATACGGTTTTTCATGAAGTTTGGGGGCCATGCTGGCCCAAAATTTTTCCCCACTCCCTGAATTATTCAAATAAAAGAAACGTTTGGGTTGATATGCCAATTCTGACTACTGACATAAAAGGATCTGGCTACCTGAGCCACGGTGGTGCAGTGGTTAGAATGGAGTACTGCAAACTTGTTGTGTATTGACTGTAGTTTTCACTCAGGTCCGTGCTTGCTGCCATGTTAGCGCGGCAGTTGCGGTAACCCTTTATTCGTTAATAAAGTTAAAGCTGAACCTTTTGCCTTGGGTGTCTGCCTCAAGTAATTTCTGCCGCTCCACAATAAAACTACTTCTACTGATTGCCTGCAATTTGGCAGTTTGAATTTCACCAGTCTCAGGGTTGACTCAACCTTCCATCCTTCCGATGTCAGTAAAATGAGGAAATGTTGGGGGCAATAGGCTGACTTTGTAAACCGCTGAGAGAGGGCTGTAAAGAACTGCAAAGCGGTATATAGGTCTAAGTGCTATTGCTATTGCTACAGATATTCAGGCTGTCATGACAGAGTACTGCAATGTGATCTATATGGGGCTGCCTTTAAAGACTGTCTGAAAATTGCAATTTCTCCAGTGGGCTGGAATATGGACTGGACTCCCAGCATTGGGAGAAAACACAAATGTGTGGGTCCCTCCACAGGTTGCCACATGATTTCTGGGTATAATTTTAGTTGTTGGTTTTGATCTATAAAGCCACGGGTACTTACAGGTCTGCCTTCACCATCAAGTAGACCAATTACAATAGTGCTTTTCCAACGTGGCAACTTGGAAGATGTTTGGACTTGAGTTTCCAGAAGCACTGGTCTGTCACCTTCTGTGCTCCATCTCTTGGCACCCAGCTTCCCTGATTCCTTTATTTTTTTATTGGTATCCTGCCCTTTATTATTGTTACAAACTCAAGGCGGCAAACACAAAAATACTCCTTCCTCTTCCTATTTTCCCCTCAGTAACAATTCTGTGAGGTAACGGAAAGATGCTTTTTCAAGAGACAACTGGACTTTCTAGAATAGAAAACTAGATTTCATTGAGGGCCCCACCAGGAGTTGTATTTGACCTCAGAAGGGCCGGGGGGGTGGCCATGGTGGATGTAGCCAGCTCATCACTCATGTCGAGGGCATCTGTAGTGCCAAGTGCTAAGGCAGGACTTCCCTTGAGACCCTCCCTCACTCTCATTGTAATTTCCCTCCCTCCCTCCCTTCCTGTTCTTTCCTTCCTTCCTTCCTTCCTTCCTTCCTTCCTTCCTTCCTTCCTTCCTTCCTTCCTGTTCCTTCCTTCCTGTTCTTTCCTTTCCTTCCTATCTTCCTTTCCCCCCTTCACTCTTCATTCTTCTTCCTTCCCCTCTTATTTTTTCCTTCCTTGTTCTCCCCCCATCTTCTTTCTTCGTCTTCCCTCTTTCCCTTTCTCCTTTCCTGTCCCTCCTTGCTTGGTCAAATGCAAAAGGGGAAAACATTTATATTTTGTTTTTAGTTCGTTATGCTAGCCTTCTGCCATAAGCTGGCAGAGGGCTAGCAGGAGGCCGTCACGACTCCCGAGCTCCGTTTTTGCTGGCAGGGCACTGCGGGCCGGTCTTTTGCTGTTTCCAGGCCGGCCCCATGGACCAGATCTAAGCACCCCGAGGGCCAACTCCGGCCTGCAGGCCTTGAATTTGACACCCCTGTTCTAGAAAGTCCAGTTGCCTCTTAAAAAGGCATCTTTAGGACAACCGTGACCTGGATGATGGAAAATCTCCATTGACGTTCTGTGAGGCGAGTTGGGCTGAGACAGAACGACTGGCCCAAAGTCACCCAGTTGTCTTTTGCTCCTGAACCAGATATAGTATTCAGCAGGTTCTGACCAGTTCTGGAGAATCGGTAGTAAAAATTTTGAGTAGTTCAGAGAACTGGCAAATAACCACCCATCTCTTCTCTGCCTCCCGAGTCCCAGCTGATCGGCTGAGTCTTCTTTTGTTGCCCTGCACCAGGAGAACGGAGCTGGAAAGCAGGTTAGTGGGGTGGTGAGGGAATGGAGATTTTACAGTATCCTTCCCCGGCCACGCCCACCAAGCCACGCCCACAGAACCGGTAGTAAAAAAAAAGGAATTCCACCACTGTCCTGAACTCATAATCAGGGGCTATGATAAAATAAAAGAGTGGGATTACTGGAACTAGGTAAACTCTTACTAGCAAAATGAGAGAGTCAACGAACAGAAGACCGCAATTACTGTTATTTAAAATCATATTTAATTGCACATATTCTTTGTATAAAACAATTCCTTTTCATTTTTATACATACGAGAAAAAGGTATGTACAGAAAATGCCTGCAACGGCACCCTTGCATAAGATATAAATTGATCCGAAGGGCAGAGGTTGTCCTTTGCATCTTGCCATAATATTGTTTTTATGATTATTATTTTTTTAATGGCAAGAGATACCCTGGAAAGAAGAAAAAAAAGAGGAAAACCAGTGCAGAAGACTGCAGGAAGATAAAAGTGTGGGAAACAAAGGAAAAATAGAGGTGACAGGAAGTTGGTGTGAATTAAGTTGGTTTGTAAATCATAAACTCAGGCCAAACGTTGGCATTGCAATATTAGAAATGGAGTTTATCCACAAAGGCACTTAGGAAATAAGATGGCCAACATTCAGCATACCGAAAACCATTTGTCATTTGGTGCTTGGCCAGTGCAATATTGAACAATTCCACCAGTGAGACTTTCAGAAATGGAATTGGCTCAATAGGAAAAAAAAACAAAACCAATTTGATCTGAAATATAAGACGGCAGGTTGGAATAATTACCAATTTCAGAAAAGTCTTTGGCCGGAGAAGGAGTCAGAAACAGGAATTCAACAACACGCAGGACTTAATCCTCTAAAAATAGTCAAGGATAAAAATATAAATCAGAAGAGACGGGGTAGGAACAGCCCTTTAGAGAATGCTCCAAGTATATCTGAAAGGCCAACCATGTTCTAACCAGTCACCGAAGCGGAAGAAGGATGGACCGAGCAATCAAAATGATTCGGACTCCCGACTCCTGCTCGGAAGTTCACATTCGAAACATCTGGAGAACATCTGGACACCTGGTCCAAGACACTCTTCCAGCGGGTATCCATTCAACGTGCCAGGGAAGCAGGACTTCTCTGAGATTGTTCCCCGCAAGGATGGTGACAACAGGAGAAGATGTGCTTCTGAAAGACACGTTTTAAGGAGGAGCTTCGTTGTGGTTCCCCACTGCCTGATTTGGCTCGGAATGCATCTAAAAAGAAGGTTGTATTTTATAAATGGAGCAGGTGGACAATCAAAGACTATGAAAAGAGCCCTGATTTTGACCCATCAGAAAGACAGTTGACCAAAACGAGTGCAAAACAGCCACAATTAGGTTAAATGATCCCAAACCAAGGAAGCAGAGTGGTCTCTTCTGAAGAAGAAAAGGTTTGGGAAGACAGGAGATCAAAACAAGGATTCCAAAAGAGACCATGGCACCGGAGATAAATTAAATAGATCAATTATTCATAAATAGACAATCTGCACAATAAACAGCAACGTGGCTGGGTTGTTTCTGTGAATGGCAAAATATAGCAACCAAAAATAAAATAAAATGAGGAAGAGTTTCAAGTCATCTTGTGGAAGCCACAACATTGTACAAAGGGGAAGGGGAAGAGACATTAAGTTGTCTCCGATATGGGCGAAAAGAAACAATGAAGAAATGATAGGGACCAATAACATAAGTTGATGAGTTTCCTCCAGCCCCAGGTATTTCTATTTGTCCTTAGCCTTCTGGTTTTTCTTGTTCAGGATCTTCATAAGAGATTTGGACATGTAATATGGCTTTTCTTGGGAACCATCATTTCGCTCCAGGTCTTCCACTACGGGAACAAAGAGAAGATTGGCTAGTATGATACATTTCTTCTCCAACTTGAAACCCGCCCGGTCCTTGATTCCTGCTGACTCCATGGACAAGCCTCCTGAAATTCTCTTAGCAATGTTTTCATAAAAGTACATAGAATAAGAGAGATGGAAGAGATCTTGAAGATCTTCTAGTCCAGGGGTCGCCAACCTTTTGGACCTCAGGGACCACCAAACTCATAATTTTAGATCCCAGGGACCACTAACTGGTTCTGTGGGTGTGGCCTATTTTGTGGGTGTGGCTTGGTGGTCATGTGACTGGCTGGGTATGGCTTGTATGTAAATATTATAAATATTTATATAAATATTGAATTTTTTTATAAAAAAGAGCAATTTTTACCCAAAATCAGGCAAAGCAGGCAAGCAAATTGAGTTGCTCATAGAATCACAGATTTATTCAGAAATCTATCTATCTGCCATTGGCTAGCTCAGTCTGTCACATAAAATTTGCTTGTAAGCAAACTCATAAAATTAACTCACAACACACCATGCATGTATATATTGAATTTTTTATTTTAAAAAAGAGCAACTTTTACCCAAAATCAGGCAAAGCAGGCAGATTGAGTTGCTCACAGAATCATTCAGTGATCTATCTGCTATCGGCTAGCTCAGTCTCTCAAATTTGCTTGCCATAAGTCTGCACTGAATTTGCTTGCAAACAAACCTTCAGTCCTAAGGGAGGTTCGGCTGTGCTGAGCCGAAGATCTAAAGACTTAACTAGAAAGCAAGAAATCCAACCATTTCCTGCTTCCTAGCTAATCTAAATTTCCTGGCACAGCAGAACAGATGATGGTCAAAAAAAGGAAAAATAGCAACTTAGCAGACAAGTTTACCGGGTAAGGAGTGAATGGATGGGGAGGGTTCTTGCGGGCCATGTGGGCGCCGCAGCCTTGTGTTTCTGTGCAGCCTGGATTAATTGCTTTGGGGGGTTGCTCTGGGGGTGAGATTTCTCTGTGGCCCACCAAAATTTTCTCATGGCCCACCGATTGGTGACCGCTGTTCTAGTCAACCTCCTGCTCGAACAGATCCTATACCAGGGCTGTCAAACTCATGGCCCATGGGCGGGATGCGTCATGCACTGGCCACGCCCATGCCCAGAAAAAAGTCCCAATAAGTCACATGATGCCACTGTGATGACATGAGTTTGACACCCCTGCCCTATACCAATTCAGACAAATGGCTGTCCAATCTCTTCTTGAGAAGCTCCAGTGATGGAGCACCAGGGGTGGGATTCTACCAGTTCGGGTGAACCGGATGTTAAAGTTACATCTGGTTTGCTGAGCTGGTATTTCAACTGACCGGTTGGCCCTGCCCACCCCGTCCCTCCCCTCCTAGGAGTCTCCACGTGGCCCATTTTCGATGGAGGTAAGTGCAGGGTCTGTGCAGAGGGTCTGGGAGGGGGAAAAACGGGCCTTCTGGAAGTCTGGAAATAGGCCTGTTTCCAGCTTCTGGAGGGCCTCCAGAGCCCAGGGGAGGCTGTTTTTGCCCTCCCAGAGGCCCGAGGGAAGCCTCTGGACCCTTGGGAGGGCGAAAATGGCCTCCCCTGGGCTTTGGAGGCCTACTGGAAGCCAGAAACAGGAAGTTTCGGTAGGCCACGCCCACCCAGCAACCGCGCAACAAACTGGTTGCTGGGATTTTTGAGTCCCACCTCTGTGGATCACCCATAACTTCTGAAGGGAAGCCGTTCCACAGGTTAATTTGCCAGGAATGTCTTTTTAGGGACTAAGACTAGTCAAGGATACATAGCTGAGTTTGGTACCCAGGGCAGGATTAGAACTCAAGACTCCCTCCTTCAAATCCGCCTTTCACCAGAGCACCAAATATATTTATGACTAAACCCCAAATTGAAGCAGCTGCAACCTATCTGGAGGGGTTTCCCCAAATTGGGGAAGGCTGGTATACTCTCTAGGGCAGTGTTTCTTAAACTGTTTCTTTTTCCCCCCAGAAAAAATTCCCCCCACGCTTTTAAGAATTATGGATGAACCCCCAGAAGAGCTTTCGTTTATATGGGTTATAAAAAGATAAAGGTTTAACACCACTAGTTGTAGCCGAATTTAGGAAGCAATGCTCATCTCCATTTGTTTAAGCTGAAGATGTTTCCATGGACCTGTGGCCAGCATGAGATCACGCCACAGTCCAAAGCACACAGCATAACACAGAAAGCTGTTAGCTTCCCATTAAGTGGTACCTATTTATCTATTCGCATTTACTGTTCATGCTTTCCAACTGCTGGGTTGGCAGAAGACGTGAGTAACGGGAACTCACTCCTGTCACATGGTGGTAGGATTTGAAGCACCAAAGTATAGACCTTCTCCAGTGTCTTGTAAGCCACTGAGGTGCCGCGGCACCTTATATGGCTTATATGTATTGATATTTACTATATCAAACATTAAAATTAATGCGTTTGCGACCACTACTACATCTCACCATGGTTCTATGGGATTTTAATATTGTATTTTAAGGCTGGCAAATAATTTTCATCTCATAGGCTCCAGAGAGGATCTTGGGGATCCCTCAAGGTTCCTTGGACCACACTTTGAGAAATATTGCTCTTAGGGAAATGAGATCCAAAGATGTGAGGAGGAATACTCACAGAAACAGAGGAACAAGGTGTCAACACACATATTGTAGACACTGAAGAATCCTTGGGCGATGAGGTAGGAACCTACAACCACGGTCTGAAGCAAAAGAAAAAGAAGAAACAAATGAGAGACAACTGGAAGATGGTGAGACTTCAGTTTTAGAATACCGTGTGATGCTCTTCACTGTACGATATTCCTATCGACCATGTTCTTAAAGATGCCAATTGGTGGTTCACAATTTATATTCAGAATCACAGAGTTGGAAGGGACCTCGGAGGTCTTCTAGTCCAACCCCTTGCTCAAACAGGAGATCCTATACCAGTGGTGGCTAACCTTTTTGAACTCCTGTGCCAAAAATTGTGTGCATGCTTGCACGCTTGCGCTCGTGTGCCAGCACCCAGAAGGCAATGCTTACCCCTCATGCCCCCCACGCATGTGCACACAATCCCCACCCACCCCCTCCACACCCTTATCTGCACTGTGCCTCACAGCTGATTTTTGGCCGGTTTGAGGCTTTTTTCGGTTTCCCAGAGGCTTGAGGAAGGCTTCTGCAGGCCGAAAAATAGGCCTGTTTCGTTACTTCCGGTATTTCCGGAAAAACAGGAAGTGACAAAACGGGCCTAGTTTTTGTCCTGAAAGCCTGCAGAAGCCTTCCTCAAGCCTCTGGGAGACTGAAAAAGGCCTCAAACCAGCCAAAAATCAGCTGTGAGGTGCACACATGCACAGTGAGGTAAGTTTGCCTGCAGTTCGCATGCCGGCAAAATGGCTCTGCATGCCACCTGTGGCACGTGCCACAGATTCGCCATCACTGTCCTATACTATTTCAGACAAGTGGTTCTCCAACCTCTTCTTAAAAACCTCCAGTGATGGAGCACCCACAACTTCTGGAGGCAAGTTGTTCCGCTGATTGATTATTTCTAACCTTCAGGAAATTTCTCCTTCTTTCTAGGTTGCTTCTGTCCTTGATTATTTTCCATCCATTGCTTCTTGTCCTGCCTTCAGGTGCTTTGGAGAATAGGTTGACCTTCTTTTTTGTATCAGCCCTCAAATATTTGAACCCTACTATCCTATCTCCCCTAGTCCTTCTTTTCACTAAGCTAGACATCCCCAATTCCTGTCACCATTCTTCACATGTTTCAGCCTCCAGTCCCTTAATCATCTTCGCTGCTCTTCTCTGCACTCTTTCTTTCTATTCTTTCCCTTATCAACTGTACCATGTCTGAAGAACACAGGAAGCAGTTCACAGTTGCCTACAGTCTAAGACACTAATTTGCTAATGATGTTTTCTACCACTTTGCTAAAGTTTCTCTCTTTCTCTCCACTCTTACCACCCTAAGCATCATGCTTTTCTCTACCAATTTCATGCAATTTTATGCCAGCCAACTCATTTGGGACTAGGAGCCTGCAGAATCTTTTAATAGATTTAATATTCTGTATGTACTACAGATAGTCCTTGATGTAGAACCAGTTGCTTAATGATGCCCCCCCTCAAAAGCTATTTATGACTCACTTACAAAGTTGCAATGGACACATACACACACGATTCCTTGTGGCATCCAGCTCACCTTTGAAGCCACTTGTAGTGTCCCACAATAATAGTTACAACTATTTTTTTTTTTGCCAGTTTCTGTCATTTATTTCTGCTTTCCAGCAAAAAAAAAAAGGCCATTGGGTAAAATGGATTTGCTTAACGACTCTGGCATTTGTTTAATGACCACAGCATTTACCTAATAACTGCCTCAAAAAATGGATTCAGTCACGGGATGCCTCAATGTATGACTTCAATGATTTATGACCATAATTCCAGACTCTGTGATGGTCATAAGTCGAACTACTTGTACCTCAGCCCTCAGATCCCAATTTTGGATCTTCCCTGTCCAAAATTGTTTTAAGAAGGTTTGAAGGAGGTAGGAAGAATCCATGTAATTGCCCACCAAACAATCACCATGACATACCAGAATGGGCAACCAGTAATAGTTGAGTACTGGGGATTTGAACCGGGGATTCTCAATGGGGATTCGCCCCGTGAAGAAGAAAAAGGACAGGATGCCGATTCCTCCAACCACCAAGAGCTTCCCAAACAATAGAAGCAGATCTGTGACTTTATCCAGGATTACGACTCTGCATTGAGAAGAAGAGAAAGGTGAAATGGAGATTGTATTTCCCTCCTTCCTTGGCCAGGTTGTCTGAGGGATTCCGCCGTTCCAACTTGGTTACCTCAGAACATTCCTCATCAGGAGATTGAAGGCGTTTTTGGCTGATACACAAAAGTTCTTTCCATAAATGGCAATCTGAAATGAAGGAGGATTTTTTAAAATTAGTTTACAGTATAAAATACAAAAAAAAAAAATAATAATAGTGGGAAAGTAAGGGAGAGAGAAAAGTGTAGGAAAAGGGGAAAATTGACATATGCCTATAAAATGGTATAGGTTTCCTGCCTGAGCAGGGGTTTGGACTAGATGACCTCCAAGCTCCCTTCCAACTCTGTTATTATTCTATTCTATTCTATTCTATTCTATTCTATTCTATTCTATTCTATTCTATTCTATTCTATTCTATTCTATTCTATTCTAGTCTAGTCTAGTCTATTCCTATTCTATTCTATTCTATTCTTTCCAACTCCTTATGCTGCAGTAGAATAAGATAATGGCCTCAAGCTACAACTTTCTAGTTTTACACAGTGTTATAAATTAGCTATTTCTATAACAATGAACCTATCTAATCGGTAAAACCCAAAACCAAGTTTCGGTTTTTCCACTTCAAGCATAAAGTCCAGAAGTGGTTTCCAAGTAGAAACAAAAGTAATAGTGTGGTTTTTTTTTTTTCTATAATCAAAGGTGTCAATCTATCCATCTCTGCTAACTCCACTGACTTTTGCAGCCATTCATCCATTGTGGAAATTGAAGTGTCCTTCCATTTTTGTGAGGATTTCCAAAGACAAATGATGTTACATTTTTGAGGAAACTATAAGACTTCTCTCTTTACCTTCTGAAAGCACCAGATTTCTTCCTGATTTTTAATATGGGTTGAGATGGTTCTATATCTCCTGTCCATATAATCTGAAACTTCAATGTTATCCATCTCTCCTTTCTCACCTGGCTACACACATACACACACACAGAAGGACACATACCCCATTTGAATGACTGATTCATTGGAGGAAAAAGCTTGGAACTCAAGATTTTGATTAGTTTCACGCACACATTCTTTGCCAAACTGTTTGGTTTATTTCATAATTAAGCCAGCTACTGTAGTTTATTTTAATGGCAGTGTTTCCCAACCTTGGTCGTTTGAAGTTGTGTGGACTTCAAGTCCCAGAATATCTCAGCCAGCTGTGGAATTCTGGGAGTTGGAAATCCACATATCTTCAAGTGGCCAAGGTTATGAAGCACTGGTCTATTATGTATTGGGTGATGGGCAAACGTATGACTGTGTCAACCCCTTTCAGAAATACTTATTCAGTTCTGTGTGACATGCAGTGTTGTGTGGATATCAAGTATAGATTGATTTGTGAGGGCAATATTTAGGAAAAATATTATATTATACAAATGAAACTGACAATGGGGCCGTAGAATGCAGATTTTGATGGTGCATACCATACTTACCTCACTGCGCATGCACGTGCCTCACAGCTGATTTTCAGCCAGTTTGAGGTCTTTTTCAGCCTCCCAAAGGCTTAAAGAAGGCTTCTGCAGGCTTTGCAGGCCGAAAACTAGCCCCGTTTCGTTACTTCCTGTTTTTCTGAAAATAATTGATGAAACGGGGCTAGTTTTCGGCCTGCAAAGCCTGCAGAAGCCTTTGGGAGGCCGAAAAAGGCCTCAAACCAGCCGAAAATCAGCTGTGAGGCGCAGTGCAGGTAAGGGTGAGGCGGGGGTGGGTGGGTGGGTGGGGATTACACGCACATGCGTAGGGTACGTGGGGGCATTGCCTTCTGGGTACTGACACACGAATGCGAGCGTGCAAGCGTGTACACAATTTTTGGCACAGGAGCCCAAAAAGTTTAGCCACCACTGCCATATACCATATGAGCCATGGTGGCGCCATGGTTAGAATGCAGTATTGCAGGCTATTTCTGCTGACTGCCAGCTGCCTGCAGTTTGGCAGTTCAATTCTAACCGGCTCACGGTTGACTCAGCCTTCCATTCTTCCAGGTCAATAATCTGAGGACCCATATTTTGGGGTGGCAATATTCTGATTCTGTAAACCACATAGAGAGGGTTGTAAAGCACTGTGTGGTGATATATTAAGTCTAAGTGTTATTGCTATTGCTACTTTTAAGAAACCCGGAATTGTTTAATAATAGCAGCCATGACTCACCATAATATAAGCATTACGGTTGAGGAATTTGAGGAATTTCTCCAAGCACCAGAAGCAACATTTCAGACAGCATAGAAAAAACTTGGCAACTGGATTTTCGGAATCTGCAAATATCAAAGCAGAATTAGAAGCACAGTAAGACCGACATGGCTTTTGTCTGAAAGGTGTTTTTTTTTCTCAAAAGGCAATTGGCCTGGTTTTTTTTTTTCCCTTGAGGAGGAAGAAGAAGAAAACATTTCGCTTCTCATCTAGGAAGCTTCATCGGTTCTGATGGTTCATCAGTTCTGACAGAATTAATTTCTGATCCTGTCAGAACTGATAAAGCTTCTTGGATGAGAAGGGAAGCGTTTTCTTCTTCTTCCTCAAGGAAAAAAACAGTCCAGCACCTTTGAGACAACCATGAATAGAATAGAATTATTTATTGACTAAGTGTGATTGGACACACAAGGAATTTGTCTTGGTGCAAATGCTCTCTGTATACATAAAAGAAAAGATACATTCGTCAAGAATCATAAGGTACAGCACTTAATGATAGTCATAGGGTACAATAAGCTATCAAATCTGGATGACTGAGAATCTCCACAGACATGGCTATGATTATATCACTGTTTAACCCTCAGGATATGGGCTGAGCTGCTATGAACCCTGATGCTCAGCGGTTAGAATGCAGTATTGCAGGCAAATTCTGTCCACAATATGGAATTCGATCCTGACGGGCTCAAGGTTGACTCAGCCTTTCATCCTTCTGAGGTCGGTAGAATGAGGACACAGATCGTTGGGTGGAAATAAGCTGACACTGTAAACCGCTCTCAAAGAGTGCTGTAACACGCTATGGGGCAGTATATAAATCTAACTGCTATTGATGCTAAAAAAAAATTGAGACTATTGTTCTGAAGTGTTTAGTAGAAAGTAAACCACTTGAAAATCTGCAATGGTGGTGCAAAATCTAGGTTTAACGTAGCCCTGTAAGCAGGGGGGGGGGGTTCACAGGGGTTATTTGGTCATCAAATCAGGACAGTTTGTCACTTGCCTTTCATCTTGTGGTCCAGATATTCTAATACCATGCGTATCAGTTGAACGATGGTGAGGATAAGAGAGCCGAAAGCGAGTGACCCCATGTGGAATCTGTGGATAAATTATATAGTTATACTTTATTTATACTCTATTTAATTTATATCTCATCTTTATCATTTTTTACAAATAACTCAAGGTGGCAAACACATCTAATGCTCTTTCTTCCTCCTGTTTTCTCCACAACAACAACTCTTGTCAGGTGGGTTGGGCTGAAAGACAGGGACTGGGCCCAAGGTTACCCAGCTGACTTTCATGGCTAAGGTAGGACTTGAACTCAGGGTCTCCTGCTTTCTAGATTGGTGCCAGGGGTGTCAAACTCAATTTCATTGAGGGTCGCATCAGGGATGATGTTTGACCTTGGGGGGCTGGAGTGGACTCATGTTGGGGAGGCACCTATTGGTGGCCAAGTGCTAAGGCAGGACTTTCCTCAGATCCTCCCTCATTCTCATTATAATCTTATAGAATAACAGAGTTGGAAGGAACCTTGGAGGTCATCTAGTCCAACCCCTTGCTCGAGCAGGAGAATCTATTCCAAAAATCTACCTAGGATCAAACTCACAGTCTCCTGATTGTGAGGCGAGAACTCCACCTCTAGGCCACCAGAACCGATTCTCCCTCCCTCCCTCCTTCTCTTGTTTTCCTCTCCCTATTCATTCTCCTTTCTTCTTCCTTCCCCCTCTTTTATTATTTTTCCTTCCTTGTTCTCTTCCCATCTTCCCTTCTTTTTCTTCGTCTTTCCTCTTTCCCTTTCTCCTTCCCCGTCCCTTCTTGCATACTCAAATGCAAAAGGGGAAACATTTCTCCTTTTGTTTTCTTCTTAATTTGGTTTGCTAGCCCTCTGCGAGCAAAAACAGAGCGCCCCCCCCGCCCCCCGGGGCCCAATTTTGACTGCGATGGCTTCCTGCAGCCCTCTTCCACCAAAAACGGATCTTGGGCTCCATTTTCGCTGGCACAGGCACCGCAGGCCAGTCTTTTGCTGTTCCCAGGGCGGCCCCACAGGCTAGATCTAAGCACCCTGCGGACCAGGTCCGGCCCATAGGCCTTGAGTTTGACACCCCTGCATTAGGCCAAAGTGGCTCTAAATCAGAGGAGATTGCACTTACATGTTCCATTAAAAAAAAACTAAAAAATGAAGATGCATTTGAGGAAACAAAAATGGGAGACAGAAGAATTCACATACAGATGGTCCTCGTCTTTGAACCAAATTTAGTGACAATTTGAAGTTATTATGGAAAATGTTACTTATGACCGGTTCTCGCAGTTATGACTGTCACATGATCAAAATCTGGTTGCTTGGCAAGAGGCAAGGATTTACAAGGGTTTCAGCATCCCAAGATCATATCATCACCACTTGCAGCTTTCCTAGATGGCTTTCGACAAGCAAAATTAATGGTGGACACTGGATTTGCTTAATGACCATACAATTTATTTAATAACTGTGGTGTTTTGCTTAATAATTATGGACAAAAAGGTCATGGAAGAATCAGGTACGATTCATTTAACCACTGCTTTGCTTAGAAAGTTGTAAAGTAAATTGTGTGGTTATTAAGCAAATCCATCAGGGTTGGGCTGCTGGGGGCTTGCAGGGGCTCGAAAGAGCCCCTAGCTAAGAGTGTGCGGGGCTCAGAGAGTCCCCAATAACCTCAGCAAGACAAGCAGCAAGGGAAAGCTTCTAATAGGCTCAATTGAACTTCTGGGCATTCAGCCAAGAGCATTTCACACCTCGTAAAAGTGTTGCAAGCTAGATAAACAATCCACTCAGCGCTTGCCTGGGAGAGCCATTGAGAAAACCAGATAGCATAGCCACTAGCCTCCAAGGAGATTAATTCCCAAATAATAAGAATCATATAACTGACCAGAAATTCCACTAAGACTCCAAGATCCTTCTCATAGTCACTGCTATTAAGCCTAGTTTCACCCAGTCTTAAATCAAAGTATTAAATGCATGAAATAATAAACATCTTTTTGGCATATATCCTTTTTTAGGTAGTTAGGGCAAAGAAGCGACATTGAGTTGGCTACACCCACCTAGCCACATGATCACCTAGCCACACCCACCCAGCCAGTCATTAGGGCAGAGAGCCTTTTGGTAAAAAATTTGAAGCCCACCCCTGAAATCCACCAGGCTGAAACCATTGTAAATACAATAACGGGTGTGTGGTGGTGGTGGTGGATGGAATGTCAGAGAGAATGGTATTCAAGCATCCGTCGGCTTCCGTGAGACATTGCTGGCATCTCAAGGACACACCAAGCAGATGTCCCAGCATGGCTAGCTGATTCCCATTAACACAACGAACAGAAAAGATTGGTGGACGTTATGGACTGTGTGTGGCCCGTAGGGAAAAGGAGGACATTGTGCAGAAAACCCAGAGCGGGTTTCGCTTCTTCTGTGCCAACGTGGTTTATTCAGTAAAGTTTTATACTCTTGATAAAATAATTGCCCAGGAGTTCCTTTTTTCTGGATTCGCCAACTGGACAGTAGACAGCATTTTTTGAGGCAACTATGACTTGGATGACTGAGAATCTCCGCAGACGTTTCTCCCCAAACTACACACCTTAATGTCCTGAGGAAGGAACTGGACAGGGCACAAGCTGGGATATCTTGAGGCTTCTTGAAAGCCCAGTAATAAGAGGCAAAGGCTCCCGCAAGTACACACTGTCCCAGAGCAATGACGAAGTTGATACACCAAAGGAAGCCCACAATGTTGTAGATCTGAAGATTGAAGAGGTTGCGCTGATAAAGTCCTTCATCATTATATCTGTAGAAGATGCATTCGGTTATGCAAGGGAGACTGGCGGAGGCATTGAAATCCTGAGAAAAGAAAGAAGACATGCGTCATACAGGTAGTCCTCGGCTTACGACCACAATGGAGCCCCAAATTTCTGTTGTTAAGTGAGACAAGTGTAGAGGTGAGTTTCATCTAACTTTATGATCTTTCTTGCCACAGCTGTTAAGTGAATGCAGTCTAGTACAATCAGGGGTGGGATTCTACCAGTTCGCACCTATTCGCTAGAACTGGTTGTTAACATTCTAAGCAGTTTGGAGAACCGGTTGTTAGAAGAAATTCCTGGCCTAATCCTGTAAGGAAGGCAGGAAGGAAACATTCTGGTGTTGCTTACAGAAACTGCCTCTCTGTTAACCCTTATTACATTCTTGGTAGGACTAAAATTCCTGTCTCAGAACTTCTCTGGAGTTTTTTTCCCCTCCTTTGCTGGTACTTTGCTTGTGTGGAGTGACCATTTAAAATTACAATGGCACTGAAAAAAGTGACTTATGACCATTTTTCACACTTACGACTGTTGCAGCATCCTCACAGTGACGAGAGGCCAGGCAGGGAGATGCATCTCAATGTGAGTGATGTTGAGTTGGCCACGCCCAGCCAGTCACATGACCACCAAGCCATGCCCACCAATTAAGCCATGCCCACAGAACCGGTTGTTAAAAAATTTGAATCCCACCCGAGTACAATCCATGGTTGTATAAACAGAGGCATAGAATCAAAATCACGTGTAGTAGTAGTAGTGTAGTAGGCTTTATAAAGCCTTAGTAAGGTCATACCTGGAATACCGCATTCAGTTTTGGTCACCCCATTACCAAAAAAAGATGTTGAGATTTTGGAAAAAGTGCAGAGAAGAGCAACTAAAATGATTAAGGGACTGGAGTCTAAAAACATAGGAAGAACGGTTGCAGGATTTGGATTTGGCTACAGAAAAGAAGGACTAAGGAGGACATGATAGTAGTATTCTATTATTTGAGGGGCTGCCACAAAGAAGAGGGGGTCAACTTATTTTCCAAAGCACCAGAAGGCAGAACAAGAAATAATGGATGGAAACTAATCAAGGAGAGAAACAACCTAGAATTAAGGAGAAACTTCCTAAGAGTGAGAACAATTCACCAGTGGAACAGCTTGCTGTCAGAAGTTCTAGATGCTTCATCTCTGGAAGATTTTTAAGGAGAAACTGGACACAAATTAAGTTGCAGTTCAAAAGATTTATTGCTCCAGCATATACATAAGATCTTGTCAAATAAAGTGTGCAAAATTCACACCAGATAAGGGTCAACCAAATTCAAGAGAGGTTAAATCTGGATTGTTTGTAGGAACTTAATGACTCTAAGCTGATGATCTATTTAACTCCTCCTTCCAGCTCTGCCTGCTCTTCTACAGATTTTTAGTTTCTTATTTAATCTTTTTGCATACATACAAACATACATACATACATACATATATGCAGGTCTTGGCATGTTCGGGTCTTTTTCCGTGTAAGATTGAGAGTATCTTGGCAACATTTCAATGAAATCTCATCGAAACAATACTCTCAATCTTACACAGGAAAAGACCCAAACGTGCCAAGACCTGCATACATGTACCCATGAAAATCTACAAAAACAAATATATGTATATGTATATGTATGGTATTCAGCTTTGTTCGGGTATTTTCCCACGTCATTATAGTTGTGCTTTTAAAGTTGTAGTGACGTTTCGGCAGAATCTCACCTGCCATCATCAGGCTTGTGTATTGTGTTCGTCAGTGAGTCAGGCTTTCATCACACATATAAATACCATACATATAAATACCCACGAAAATCTAAGAAAACATACATATACACACACACGCACACACACGCACACACACATATATACACACCCCTCTTTGAATCATTTTAAAAGCCTCCCAGAGTTGCCACAAAAATCAGATGGGCAGCGTATAAAATAAACACTCTGGCCTATTTGCTATAAGCTTGATATTAGGGATAGAAGAGAGCATGCAGAACTGGGAGAGGAGCTGTTTTCAACGTAAAAGCTTTGGATTACCCATTTCTGATACTGGCGACATGAGGTTCAGTTATCCAGAACTGAACTTATTTTATTCAGCTCCGGAAATTTCTATTCTGGAAGAACAGGATCCGTTTCTTCCCAATCATTCTAAACTTTGAAAAAAAGGTGGTGTGGCCAAAAGGCAGCCAATTCATTTGCAAGACTACTTAATGTGCTTCTGTCCCACTTAACACCACCAAGCCACGCCCACCAGCTAAGCCACGCCCACAGAACTGTTTGTTAAAAAATTTGAATCCCATCCCTGCTTATGTGTGATCTGTATACTGCTTAATTTACGTCATGATGTTCCTGACTATCTTATGTTTTTCTCTTTCTGGATTATGATTAACTTACAAGTTTGTATTAGTGTCTCCAACTTCATCTGGAAAGCTGCTGTGCAATTCCCTGACCAAAGATACTTTGGTTCTGCATCTGACCACTTACCAGTGGCTTGCAACTGTCATTACCACGAAATTTTTCACAGCCTGGGCTAGAGTGATTTTTTGGGGTGACACGAAAAAGGGGCTCTCCGGAAGTAGCAAGATATCTTGAGAGAAGGAAAACAGTCAAGGAAGTTTTCAAACCAAAATATCCCCTTCTGTGCTTCACAATGCAGAATAGAATAGAACATTAACCAAGTGTGATTAGACACACAAGGAATTTGACTCTGGTGTGTCATAGCAATAGTAATAGCACTTACATATTGCTTCACAATGTTTACAGCCCTAAGCAGTTTAAAGACTCAACATATTAACTCCTACGGTCCAGGTCCTCATTTTACCAACCTCAGAAGAATGGAAGGCTGAGTCAACCTTGAGCCGGTCAAAATTGAACTGCTGGCAGTTGGCCTGCAATACTGCTGTCAGGATTCCGGAAGTTATCCCAATTAAATCATGAGTCTCAAGCCAAACTTCCAAAACTAAAACAGGTTTTATTGAGAGTTAACATGTCAGCACGACCTGGGTGTAGCCGACTCTGACACACATCATTCACTGTCATCCCTGATCCTGGTTTCCCCACACCATCGGGTGTATCATAATTCATATCCTCCAATGAAACACGTCCATAGCCAAGAATCATCAATCATGTTCTCCAGTTAGACTTTTGCGTGGCAGAAACTTCAGTCACCTCATTACAATTTTTGAAATGCACTTTCGATTTCCAAGCTGCCACACTGCTCTTTCAACCCCCTTTCCCCCCTCCCTTTCTGTTGGCAACTATAAAACAGCCATAGAAATGTTTTATGAGTTGACAACTGCATTCTAACCACCATGCCACCATGGCTCTTATAAGCATACATTCTCAAACCCCACATCAAGGACCCCACAGCCACAGAAATTAGATTACACACAGGGGTGGGCTGCTGGGGGTTTGCAGGGGTTCGGGAGAGCCTCTAGCTAAGATTCTGTGCAGTTCGGAGAACCCCCAAGTCCCACTCCTGGCTGGCCCCGCCCCACCTCACCCTGCCCCTCCCAGGAATCCCCACACAGCCCGTTTTGGTTGCAGATAAGTGCAGGGAGTGCACGGAAGCTCGGGAAGGGCAAAAAACGGGCCTCCTGGAAGTTCGGGAAGGCTGGAAATGGGCCCATTTCCAGCTTCCAGAGAGTCTCTGGAGCCCGGGAAGGACGTTTTCGCCCTCCTGGAGGCTCAATGAAAAACTCTAGAGCCTGGGGAGAGCAAAAACACTCCCCCACCATGATGCAGGAGGCAGACTAGGCCACGCCCACCATGGCCACACCCACCCAGCAACCGGGCAGAGAACCCATTACTAAAATTTTTGAAGCCCACCACTGATTACAGGCAGGGGTGGGATTCTACCAGTTTGCACCCATTCGCTAGAACCGGTGGTTAACATTCTAAGCAGTTTGGAGAACCGGTTGGTGGAAGAAATTCCTGGCCTAATCCTGTAAGGAAGGCAGGAAGGAAACATTCTGGTGTTGCTTACAGAAACTGCCTCTCCGTTAACCCTTATTACATTCTTGGCAGGACTAGACTTCCTGTCTTAGGAACTTGTCTGGAGTTTTTTCCTCCTCCTTTGCTGGTACTTTGCTTGTGTGGAGAGACCATTTAAAGTTACAATGACACTGAAAAAAGTGACTTATGACCATTTTTCACACTTATGACTGTTGAAGCATCCACAGTCAAGAGAGGCCAGGCGAGGAGATGCATGCCTCAATGTGAGTGATATTGAGTTGGCCATGCCCAGCCAGTCACATGACCACCAAGCTACACCCACCAACTGAGCCATGCCCACAGAACTGGTTGTTAAAAAATTTGAATCCCACCCCTGATTACAGGTGAATATAATGAAACATTGTATACGCGTGTGTGTGTGTAAAATATACTATTTGGGAAATTTTATATGTGTGTATACATGCACACACATAAAACTTCCAAGAGAATATAGCTTTCAAACTACGTGTGGACAACTTCCAGAGTAATGCTTTTAAATGAACAACACACAGAGACACATATTTGCTGGTGTTTTGTAAATAGCAAAGACAATATATTTAAGCAAGGAAGCATTTTAAAAAATATAATTTGCCATATGCAGTCTGAAAAAGCATACGTCTTCATACCATTACTTGGCAACAATTCTATTACTTCTTAGAATATTGTTTGCCATTTTAATTCTTTTTTTCCCATTGCAATGCGGTTTCTCTCTTTGTTTCTCTGTTTACACTTCTTTTTTTTAAAAAAAACAACCAGTTTATCAAGTAACTGAGTGACATAAATCTGTGATGCATAGGAAAAAAAACCCATCCACCAAAAAGTAAATAGAGACAAACAAAAACCACATTCATTATTTCATAAGCATGATTGATATGTCTGCTGCAATATATAAACTTTGTTCCCAAGTTTGACAGAACTATAGTTCTTGCCTCTGATATTTCCCTTTTTTAAAACTCTACCTAAATTATTTTTGGCATCATAGGTGAAAACTTTATTTAATCCATATCTCAATTGTTAAGACTATGTAGGTTTTCCAACAATAAGGCAATCGTTATTTTAGCTGCTAAAATTAAGAAATACGGGCATTCCTCGACTTATGAGTGGAATTGAGCCTGGAATTACTCATAAGTCGGGGCATCATGTGACCGGATTCAAAGTTACAAACTATTTCTTACCAGAGTTGTTGTTAAGCAAACGCCGCAGTTGTTAAGTGAACCTATTTCCCCCATGGACCTTTTTTCCCAGAAACTGGAAGTAAACATCGGAAACCAGCAACGAAGGGTCACATAACTATGGGATGACTGTGCAAACAGTCATAAAAGTGAACTGCTTGCCAAGCACCCAAAAATGATCACATGACTGCAGGTATGTGGGGATCCACAGTATCTCAGAAAACAGATCATAAGTAGCTAGGGGGAGGCCTGAGAACGGTCATTAAACGGTTCAAGGTCTGGAGAAACAAAACATATCAGGAACTGATATGTTTTGTTGGAGGAATTGGGTATCTACAGCTGGAGGACAGAAGGCAAAGGGGGAGACATGATTAAAACCGATAAATATATTAAGGTTGTGAATAAGGGTCTAGAACAGAGTTCCCCAATGTTTCCCGCTTTTGCAGACCGGTTGTGGGGAGGGGGTGGTTTGTGCAAGCAGCCGGCAAGCACACACACATGCGCAGCTCTATTTCCACGAGTGGTATGCGTACACATGCCTGCCACTCACATGTGTGAGCTCGTAGGTTGTTTCCACAGCCCAGTTGCAAACTCCTCACGGCCCTATGAAGTGGGATGGGAGGAGAGGGAATGAGTGGCCCAAGGTCATCCAGTCAGATTTTCACGCCTAAAGTCAGAGAGGGTATTCAGCAGGTTCTGACCAGTTCTGGAGAACCGGTAGCGGAAATTTTGAGTAGTTCGGGGAACCAGAAAATACCACCTCTGACTGGAGGTTTTACAGAATCCTTCCCCTGCCATGCCCTCCAAGCCACGCCCTCAGAACTGGTAGTAAAAAAATTTGAATCCCACCACTGGCCACGGCCCACAAGGCTGGAGACCCCTGTTCTAGAAGACATTGTTTTCAATATTAAGCAAAAGTGAAGAACATGAGAGCATTACCTCAGACTGACAGGAGGGGAGTTTGAAAGTAAGATTAGAAAGCATTACTTCACAGAAACAGCAGTGAAAGCTTGGAGCCAACTTCCAGCAAAGGTGGTAACTCAGCAACTGAGTTTAAACTTGCTTGGGATAAACACATGTCCATCATCCGACAAAAATAAAAAATAAAATTAAATATAAAATATAAAAATAATGAATAATTCAATAAATTAAAAAGAAGACAACAAACAGACTCAAAGGACCATTGGGTCTTTTTGTGCCATCAGTTTTCTATGTTTCATTAAGAGACGAGTTATAAATCATGGACTAGCTGTAACAAATTCCTTATTTTCAAACTTAAGGTTCAAGTACAGGCAGGATAGAAAGGTGTGTTGCGATCACTTTGTGTACAGAACAGTAAAAGGAAACTAGCCTGCCAAAGAACTGGAATGGACTATTCTCCATGGTCAACTTGCCATGGCCAACTCACCACAGCCAACTCGCGGCGGCCAACTCACCATGGCCAACTCATTGCACGACAATACAACACAGCCAACTCACTGCAGAACAACTTGCTGTAGGGCAATTCAACAATTCAATTTAATTATTTGAAATAATTTTTTAAAAATAATGTTTAATTTTTGTCATTCCCATTTCATTTTGTCCCTCCTTTAGCATTCTTTCTTTAATGATTCTATTCATTTCTTCAATATTAGTGTAACTCTTGACCCACGGCAAGTTTTCCCACAACGGGTTGGCCATGATAAGTTGCCTCACAGTGAGTTGGCTGTGGCTAGTTGGCCACAGCAAGTTGGATGTGGCATGTTGTCCTAGACCCCCCAAAACACAGTGGCTGAAGGCTATCAAAGCTGATGCCAGCCAGAGCATAGACCAACTCAAAGAAGTACTGCAAGATTAGATGATGTGGAGAGATCTTGAGCATAGAATTTCCAAGAGTCAGTTATGACTAAATTGATATCATCATCATCATCATGTACAGATGTGACATTGGCTGATTCTCTCAAAGGAAAGCAAGAAAAACTCTCCCAATGTTGTTTTAGAGTGAGATGGGTGCCATATAAATGCAATAAATAAAACATCACAGCATCATCGGAAAGGATACAGAGCCGTCATGCCCCAATAGGCCACACAGATCACGATTAAGATAAAAGTCAGCAGCGGGTAGATGAGAGTGGACATCATATGTCCAATGGCTCTGGAGAAAGAGACAATGGAGAACTATCAGTCTCTCCCTCGGTTCCCACCCAGAATCTAAAACTGCAATGGCACCAAATCATTGTGGGAGTCCACTTACCGGCTGGCTTCCTTGATGAGCGCAATGGCAATGAAGATCCGGTTGCGGAGGAACACAAGACTAAGCAGCAAGATGGCTTCCGCCACACAGAGGACAATCACTGGAGGAGGGAGAGAGAAAGGAGATTGTGGTTTGACTGCGCCCGCCTAAAAAGAAACTGGGAAGAGCTTTGGGCCAAATCACCCCAAGCAAAGACCATCATGGGATTTCTTTCATTAAAGCTGATCCTACCTACCAAATGTGTAAATCATGGCCTAGTGTGACTATATCTAAGTACAAATGTAGTAATAGTATCTCTATCAACTGAACAATGTTAAAGACCTCTTGCTAACCCAAACAATGGTTTAACTCAGGGTCTCCAAACTCATCAACTTTAAGATTTGTGGACTTCAAGTCTCAAAATTCCTCAGCCTTCCATGGGGTGAAAGTCACTTAATAAATGTTTCACTTAGCAACATAAATTTTAGGCTCAATGGTGGTCATAAGTCGAGGAATATCTATAATATAATATTGTATCTAGTGTAGCTTTTAGTGCTGAAAAGTATCATAGATGGATGGATGGATGGATGGATGGATGGATGGATGGATGGATGGATAGAAGGAAGTGTGTGTGTATGCATAAGCATGAGCTTCAGCCATTTTATTATTTGGGAACAAATTTGCACTAACTGTGACTAAGAAATGCAAGATTATAAATGGATAACAGACCAATAATCGTTTTGATCTTTTTGCTCATTTTGAACCATCCTCACCCATTATCGTAATCCATAATAATCTTCTCCATTGACATTTATGGAGATTCTCAGTTATCCAGGTCATGGTTGTCCCAAAGGTGCTTTTTTCAACAAGCAAATGGACTTTCTGGTTTTTCTTGAAGACTTTTCGCTTCTCATCCAAGAAGCTTCTTCAGTTCTAACTGGATGGTGGGGAATGGAAGGATTTATATTCCTTGCAGACAGCTGGTCATTTGCATCCTTTTAGCAAATTGTTAATGTCATCTGGAGGTTTATCTGTGTCCTCAGGGTCACTTGAGTGGTGCAAATGGGTGTGGAGCCTTCTTGGAATGGTTGAAAGGACTGTGTTATAGATTGGAGTTACGACATCACCTATTTTCAGTCTACGACAAAGTGCTTTCAATAGTTCCAAGAAGGCTCCACATCCATTTGCATCACTCAGGTGACCCTGACAACACAGATAAACCTCCAGGTGGCCTCAATGACTTTCTAAAAGGATGCAAATGACCAGCTGTCTGCAAGGAGTATAAATCCTTCCACTCCCCACCATCCAGTCACAATTGAAGAAGCTTCCTGGATGAGAAACGAAACGTCTTCAAGAAAAACCAGAAAATCTAGTTGCTTCTTGAAATTATTATGGACTACGATAATGGGTGAGGATGGTTCAAAATGAGCAAAAAGATCAAAACGATTATTGGCCTGTTATTCATTTATAATCTTGCATTTCTTAGTCGCAGTTAGTGAAAATTTGTTCCCAAATAATAAAATGGCTGAAGCTCATGCTTATGCATACACACACACTTCCTTCTATCCATCCATCCATCCATCCATCCATCCATACAGAGCCAGCCAGCCAGCCGGCCAGCCTTTCTGTCCGGAGCTTCCCAAAGACAGAAGTCTAGAACCTCAAAACAGCTGGAACCAGGGGTGGGATTCAAATTTTTAACAACCAGTTCTGTGGGCGTGACTTGGGTGGTGGGCATGGCTTGGTGGTCATGTGACTGGGTGGACACGGCTTGGTGGTCATGTTATTGGCTGGGTGTGCCCAACTCAATATCACTCACATTGAGGCACGCATCTCCTCACCTGGCCTCTCATGACTGTGGGGATGCTGCAACAGTCGTAAGTGTAAAATATGGTCATAAGTCACTTTTTTCAGTGCCACTGTAACTATGAATGGTCACCCCACACAAGCAAAGTACCAGCAAAGGAGGAAAAAAATCTCCAGAGAAGTTCCTGAGACAGGAAGTCTAGTCCTGCCAAGAATATAATAAGGGTTAACGGAGAGGCAGTTTCTGTAAGCAACACCAGAATGTTTCCTTCCTGCCTTCCTTACAGGATTAGGCCAGGAATTTCTTCTAATAACCGGTTCTAGCCAATAGGTGCGAACTGGTAGAATCCCACCCCTGATGCCATACCCACCAAGCCACACCAAGCCCACAGAACTGGTAGTAAAAAAAAATTGAATAACACCACTGGAACACAGCTCCTTTTTTGCTTTGATCAGATGCTCCTGCCCTTGTCCTGCTCGCACACATTCCCAAGATCCACCAAAGGCCATGTATCTCTGCCCTTGTCCAAGCAAGCCAAAGGGAAGTTTGCTCTTCTGCCCTGACTTACAGGCTACCATCCAGGTCTCCTTGACACTGCCATAAGCGCTCCAGTTGGTGGTCAATCCAACGGTCTGAATGGTGGCTCCCTTCTTTTTGAGCGTATCATACTCTGTGTAACAGTGGTAGATTCCTGGAAGGGAGAGAGGGGAAAGAAAGACTGATGGAAAAAAAATACTGAACAAGAGCATTCTTCAAATCTTGGTTCCTTTCTCTGTCATCTTGTTTCTGAATAGTCCTTTCCCCGTTTCAACCTTCTTTCCCCCAGCAACCAACCAGTGGCGTGATGTGCCTACAGGGTGGCACCAAGACTCCATATCTTGGTGATTGTTAAAGTATCATGGCACTTCAGACATTGCCGAATTACAAGTCCCGGCATCTCTCGCTACTGGCCAAATGGGCTGAGGGTGCAAGGTCTGAATTCGCCAACATTTGGAGAGTCACAGGTCACCCATACCAAGCTTGGCTACTTGTTTACTGCACTTACTTGCTAAATATATTCAGAGATGCTGGATAGCTTATGTTATGGTTATGACACCTGGCAGGTACATGTATGTGTGAGAATCAATGTTCTGCAGTGGACAATCTGCAGAATATTGCAGAGTAGAGTAGAGTAGAGTAGAGTAGAGTAGAGTAGAATAGAGGAGAGGAGAGGAGAGGAGAGTAAGAGTAGAGTAGAGTAAGAGTAGAGTAGAGTAGAGTAGAATAGCATAGCATAGCATAGAACAGAACAGAATAGAATAGGATAGTGGAAAATATAATTCTGAGAACTGGACAAGCTTTGGCCTACATAGAAGATTTCTGATCATCTAGGCCAGGGGTCCCCAAACTTGAAAACTTTTGAGACTTGTGGACTTCAACTCCTAGAATTCCTCAGCCAGCCATGCTTAAAATCTTAAAGTTGCCAAATTTGGGAACCCTGATCTAGGCTAATATTATACTTTTTGTTATGGACAGTTTTTCAAGATTTGGACAGAAAGGAAGTTCTTCCTATCCTAAGTATAAATATCCATAACAGAGTTTCTCAATCTTGGCAATCTTTAAGATGGCTGGTTGGGGAATTCTGGGAATTGAAGTCCATGCATCTTAAATTTGCTAAGATTGAAAAACCTCTAACTATAGACTGGGTAGCCTATTTGGAATGTGTGGAAGATCTATCATAGGAAACCCCAGAATGATTGCTAACGAGGCCTTGCCTATTTACTAAATGATTGACATGATGGATCTGACTGGCTTAAAAAGGTCCATCAAACCACTGTCTACTTCTGTCATCTGTGGTAGCACCCTTAACCCATTCATCATTTTGGTGCAATATATCAAGATTTTTAGTTCAGCTACTTGGTCTCATTTTACTCACCGTATGCAATGAGGCTTACTACTCCCACAATGAGAATCCATACCAGGACACCAGCGACATACCTCAGCAGCAGGAGAAACAGAAGGCTCAGTAACATGGCAAACAGGAGACCTCTGGAAAGAGAAGAGCATAAAAGAGAAAGGATGGGATGGCGTGACTTTCTTCTCCACCTGTTCTGCTTGTAAACTCTAATCTATGTCTATGTTCTGACCAAGGCTTCCTGAGACTGTAATTAAGTTCAAACAACTATTGTTTTATTTCAACGCTGGGAATTATGTGTATTCCCAGCCCGTAATGAGTCCCAAACAGTTCCTCGAGATAAGCACCCACCTTTCTCTCCTTTGAATTGCTGCCAACAACTAAAGTGCCAAATTAACAAATTAACCGAAGTACAAAGTCCACACAGAGCTTTAAGATTTAAACCGAACAGAGCGAATGACTTTGCTTCCTGCAAAAGTTTTTCTACCTTTGCACCTCCTTTATACCTTAGGGGAGGGGTGATTGCCAAGCATGGCTGGCTGAGGAATTCTGGAAGTTGAAGTCCACAAGTCCTAAAGTTGCCAAGTTTGGAGATCTGATCTAAACCATCCTCCCACTCTCTTCCTGAGAAGGAAGATAAACACCAAATCTGAAGATTTTTCTCAGTTATGTTATGGCTCATGAAATGCCCACTTGACTGACAAATTTGGAGCTAATCTTCCTGCCTTAAAGAAATGAGAAACAAAGATGTTATTTTGTACCAAAGAGTTTTCAGTACCTTTAATAAATCAATTATAGATGCATCCCTTGACTTTCAACCAATTTTCAACTGAGATATTGTGTCTTCAACTATATCCATTCTGGAGCGTAAAGCAGGGACCTTAAGAGTCTGGCTGAGGAATTCTGGGAGTTGAAGTCCATATGGCTTAAAATTGCCAAGGTTGGTGACCGCTGGCTTAGAGTATTAATAATGCCTTTAATCTCAGAGAGAACAGCCATCAAATTTTACTCAACATCTGGCAGAACTATCACTTTAGGAAAGGAAAATGGTAGCAGAGTATTCTGTGTGTGCCAAGTCATCTAAACCAGTAAGGAACAAGCTCTTTTGGGTGATCAAAATACTAATGACCTTGTCTTTCCAATTCTGATAGTAACAATTATTGTAGAAAATAATTATTAACTGTAGAAATGCAGGGAGATGCCCCATAAGTCATTTTATGGTAGCACATTTTGAACAAAAGTCTCTTCAAAATCCTTTCTGAACCAAGTGAGGTTCTAATACCACTCTATAAAGCCTTAGTAAGACCACACCTAGAGTTCTGCATCCAGTTTCTTTCACCACATTATAAAATAGATGTTGAGACTCTAGAAAGAGTGCAGAGAAGAGCAACCAGGATGATTAGGAGACTGGAGACTAAAACATATGAAGAATGGGCATGGCTAGTCTAGTGAAGAGAAGGACCAGGGGAGACATGATAGCAGTCTTCCAATATTTGAGGGGCTGCCACAGAGAGGAAGGGGTATTTTCTAAAGCGCCTATAGGCCAGACAAGAAATAATGGATACACACTGAACAAGGAGAGATTTAACCAGGAAATAAGGAGAAACTTTCTGACAGTGAGAACAATCGACCTATGGAACAACTTTGCCTTCAGAAGTTATGGGAACGCCATCACTTGAGACTTTCAATAAGAGATTGGACTGCCAAGAAATGGTGTAGGATCTCCCACTTGGGTGGGGGGGGGGGTTGGACTAGATGACCTATAAGGTCCCTTCCAACTCTGATTATCTGTTATCTGTTAACTACAATATGCAGTATTTTTCCCATTTACAATCATTGCAGTATCCCCGTGGACCACTCTAGCATCCCTATGGTCAAAATGATCAAAATTCAGATGCTCTACAACTGATTCATATCTATTATGGTTGCTGTGTCCCAAGGTCATGGGATCCCCTTTTGCAACCTTCTGACAAGTAAAATCAATGAGGAAGCCAGATTCATTTAACAACCATGTTACTAACTTACCAACTGCAGTGATTCACTTAACAACTGTGACAAGAAAGGTCATAAATTCCAGGCAAAAGCCGCTTAACAAATGTCTCACCCAGCAACAGAAATTTTGGGCTCAATTGTAGTCGTAAGTCGAGGATTACCTTTACTAAAAAACCTATTCATCTGAAATTTCCTTAGGATTTTTTTGTACAACTACAAAGGCAAGAAGGGTCCCTAAAAGGATTTGAAAAATGTAGTTCGATTCCAAGTCAAGCCAAGTTCCACAACTGATGTTTACACAACGTAAAAAATAAAAACCTCACCATACTTTATAGGTTCAAGAATCAATATAATCAATAAACAGAACATAACAACATAATATAATACATAGTATATAACCGTGATGGTGAACCTATGGCACGTGTGCCACAGGTGGCATGCACAGCTATTTGTGCGGGCAAGCGAGCCCCATCCAAACTTACCTACACTGCGCATGCGCTTGCCTCCCAGCTGATTTTCGGCCCGTTTGAGGTTTAGGCCTCCCAGAGGCTTGAGGGAAGCCTCTGCAACTTCGAGAGTCTGAAAAATGGGCGTTCCAGAAATACCGGAAGTCTCTGGAGCCCAGGGGAGGCCGTTTTTGCTCTCCTGGGGGCTCGAGAAAGGCCTCTGCAGCCTTTGGAGACCGAAAAACAGGCCTGTTTCAGGCGAAAAAAGCCTCAAACAGGCTGAAAATCAGCTGGGAGGTGCAGGCATGTGCAGTGCAGGTAAGGGAGCGGAGGGTCTTGTGTGTGCATGCGCAGGGCGGCAGGGCGCATTGCATTATGGGTGCCGGCACGCACATACGTGCTTTCGGCGCGCCACAACAAAAAGGTTCACCATCACCGATATATAACATAACATACACAAAGGCCTCTTGATTTCCTCAGCCCCCATGGACAATTTCAAGAAATACTCACATGAGAATCCATGACCACGTCCGTGTAAAATCCTCAAAGATCTTCACACTGATCTCCTTCACATTGAGAGAATTTAGGAGTTGTCTATAAAAACAAGAAGCCAAACTCAAGACTTTTTGTAGAAGGGAATCCATACCAAAAAAAAAAGTTTAATGTGCTTTCCTTCATTCCAGTGCAAACATATGCAAACATAACATAGTTTGTTAGATCTACATAACCAATCTCTAGAATCTGCCACAGCAGTTGTGGCATTGTCTATTTACTGCTGGACAGGTTAAGGTGCAGTAATTCCCTATTTTTGCAAGTATAAATTCCAGCAGTACTTCCAACCTTATGTAAATTACACAAAGTTTGCGGAGTCCTTGGTGCTGAGTTTGGTTGTTTGCTTGCAAACATTTCGTTTCCTGACTAAGTAACATCATCGTTCTGCCATTTTCCTCCCACCGTCCGGTGCGCTCCCACAGGGAGGGTCTCTTGCGGGTCCTGTCGGCATCTATGTGCCGCTGGTGACCCCGAGGAATAGGGCCTTCTCTGTGGGGGCGTCTGCCCTCTGGAATGGGTTGACTCCGGAGTTACATATAGCCACGGACCTGGGGACCTTCAGGCGTGCCTTGAAAACCTGGTTCTTTGACCAGGTCGGCTTGGGCTGATTTTAGATTTGGGTGTTTTATTTTTTATATTAAATTTTAGGGTTTTAGGGAGGGGTTTTAATTGATTACAGCCAGGGCCTTAGTTTAATTTAGTTTTAACTTTTCACATATTTATTGTTTTAATTGTATGGCTGTGCACCGCTCTGAGTCTTTCAGGAGAGGAGCGGTATATAAATAAATATTTATTATTATTATTATCAGTGCTACTGAATGTGGAATTTAATTCCTGTTTAAAGTTGCCCTGCCACTGTTGGTGAGGATATGGTTTTCTCCTTGGTAGTTCCTTGATTAGAGTATTGTTTTCCACTCGATTGTTTGCCAGGAGTTAATCCCTGCTTATCTGAGTGTTGGATGCTGGATGTGATATATTCTGGTCTTTTTGTTTCCTTCCTAGCTTTTTAATGTCTCTTTTGAATGGTGTGTAAATGTGATTTAGTACCTCTATGTATCAATTGATGGCTGATTTATCTGAAACCATACCCCGCCCTCTGCTAGGCCAACCCAGGCAAAGCAAGCTACTGTAGATAAACAGGGAACAAACTCCTGTGCTCACCAGCACTGATGACGTTATCTAGTGGGATAAGGAAATGTCTGCAAGAAAATAACCAAGCTCAGAGAAGACTCCACAGTTCAACCCTGAGCTACATATATTCTCTTCTGTTGGAAATATGGCGTTTGCTCTAGAATTGTCCCTTGTCCTGTTTTTCATGGCCTGCTCAACCACATGGCATCAAGCCATACAATATAAATTTAGATGCTGGGGCATCCTAAAAAAAAAAATCAAAATCAAATCAAATCAATCAATTCATTTTGGTAATACTTTCTCCAGAAAGAATCAAATAACCAAGGCAAGGGAGGGAGAGTTCTCACCAATGGAGATGACTCTGTGATAAAAGATAGACTAGAATCGTGGATCATTGTGTTTTCTTATGTTGATGTTACGTTTTCTTCAGGTTGGTGTCAAGCTTCGAAGCATATGCAGGCTGATTTCGTTTTTTACACCTTCACAGCTTGCCAACAGACCAGGAGAAGAAGGGAGGAGAGATCGGAATGTGCATTCCAGGAGATAACAAGAAACTGTGGTCCTGAGAACCAACATCGATGGAATTCAAAATATTTTACTACAAGTTCTGTGGGTGTGTGCTTCGTGTGCGCCCAGAGCGTTCTAAAACGGGCAATTTTAAGCATGAAAACTTACCTTACCGTCAGCCCTGGTGAGTAAAACAGCTGAGGCACGGCAAATCCGCTCTGCCGCGCCTATCAGCTAAGCTACAAACAAAGAAATATAGGGCAGGAAATATAGGGGGTGGGTGGGCGAGGCCAACTGTTGACCGGCGCTACCAGATCGCTAGAACCGGTGCGAACCGGCTACTGAACCAAAGGTGTTCCAGTAGTTGGTTGCCAGGGTCGTGGAGGTTTCCATAACAATACCTGGACATTAAATTGGACAACATGACCTACACCGATTAGAGGGAGGGAGGATTCCAGGGATGGGATGGTACTGGTTCGGCCTGGTTCTATAGAACCAGTAGCTCTGAAAAGCAGCAGATACCAAACCGGATTGCTGCCAACAACCTTTTGTTCGTCTGTTTGGCCCACCCGCCTGCCCAGACTCTTGGCTGTCCTTTATTTCCTGCTTTTTCAACCTCAGCCGCTTTGTGCGGCACGGTTGAGGTTGATAAAGCAGGAAGGAAGAGGATTTTCAAATGCTGTGCAGCTTGTCATCTGTCCAAGCGGCACAGCTGAGGTTTTTTGAAAATGCTGTGCGCACGCGTGCAAAACACACTCTCGCTGAACCGGTAGTAACACTGGTTGAATCCCACCCCTGGAGGATTCTATACTTTAATTATATTGAATTGCCCGGGTATTAAACAGAGCTGGTTTTGCTTTTAATCTGCACCAATATGATGTACTCAATAAAGGTTAGCATAAAGAGATTGGAACAGCTTGCCACCAGAAATTACAGGGCCGGTTTCTTTAAGAAGAGACTTGGCAGCCACTTGTCTGAAATGGTATAGGGTCTCTTGCTTGAGCAGGGGGGTGGACTAGAAGATCTCCAAGGTCCCTTCCAGCTCTATTCTGATTGATTGATTGAAGATTGGATCGTCTTGACTATGCTTGCTTGGTTGGGTTTGTCAGTCAGAACCTTGATAGTTGGGGTTTTGAGAACGAGGTCTGGGAGGAGAGGGAAATTGCTACTGGCTGTAAGACATTTGCCCGGAGAAAGGCCTTGATGAAGATTTCGAACTACTAAAAAAAACTTACTCTGTGCCGTTTGTGATGTGCTCCATAGTTTCGTTCACTGACATTGTACCCACAGTAAAGCTTCCAATTTCAGAGTTGTTAAAGGAAGGCAAGCAACGATTAAGAACTGTAAATAAAAGGGGCGGATATAAATTAGGGGTCATTCTAGACATTCATTGACATAAACTATTTTTCTCTTAGGGTGAATTACAAATGATTAAATCTCATTTTGAAGCAATGCATTCATTTTTCTTCTTCTCCTGTAGTCTATCTTCCAATTTCCTGGGGTTTATTTTCCCCCCAGACACTGGAAATACTTTGGCATGAAAACTACCGTGTTTCTCCAACAATACGGCCTCCACCAATAGGAAGACCCAGCATGTTTTCTAGGCATGAAATGAAATTAAGCCCCTCCCCCCAAATTTAGGCCTAGTTTAAAACATGCTGGGGGGGGAGGCTGGGGGTTAAAACATGCTGGGGGGAGGGCGGGGGGTGGGGAAATTTGCCTTTAACAGTGGCCTGCGTGGCGCTGCCGCTGTTCTCGTGCCAGCAGGAAGTGTAGAAGTGTTTCTGCTGCTTCTCGGGAGGCGGAGCTGCCTCCATGGCTTCCACAGTTCCTGCCGGCACGTGAACAGCAGCAGCACCGGCGGGAACGTGGAAGCGTTTCTGCTGCTGCTCGGGTGTGTGCGGAAGCCTCCTGTGTGTCACACAGAAGGCTTCCGCACACACCCAAGCAGCAGGAGAAATGCTTCCACGTTCCTGCTGGCGCTGCTGCTGTTCTCGCGCCAGCGCCGGCAGGAACTGTGGAGGTAAGCGAAGGAAAAGCAAGAGCGGCAGAGGAAGCAGTAATGGCAGGCGCCGAAGGTCTTGCAATTTAAAATGCCCTGCCAAAGCTGACATCCACACTGCTGCCGCCCACCCACTGATGGGGTGGGGAGAGAAATTAATTCACCCCCAAAAAGACGGCCTAGCCGTGTTTTGGGGGCTCAAAAAAAAAATAAGGCCTTGCCTTATTTTGTGAGAAACACGGTATTTGTGCCAGTGTTTCTCAACCTTTAAAACTGGTGGACTTCAACTCCCAGAATTCCCCAGACCAGATGCTGGTTTAAACAATCCCTCTTACTGCATTATAAAGTGACTAGTCCTTGGAAATCGAGTTCCTCAGATATCAAATCATTCGATTTTATCTTGACCCAAAATGTCAATGGTTATTTCTTCCAGTTAAGGTTCTTTCTTTCCATTAACAAACTACAGGTGGTGTAAAGTGTCATGCTGGTTGGGGAATTCTAGGAGTTGAAGTCCACACATCTTACAATTTGCTGGTGTATAAGATCCTGGAACAGATATTTATCTTCACAATAGATTTTTCATCCCTGAAAGGATTTATGTGCCCAGCTCTTTTTTTTTCCTGTTTAAAGATACAGAAGTAGTGTTTGGGGTGCGTTACAAAGCAAAGCCGAAGCCATGCCTAGCATCTTCACTCTCTGCATACCAACTCAGAGGGAACCCCAGAGAGCATCTAGATCAAGTCCTGCGCAATCCTTGAAATATCAATTTCTATTAGCAACAGAAGTGGGATTCTATTGGTTCGGCCTGGTTCGGGTGAATCAGTAGCTCCGAGGATCAGCTGGGAACGAACTGGTTCGGTTTGCTCCGACGATCAGCTGTTGGGCCCACTCGATTGCCTGGGCTCTAGGTTGTGCTTTATATCCTGTTTTTCAAGCTCAGCTGATTTGTGTGGCACAATGGATTGCCCCGCGTCAGCTGTTTAACACACAGGGATTGCTAGAGAAGGTCAGTAGCAAATGTGAAGCGTATGTGCAAAGCACGTGCCCAACAAACTGGTTGTTACACCGGTTGAATCGCACCCTTGATTAGCAGTATATCTCTCAACAAGGTTGGGAAGAATCTGAGTCTAATCCTTGATGTGCTGCCATCAGACTAACACCAATTTGGTTGAAGCAATGGTTGGTTGACTTGCAGGTAAAATTTCCATTATCCTAACACTTAGTTTAATCAGAAATGGCTTTTGAATGGAAAACCAGTGAGTTCAGTTCACTTTGTATACTTCAAATGAACTCCTCAATTGCTACTATGCCACTATTACTATAAGTAGTCCTCACTTAGTGACTGCTGTTTGAAATTATGACTGATAAAACAACAATTTTATGACCATTGCTTGTATTTATGATCTTTGCAGCATCTTTGCCTCTCTATTTCATTCACATGCTCACCATTACAGTACATTATGCTACCCACATTATTTGTTTAATATTCATAGTCACCCAACTCAACAAAGTGACTCTGTGTGGCTTACAATTAAGTTAACAAGTTCAGCTCTATAACCTTAACAGCTGCTGCCCATAACTGACAAGACTTTAATCACTTTACACATTTGATTTTTGTTTGCCTCCTAAGCAGCTTGGGATTCAGAGCTGCAAGCAAACTAGGCAACCAGCGGATGCAACAATATTCCTTTCTATATGTACAGTATCCCCCACTGGGTGCCTGTTTACTCTCTCGTAATCCCTTCACTCAAAGGAAAGCTAAAACGAATTGGAAGCACAATTGCAGTCATGTGATTTTTCCACTTAGCAGCCAGTTGCTGATCCCAACTGTGATCACTACATAAAGATTACCTGTAATACCACCAATAATCAAAGCAACAATCAAATACAGATTTCCAATGCCTTTTTACGGTAGGCCAGGGAAGAGATAAGCCAATCCAGGGAGCGGGATTGTATTACAGGGGGTAGAAGCAGTGACAAGAAGTCATCTCTCCAGAATCCCAGATGATGGCATAGTTTAACTGAAGGAACCTGGAGAATTCCCACCATGCTGAATTATGTAAAATAAACCTTGATTATTTACAGAACTATTATGTAAATATAGATAGTCCTAGCTTTACTGTCTTGTTTTACAACCATTCAAAATTAAAACAGTTGGGACAAAACAGCTTTGTGAACAATCCTGGCATTTACAGCCATTGCAATGCCCTGTGGTCATGTGATTGCCCATTTGCAAACTTCACAGCGGCTTCCAACAAGCAGAACTCATGAAGGACTATGGAAATGAAATTGCAATCTGCAATCACATGGTGTCCGGTTTTACAACTATGATTTGCTTATTGATGGAAGCAGAAGTGAATAAGTCATAAGTCTGGCACTTGTGATATATTTTTTTTTTTTTTGCTTAGAAGCCATGCTGCTAAATAATGAAGTAGCTGGTCGCAATTGTGATTGGTAAGTGAGAACTACCTATAATCAAAGCATTAAGCCATAGTACAGGTAGTCCTCGACTTAGGACCACCATTGAGCCCAAAATTTCTGTTGCTAAGCGAGATAATTGTTAAGTGAACTTTCCCCTATTTTATGACCTTTCTTGCCACAGTTGTTAAGTGAATAGCACTTACGCTTATATGCCGCTTCATAGTGCTTTTACAGCCCTCTCTAAGTGGTTTACAGATTCAGCCTATTGCCCCCAACAATCTGGGTCCTCATTTTGCTAACCTCGAAAGGATGGAAGGCTGAGTCAGGGGTGGGATTCCAATTTTTTAACAACTGGTTCTGTGGACGTGGATAGGTGGGCGTGGCCATGTGACTGAGTGGGCGTGGCTTTTTTGCAGCAAACCTCCCCCCACCACCATTTTTTTACATCCTGGGCCTTAGGAAAGCCGCCTGGGGGGCGTTTTTGTTCCCAGAAGGCTTCCTTGGGGCCCAGGAAGGCAAATAATGGAGCTTTGAGGGAGGACAGCACCATCACCAAGACTCCCATATGCCCCTTTTTGCCTCTTGGGCCTCGGGGAAGCCTCCTGGGCGAAGCAGTAAGACAGTGAGGGGGATCCCGACACAGCTGATCATAAGAACAGCTGGTCATCGGGAGAGGGGAAAAAAAGAAATACCTTAAGGAGTTACTGGGCGGGGGAGAATGCAGTCAGCAATGTTGGGCATGCACAGTAAGGACTGACTGGGAGGGGAGGGGAGGGCGGATGGGAGAGGGGCCAGCCAGGGGCATGATTTGCCAGTTCTCTGAACTGCGCAGAACCATAACAACCGGTTCTATAAAACCGGTCTGAACCAGTAGAATCCCACCTCTGGGCTGAGTCGACCCTGAGCCACTCAGAATCAAACTCCTGGAAGTGAGTAGTGAGTTAGCTGGAAGTACTGCATTCTAACCACTGTGCCACCACTCAGGGGAAGTTAAATTAGTGACACGGTTGTTAGGTGAATCTGGATTCCCCATTGACTTTGCTTGTCAGAAGGTTGCAAAAGGGGATCACAGGACCACAGGACACTGCAACCATCATAAATATGAGTCAGTTGCCGAGCTTCTGAATTTTGATCATGCGACCATGGGGATGCTACAGTGCCAGTCTAAATGGTCATAAGTCACTTTTTTCAGTCCCATTGTAACTTCGAAAGGTCACTAAAGGTACTGTTGTAACTCGAGAACTAACTATAACCAGAACCTTGAATTGTACCCGGAGTCCAATTAGTAAAGCTTGCAAAAGTACACAGAGACCAGGGCTGTACCAAGTGCAGCCTTAACTTCTCACACCATTGGACCAGCTATAGTTTCCAACTGACCTTCAAGGGCAACCCCATACAGAGTGCATTGCAGCAATCCAGGCAAGAGATGACTGAGTAACCACAATCAGGATCTGCCAGCCTTCAGAAATTAGAATTATTTGCATCTGGCTGTGGGATTTGGCATTACAGGTCAATTTACGACCACAATCGAGCCCAATATTTATTACAGAAAGGGAAGGGGGGAAAGGGTTTTGAAAGAGCAGTGCGGCAGCTTGGAAATCAGAAGTGCATTCCATAAATAGTTTTTCAGAGATAGTAACTAGGTGACTGAAGTTTCTGCCGTGTAAAATTCTAACTGGAGAACATGATGGATGACTCTGGGCTATGGATGTGTCCCATTGGAGAAGATGAATTATGATACACCCAGGGGGTGGGGGGGAACCCGAGGTCAAGGGTGACAATGAACGATGTGTCTCAGAGTCGGCTACACCCAGGCAGTGCTGGTATGTTAACTCTCAATAAATTCTTTTGAAGTTCTGGAAGTTTGGCTCGAGATTTAATTGGGGGTAGCTGCCAGAATCCTGACACCCATTTTACGACTTTTCTTGCGACGCATGTTAAGTGAATCGCTGCAGTCATTAAATTAGGAACATGGTTGTTAAGTGAATCTGGATTCCCCGATTGACTTTGCTGGTCCGAAGGTCGCAAAATGACTGACTCCTGAACTATGCAACCATCGTAATAAACGTGAGTCCATTGTCAAGCATCTGAATGTAAATCACATGACCATCGGGCTACTGCAAATGGTCGCAAATGGGAAAAATAGTCATGTCACTGTTTTCAATGCCATTGTAACTTCGAATGGTCACTAAACGAACTGTTGTAAGTCAAGGACTACCTGTAAGGCAAAATTTGAAAATCTGACATTTCTCGTCTGAGATTTGTTTTGCTTTCTGTCATTTCCAGCAACATAATAGCGGATCCCACGAGTCTTTTTTTCGTTGCAGAATCAACACTTACTTGGGCTGGTTGGGATGGTGAATTGAAGACAAAGTTGCTGGTTGAAGATTTCTGACACTGTCTGGGGAAAAAAAACAAGAGAATCATAGCAATGTTGCATTCAGATAATAGAATGGCCCCCTAATGGAGGAATTCTTGTGGTGAAGTGCCAGGAATATTGCAATGAGACAAAAGTTATTAAGGGAAAAAGAGGAGATTTTATTATTCTCAAGATGACTCCAAGATTTGCAGATATATATATATATGCAGATCTTGGCATGTCCGGGTCTTTTCCCACCATGAACACATAGCCAGGCCTCAAACTCGGAGCCAAACCAAAACCTGGAACGTCACATCACAGCCACCCGCTCAGGATATCACATCATGGAACTCAGGAGGTTACACCACAAAACCTCAGGATGTTACAACACAGCCAGCGACCCAGGAGATTACAGCACAAGACCCAGGATGTCACAACAATAGAACTCAGAAGGTCAACACACAGCCCATGACCCAGGTCATTACAACCCAGGAGATTACAGCACAAGACCCAGGATGTCAAAACAATAGAACTCAGAAGGTCATCACACAGCCCATTACCCAGGTTGTTACAACACAGGAGGCTGATAAACACACAGCCAATACCTCAGGCACACATGTTTTTACAAAAAAGCCAGCCAATCTGCAAACATCAACTCCATCAACCAATCAAGAAATGACAACACAGCCAAGCTCCCCACCAGTATTTATAGAGAGATGGCAGCTCTGATCACGCTTTGCTCGCACAAGCACAAAGCCAAAAGCATCAGCCTGAAGATGGCGAGTGGGACCTCGTCGAAACGTCACCAAGATACTCTCAATCTTACACGGGAAAAGATATATATATATATATATATATAAATTAAAAGCAACAAGCACCAAAATGCTAAACGTTTGAGGCAAAGATCTCCAATCCCCTGGCTGCAGCCCAGCACCAGATTGTGGCCTATTCCAAGGAAGTCAAACTCAAGACCCAGGGCCCAAATCCGGCCCATGGGGTGCTTAGATCTGGCCCACAGGGTCACCTTGGAACCAACAAAGGACTGGCCTGTGATGCCTCTGCCAGCGAAAACAGAGTTCAGGAAGGGCCCCATGCCTCCCAGGGTCTGTTTTTGCTGGCAGAAAGTCGCAGGAGGCCATTGCAGCCGAAAACGGAGCTTGGGAGCCCGTTTTTGCAGGCAGAGCACTTGGACCACAGGTGTCCCCGACAAGAGTGATGTCGAGCTGGCCACAGCCACCTTGGCCACACACACACACACACACACCTACACACTGAGGTCAAACACAACCCAGATGTGGTCCTCAATGAAATCGAGTTTTACACCCCTGGGCTGCATGAGTGGCAGGCTGGTGCACATGCACGCACGAGCACAGCTCCACTCGTGCGAGCAGCGGGCTGATGTGCCTGCGTGCAGCTCCACTCCCACGAACAGTGGGCCAATGTGCACAAGCATGCATGCGTAGCTCCACTCACACGAACGGCAGGCTGGAGTGTACTCGCATGCCCGCCGTCCCACCGCTCACACGAGTGGAGCTGCCCATGTGTGCACCAGCTTGCCGCTTGCACGGCCCAGTTCCCCTCTCCTCCCTCCAGCCAGGCCTCCAAGCTGCAACAGTTGGGGATTGCTGGTTTAGGGGAAACAGTGAGGAACAGTGAGGCAGGAGAGCTGGAACATGGGCATCCTGTTAGAAAGAAATAAGCTAAACCAGAGGTGTCAAACTCAAGACCCGGGGGCCCATGAGATGCTTAGATCCGTCCTGCGCTGGAAGCAGAGAAGGACTGACCCGCAGTGCCTCTGCCAGTGAAAATGGAGCTTGGGAGGGCTGCATGCAGCCCTCCCGAGCTCCACTTTCATTGGCAGAGGGTTGCAGGAGGCCGTTGCAGCCAAAAACGGAGCTTGGGAGCCCATTTTTGCTTGCAGAGCAATTGAGACCCCCGACATGTGTGACGTTGACCTGGCCACACACACCTCACCTCCCCCAAGGTCAAATACAACCCTGATGTGGCCCTCTATGAAATAGAATTTGTCATATTTGGGATAAACACTGGTCAGCCACTCACGCGGTCCATTGGCCAAGAGGCCATGGCCCGGTAATACGACTACGGCCCACAGGTTGGTGGACCCCTTTCTTAGACTGTATTCTTATTCTGGGCTCTTATTCCACCTCACCTCTGTTGAGGGAGGTGTGTTCAATTCTAACACAGATGGATTCTTTTAATCCTTTCTTTCTTTCAAACCGGTGGTCCTCTCTAGGATCATTGTCTGTGGGCAAAACGTGCAAAGTCCACATTTTTGCTAGAGAGGACACTTGGTTTGAAAGTGGATCCATCTACATTAGCACTGAACACCCTTCCCTCAACAGGGGGAGGGATAAGACACCATCTATCTCCAGTCTACCACGCAGCCTTTGCAGGACTGCCAAGAAGATTCAGCAACCAATTGTACCCTGATTCAGGTAACCTTGAGGGCACAGATAAATCCCCGAGTGGCCTCAATGACTCTCAGACAGCACAAATGACCAGATGACTGCAAAGAAATACAATGCTTCCATATCCCCCCTCCCCACTCATCCTATCAGAACCTATCCTTCTGTTCTGACCCAACCGGGTTCCCAAAGAGCAAACACAGACAAAGGCAGCAGCCTCCACCTTTTAAGGTTTAAAAACAAATGCTGTTCCTTTACAGAAAAAAAGCTGCTTTCCACTGATTAGCTCCGACAAAAAAGAGCCTTGCCAAGTTGTTCGTGGATGCTGCCAAAAATCTAGAGATAAGAACTAATTTACAAGATTCTCTAAACACAAACTAAGATGTCCACAAGCTGAGCTTCAGAGCTTCTTTGCTGTCTGCGAAGAACGCTTTTTTAAACCTGGCTTTTATCCTCTTGAGGGAGGGGCCATTACCTTGCAGCCTGACTCCCCAGTCACCTGTGCTGCTGTAATTGTTCTTTCCTCCGAGTAATCCTTCATGCACATGCACTTGGCACAGGCTCCTCGGGAACCTCCTCATCACTGCTGCCAACCCCCACAATCTCTGAAGGCAGCAGTCCACTCCCTATGGGCCTGGCCCTTCATCAGGGTCCTCGCTCTCCTCAGCCATCTGCACCTGCTGCCGGCTAACCACAACACCTTCCATCTCTCCACCAATCAGAACCAATGAAGCTTCTTGGATTAGAAGCAAAACTTTTTCTTCTTCTTCCACAAGGAAATAAACAGTCCAGTTGTCTTTTGTAGAAAAAAAAAAAAAGCATCTTTGAGATAAGGCCCCACTGAATATCTAAGGAAACGTGAAACACTCTTCAGGATTACCAGGAAGGTAAAAAATTAAGATTGGCAACAACTTACCAACTTCGTAGTTTCGAGATCAATGCTAGGTTGGCACATTGTCTGATTCCACACCTCAGAAGGTTTCTTCCTTGAAGGCACTAAATCAGTTGGAGACACCGCCCAGAATTTGCTGGAGCAATCAGAGACACAAATCTGAAAAGGAAGGAACACAGGGAATCAGTCTGAAAACCATCTGCAATGATTTCTAGAACAACTAAGATGATCAAAGGCCTGGAGATTAAACCATACGAAGAATGGCTGCAGGTTTTGGGTCTGGCTAGTCTAAAGAAAAGAAGGATTAGGGGTGACACGATTGCAGTATTCCAGTATTTGAAAGGCTGCCCCAAAGAAGAGAGGGTCAAATTACCTTGCAGAGACAAGAAACAATGGTTGGAAACTAACCAAGGAGAGAAGCAACCTGGAATGAAGGAGAAACTTCCTAACAATGAGGACAATGAACCAGTGGAACAGCTTTGCCTTCAGAAGTCGTAGATGCTCCATCATTGGAGGCTTTTAAGAAGAGACTGGACAGTCACTTGTCTGAAATGGTATAAGGTCTCCTGCTTGAGCAGGGGGCTGGACTAGAAGACCTCCAAGGTCCCTTCCAGCTCTATTCTATTCTATTCTATTCTATTCTATTCTATTCTATTCTATTCTATTCTATTCTATTCTATTCTATTCTATTCTATTCTACTCTACTCTATTCTATTCTATTCTACTCTGTTCCGTCCAATTCCATTCCAATATGAGTCAGGTGCCAAGCGTCTGAATTTAGATCACGTGACTATGGGGCAGGGGTGGGATTCTACCGGTTTGGACTGGTTCGGGCTAACTGGATGTTAAATTTGCATCTGGTTTGCCAAACCAGTATTTGAACCGACCGGCTGGCCCCGCCCACCCTGTCCCTCCCCTCCCCGGAGTCTCCACGCGGCCCGTTTTGGATGCAGGTAAGTGCAGGGTCTGCGCAGAGGCTGTGAGAGGGGGGGAAAAACAGACCTTCCAGAAGTTGGGAAACAGGCCTGTTTCCGGCTTCCGGTGGGCCTCCAGAGCCCAGGGGAGGCTGTTTTCGCCCTCCCAGAGGCCCGAGGGAAGCCTCCGGACCCTTGGGAAGGCAAAAAAGGGCCCTCCCGGAAGTCCTAATTGGCCACGCCCACCCAGCAACTGGGCAGCAAACCAGTTGCTGGGATTTTTGAATCCCACCCCTGCCATAAGAATGCTGCAACAGTCATAAGTGTGAAACACGCTCGTGAGTCGCTTTTTACAGTGTCAGTGTAACTTTGAACGATCACTAAACAAACTGATGTAAGTCAAGGACTACCTGTACATCAACCCATATAGCACATCAGCTCCAAAGAGCGGAGTCTGAAGTATGAGGTCACAATTTTGCTGCTTCGTGGCCCAATTTGTCCTTTTTCCCTCTCTGGCTAGGGGAGGTGGTAGCTTGGCGAAGCTTCTTCTGGATGTGAAACCCAGAGGCATTCTGGGAAATCTAGGCTGGTACATGTTAGCAGTATTCAGGGGTGGGATTCAATTTTTTTAACAACTGGTTCTGTGGGCGTGGCTAAAGTTGGTGGGCATGGCTTAGGTGGTCATGTTATTGGCTGGGTGTGACCAACTCAACATCACTCACATCAAGGCATGCATCTCCTCGCCTGGCCTCTCATGACTGTGGGGATCCTTCAACAGTCATGAAAAATGGTCATAAGTCACTTTTTTCAGTGCCATTGTAACTTTGAATGGTCACTCCACACATGCAAAGTACCAGCAAAGGAGGGGGAAAAAACTCCAGACAAGTTCCTGAGACAGGAAGTCTAATCCTGCCAAGAATGTAATAAGGGTTAATGGAGAGGCAGTTTCTGTAAGCAACACTAGAAGGTTTCCTTCCTGCTTTCCTTACAGGATTAGCCCAGTAATTTCTTCTAACATCCGGTTCTCTGAACTGCTTAGAATGTTAACAACCGGTTCTAGCGAATAGGTGTGAACTGGGTAGAATCTCACCCTTAGCAGTATTTCTTTTTCTTTTTTCTTTTCATTAAAAATACTCCCTAAACCGGTCGTGGCTAACCTTTTTCGGCTCCTATGCTGATAATTGCAAGCACACTCTCTTGCGCACGCTTGTGTGCCAGCACCCAGAAGGCAATGTGTGCGGGTTGCCTACACACCCTCTGTGCATACGTGCACGATCCCCTTGTGCGCCATGCATCTCTGCAAAAGTGTGCATGTCTCCCACCCACCCCCCTGCACATGCGCGCCAGATACCCAACAATCAGCTGTCGGGCAGCGGCAGACGACCTCTCACACACTGGGGGAAATGGCTATGAGTGCCACTTCCGGCACACGTGCCATAGGTTCGCCAACACAGCCCTAAACATTAAGGTCTGCAGAACATGCCCAGGAATAGATACCTAGGTTGTCCTCATTTAGCGACTGCTTTGTTTAGTGACTGTTTGCAATTACAAAGGTGATGAAAAAGTAACCTGGCGACCAATATTCGCGTTTAGGGCCTCCTCAGGACCCTCAAAGGAAAGCTGAGGTGAGAACCTAAGTACCGTCACGGTTTCACTTAGTGACTGCTTTGCTGAATGACCAAGTTGCAATCGCAGAGGACTATTTGTACCTGGGTACACACGCGCGCAGGCACACACACAATGTCAACTGAAAAGATACTCCTTTGGTTTTTTTAGCTGCCAGAAAAAGGGATGTGAGGGAAAATAAGGCATTCCTTAAGTGCCTAGATAATCACCCTGGCAGCCCAAAGTTGTTGGAGCATATAAGGAGGTTACTGGAGAGCATAATGGATGACTTAGTTTTATTTTTTCACATATTTATTATTTTAATTGTATGGCTGTGCACCGCTCTGAGTTCTTCGGGAGAGGAGCGGTATATAAATAAATATTTATTATTATTATTATTACTCTTGGAGACGGAGGTGTTACATTGGAGAAGTCACATCCAGGGGGCGGAGGGAGGACCAGGGTCAAGGGGGAAATGAATAATGTAATTTAGTATCAGCTGCATCCAGCCATGCGCCAACATGGCCACTCCTAATAAATCAATTTTCTTTTCTCCTCATGAGATGCGGCTAGAGACTTTTGATTTGAATAAGGGTGGATCTGTTGGAGCCCTCACACACAAACACACACACACACAGAGCAGGATACCTGTGGGGTAGGGCACTGCAAGCCTTTCATTGCTATTGCCAGTGGATTCGCTTCCACGACACATTGCATGAGGTTGAAGTAGAGAAGGTAAGGTTTGCCACTAAACAGAAAAAGAGAATTGAAGAAACATATTAAAAGAAATTAATTCCTGGTAATGGAAAAAAAAAACTCGGGTTGCTCCAGTTCTCAAAGTATGTCTGGTTAACTGATTGATGGACACTAATTTTGTACCGGTAGTCCTCGACTTACGACCACAATTGAGCCCCAAATTTCCGTGGCTAAGCGAGACACTCCTTAAGCGAATTTCGCCCCAGCTTACGATTTTTCTTGCCACGATTGTTAGGCGAATCACTGCAGTTGTCAATTTAGTGACATCGTTGTGAACGTGAATCTGGCTTTCCCCTGTCGAATTTACTTGCCCGAAGGTCGGGGATGATCACACATGACTCTGCAAACATCATCAATAGGAACCAGTTGCCAAGCATTTGAATTTTGATGAGGTGACCCTGGGGATGCTGCAACAGTCGTAAGTATGAAAAACGGTCCTAAGTTATACTTTTTAGTACCGTTGTAACTTTGAACGGTTACTAAACAAACCGTTGCGAGCCATTGCTGACCTGCGAGCCTTCCGACGCGCACTAAAGACCCACCTTTTCCAACAGGCCGGTCTGGCCTAACGTTATGAGAAGGGTCTTAAATTTTTAATTCAATTTTAAAAAATTTTATGGGGTTTTATTGGCTTCAGCCATTTATTTAATACCTTTTAAATTTATTTTAACTTTTCTAATTGTATGTTTTATTATGGCTGTTCACCGCTCCAAGTCCCTTTTTGGGAGAGGGGGGCGGTATATAAATTAGATAAAATAATAATAATAATGTTGTAAGTCGAGGTCTACCTGAACAAGAGTTTTTTTTTATTCCAAGAAAACTGTGGCTGTCGGAGCTTGGTTAAATCTTTGCTTATAAAAAATCATCCCCCCTCCAGGAGTGGGCTGCTGGGGGTTCACAGGGGTTTGGGAGATCATCTAGTCCAGTGGTCGCCAACCAGTAGACCAGGGACCACTGGTGGTCCGCAAGAAAATTTTGATGGTCTACACAGAAATGTTTGCCCCCAAAAGCAATTAATCCAGGCTGCGCAGGAACACAAGGCTGTGCCACCCACATGGCCTGCCAACCCGCTGGCCCCCAACCTTCGGCCAAGCGTAAACCTTACCTTGAGTAGAGCCACGCGAGTTGGAACTGGAAAGTAAGACCAATGGTGGGGGAGGGAAATCCCCCCCGGAGTGGCTTGCGACGTTGGTGGGAAAGTCGGTCCCATATTCCAGAGCTGCAATAGTCACAGGACTGGCCCTTTGGTCATCCCGGAGCAGCTCCTCCAGTCCATGGCAGGCTGGTGTAGAAGAGCAGCTGCTCCGGGATGACCAAAGGGCCAGTCTTGTGACTACTGCAGCTCTGGAATATGGGACCGACTTTCCCACCAACGTCAGCAAGCCACCGTCAGTCAAAATTCATATTAGTGGTCCGCGGGATTTAAAACTATGAGTTTGGTGGTCCCTGAGGTCCAAAAGGTTGGCGTTCCGTGTGTCTAGCTAAGATTCTGCGCAATTTGGAGAACCCCCAAATCCCACTCCTGGGTGGCCCCACCCACCCTGCCCCTCCCGGGAGTCCCCACATGGCCCGTTTTGGATGCAGGTAAGTGCAGGGTGCGTGTGGAGGCTCAGGGAGGGCGAAAAAATGGGCCTGCCAGAAATTCAGGAAGGCCGGAAATGGGCCTGTTTCCAGCTTCCAGAGAGCCTCCGGAGCCCAGGAGTCTTGAGGAAAGCCTCTGTAGTCAGGGAGGGCAAAAAAGCACACCCACACCCACCGTGGTGCAGGAGGCCAACAAGGCCACGCCCACCATGGCCACGCCCCACCCAGCAACCAGGCAGAGAACCCGTTGCTAAAATTTTTGAAGGCCCCAGCCAAGCAAAGTTTTGATGAGCCCCTTCCTTCCTTTCCAGGATTTCCAACGTACCGATTGTTACCAATCCCGCAATAGGATCCTGTTGAATTTCTGGGATAAATAACTTGTCGTGGATCACCGTAGAGCCAGGCTTGAAAAACAAAAAAAGAAAGAAAGAAAGAAAGAAAGAAAGAAAGAAAGAAAGAGAGAGAGAGAGAGAAAGAGAGAGAGAGAGAGAGAGAGAGAGGGAGGGAGGGAGGGAGGGAGGGAGAAAGAAATGAGAAGGAAGGCAAGAGAAAAAAAATATCAATCTTTCATAATTTACCATTGATATTCACCAGTTTGGAGCCCCCCAAAATGAGAGAATTTTAAGAAATGTGGACTTCAACACGCTGCTGCCTGGGGAATCATGGGGCTTGAAGTCCACGCTTCTCAAAGTTGCTATAGTTAAGAAACACTGAATTGAAGGGAAAAAAATAATCACATGCTAACTGCAGATTCTTCTTTTTTTTTAATGTCCAAACAACTTTCTCCTAATTTCTTAATTACAGAGGTTTGATTCTACTATTGTAGTTGTTATGGGTGGGGTGGAAAGGAGGAGAACTGGGGGAAGAGATACACCCATCCTATCTAAAGCCTTCAAGGCAGGAGTTATTCCTTCCAGAGCCCAGCAGGGCTTTTAAACAAATGATCTGCTGGACAAAAGAAATAATTTCTTTTCAGAAAGCTTTAAAGGAGCTATTTGACTCTCCTTACCCTTTTTGTTAATGAAATGCAAGCTCCTTCCTTCCACAAGTTGGAAGCTGACAGGATATATAATGAAGGCTTTTCCAAAACTTCTGCTCTTCCCAGTTCCCAGCAAATGCATAACTCAGTGACAATAGGCTCTCCTGGTCAGCACCCATTCAGTTGAGTCACAAAGAAAATTGTACCAAAGGATACAGGGCTCTTTAGTTCTACAGCTTTTGGGGAAGTCAGATACAATCACTGGGGCCTGGGATGGCCATAGGCTGACCTTTGGATATTTCCATGCCACCACTGGCTTTGCCCTCTGCAATGTTTGGTCATCTTCTCTACATTCTCGGTTCAATTAATACTTACTTGCTTATCTATCTACCTATCTATTTTATCCATCCATCCATCCAGACTGGGGGACTGGTCAGGGTTGCGGGAAAGCTGAATGGAGCAAACTACAGGCTGTTTCTCTCTTCGATTAGTTTCCACCCATTGCTTCTTGTCCTGCCCACAGGTACTTTGGAGAATAGCTTGACTCCCTCTTCTTTGTGGCAGTCCCTGAGATACTGGAACACTGCTATCATGTCTCCCCTGATCCTTCTTTTCATTAAACTACTAGACACACTCAATTCCAACAACTGTTCTTTATATGTTTTATCCTCCAGTCCTCTCCTAGGAAAATGAAATATTTTAGGAAATACTAAAAAGGCAGAATATTTCCCCTAAAAGAGAAGTACAAGCTCAGAGAGGCAGAAACCAGCTCTCCCCCTCACAATTTGTTAATGGGCCATCAAGGCCTGGGCCAGTCTATTCTACATAACAAAGCTCTACCTCCTTCAGGCAGAGCCATAATAGGAATTGCCCAAAGCCCTTTCATTACATCATCACCCAGCAAAAGTCAACCAAGCCTGGGACTCAAAAGACAACCTACAAAGTTACCCCTGCATGGCCTCATGGGAGTCTAACAACCAATTAGAACACAAACTCAAATTCAAAGCCCAACAGAGAGCATAAAAACCCAGGGACACTCAGCATCTCTTCCCTTTTTCTTCACCCAAGGCATGTGATCCTGTCCACCATTAAATCATCTTTCCAAGCAGACACCATGTTTCCGGTGTCTTTCTTCCCCACTTGGAACTGAACCCAGAAGGATATTTCTTCCAATAGCATTACTTAATATGACAAATAGAATGTAAAAATGATCAGCAGCAACAGAAATTGTTTCAGTTAAAGTAGTAATTGAAAGTATTGAAACACAAGGTTGGGGATAGATCTTCATGGAGAACATCAACATCAATTATTGTTAGGAGCGATGGCAAAATATCAATCAGTAAAAAGCTAAAAACAGACTGGTCCAAAGCCACCCAATTGGCTTTTGTGTCTAAGGGGGACCAGAGCACAAAACTGTCCATGTTTCTAGTTCAAAATCAAAATTACCTCACTCTGACTCTTGGGTTGAAAGAGAGAAACAAAGAACCCCAAATCCTCTCAGGGAGATTTTGTAGTTGAGGGAGGAACTACAATCTAGTTTTCTCACATTCCAATTCTGAGCAAATATAATTCTGGCTGCTGTTAATGCATGTATAATTAAATATGTTTTTTCTTTACTGTAACCTTCAGGTACCATTCCTAATAAAATATATTTCAGGTTTCAAACCTATGTGTTGTTTTATCATTTTTTTCCCCACCATGTGTACCTTTTTATCCAATATCTTTTAACTTCTATACAAGACCACCACATATGGTAATATATTCCAGACACTTTCAGCATTTAGTTGATTTATCTTTGAGCATCTTAGCTGCTAGTTTTGCTGTGCAAAGTGCCATCTATCAAACAGCTTATACAAGTTTTCTTTGTATGCTGTCGATATTGTTAATTTATAATTCCTATCCCATAGCTTCTGCCATTTATCTAATTCTATAGCATACCCAAAAAATTTTGCGCATGCTATCATTTGAGCAATGAAGACCTTGATGATCTGCGGCAGAGGTGGGAAACTTTGGCTCCTTTATGACTTGTGGACTTCAATGGCTGGCTCAGGAATTTTGGGAGTTGAAGTTTACCAGTCATAAAAGGGCCATAATTTCCCACCCCTGATCTATGGAGATAACACTAATTTCCTTTCACGACCTTGTAATCCCTTAATTTAGGGTGGAATCAGGGGCAACTGGATGGAGCTGAGCATTTACTGGCCGGATGCCCTTCCTGACACCACACGGAGTTCACAGCAGATACTTTCTCTCTGCGCCCTAAGAGGAAAACATTTGCCGCTACCGAGGATTGAACCCTCAACCTTTTAAGTGGGAGGCGAGCATCTTCACCACCAAGCCATCACACTGCTCATCTATGGAAATAATGCCATATGTGTATATTTGTTTCTCATATGTGATCTACTAAACAGGTTCCTCTGCAATGGAATAATGTATTTGGATCCAGCTCCCTTGATCCTCTTCTCTAAGTTAAGAAACTTACTCACCCAAAAGCCCTATTATCATGTAGCCAGTGAGGAAGACCCCAAAGATAACACAGCAAATAATATCTGTACAGCTCCTAGAACAGAAAGAGTGAAGGGTCAGTCATCAACATACTAACTTACAGGCACATGTGTATGGGTGTTTACATCAAGTGGAAAGACTAAAACCTCAGCCTCAAATTCTAGTGTCTTCATGCATATATCCATAAAGCTTTTTTTAAAAATGATTTTCCAAGTCAGTTAACACACATAGGATCTCTTGTAGTTTCTTATTCAAGCACTAATCAAGGCAAGTTTTTTTTTTTCTGAGGTCAGCCAAAGTTGGTTTGGGACTGCCATGTATGCAGCAGGTATGTGAACACATCCACATCCACACATTATCAAGCCTACATCATAGGCTTTATTGAAAGTTGGATCCAGAACATAATTGCTAAATAGAGCCAGGATGGGGCAGAATGCAGTATTGCAGGCAAATTTTGTTCACAGCCTGGAGTTCGATCCTGACCGGCTCAAGGTTGACTCAGCCTTTCATCCTTCTGAGGTTGGTAACATGAGGACCCAAGACTGTTGTGGGGGCAATAGGCTGACTCTGTAAACCGCTTGGAGAGGGCTGTAAAGCACCATGAAGCGGTATATACAGTAAGTCTAAGTGCTATTGCTATCATTGGATGCTGGGCTCTTCCATGGGTTATGGGTGGGAGGAACACAAGGCTCTTCTCCAAGTAGCCTATGCTTCCCCCCTAATTTTAAAAAATTGGCACTTTCCAGCATGGTACCCTCCAGTCCCCTTGAAGGGGGCGTGCATAAGCGCACCAACGTGCCTACCATCCCTGTCCTATTGTTTCTTTTATTTTTTCATTTTTCTTATATGTATCCATGCATTCATAACTATGTTTTTACTTATACCTATTATCTTGTAAGCAATTGACAAAAATAAATAAATAAATAAAATAAATAAAAATAAAGTTCAAACTGCAGTATCTTTGTCAGCCAAACCATGCGCTGGAATTCAGAGTATAAGTTCAATGTTGATAGATCAAGTGCCAGGACTAGCCTTGTTTGCTAGGGAATTATGCGGCTCAAGTCCAGCCTGTCCAGAGTTGGGAAGGCTGACTGTAGTAGACTCAACGACAATGGGAAATATGTTGATGCATCCTCACCAGGAAGTTAAAGCACTAAACTGGCATTATTTGCACATAATTTTATTAGGGATTCTGATTACAATCATGAAAACTCATTCAAACTAAACTTAAAGAGACAGTAAAAAGTGCAGAAAATGAAAAAAGGAAGAAGAGAAAGGGAAGAATATAATAAAGGAAAAGGAAAGAAATGTATAAATAAGTCTTCTAACTCTCATCATAATTAGATTCAAATTTAGTGGCTCTTCACTCCCTTTTAATATAAACATTAAACATGCATTTTATAGCAGGCTGATATGAGGGGGAGATTCTAAAACAACTTGGTGTGGTCAACTCACATAGAACAACTCACCAGATCCAACTCACCAGGGAACAACACGTTATGGGACAAGAGTTACACTAATATGGAAGAAATAGTGGGACAGAATCATTAAAGAAAGGATGCCAGAGGAGGGACAAAATGAAATGTGAATGACAAAAAATTGAAATAATTTTTTACTTATTTTAAATAATTAAATTGAATTGTTGAATTGTCCTGCGGAGAATAGGCCATGATGAGTTGACTGTGGTGGATTGTCCGCAGCAAGTTGACTGGTGAGTTGCCAGATATGGGAGTAAACAGCATCAAAAACCAAGAGGCTTACTTGAAAGAAAATGTTTTTTTTTTCAGAATCTCAAACATTCATGGTTCCAAAAATGTGTATCAGTCAGCAGATCTCCGGATGCCCAGAAATAAAACTCAACATTTCAAGCAAAATTATAGATCTCTTCCACATGCTTTCCTGCAACTATTCCCTTCCGCTAAAATTTTTTTACTGCCCCACTCCCCACGGATGTCCTTGTTCACAGATCTCCCTTCTTCCCTTCTGAGCAACTAAAGTTTCTCTCTCGTCTTTAGCTCCACCAGCCTCGATCTCCTATTTGACACTCCAGTCATCCTTTCGTTGCATGAGGTGTTCTTACCTCTTCTTGATAGGACCATGAAAAGAAGGATCGTATTGAGATTTCTCCCCTGGAGAAAAGAAAAAGCAAGAATGAGAACACATTTAGTCTAAAAGGATTACAAAAAGAAGAGGGGGTTCCTTAAAATCTGATCTCTATGGCTGGGTGCACATATAGACATTATTAAGGTAGAGGTAAAGGTTCCCCTCGCACATACATGCTAGTGGTTTTTGGCTCTAGGGGACAATGCTCATCTCCGTTACAAAGCCAAAGAGCCAGCGCTGTCCAAAGACGTCTCCGTGATCTTGTGGCTGGCATGCTAAACGCCAAAGGCACACAGAACACAGTTTGCTTCCCACCAAAGTCGTCCCTATTTTCCTACTTGCATTTTTTACATGCCTTTGAACTGCTAGGTTGGCAGAAGCTCGGACAAATAATGGGAGCTCACTCCATTACGCGGTGCTAGGGATTCGAACCGCCGAACTGCCAACCTTTCAATCGACAAGCTCAGCGTCTTAGCCACTGAGCCACTGTGTCCGTATAGACATTATTAGCAGAGTTTAATTGAAATACAGGCAGTCCTGGACTTTCGACTACATCTGAACCCAAAATTTATGTTGCTAAGCGAGACAGCTGTTGAGTTTTTGCCCCATTTTACAACCTTCCTTGTCACAGTTGTTAAGTTAGTAACTCGGTTGTTAAGTGAATCTGGTTCCCCTATTGACTTTGCTTGTCAGAAATTTGCAAATGGGGATTCATATGACCACAGGACACTGCAACTGTCATTACTATGAGTCAGTTGCCAATTTAATTTTGGTCACAAGACCTTGGGGATGCTGCAATGGTTGTGAGAAAAATGGTCCTATTTTTCAGCACCATTGTAACTTCAAATGGTCAATAAACAAACCGTTGTAAGTCGAGAAGTACCTGCACAGGCATAGCACCACTCAGTGCTGGAGAGGATTGTACTATCGATAGATATAGAGATAGATAGATAGATAGATAGATAGATAGATAGATAGATAGATAGATAGATAGATAGATAGATAGATAGATAGATAGACAGATGATAGATAGAAGATAGATAGACATGATAGATAGTAGATAAACAGACAGACAGATAGAAGATAGATAGACAGACAAATGTTAGATAGATATATCCATAAAGATAGATAGATATACTTAGATAGATATTTATTTATTCAAATTTGTATCCCACTCCCTCTCCCTAAGGACTCGGGGTGGTTCACAGTGAGATAAAAACATATAAATACAAATATAATAATTTTAAAAATAAATTAAAAGAATTAAATAGATAGGCTTTAAGTGATTAAGAGTGGGGAATTAGAAAAGTTAAAAACCATTTAAAAGCCGAATTTATAACCATTTTATATAACTCTAGGCCAGACTGGCTAGATGGAATAGGTGGGTTTTTAGTGCGCGCTGGAAGGTCAACATGTCGGGGATGGTCCTTATCTCCAGGGGCAATTCGTTCCAGAGGGAGGGGGCTCCCAGAGAGAAGGCCCGAACCCTCGGGGCCGTCAGCCGTCCAGCCGGTGGTACCCCAAGGAGGCCTGCTCTATGAGAGTGCACTGGTCGGCGAGAGACTGATGGTGGCAGCAGGCGGTCCCGTAAGTACCCAGGTCCCAAGCCATGAAGCGCTTTACAGGTGGTCACTAACACCTTGAATCGCACCCGGAAGGCCACTGGGAGCCAATGCAGCTCGCGCAAAAGTGGTGTAACATGGGAGCTCAGAAGAGCCCCCAAGACCACCCACACGGCCGCATTTTGCACCAGCTGGAGCCTTCGGGTGCTCTTCAAGGGAAGCCCCATGTAGAGAGCGTTGGCATAATCCAGCCAAGAGATGACGAGGGCGGATGTGACCATGCGAAGATAGATAGATAGATAGATAGATAGATAGATAGATAGATAGATAGATAGATAGATAGATAGATAGATAGATAGATAAGAGAGAGTGGGGGAGAGAGAGAGATTTTTTTGGACAATACAATGTAGGAGATAACATATTACATTAAGATGAAACCATAGTAAAACTACCATACTAAGAAGCCATAGAATTGCAATAGGATAGATGTTGTAATTCATTATCTAAAGAAGCTAACCATCTCTCAGGGGTCTACAAACTTGACAGCATTAAGACTTGTGGAGTTCAACTCCCAGAATTCCTCCTCCAGTCATGTTAGCTCAGGAATTCTGGGAGTTGAAGTCCACAAGTCTTAAACTTGCCAAGTTTGGAGACCCTTGATCTATCTGCTTCTAGTGTGGCAGCAGTGAGATCATCCCAGGTGCCTTGAAATTTCCTGAGAGGTATTCTTGAACTATACTTGATACAGAAACAGTGTGGCACCACAGCAGGTGGTGGGATTCAAATTTTTTTACTACTGATTCTGTGGGCATGACTTGGTGGGCATGGCAAGGGAAGGATACTGTAAAACCTCCAGTTAGAGGTGGTATTTGCTGGTTCCCCAAACTACTCAAAATTTCCGCCACCGGTTCTCCAGAACTGGTCAGAGCCTGCCGAATCCCACCTCGGCACCTCAGCCAACATCAGGTCTGCCATCGTAAACATTTCAGCCTGCTTCACTGGCATCCTGCCATAAAATGTGGGAGGAGGGAGAAAGGGAATATAAAGGAGGAGGGAGGACAGGATGACAGAGGTGCCAATCTGGAACAGACCAGAACATCCAAGGACATGAATGTAAGAACTACACCAAGGAGGCTCCAAACAGCAAAGCTGTTACCAAAACACCAAATTCAAGTATCACTGGACACTTATGATCAAGGAGGGAGCGCCCAAGAAAAGGCAGAGTTTGAGCGGGAATATTCAGATCCAGCTTTGCTTATGATGCAACCACTTGGCTTTAGTAAAAGTGTACCTTTCACTAGAAATGGAGTCTTTTTTTCCTAAATGCCGAAGCTGAGGCAAGACTGACAAGTCTATTTCTTTGTCACCTCCAGGGTTAATTGCTAATCTAATGATAAATCCATTAGGTCCAATTCTTTGGTGTAAGAAATAAACAGGGAAAGAGTAGCATAATTTTTTTTTTTAAATAGGAAATAACCAAAGTCCTCTGAAAACATTCCAGAGATATGCCAGAGGTTTGGAAAGGTCACTGACAAAGTATGCAAATATTATAAAATGGACACTTCAGCTCTGAAATATTCTCCTTTTTTTCTTCCTTATTTCCCCTATCGCAAGAGCAACTTGTCAGATCTTATCAATGTATTTTAGCTACATTATTCACCTGGAATCAATCTACTCACGGGGAACAAAAGAGGATTTATTTTTATTTTATATTTATTTGTGATACATTTTTAAATGTTCAGTTGACTGAGTTTCATGTTTAATGGATAAAAGAGATAACAACAAAAATAATAATTATTCCTCTTCGTTAAAAGTATATTTGACCTTATTTACTCCATTGCAAGTTTTAACAAATGCACAAAAGCACCAGCAAAAAACCACAACCCGACTAACAACAACAAAAAAACACACACACAAAACAAACTATAAACCAACATTAAAAACCAAGAATAATTATTAATTATAAGAACAAATCATAACATCCTCAGTATTGATAAAATCACCATTGGTCAATAGCAAAAGGCAGTTTCACTTGGAACAGCTTACACCCTGCGATGATATTACTAAATTGTAACTATATTTTTGTAAATATATTTAATATGGCCAAAAAAATGTTCACACACATAGACTCAAAAAGCATCACCATCTGCCTATCCCAGATCCTTGCAAAGCACTCAATAGGTGGACAAAAATGTCAAACCCACTCTAAAGGTTTAACTGACTGCTTGACAAATGATAAATTCCAATGGGATGCAAATTCTACCGCTGTGTCACCTGGCAGTCAGCATAAATAGCAATAGCACTTAGACTCATATACCGCTTCATAGTCTTTACAGCCCTCTCTAAGCGGTTTACAGAGTCAGCCTATTGCCCCCCAACAATCTGCGTCCTCATTTTATCAGTCTAGGAAGGATGGAAGGCTGAGTCAACCCTGAGCCAGTGAAAATGGAACTGCTGACAGTCGGCAGAATTAGCCTGCAATACTGCATTCTAACCACTGCGCCACCACGGCGCTTCAATCTCACACAGGATATCCACCATGACGGAGGAATTCCCACAACGGGCACAACATAATGTAACATCTGAGTTTTTGCTCCGAGAGTTTAGGGGAAAGTGGATTGTGGGTACCATTCAGAGCAGGGGTCTCCAACCTTGGCAACTTTATGACTTGTGGACTGCAAGTCCCAGAATTCCTCAGCCAGCATGCACTGGCTGAGGAATTCTGGGACTTGCAGTCCACAAGTCATAAAGTTGCCAAGGTTGGAGACCCTTGATTCAGAGAACATCTCTATATCACCTCCTGCAATTGCTGCGGGCCAGGACTCAGGAGGCTCCAAAACTAATGTATTGTACACGGTCACCAGAATCACAAAATTTAATGAGTTGAATTCTGAGGTGAGGGTTTGAACCCCATAAAATAATATCTAATAAGTCCCAATAGGATGAAAACTGGGCATGTGGGCCCCCTGGTGGTCGGTACAATCTCATTCAGAAGTTTCTTCCAGGTTGACCTTGACTTCCGGTTACCTGATAGACGCGCCCATGTAACTTGTCTGGCAGCTATATAGAAGGAACTTACTACTACCCTTTTCTAAGATTTTTTTTTTTAAATCTTCCCAGTCTATCTCCAGCCCTTAGAATTTCCTAGCAGTAGTCCAGGTAAACACTAACAAAACTGCTTAGTTAATATCAGCCAGGTGCTACTGTGGATCTAATACACACTGAAGGCACCTCCCCCTGTGTTCACACAAGAGTCAAACAATGGTTGAGTTTCCCATTAACAATGCTTGTTCAATTCAGCGGTCCAGAGCTATTTCCCTCCAGGTATAATTTCTGGAGAGTTAATAGGTCATATTGTCTTCAAGTCTTGGCTGCTAACAACTCCTGGTGCCCTCACCTTCTTGGCCTCATCCACATAATTTTCTTAGGAGTAACAGTCATTTTCCTCTGCTTTTGTTTTTCTTGTGACTTCCTAATCTAACCCGATTGATTATGCGCCATTAGTCGTTGCTGACTCCTAGAAACTGCAAATATAAATTTTCTCCACCACGATCTGTCCTTAACATGGTGCTGCTTCAAGTCTTCCAAAGGGTTCTCCATCTCCATTACACCGAGATCATCCATCTTGCTGCTGGTCATCCTTTTCTTCTCTTTCTTTTCCCTGGAGAAGAATCAAGAGTCTTCTCCAGAGAGCTAGATAACAGAATAACAAAGTTGGAAGGGGCCTGGGGGGGAGGTCTTCTAGTCCAACCCCCTTGTTCAAGGAGACCTGATACTGTTTCAGACAAATGGATGACCAATCTCTTCTTAAAGACCTCCAATGATGAGGACCCACAATTTCTGTAGGCAAGCTGTTCTACTGATTAAGTGTTCTAACTGTCGGGAGATTTCTTCTTAATTCTAGATTTGTTCTCTTCTTGATTAGCTTCCGTCTATTGATTGTTGTCCTGCCTTCAGGTGCTTTGGAAAATAAGTTGACCCCCTCTTCTTTGTGGCAGCTCCTCAAATATTGGAACACGGCTATCATGTCTCCCCAGCTCTTCTTTTCACTAGACTAGACATACCCAATTCGTGCAACCGTTCTTCTTTTGTTTGAGCCTCCAGTCCCTTAATCATCTTCGTTTCTCTTCTCTGCACTCTTCCCAGAGTCTCGATATCTTATGAGCCACAGTGGCGCAGTGGTTAGGGTGCAGTCTATTACTGCAGGCTATTTCTGCTGACTGCTGGCTGCCTGCAATTTGGCAGTTCGAATCTCACCAGGCTCAAGGTGGACTCAGCCTTCCATCCTTCCGAAGTCGGTAAATCGAGGACCCAGATTGTCGGTGGCAATAATCCTGACTCTGTAAACTGCTTAGAGAGGGCTGTAAAGTGGTTTATAAGTCTTAGGGCTGTTGCTTAAGTGCTAGCTTTTTAATATTTTGGTGGCCACAACTGGATGCAGTTGTAGGAAGTTAACACCCACCCCTCTCCTAGAAAAATGAAATATCCTAGGAAATATTAAAAAGTCAGAATATTTCCCCTAAAAAGAGTAAAGTAGAAACTCAGAAGCAAAAATTTACCTCAGAAGCAGAAGCTCACCCCCGTCTTTGTTAATGGGCAGGCCATTAAGATCTGGGCCAGAATATTCTACATAACAAAGGCCTCTACCCATCTCACCACCTGGCCTGCATCCGCCAGCACTCAGGTGAAGCCACGTGGTCCAGAGAAAGCCTACAAAGTTAGCTAAGACCCCCGTCCCTGGGAGTCTGACAGTAAATGGGATACATTCCTTACATAGGAACAGGAAACAGTAAGGTAGGGCGCAACAGAGGATATAATAGTGGGTCTCTCAGCTTCTTGGTCCTTCTTCTTTTCCTTCACCCAACATCTTGAAGCATGTGATTGTCCTTTCCACTTTGGAGCTCCAAGCCATGTGGTCCTGTCCACCATTAAGCCATCTTTCCAAACAGCCTCCATCCTTCCAGTGTCTTTTTCCCCACTTGGAACTGAACCCAGAAGGATAGTTCTTCCAACACAGTGTTTTAAGTGTGATCTTATCAAGGGATTATAAAAGAATGTATCTTTTCTTTATGTATACTGAGAGTATTTAAACCAAACCAAATTCCTTGTGTGTCCAATCACACTTGGCCAATAAAGTATTCTATTCTATTCTATTCTATTCTATTCTAAAAGCGGTACTAACTTTTCACATAATTTTGATTCTATCTATCTATTAATGCAGCCTAGGATTGTGTTGGCTTAAAAAACAAAAAAGACTGCATCAGGTTGTCTGTTGGCTTTGTTGGCTGCAGTTACAGGTCTTTGTGTTAAGTGTCCAAAGTAGGATAATTTGAGCTTGGTCATTTGTGCCTCCAGTGGGAACTTCAGGTTGATTTGTTTGATGTTTATTGTCTGGGCTTTCCATAGCTTTCTCAAGCAACTAGCCCTACAGCTTTGGAATTCCTAAGCGGCAGACTTAAATAGCTTGAATGCAACCCATCTGAGGGGATGCCTGAAGGGCTTTATGGTTTGGCAGGCCGGAGAGAAGCCTTCTCTCTGGTGTAGCATCTTTAAAGATAGGAGAGCGTTGTTGATCCGGAGGCCATTCTCAGTAATTGATTCCTGGAATGAACAGATCAAACAAAGCCCTGGGTTTCTCTCTCTCCCTGCTGTCTTCTTTCTTGAATACAGAGTGCTGAGGGCAGGTGCTGAGTTCTCTGTGGGGGCAAAAGACCCAGGCTGGTTTTTCAACAAGAAAAACAACTTTTATTGAAGCTTCTGCGGGACTTACATATTCCCAACATCTTTGTAGGTTTTGTAGCAGGTTCTGTTTTTTTACTGTTGTTATTTTGTTCTCCTTCTCTGTCAATCTGATATGCACGTTGAAGAAATCCACTCCACTTTTAAATGTTGGTTTGAAATGGGTGCTGCCTCCAAAGAAACACCCTTCCCTTTTCATATATTGGAAGTTAAAACCCACCCCTCTCCTAGAAAAAAATGAAATGTTTTAGGATATATATTAAAAAGGCAGAATATTTCCCCTAAAAGAGAAGTAGAAACTCAAGAGAGGCAGAAACTCAGCCCCCTCCTCCCCACCTTTGTTAATGGGCCATTAAGGCCTGGGCCAGTCTATTCTACATAACAAAGATCTACCTCCTTCAGGTAGAGCCATAATAGGAATTGCCCAAAGCCCTTTCATTACATCATCACCCAGCAAGAGTCAACCAAGCCTGGGACTGAAAAGGCAACCTAAAGAGGCTCCATGGGAGTCTGACAACCAATCAGAATACAAGCTCAAATTCAAATACCAACAGAAGGCATAAAACCAAGGGACTCTCAGTATCTCTTTCCTTTTCTTTGCTCAAGAGCTCCAAGGCATGTGACCCTGTCCACCATTAAACCATCTTTCCAAACAGCCTCCATGTTTCCAGTGTCTTTTTCCCCACTTGGAAGTGACCCTAGAAGGATATTTTTTCCAACGCATGCTTGCATCAAGCTGAAACAGCATAATACAAAGAGCTGACCAGCAACTTACTATAGGTAGTTCTTGACTTACAACCATTTGTTTAGTGACTGTTCGAAATTACAACAATAGCAGTGAAAAAAGGGACATGACTCTGTCAGCTGTGGAAGCCATATTGAGATCCGATGCTGCCACAATTGAGCCTGGGAAAGTGGGAGGGGGGAATTCATTGGACTATAACTAGTTAGACCTAATAACATTCTTTTTCTGATTCAAGGTCAGGTTGTGTTGCACATAAGTGAGAGGAAGTCTTACTTTGGGACGGATGGTGATTGGGCCATGTGATGTGGTGGTGGGTGCAGGGGGTGGATTTGTAGTTTTTAACTTATTGCAAGGAAGCCTGGAACTTTCAGATTTGGGATTCCACAGTTGTGCCAGTTTACTATCCAATTAAAACAGAACTTTTGAGAAGTTGTTGGGTGGAATGGAGGTTTGTTGGAATGCTGACAACTGTTTTTCAGAGTTACAACCATTGCAATCATCCCATGGTCGCATGATGAAAATGCAGGCGCTTGGCAATGAGCATTACAGTATATTTATAATGGTTGCAGTATCCCAGGGTTACATGATCACTTTTTACAATCTCCTGACAAGCAAAGTCAATGGGGAAGCCAAATTCATTTAACAACCATCTTACTAACTTAACTACTATAGTGATTCACTTAACAATTGTGGCAAAAAAGGTTGTAAAATGGGGCAAAACTCACTTAACAACAGAAATTTGGGGCTCAGTTGTGGTTGTAAGTCAAGGAGTACTTAATTAGCTCTCGCACAACTGCAGGACGCCAAATAAACCGGCAATGGTGGCCTGCATCCTTGTTTGTTTGTTGATTAAATTTATATGGCATGTCTCCATCACGCAATGTTCAACATAAGTAACAGAACAAAACAATTCCTGGATTAAAACATCAAATATTGAAAGCAGAAACATTAATATTAAAATGGATAAGCTAATCTTCAACTAGTGTAACTTCTTTACAATAAATATAAAGGTTTCGCCCTAACTCATTCATGATATGGCTTTATTAGTTTTGCGGTTGTATTATGGATCCTTTAGTACCAGAGGTCAAGGAAAATATTGCCAAGCTGTTTAAATTGTTCTATGTACATTATAAATGCATATTTCTTTGGGCGTTTTCTCTTAAGGTAAGACACTCAGAAAAGAGGAAAGCAAATGCCATCTCATATTCAGTTTTTAATCTTTCCTCACAGAGGGTGGGTCCAGTGGATTATATTTTTATACTTTAATTGGATTGTATTAATATATACCAGGGGTGGGCTACGATGTCCCCTTTACGACCTGTGGACATTAACTCCCAGAATTCCTGAGCCAGGCTGGCTCAGGAATGCTGGGAGTTGAAGTCCACAAGTCGTAAAGGGGACATCGTAGCCCATCCCGGTATATACAGTGCATCTATTTCCTTAACTCAAGGGTCTTCAAACTTGTCAAGTTTAAGATTTGTGGACTTCAGCTCCCAGAATTCCTGAGCTAACATGACTGGAGGAGGAATTCTGGGAGTTGTAGTCCACAAGTCTTAAAGCTGTCAAGTTTGAAGACTCCTGTCCTAGTTGGTTGGGATTGGTAATTTGTTTGTTTATATCCTGCCTTTATTGTTTTCATTAATAACTCAGGCAGGTGAACACAGCTGATACTCCTTCCTCCTGCTCCCCCCTCACAAAAACAACAACCCTGTGAGGTGGGTTGGGGAGAGAGAGAGAGAGAGGAAGGGAGGGAGGGAGGGAGGGAGATGGAGAGAAGGAGAGAGAGAGGGAGGGAGGGAGAGAGAGAGAGAGAGGGAGGGAGGGAGAGAGATGGAGGGAAGGAGAGAGAGAGGGAGGGAGGGAGAGAGAAAGAGAGAGGGAGGGAGGGAGAGAGAGGGAGGGAAGGAGAGAGAGAGGGAGGGAGGGAGAGAGAGAGAGAGAGGGAGGGAGGGAGAGAGATGGAGGGAAGGAGAGAGAGAGGGAGGGAGGGAGAGAGAAAGAGAGACTGCCCAAACTCACCCAGCTGGCTTTTATGCCTAAGGCAACCTGAAAGCTCCGATATAAACAATAAACATAACCAGTAGCTGAGAAATAATTTATATAACCAGGAAGTAAAGCTATGATGAAGAAAGAATCGCAGAGATACAGTCCTTAGCCCTCATTCCAGGAGGTAATTACTCTGGGATGAGTGTTTCAAGAACAGGGTGTGTGAAAAAGAAAAGAAAAAAAACACGACTCTCCTACAGCAAGAAATCCAATGAAGCAGATTTTAATAGGTCCGTTTACTTTGGTGATTATTTCTTGCTCAATGGTCATGCATTGTTTTTAGATAGAATCTTGATCTACCAGTTCCAGATTGTTGCTTTTACAATTCTGCATCTACCAGTATGCACCTGGATGAGTTGCCACAGAAGAACAGCCATTTTTGGTCCTCGGTTATTGAACAATAGCAGTACTCTCCAGGCCGTCCTCGACGTACGGCCACAATTGAGCCTGGCGTTTTTGTTGCCTGAGTAAGACACTTGTTAAGTTTGCCCCATTTTACAATCTTTCCTGCCACGGTCGTTAAGTGAATCGCTGCAGCTATTAAGTTAGTGAGGCGGTTTTAAAGTGAATTTGGCTTCCCCATCGACTTGCTTGTCAGAAGGTCGCAAAAGGAGATCACATGACTCTAGGACACTGAAATCGTCATAAATATGTGCCAATTGCTGTCTGAATTTTAATCATGTGACCATGGGGAAGCCACAACGGTCGTTAGGTGTGAAAAAGATCCTTAAATCACTTTTTCAGTGCGACGTCAGTTCATATAGTCTTCACACTCACCTACCTACGTGAACTTCAGTATAACTTCAGTCACTAAATGAACTGTTGTAAGTTGAAGACTACCGATATTGTCTTACATATTTATGTGATATATACATGTAGGATCTATATTGTCCTAAGGTAGATAGGTAGGTAGGTAGGTAGGTAGGTAGGTTTATTTTATTTTGGCTACAAAACCCCAGCTATCTCTATTCCCTAACCCTCATCACTGTTGTGGCAACGCTGAAGCCTGAAATATGGCCACAGCCAGGCCATCTTCAAAGTGGACACTACCTATACGTGACTATATGTAAGCCACACCAGGGTGGCTGGGTTCAGAAGCTACATTCATCTGTTGTGCGGTTTGTTTGAGTTGCGTTGTTATGGTTCAGAAATTCTAGTTCAAGTCTTAGCATATTGCATGAAGGGCTGTAGCTTTTTGAATAAACATAGCATAGAATACATCCAATCCAGTGAGTTCTCGCTGTAAGCAAGACAATATCTATCGTCCTGGCCTTTTTCAGAGCAGCTCCCTGTAGCACAGCTGGTTGTTTTTTTGCTCCTTAGCTACTTAAGATGGGCTTTATCTTATCATGCAGATCAACAGCATCTTTCACACTGGGAACTAAGCCAGAATTCAAGTTTCATTTCATAGCCAATAACTGCCAGGTTAAATAAGCCAAGATTAAAACTTCCAAAGTTTAAGTTCAGGATGAGAGAAAGGACTGATTCCCCATCAGCATGACTATGGGCAGGTCCCCAGCTTACAGAAGTTTTAGTAGATCCATCCATCCATCCACCCACCCATCCATCCATCCCCTCAATCCTTGATGTTGATGCTGATATTCATTCAGTTGTGTTCAACTCTTGGCAATTCTATGGGCCAGGTCTTTCCACATCTTCCGGTCTTGCACTACTTCTTTGAGTTTTTCAACGTCTGCCCGGTGTCATGAGCTTTGATGGTGTCCAGCCGTTGTGTTCTTCGATGACCTGGTCTCCTTCTACTGCTAACCTCTTCCAAAGATAATTGCTTTTCTCCAGTGAATTCTTCCGCATCACACGGCCAAAATAGGTGAGACACAATTTTGTGGTTTTTCCACCCTCCCCTTTCTAATTAGAATTAAGATCATAGCTTTTGGATCGTTGTTCTCCTGAAGAGATAATTAGGGAAGCGGGCTCACTTTGCTTTCCCAACCTCTAGATGTGCTGGGAATTATGGGATCTGAATTCCAGCACTTCTGGAGAGGACAAGCTTGAGGACAGCCAAGGGCAATTTTCTGAGTTTTGCTTCCTGCAGAAACAATCACATGAAACATAATCTAGGGCAAATAACACACTTATTCTTATTTGCTTTGTTGCATTTCCTTGTTTTGCTTTCTCCTTTCTCTTCTGCTTGCAAGGCCTGCACCCTTCTGATCAAACATCCCGGTCAGTTTCCATGGATTCTTCATGACCCACTCACCCATTCATCCTCTGAAGAACAGGACATCAAGCCCCTTGGCCGAAAGGGGGGTGGGGTGGAAGTTGCTTAAGTTTTGGGGTAATTGTTCCAAAGCTACTTTAGAACAATCTGTTTTTTAAGAAATCATTAATTTGAGAAGCATTTGGAAGATTCAGTTTAAAATACGCCTGAGGAAACCAAACATACTCATTCCAACCTTAAGAGAAACAATTTGGGAAAATTCACTACTGATAATATATCTAATGGGAGAGCACAGTAAAAAACATCACAACACATACAAAAAAAGGGGTTCACAGATTAACAGAGTTGGAATGGACCTTGTAGCTCATCTAGTCCAACTCCCTGCCTGTTCTGACCCAAACCTTGTTCTAAGGTAACAGCAAAACCATTTAATGATTCTTCTTTCTGGTTAAAAGGCTGTTTCAAACTAATTGTCTCTGATGAGAACGAGCCTTGCCAAGGTTGTGCAAGGCTGCCAAGAACACTTGATAAAGTTGCCAAGAAATAGTTCAAACACAAAGAGTCTCCAAACATCAACCAAGATATTCCAAACATCCACAAGGCTTAAGTGCAAAAACTTCTTTGCTTCCTGCAAAGAACTCTGGTTTCTCAGCTGGCTTTTATCTCTTAAGGAAGAGGCCATTACCTTGCAGCCTTACTCCCGAGTCACCTGTGCTGCTGCAGCTACTCTTTCCTTTGAGCAGCCCTGCGTGCATACGCACTGGGCACAGGCTCCTTGGGGACCTCTTCATCACTGCTGCCAGCCTCCACAATCTTTGAAGGCAGCAGTCCACTCCCTGATGTTCCTGGCCCATCCTTGCATCACACGCAGGCCCCTCATCTGAGTCCTCACTCTCCGAGACCTCAAGCTGTCCAAAAACCCACAACACTGCCCAAGCAGGAGACCCTATACCATTTCTGACAAATGGCAGTCCAATCTCTTATTGAAAGCCTCCAGTGAAGCTCCCACAGCTTCCGAAGGCAAGCTATTCCATTGGTGGATTGTTCTCACTGTCAGAAAATTTCTCCTTACTTCTAGGTTGTATCTCTCCTTGATTAGTTTCCAGCCATTGTTCCTTGTCTGGCCTACAGGTGCTTTAGAAAATAGCTTGATTCCTTCCTCCCTGTGGCAGCCACTCAAATATTGGAAGACTGCTCTCACGTCTCCCCTGCTCCTTCTCTTCACTAGACTAGCCAAGCCCAGTTCCTGCAACCGTTCATTGTATGTTTTAGCCTCCAGTCCCCTAATCAGCTTGGTTGCTGTTCTCTACACCCTTTCAAGAATCTCAACATCTTTGTTATTACATGGTGACCAAAACTGGATGCAGTACTCTAGGTGTGGTCTAGGGTTGATTTGGTTGTGACTCCTATCTTGACATTTTCAACCCTCTTCCTACACCTATTTTTGTCCAGTAAAGCTAATAAAAATGTGTGACGGCACCCAGTTTTCCAAGAGAGAGCTTAATATTTGAAACTAACTACAAATGGTTCTCAACTTACACCATTTGTTTAGTGACCATTCGAAGTTATTTAAAAGAAGTGACCTATGACCGTTTTTCACAATTATGACCATTGCAGCATCGCCGGGGTCATGTGATCAAAATTCAGATGATTGGCCACTAGGTTCATACTCATGATTGCTTCTGTGTCTCAAGGTCATGCAATCCCCTTTTGCTACCTTCTGATGAGCAAAGTCAATGGGGAAGCCGGATTTGTTTAAGAGCCACGTTATTAACTTACTAACTTGCAGTGATTCACTTAACAACGGTGGCAAGAGAGGTGGTCAAATGGGGGAAAAGCTCACTTTACTGTGCTGCTTAGCAACAGAAATTTTGGACCCAATTGTGGCAGTAAATTGAGGACGCTCTGTAGTCTCCAGCTCATACAAGCAACATTACTTCAGGATGACCATCAACCTCTTCAGTTAGAAGAGAGAAAAAACAGATCTTGATTTGAAGGGCACCCACAATGTCTGCATGATGCTTCTCCAGCATTACGTTAACCACAATTTACCTAACCCAGGGATCGACAACCTTAAACACTCAAAGAGCCATTTGGACCTGTTTCCAGGGGTGGGATTCTACCAGTTCGCACTTATTCGCTAGAACTGGTTGTTAACATTCTAAGCAGTTCGGAGAACCGGTTGTTAGAAGAAATTACTGGCCTAATCCTGTAAGGGAGGCAGGAAGTTAAACATTCTGGTGTTGCTTACAGAAACTGCCTCTCCATTAACCCTTATTACATTCTTGGCAAGACTAGACTTTCTGTCTCTCTGGAGTTTTTTTTCCCCTCCTTTGCTGGTACTTTGCTTGTGTGGAGCGACCATTCAAAGTTACAATGGCACTGAAAAAAGTGACTTATGACCATTTTTCACACTTATGACTATTGCAGCCTTCCTACAGTCAAGAGAGGCCAGGCAAGGAGATGCGTGGCTCGATGTGAGTGATATTGAGTTGGCCACACCCAGCCAATTACATGACCACAAAGCCATGTCCACCCAGTCACATGACCACCTAAGCCACGCCCACCACCTAAGCCATGCCCACCACCTAAGCCACACCCACAGAACCAGTTATTAAAAATTTTGAATCCCACCCCTGCTTGTTTCCCACAGAAAAGGAAACAAGGGAGTCACAAAACCCTTCCCATGCCTGGCTATTTCCTAAGTGGCCACTAAACTAGCATATGTATTTGAATTAAACATTCTGTTTTCTTCTGAAACCTTTTTTTCCTTGGATTAATCATGTTTGGTCGAAAAACTCAATAAATTGCGTGCTGGCGGGTGTCGCACAAGGGTGGGATCCGATTGGTGTAACTACTGGTTCGGTGATTTACATTTTGCTGTGCACGCATGTGAAACATCGTCATCTTGCTGCCTGGACAGCTGAAAAGCGCTGTGCGCAGGTGCACAGTGTTTGAAAAAGCACTTTTTTCCTGCTTTTTCAATCGCAGCTGTGCCGCGCAAAGCAGCTGAGGTTGAAAAAGCAGGAAATCAAGGTCAGGTAAGAACCCGGGCGGGCGGATGGGCCAAAACAGCAGCGGACACAGAAGCGTTCTGTGTCTGCTGCTTTTCAGAACCGGACAGAACCGGTAGAATCCCACCCCTGGTGTCGCACATTGGCGGTTGTGACATATATTTTGGGAGCCATAGCAGAGGGATGAAAGAGCCATATGTGGCTCCAGAGTTGTGGGTTGCCGACTCCTAACGTAACCCAAATTGAACTAATTTCCTGTTGGTGGCAAAACACACCAAATTATCGCATAAAGTAGCAATGCAAGCAGGTTTCCAAAGAACCCCTAGTAAAAAGAAAAGGGCTGGTTTGTCTTTCAATGTGTCATGCCAACATTACTGGAGTTTGGTGTGAATATAAAAAATGATCAAAAAAGAGCAGTTAAAGGATTTCCCACAATTAGATCTTCAAAGCCTGGCAATGCCCTGATCACTGCCTTTCCCCTGAGGGGAAATAGCAATAGCAGTTAGATGTACATACCGCTTCACAGTGCTTTACAACCCTCTCTAAGCAGTTTACAGAGTCAGTCTATTGTCCCCAACAGTCTGGCTCCTCATTTTACCCACCTCGGAAGGATGGAAGGCTGAGTCAACTTTGAGCCTGGTGAGATTCAAGCTGCCAAACTGCAGGCAGCCGGCAGTCAGCAGAGGTAGCCTGCAGTATTGCACTCTAACCACTGATTAAATAAACATATAAGTGATGCAAGTATGGGCATATACATGCACGTGTGCATCTAGGCAGATCTGTAAGAATTAACCCAGGGCAAATTTAAGGCGTATTTTTTATTCTGTTTTTCCTTGGGAGAAAATAGAAATGGCCACCGTTCTGCTTGGAGAGCTTGGTACTTAAATCCAGGGGTGCTTAAATCCTGCAATCCGAGACACGATCGATCCAGCCTGTGCCATTTCATCTCATGCCTCTTGCCTTCAGGAAATTAAGGAAAGTTCTCACCCACCCTTATTCAGGAGAAAATGCTCCTTGAAAATCTCAGAATGTAAGGCTTGAACCTGTTTGTGTAAAACTCTGTCCCTAAGATTTGACTTCTCTCTATTTCACATCTTCTGAGGCATGTTCAGCAAGTAGCCCCAAGGCTATGAATCATATGATATCCCAAGTATAAAATATTAATTTGAGAGCTTCCAAAATAATGTCAGGGCCGACCTAGGTGGCATAATGGTGCAAAAGGCTCAGGGCTAATCTTTCTTTCTAAGTTTGGGGAAAGGAAGTTGAGTGGATTAATTTTAAAAATAATAATGTATAACCCAAAAATAAATTAATTGTGTTTTAAAGCCCTTCCTTTCTTCCTTCCGCCTTCACTTACTCACTCACTCCCTGTTCCTTCCTTCTTTCCTCCTTCCCTCCCTTCCTTCCCTTCCACTCTCCTCCCTGTTCTTTCCTTCTTTCCTCCCTGTTTCTTTCTCCCTTCCTCCTTCCGTTCTTCCCTCCCTGTTCCTTTCTTCTTTCCTCCCTCCCTTATTGTTCCTCCCTCCTTCATTCACAAACTCACTCCTTGTCCCTTCCATCTTTCCTCCCTCCCTCCCTCATTGTTTCTCCCTCCTTCACTCACTCACTCACTCACTCACTCACTCACTCACTCACTCACTCCTTGTTCCTTCTTTCTTCCCTCCCTTATTGATCCTTCCTTCCTTCCACCTTCCCTGATCCTTCCTTTTCTCCCTCATTGTTCCTTCCTTCCTTTCTTCCTTCCACCTTCCCTCCCTGTTTCTTCCTCCCTGCCCCCTTCCGTTCCTCTCTCCCTCATTGTTTCTCACTTTTTCACTCACTCACTCCTTGTTCCTTCTTTCTTCCCTCCCTTATTGATCCTTCCTTCCTTCCACCTTCCCTGATCCTTCCTTTTCTCCCTCATTGTTCCTTCCTTCCTTTCTTCCTTCCATCTTCCCTCCGTTTCTTCCTCCCTGCCCCCTTCCGTTCCTCTCTCCCTCATTGTTTCTCCCTCCTTCACTCACTCACTCACTCCTTGTTCCTTCTTTCTTCCCTCCCTTATTGATCCTTCCTTCCTTCCACCTTCCCTGATCCTTCCTTTTCTCCCTCATTGTTCCTTCCTTCCTTTCTTCCTTCCACCTTCCCTCCGTTTCTTCCTCCCTGCCCCCTTCCGTTCCTCTCTCCCTCATTGTTTCTCCCTCCTTCACTCACTCACTCACTCCTTGTTCCTTCTTTCTTCCCTCCCTTATTGATCCTTCCTTCCTTCCACCTTCCCTGATCCTTCCTTTTCTCCCTCATTGTTCCTTCCTTCCTTTCTTCCTTCCACCTTCCCTCCCTGTTTCTTCCTCCCTGCCCCCTTCCGTTCCTCTCTCCCTCATTGTTTCTCCCTCCTTCACTCACTCACTCACTCACTCACTCACTCACTCCTTGTTCCTTCTTTCTTCCCTCCCTTATTGATCCTTCCTTCCTTCCACCTTCCCTGATCCTTCCTTTTCTCCCTCATTGTTCCTTCCTTCCTTTCTTCCTTCCACCTTCCCTCCCTGTTTCTTCCTCCCTGCCCCCTTCCGTTCCTCTCTCCCTCATTGTTTCTCCCTCCTTCACTCACTCACTCACTCACTCACTCACTCCTTGTTCCTTCTTTCTTCCCTCCCTTATTGATCCTTCCTTCCTTCCACCTTCCCTGATCCTTCCTTTTCTCCCTCATTGTTCCTTCCTTCCTTTCTTCCTTCCACCTTCCCTCCTTGTTTCTTCCTCCCTGCCCTCTTCCGTTCCTCTCTCCCTCATTGTTTCTCACTTCTTCACTCACTCACTCACTCCTTGTTCCTTCCTTCTTTCCTCCCTCCCTCATTGTTACTTCCTTCTTTCCACCTTCCCTCCCTGTTTCTTCCTCTCTTCCTCCTTCCATTCCTCCCTCCCTCATTGTTCCTCCTTCCCTCCCTCCTTCCTTCTTCCTTCCTTCCCTCCCTCCTTCCCTACTTCCTTCCTTTCTCTTATTGCCTGATTCATCCTATTGGGGAACCCCATTACTTTCAGAAGGGGCACCCAACAGTAACAGAGAAAGGAGCAAAGTAGCTTAGGAATGTCTGCCAAGAAGATTTTAAAACGTTCAAGTTGGTGCACAGGATAGTGTGACAGAAACCATCCCCCTCCCTCCCGGTTTGTCAAACAGGTGCAATGGCCAATAAAAGGGAATGGGGCTTCAATCATGCCATCATTCTGACTTCGACATCTACCCCTTCTCCCCCCGTGACTGATCTGACGTGGCCTGTATAAAAAACCCATGGCCAATCTTGTTTTTCTGGGAAACAATTAATGTGAGATTAGACTTTGTTTTCTTCCCCATATGATTGCAGGTCTAATTTTAGACCAACTAAGAAAGTTGTCAAAGAATAAAATCAAGAAAAACATGCGGAAATCTTGTCTACGACACTGACAGAACATTATAAAAGTAAATTATTACACCAATTTGATTGCTGACATTTCTGGTATTGTGTCCCTCAGTTCCTCAAGAACAGCTTCTCCTTCCTGCTGACTCTCGTTTTTTTATAAGCTTGCAATCTTACAGACTTCCTCGTTTCTCATAGCCAAACTATTTTTTATGGCAAAAGACCTTCAAAAAGGGGATTTCATCACTAACTCCTAGTACAATCGGAGTGTCAACAAGATCAGATCTTGGAGGTGATAGCTAAACACTCGACAGGTATTTTTCCAGATCCTTTCATAACTTAAGTCAATTTACCTAAGGGACACTATAACAGGAGAATTTATGGGATCTAAAGTTAGTGAACTGTTCAGAAGTCTTGGTTACCTCAATGAGGAAGTATTATTGTTGCTTATGAAACCTAGTAACCACATAGCCGGTTTTTGAAATCATGAGGGAAGGAATTTTGAGTAGATCTCCTGGGTTTCCTTTTAGCAGAAGGAGCTATAACCCTAGTTTAATTTTAGAAGGAATCAGAGAATCAACTACAGGTAATCCTCAATTTACAACAGCTCATTTAGTGACCATTCAAAGTTACAACTGCACTGAAAAAAACAACAGGACCATTTTTCACGCTAATGACATTTGTAGCATCCTCATAATCGTGTGATGAAAATTCAGGCACTTGGCAATTGATTCATATTTACGGTGGTTACAATGTCCCAGGGTCATGGGATCACCTTCTGCGAACTTCTGATAAGTGAAGCCAGATTCACTTAACAACTGGCTAGACAGTTCATAAAATGGGGCAAAACTTACTTAATAAGTGTATCGCTTAGCAATGGAAACTTTTGGCTCAGTTGGGATTGTAAATCAGGGACTACTTGTAACTGAGGTAAAAGATAAGTGTCTGATAGAAGTGCAAACAAAAAAACCCCAAAATATAGCAGTAACACTTAGACTTATATACCGCTTCACAGTGCTTTACAGCCCCTTTCTAAGCTGTTTACAGAGTCAGCCTATTGCCCCTAATAATCTGTGTACTCATTTTACATTCTACTATTACTATTAATCTTCTCATCACTCCGTATCACACATCCCCTCCCACTTGTGACTGTATGACTGTAACTTTGTCACTTGTATCCTTTTTATTGACTGTTTCCTAGTGTGATTTGATTGCTTATTGTACCCTATAGACTATCATTGTATCGTATCTTATGATTGACTCTTGACAAATGTATCTTTTGTTTTATGTATACTGAGAGCATTTGCACCAAAGACAAATTCCTTGTGTGTCCAATCACAGTTGGACAATAAAGAATTCTAATTCTACTGACCTCAGAAGAATGGAAGACTGAGTCAACCTTGAGCCGCTCAGAATTGAACTCCTGGCAGTGGGCAGAGAGTTAGACTGCAACACTGCATTTTAACCACTGTGCCACCACAGTTGTATATAAATAAAGTAGATATAAATAAAAGTTCAACTTTCACTCTACAATTAAAATGTACATTCCATTTTTCAAGGCATTTATAAATACTACTAATACTCAACCCCATAAATGATGATTCCATGTTTTCCTGTTTTGCGCAAAAAGTCCAAAAGGATCTTCTAATTGATATTAAATCCAAATGAAATTAAATTTCACGAATGAAGGTTAATATACATGTCCTGGGATAATATGAAAGGATCCAATCTGGGTTGGTCACCGTGATCAGAAGTTTTGTCTTCCAAGCACACATTCAATTTTGCAGCTACTAAGATTGTTGGGGGAGCAGGCACAAAAACAGCCAGTGAAGGGATTGAAGCCTGGGAAACAGGCCCCTCGTCAGTCAACCTGCTGATTTACCACCAGCCTATCAAGTAGTTAAAAGGCGAAGGCTGGGCAGCACGAACAAATGACAGGTAATGACTTAAAAGCCAGTCAGCAACACACTCCAATCAACATCTAAAAAGCTATTTACAACAGGCACTATACACAGCACACACAAAACAGCACACACTGCTAGAAAGAAATTCCTTGAAGATAAGACTTCAACATGAGTCTGAAAGTTTTGGAAGACAAAACCTCTGGTCCCAGTGACCAACCCAGATCAGATCCTGGGAAATTAAATGTAGTCAATATCTATTCTCTAATCAGAGCCACAAACCACAGAAGCCAGGCAACTCTATCAAGTTCATCAACCATTCCTCCTTGTGGAATCCTACCAACATCAGGCATATCAAAATCCTGCTGCTGTTGTCAATATAAGAACAAAACATCATGCAATTTTTCCAAGACTTTTGTCCATTAGCCCAACAAAAATCTCTCTGGTTTGAATTGTATAATGACCTTTTGAATTAATATATATATTTCAGTCCAATGATTTTTAGCTTGTTTACCAAATATAATACTGACTTCTTTTTCATTTCCCTATCAGCTTTTTTATTTTTTTACTTTTAAAAAGACTTTACCAAGTTTTATTTATATATATATACAGTATGTATATAGATACAGATATATAATATGGATTAGATATAGATATATAATATAGATTAGATATAGATATATAGAGATAGATTAGATAGAGATATATAGAGATAGAGAAAGATATATAGATTAGAGAGAGAGAGAGAGGGAAAGGGAAAGAGGGAGAGATACAGTATATAAGTGCCTGAAAAGTGAAGGAGGGCAAAAAAATTAGGAAGGGTGACTGCAACTGCATAGTTCAAGCTCTGCTTCTCTTTAAAGTACATGATGTGTGTAAAATGGATGCAGCTTTGATCACATAATCACAGACACTGTCTTAATTATTTTTTTATCTTCCCCATGTACATCCAGTTTGATATGTCTGGCATAATATCCCATAATAAACTAAGATGCATTATGCAATTTTAGTTTTTGGTCAGTAGGTTGGGTGAACCCAGATAATCGTGTTTGGGAACAAACCATCAATGATCCTCATTTGATAATCTAGAGAGCAATGTTTCTCAAACCTCAGCTACTTTCAGATGTGAGTTGAAGTCTACACATCTTAAAGTTAGACTTTTAGACTTTAGAATAACTTTATTGTCACTTTAAATGTTACTGAGGATGGGAAACATTAGTCAGGTATGATGGGTGAACCCATCTCCATGGTTAACATTGACATTGTGCCTCATAAGATAACATTTATTGTCATAAATGGGCAGGAACAGGCTTCGACTCAACCCTTCCAAGACTGAGTGGCTGTGGTTTCTGGCGGCCCGATATAGTCAGCTGACTCTGTCGCTGGCTATTGGGGATGAGATCTTGACCCCCACAGAAGGGGCTCGCAATCTTGGTATCCTCCTGGATGTACGGCTGTCTTTGGAAGATTACATCATGGCCATCTCCAGGGGGGCTTTTTATCAGGTTCACCTGATACGCCAGATGCGGCCCTTTCTTGATTGGGACACCTTACGCACGGTCACCCACGCCCTGATCTCCTCCTGCCTGGACTACTATAATGCCCTCTACATGGGGCTCCCTGCGGGGAGCACCCGGAGGCTCCAATTGGTGCAAAATGCAGCTGCGTGGGTGGTTATGGGGGCGTTGAGATATTCAAGTGACGCCTCTCCTATGCGAGCTGCATTGGTTACCGGTAGCCTTCCGGGTTCGCTTTAAAGTATTGGTTTTGGCCTTTAAAGCGCTCCATGGCATTGGACCAGGATATTTACAAGACTGCATTCTGCCAGTAGTCTCCCACCGACCGGTGCGCTCCCACAGAGACGGTCTCCTTCGGGTCCCGACGGCATCTATGTGCCGCCGGGTGACCCCAAGGAATAGGGCCTTCTCTGTGGGGGCACCTACCCTTTGGAATGGGCTGCCCCCGGGGCTATGGACAACCACTGACCTGAGGGCGTTCAGACGTGATCTGAAAACCTGGCTCTTTGAGCAGGCCAGCCTGAGCTGACTTCAAATGGGATTTTAAATAAGGGGTTTTAGAATTGATTGGTTGGGGTATGAAAATTTTAGCTTATTTTTAATCGGGGGTTTTAAATGGCAGCCTATAATTTAATTCTCTTTTAATTGTATTTGTATTTGTAATTTATATATATTTTAGTTGGCTGTTCACCGCTCTGAGTCCTTCGGGAGAAGGGCGGTATATAAAACCATTTAATAATAAATAAATAAATTTTTTATTGTGAATGCACTGGCACACATTAAAAATGAAATTTTGTTGCCTGCTCTCAAAATGAAAGGTTACATAGGTAACACATGTATGAATTGACATTAAAAGGAGCCTTTCTTTCTGATATGTTTTCACGAGAGTCAACCCACCGAACAGTTTAGCCCTGAAGATTTCATTCTGACTGACAGAAAGGATAAAGCCTTACTTAGTAAGACCACACCTAGAGTACTGCATCCAGTTTTGTTCACCACATTATAAAAAAGATGTTGAGACTCTAGAAGAAGTACAGAGAAGAGCAACCAGGATGATTAGGGGACTGGAGGCTAAAACATACAACGAATGGTTGCAGGAACTGGGCTTGGCTAATCTAGTGAAGAGAAGGACCAGGGGAGACATGATAGCAGTCTTCCAATATTTGAGGGGCTGCCAGAGAGAGAAAGGGGTCAAGCTATTTTCCAAAGCGCCTGTAGGCCAGACAAGGAATAATGGACGAAAACTGAACAAGGAGAGATTTAACCTGGAAATAAGAAGAAACTTTCTGACAGTGAGAACTATCAACCAATGGAACAGCTTGCCTTTAGAAGTTGTGGGAGCATCATCACTTGAGCCTTTCAAGAAGAGATTGGACTGCCATTTGCCAGAAATGGTGTAGGGTCTCCCGCTTGGGCGGGGGATTGGACTAGATGACCTACAAGGTCCCTTCCAACTCTGATTATCTGTTAATTTGTTAATCAAAGGCAGATTGAAGACTCTTTCATGCTGAGGGCACCAGATATTGAATTCAAAATCCTTTTGCAAACCAACATTATGTTCTATTATACAGGGCCAGTTTGGTCTAGTGGTTAAGGTGCTGGCCTCGGAACTCAAGAAACTGTGAGTTCGAGTCCCATCTTAGCATGGGAAACAACAAGGTGGTTTTGGGTGAGTCATTCTCTCAGCCCATTTTATCTCACTGGGTGGTTTGTTGTGGGGAAAAGTAGAGGAGGAAGTAGTATTAGGTACGTGTGTTAGTTGAGTCATGGCAAGTGGACCTCATTTTCTTTTTAGTTTGAAATGTTTTGCTGCTTGTCCCAGTATCTTCTTCCATCAAGCTGGTTAGGGGGATCAGTCGCCATTAGTCAACTTCTAGACAATTCTACCTGGATGAGTGAGAATCTTCATCAACTAGTATTAGGTATGTTTGCCACATTTAATAATTTCTCTCTCTCTCTCTCTCTGCGAAATACCACTCACGCATCATCACAAAATCTCCAGAACCGTAAAGCCTACAAACTTGAAATTTGGCACATATGATCCTCTTGGCTTCTAAGTGCTCACTAAGAAAGGATTTTTCAAAATGACCATCAGAGCATTAGTATTTCCTATATTATTATTATTAACACGCTCTGATGCTAAGGAGTTCTACTCCCCCTCTTCACCCGAAAAGAAATCTCTTCCAAATGCAAAACACAAGCACAGGAGTTTCAGTTTCATAACACCAAGCAGCTTTAGTACAGAACAGTTGAGCTAAGCAACACCCAGGCCCCTTGCTGTCTCCTTCTTGCTCGCATAGCAAATACTGTTTCAGTTTCCAAACAGCCCTCAACTCTCTCACATACTGACAGGACACTAGCCAGATGAATACCGATGGATGCTGGTAGGCAGAGGCAGAATTCCCCCCACCCCCGTTATTTTCCTCCCCCAAAACTAAGACCTATTTTAACTAGCTGTATACCTGTATCCAGCTAGTAAAATAATAAAGGTGGAATAAAGATCAAATAAATAAACACGATAACATTTGCCTTCCCACTTCAAAATGCAGGGAGTCAATTTGGCGTAGTGGTTAAGGCACAGGCTAGGAACCATAGGAGATTGTGAGTCTTGCCTTGGGCTCAAAGCCAGTTGGGTGACCTTGGGCCGGTCCCTCTCTCACAGCCCTAAGAAGCAGGCAAGGGCAAAGCACTTCCAAAACCTGGCCAAGGTATTTCCAGGAAGTTGTCAGGACTCCGAACAAAGGCACACAAGTCCATTTCCAAAATGTTGCCAAGCAATCTGCAGAGATCCATCCATCCAGGAAGTTGCCAGTGACACTGCCTCATAGGCCCACACGCATAACACTTCCAAAATCTTGCAGGAAAAAGAAAAAAAAAAAAACCTGCAGAGACAGTCCAGGAAGTTGCCAGCCAGGAGTCAACACTGATCAAAGTCGCACACATATACACATCCCACATGCAAAATCTTGCCAGAAAATGGGCAGGGACTAATTTAGGCACTTGCCAAGAATCCACATTGATTTCTGTGGCATGCACGTATCCACACCCATACTGATACACACCACTTCCAAAACTGTGCCCCTCCACCCCCCAAAAAAATTCCTGCAGACATTTGTGTACAGGCAATCTCCAGGAGTCAAGATGGATTCAAAGTCACACATGCTTACACACAAGGACAGGTAGTCAGGACAGGTAGTCCTCAAGTTACGACCACAATGGAGCCCAAAACTTCTGCTGCTAAGTGAAACATTTGTTAAGTGCGTTTTGCCCCATTTTACAACCTTTCTTGTTTCAGTTGTTAAGTGAATCACTGCAGTTCATAAGTTAGAAACCTGGCTGTTAAGTGAGTCTGGCTTCCCCATTGACTTTGCTTCTCAGAAGGTCGCAAAAGCAAATCCTATGAAGTTGGGGCACAGCAACGGTCGTAAATATGAACCGGCTACCAAGCATCCGAATTTTGATCACGTGACCATGGGGATGTTGCAATGGTCGTAAGTGTGAAAAATGGTCATAAATCACTTCTTTCAGCGCCATTGTAACTCCTAACATAAATATTAGGAGCCTCTGTGGCGCAGTGGTTAGAGTGCACTACTGCAAGCTACTTCTGCAGCCAGCTGCCTACAATTTGGCAGTTCGAATCCCACCAGGCTCCAGGTTGATTCAGCCTTCCATCCTTCTGAGGTGGGTAAAATGAGGACCCAGATTGTTGGGGGCAATAGGCTGATTCTGTAAACCACTTAGACAGGGCTGTAAAAGCATTATAAAGCGGTATACAAGTCTAAGTGCTATTGCTATTGAAGGTCACTAAACAAACTTTCGTAAATCGACAACTACTTATACCAGAGGTCTGCAACCTGCGGCTCTGGAGCCATATGCGACTCTTTTGGCCCGCTGCTGTGGCTCCTTGTCAGCTGATCCCACCACTGGCTGGCCCCGCCCCTCCCCGTCACTCCTCGCCTGGCCAGAGAAGGTAAGGATGATGGCAGGGGATGGAAACTCATTCCATATTCCAGAGCAGGAGGTGACTGGGTGGGTGGGTGGGAATGACGTGGAGTTGGCCATGCCCACCCAGTCATACCGGTTGTTCAATTATTGGCTCCTGGTTTTTTTCTTTTCGGTGGGAAACGGGTCCAAACTAGAGGTGGTATTCATCAGGTTCTGACCAGTTCTGGAGAACCAGTAGCGGAAATTTTGAGTAGTTTGGACAACCAGCAAATCCCACCTCTGACTGGAGGTTTTACGGTATCCTTCCCCTGCCACACCCACCAAGCCATGCCCACAGAACCGGTAGTAACAAAATTTGAATCCCACCACTGGTCCAAATGGCTCTTTGAATGTTTAAGGTTGGGTTATACTGGAGTAGCTTAAGAAACTTCTTAAAATTAAAATTAGTAGGCTGTCTAAACCCTGGCGAAGAACAGCCAGAGCACAGCTGCTTTAAGTGAAGTTAAAATACATGTAGCCTTTACCACAGTTCATTTAGTGGCCGTTCAAAGTTCTGACGACACTGAAAAAAACTGACTTATGACTATTTTTCACAGTGACGACCTTTGCAGCATCCCCCACGGTCACGAGGTCAAAATTCAGGCGCTTGGCAAACTGGTTCATACTTATGATCGTCGCCGCGCCCCCAGGGTCTCTGCATCCTTCTGAGAAGCAAAGTCAACAGAGAAGCCGGATTCCCCTTAACAATGGGATTACTAACTTATCAACTGCGGTGATTCACTTTGCAACACTGGCGAGAAAGGTCGTAAAATGGGGCAAAACTCGCTCAGGCAGCGTCTCACTCAGCCACATAAATTTGGGGCTCACTTGCGGTTGTTAAATTGAGGGCCACCTTGTAATAAAGATATCCGCTGAGACTGAGTTTGCATTTACAGTTTCTCTTCTTCTTTCCTGGATGAATTCCAAAGTTTCTTTTGCCAGCAGAGCCAGGAAGGAAAACGGGGCGTGTGTCCAGCCAAAAGTATGAAGAGATCCATCAGAAATTGTCGGCAATCAGCTCTCCATTTTCCCCCAACAGCTCCAACTTCTTTCTTTCTTTCTTTCTTTCTTTCTTTCTTTCTTTCTTTCTTTCTTTCTTTCTTTCTTTCTTTCTTTCTTTCCTCTTTTTCTCTTTCTTTCTCTCTCTCACTTTCTTGCTCTCTCACTCTTTTTCTCTTTCTCACTCTCTCTCATTCTCTTTCTCTCTTTCATTCTCTTTCTTTCTCTCTTTCTCTCTCTCACTTTCTTGCTCTCTCACTCTTTTTCTCTTTCTCACTCTCTCTCTCATTCTCTTTCTCTCTTTCATTCTCTTTCTCTCTCTTACTTTCTCGCTCTCTCACTCTTTTTCTTTCTCACTCTCTCATTCTCTCTTTCTCTCTCTCATTCTCTCTCTCTCTTTCTCACTCTCTTTTTCCCTCCCCTCCCCACTCTCCTTCTTTCTCTCCCCCCTCTCTCATTATCTTTCCCAAATCCTCCTAGTTCCAAAGCTCCCCTTGCTCTCTCCCCTTGCTCGCCCTTCTCACACGCCGCACCACGGGTCTTTAAAAAGTCTAGGAAAGAAAGGCAGCGAGGTGGTGGGGAGGAGGTAAAAGGTGGGATCAGCTCCAACCACTGGACTTTCTAGCCTCAAGCCCACTTTTTTTTTCCCCCTTCGTTCCCCACCGGGACTCACCGTACTGGTCGGAAGCCTCTTTGCCTTCTCTCTTTTTGCCCGCCATGTCGAAGCCGGAGAAGGCGGCTTTCCCCCCCTGCGACCCTGCGCAGCCCGGGAGTGATGGGAAGGCGAACGAACGGAGAAATCTCCGAACGGGGCGATTCTGAGCTAGAACCTGTTGCCTGGCAGTGCTCCGCCCACGCTGACGTCACCGCGGCCCCGCCTCCCTCCGAGCCACACACCTGCGGGGCGGCTATGCTCACCTGCCGCTGGCCTCGGCCACGCCCCCTGCCGCTCAGGCCGCTTTAAACCCTTTCCGCGCCGGCGCCTCGGAGCTGATTAACAGAGTTGGAAAGGACCTTGTAGGTCTAGTCCAACCCTTTCTCCTCGCCTTGCCTCTCCCCGCACCCCTTAGATGTCAGGTCAGGACGAGCCAGCTTGACGTTTCGGGGTACCGAAAAAGGAAGAACTTGGGTACAGACTTTTAGCTCTGCAATTTGGGATGATTATCCCTTGAATGGTGTGGGAGTAGTGGTGGGGTGGGGTGGGCTTGCAGATTACAGGACTCAGGGGGACAACTCAGCTGACCTTGAGGACACAGATCAACCTCCAAGTGCTTCAACGACCCTCTTACACCGTGTCTTCTATTTTGCCATCTGTTACAGAGTTGGCTGAGAACGAGAGCACCCAGGTTCCTAATGTTTTCCTTTAATTGAAGTGTGAGTAAAGCAGAGCAGAATAAAATAACAGAGTTGGAAGGGACCTTGGAGGTCTTCTAATCCAACCCGCTGCCTAGGCAGCAGATCCTCTCGGACAAATGGTCTACCTGTAAAAGGATGCAAATAGCAATAGCACTTAGACTTATATACCGCTTTATAGTGCTTTACAGCCCTCTCTAAGCGGTTTAAAGTCAGCCTAATTGCCCCCCAATAAGCTGGGTCCTCATTTTACTCACCTTGGAAGGATGGAAGGCTGAGTTAACCTTGAGCCTCGTGAGATTCGATCTGCCAAATTGCGGTAGGAGCAGCATACAGTATTGCACTCTAACCACTGCGCCACCGACGCTCATTGACCAGCTAACTACAAGAATATAAATCCTTCCATTCTCCACTATCCTGTCAGAGCTGAAGAAGCTTCTTGGATAAGAAGTGAAATGTCTTCAAAAGAAAAATCAAGAAAGTCCAGTTGCCTCTTGAAAATAAAATCACCTTTGGGACAACCATGACCCGGATGACTAAGAATCTCTACAGGCTTTTAACTTGGGTGTAAATGTTTATGGAGATTCTCAGTCATCCGGGTCATGGTTGTCTCAAATGTTATTTTTTCCAGGAGGCAACTTGGACTTTATTTTTTTTTCTTTGAAGATGTTTCGCTTCTCATCCAAGAAGCTTCTTCAGCTCTATTGAAGCTGATGAAGCTTCTCTGGATGAGAAGCGAAACGTCTTCAAAGAAAAACCAAAAAGTCCCAAGTTGCCTCTTGAAAATAAAATCACCTTTGGGACAACCTCGGTATATGTTGAATCAGTCCCTTGAAAAGACGGACAGGCAAATTGGATGATGGGTTTACTACTACACCAGAGTTGGTGTTTTCAATTGCAACTTGGTTGACTGGAATAAATCGCCGATAGCCGGGCTAGGTTCCAAATATGCAAATATAAGTAGTGCCTCTGCCAGTGGAAATGGAGCTCGTGAGGGCAGTGTGTGGCCCTCCTGAACTCCATTTTCTGCCACAATGGCCTCCTGCAGCCCTCTGACAGCGAAAATGGAGCACATACCTCTCTGAGCTCTGTTTTCATGGACAGAGGGCCGCAGGAGGTCGTCACAGCTGAAAATGGACTCGATGAGTGATGTTGAGCTGGCACGCCCCTGGCCATGCCCCACATCCCCCTGAGGTCAAACATAACATTGATGCAGCCCTCAATAAAATCAAGTTTGACATCCCAGCTTTAGGTGAATTTAGGTGATTTAGGTGCCTTAATTCAGAGCAGGGATGGGAGTTCACTGCCCAGTTGCTGGGTGGGCATGGCCTACCAGAACTTCAGAGAGAGCCATTTTTCACTTTCCTAAGGGTCCAGAGGCTTCCCTCAGGCCTCTGGGAGGGTGAAACCAGCCTCCCCCAGGCTCTGGAGGCCCACTGGAAGCCAGAAACAAGCCTGTTTTGTGACTTCTGGTACTTCCAGGTGTTTTTTGCTTTCCCAAGGGTCCAGAGGCTTCCCTCAGGCCTCTGGAAGGGTGAAACCAGCCTCCCCCGGGCTCTGGAGGCCCACTGGAAGCCAGAAATAGGCCCATTTCTGGACTTCCGGAAGGCCCATTTTTTCCTCCTCAGACCCTCCACATGGACCCTGCATTTACCTGCATGGAAAATGGGCCCATGGAGACTCCTGGGAGGGGTGGGGTGGGCGGGGACAGCCAGCCAGTTCAAATATTGGTTCAGTGAACCAGATGCAAATTTAACATCCGGTTTGCCCAAACCGGTCCGAACCAGTAGAATCCCACCCGATTCAGTGGCACTGCCAGAAAGAAAACAGAATGAAACTTCCTCCTTAAATTTTTGCACAGAACGAAGGAATTTGATGATTGGGCACTCCTGCCAATGAAGAACATTGGTATACTTAGTAAAACCTTGCCCTTCCGGTCCACATAAAAACATACAGAGAGCAGAGGACCTATCCAGAAGTTTTCAAACTGCTCTGGATCTCATCTTGTTCTGAAAAACAGTTGCAGCATATCTGGGCTGTATATTAACTGTATCCTCAATCTCACCCAAATCCTGTGATGTAACATTGCTAGAAAATGTTGCAACTGGGATTTGTTGGGGAGGGGAAAAAAACCAATATTCTAAAGCAGACATCGGAAACAAGCCCCAGACTGTTAGTAAGAAAACGGCATGGTCTTGCCTTATAGACTTGAGCAATGCTAGGAATCGACATCTTAATATTGAAGCTCAAGGAGTTTGGAGCTCAAAGTGTCAAAAAAAGTTCTACTTAGTACATTAGCACACAGGGCTCCCCAACCCCCAGTCTATGAACTGGCACCGGGCCATGGCACGCCAGAAACCGGTCCACGCAAACAAGCGAAGCCCCATCCGCAGGATTCAGGCAGCACATGAAACCACGGCCTGACCAATCTGCGGAAAAACCTCTCTCCAGGGAACTGGTTCCTGGTGCTCAAAAGGTTGAGGGCTGCTGCATTAGTATATGCATAGTCCTTGAGTTATGACCATTAGTTCAGCACCTGTTCAGAGATACACAGTGGCACTTAGCAATAGCACTTAGACTTATATACCACTTCACAGTGCTTTATAGGCCCTCTCTAAGCGGTTTACAGAGTCAGCCTATTGCCCCCAACTATCTGGGTCCTCGTTTTACTGGGTCTTGGAAGGATGGAAGGCTGAGTCCACCTCGAGCCTGGTGAAATTTAAATTGCAGGCAGCCGGCAGGCAGGCAGAAGCAACCTGCAGTACTGCATTCTAACCACTGTGCCACCGCGGTTGAATGATATAAAATTACGATTTTCATGATTGCAGTAGTGTTTATATTGTTGGTTATATAGGTAGTTGTAGACTTACGATCACAAGTTCACAACTGAACCCAAAATGTATTGTTAAGGGAGAATGTGTTAAGTGAGTTTTACCCCATTTTATGATCTTTCTTGCCACAGTTGTTAATCACTGTAGTTGATAAGATAGTAACCTGGTTGTTCCGTGAATCTGGCTTCCCCATTGACTTGGCTTGTCAGGAGGTCACAAAAGGGGATCCCATGACTCTGGGACACTGCAATGGTCGTAAGTATGAGCCAGTTGCCAAACATCCCGTGATCACTAGGATGCTGCAAAGGCCGTAGCTGTGAAAAATGGTCATACGTAACTTTTTTCAGTGCTGTTGTAACTTTGAACGGTCACGAAATGAACTGTTGTAAGTCAAGGACTTCCTGTGTTTACATTTCAAGAGATTTCAAGATACTAAGAATTTGCCAATACCTTTAAAGTCACATGCTTTACTTTTGTGCACTGAAGCAGCTCCAAAATATCTGTAATCAATCAGTGGGGATTAAGAGAGCTGCTTTCCAACCAATCTAGAGATTAAAAATGGGGATTTGGTAGGTCAAACGTGTGTTCTAAAAGTGAACAACCAGTTCTCTTTTCCTGATCCATTTCATCATCCCTGAAGGAGCCTTCTTTTCTTCTACTTCCACCCTCTGCTGGCAGTTTTCACTGTACAAGGAAATATATCTACTAATTTCAAGGACACGCATCACTTCTCTATTCAGTATCATAGTCACATCTTCCAATTTCTCCATCCTGGTTCCAGATGCCTGTTGTGTCACACTTCAACTCCCGTCAGCCTCAGCTGCTAGCCCCATACCTTTTTATTTTCCATTTGCCTGCTTTCCTCCCCTTTTGTAGAGGAAAAATCTCTTTTAAACATACTTTTAAGATAAAAGATTCCCCTCACACATCCGTGCTAGTCGTTTCTGGCTCTAGGGGGCGATGCTCATCTCCGTTACAAAGCCGAAGAGCCAGCGCTGTCCAAAAATGTCTCCATGGTCATGTGGCCGGCATGACTAAATGCAAAAGGCATATGGAACACTGTTTCCTTCCCACCAAAGGTGGTCCCTATTTTTCTACTTGCATTTTTACATGCTTTCGTACTGTTAGGTTGGCAGAAGCTGGGACAGGTAACGGGAGCTCACTCCATTACCCGCTGCTAGGGATTCGAACCGCCGACCTTTCTGATCGACAAGCTCAGCGTCTTAGCAGAGCCACCACACAAAATAAAAATATACTGTAGATGCTTTCAAAGTTCTGGCTGGCTAGTCAGCCATGCCACCTTCTACGTCAAGTCTCTTCCAGCAGTTCCCATACCCAAACTTCCTCCAGTTTAAACAGGTAGTTATAATCGACAAAGGCCCCCGTGGCTTGAGACCAGCTTCCCGGCAAGTTTAATGACTTTCTGAGCTGGCCATGCCTTTTGTGCTCTCCGTCCCCCTGGGAGTCACTGAACCACAACTGCTGAATACGGGAGGTGCTGTTTTGTACGCTTCAAGAAACAAACACATCGAATAAAATGTAGAACCTTTCTTGCTGCCCAGGGGGAAAAAATTGCCAAAGCTTTCCCCGCCGATCTCTGCCCTCTGAAATTAGCCTTCAAAGTTGGGCACTCAATTAGTATCTTAAGATCTTTTTCACAGGTTACAAAAGAGCAATCTCTCTTTTTTTTGTGACAATGGCAGCCTTAATTTCCAAAACTTACTTCGGGCCAGATACAGGTAATCCTCAATTTACGACTGTTATTGAGCTTGCCCATTATGGTCATTAAGTCAGGATGGCTGCAAAGTGGGTTACTGTCAACTCGTAAAAGCATTCCTATGCCTGTTTTAGAATTGCCATAAACAAGGGTGGAGGGAATCAAGGAGCAGGTGGCAGTTTAAAACCAGGAGTACATCCTTCTTATCTCACAAAGAAGTTATGCAGTCTTCTACCCCCCCGAAAATCCTTAATTGGAGAACGTGATGACACTCAGCACATGCTTCATTGGAGGATCTGATTTATGATACACACAGGGGAGAGGGGGTAAACGGGGGTCACAGGTGACTATAAATTACTTATGCCAGAGTTGGCTTCATACAGGCCAATGCCGGATATGTTGCTCCTAATAAATCATCTGGATTCTTTTGAAGCTTGGCTTGAGGCTCATGATTTAATTAGGGCAATTGCCGGAATCCTGACAGTTCCCTCCCGTTACGCTGGTGCTAGAGATTCCAACTGCCGACCTTTCTGATCGACAAGCTCAGTGTTTTAGCCACTGCGTCCCCTTATAGGAACATTAGGGGATCGTATATCTGATGCCAAGGGGCTTTGATTAGCTCTGGGTCTTGTGGATTTGGAAACCTGGTTTATTTTTTGTCCCCAACAGTGAAATGAAATATAACTGGGCCAGTTCTTGGAAAGATATGGGAATTAGGAAGAACGCAGGTTGCAGGCACTTCCTTGACCGAGGAACGGGACAACAAAGCGATGAAATTCAAGCTGCTGCCGGTGCTTTTCATCGTATCAAAATCCACCCGGTTGCCAACTTTTATTGGTTTTACGGTGCAGAGATTTCATTGTTATCAAAATCCACCCGGTTGCCAACTTTTATTGGAGCGGAGAAATTACATTATAAAACCCCCAAGTTATGAAACCCATACAAAAAAGAGACGGAGATAAGGCTGGCCCTCAAAACCGAGTCAAACCTCTCTTGCCAGGGTCGAAGAGGGAGGGAGAAAAAAACTTTAAAAAAAAAACAAAAAAAGCCTCGAAGACAAAGAGAGCAGACTAGCCGCTGCTCCGACTCCAAAGTAAACCTTGATCCAAAATGAACTTGGCCCCCAAGGAGAAGGGCCATTACAGATATGGGTCCTGCCATCCAGCCATACACATTTTCACACAGGAGCAAGAATGCACTAGGTGATGGCAAAAAAGGCCTTTCAAATTGATGCTTGGTTTTTAAACTTCTATGCCTTCCCAGAAACACACAGACACACACACACACAAAACAACAACAACAACAACAATCACGCACAACCTGCCTGCGGTGGAATTTGGACACCCTCCATGCTTCTCTACTCAGAAAAATAAAATTGAGCACTCCCAAACCTCTGATGAGAGGTTGCTTTTTTGGCCCAGAAAGCTGGAGAGCGCTCCCAATTTCTTGCTTCTGCTGTTTTGTCTCCAGCATAGAGGAAACAGAGGCATAAAATGAGACAACTCGCCTCAGCCAACTCGCCTCGGGACAACTCAACAATTCCATTTACTTGTTTAATTGTTTAAAAAAATATTTTAAGATTTGCCTCCTTTGGCATTCCTTTCTTTCATGCACAGGTCTGCAAACTTGGCCACTTTTAAGACTTGTGGACTTCAACTCACATAGCTTGGCTGGAGAATTCTGGGAGTTGAAGTCCAAAGTTGCCAAGTTTGGGGACCCCTGCTTTAATGACTCTATTGGACTATTTCTCAGAAAACTCTAGTCCCGGAGCGAGTGGGCCCCCAGTCAGTTGGCCACAGCAATTTGGCTGTGGGGAATTGGCCACGTTGAGTTGTCGTAGACCAGGGGTGTCAAACTCAAGGCCCGCAGGCAGGCCCAATCTGGCCTATGTGGGGTGCTTTAAATCTGGCCCGTGGAGGCCAGCCTAGAAATAACAAAGGACCAGCCCGCACCCCATTTTGGCTGGCAAGGTGCTGCAGGAGGCACCCGTCCCATCTCCCCCTCGGCCTCCTCTCAGCCGGCCCACGGAGAACTACAATGCTGATCGGGCCCTCGAAGAAATCCAGTTTCCCTGACTGAAACCCCTATGACACCCCTGTCATAGATCCAAGAGTCAAAAGATTTGGCTGGATCAAGTAAGGTCAGTGAGCTCAGGGAGACAGAGAGGGCAAAATGGCAGCCGCCTCAGCCTTCACATCAAAATAAAATCAAACGAAGAAGACAACCCCCCCCTCCCTGCCGGTTCTCTGGTCTCCCATGGATATTTCTCCAACAGACCACGAGAGTCAGACATTGTGGGCGCATCAATGGTGAGGAAAGCCCTTCAGGAGCTCAGATCTCTCCTGAGCCAAGAGTTGTCTTTGTTGCACAGGTTTCATTTCCTTTCATACCCAAGGAACCCCCCCTCCCCCAACCCGCTCCCCCCCTCCCTCTCCAGACACGCGTCTTCCGTCGTCTTCTCTCCTTTCCACCAAAGTGGCATTTTCTTAAGGCAAATTTTTCTTGGGAGCTGAGCAGCTTCGGTGTTCCACAAACGACAAGCCGAGAGGAAGTCCACACACGGTGGGGTGGAAGAAAGGGGAAGTCAGGGGTGGGGCCCGGAAGGACAGGCGATTTCACATGCAGAAGGGGCAGTGGGAACCAGGTTTAAACCTGAGAAGGAGGGAAGCTGCTGCTGTCCGGCAGCACGTCCTGGTGTGCCTCCAAGCGAGCCAGGCGGCTCTGTTCCAGGGCAATCGCTTCCGCAGAATGTTTGCATTTCTCCGAACCACACTGGCAGGTGAAATATTTGCTTTTGATGTCCCAGAAACGGTCCCCGTAGTCAAATCTGCAGTGCAGGTGAAGCGGAGGGGAAAAAAAAAAAGAGAGCATAAAAATGACTTAGTTCACCCTGAGAACTGGAACAATCTAGCTTTTCAAAACCCGGAAGCTTAAGGTCATGTCTCCTCCTCTCTTTTATGGATGGATGGGCTCTTGTCAGCCTCCCCAGGAAATACAACCTGATGAGCTAATTCTATTTTATTGTAAGCCTATCTTAACAGAATCTTGCAAGTCTGAAAGTACAAAGCTCCCACTGACTCCTTTTAAAGCCTGCTTCAGTTAGGAAGGATTTTTGCTAAATTTCTTTCTGTGCCTGTTACGCAGCTAGGGGCCTTCCTTATTCCCCAGATAATCCTTTTTATCTGATCTGCCAGCCGTGGGACACGCGGGCTGCCATTTCGGGTGGGGGGTGGGTGGATGACTTGCTTGGCACTGATACCTACCTTGATAAGCCGGAGAGCCAGAAGGAACTAGCCAACAGCTGAGAGGCACTAATTCAGAGACTGTTGGTGTTTTCCTTATTTGGCTGTTGGAGTTAATCACTGGGTGATTTTGGGGGAGGCTTTTGCGCGGGGTTAAAAGGTGGTGGGGAGCACTAGGCAGGCAGTCCTGACTAAATTACATGATCGTGCCGCTTGCAAATAAGAGATAAACACTTCAAAGCCAAGCCAAGCGTGCTTGTGATTATTCTCAGTTTATTAACCTGACAGGTAGTCAGGACTACTTAACTACTTAGGATGGCAGAGGGTTCTCTAGGCAACATCCCTTCCTCCTCTTCCAAAGTCATCCCCTTATACCATTACAGAGGAACCTCAGGTCGCGAACGCTTCGGTTCATGATCAAACTGGGTGACAACCAAAGATTTCAGGAAATTTTGCATCTGGTCGCAAACACATCTTCAGGTGGTGACCAAACACAGCTGCAGCGATTTCCCCTTCCGCACCAATTTTTTTTTGCCTGTGCATTCACGGTCAGTCGTGCTTCTGGTCACAACCAAATTGGGCTGCAACTGAAGTCCTGGAATAGATTACGGTCGCGACCTGAGGTTCCACTGTATATGTGTGAGCCACAATGGCATAGTGGATAGAGTGCAGTACTGCAGGCTACTTCTGCTGATTGTTGGCTGCCTGCAATTTGGCCAATTGAATCTCACCAGCCTTAAGGTTGACTCAGCCTTCCATCTTTACAAGGTGGGTAAAATGAGAACCCAGACTGTTGGGGGAAATAGGCTGACTCTAAAAACCACTTGGAGAGGGCTATAAAGCACTATAAAGCGGTATATAAGTCTAAGTGCTATTGCTATATCTCTTCAGTCCACTTTTCCAAACACCCTCCCCCAACAAAAGAAGGCAGAAGTTACAAAGGAAAGGAGACTCCCAAGTTATGGGTCCCTACCTAGGAGAGGATCTGAGCCCACCTTCATGTTTGTTCAATTCCTGTAACGGTATGTGACACTGATCTGGGGTGACAGGAGGAAGAGCCACAGACCGGACACCAGTCAGATAAGAGGCAGCCTAGCAGGAATGTGGGTGTGGCAAACATCTCATAAGAGACTCTCCCTAGTTTCTTGGACAGTAAAAGCAACCGGAGAGAACCAGGGGTGGGATTCATATTTTGTTAACAACTGGTTCTATGGGTGTGGCTAGGTGGGCGTGGTCATGTGACTGGGTGGGCATGGCTTTTTTTGGCAGCCCCCGAACCTAGTGGTTGTTTTTGCTCTCAGAAGGCTCCCCTGGGGCTCAGGACGAAAAAATATGGAGCATAAGGGGGGGGGTACGCCGCACCCCCCCCCCCCGTGCTCTGTTTTGGGGCCTCCTGGGGGGCATTTTTGCTCCCAGGAAGGCAAAAAATGGAGGGTGGTGGTGGTGGCATTTTTTGCCTTCCTGGGCAAAGCAGTAAGTAAGCGAAGGGAATCTCGGCACAGCTGTTCATCGGAATAGCTGATCGTCGGGAGGGGGGGGAAAAAAGAAATACCTTAAGGAGTGACTGGGCGGGGAAGAACGCAGTCAGCGATGTCAGGCATGCGCGCAATGTCGCACATGCGCGATAAGGACTGACTGGGCAGGGAGGGGAGGGCGGAGAGGGGCAGGGCCAGCCAGGAGCACAATTTGCCAGTTCTACGAATGGTGCATAATCGTAACAACCAGTCCTATAGAACCCGTCCAAACCAGTAGAATCTCACCCCGGAGAAAACTTTCATTTTCAGACTTGCAAGATTCTATTAACGATACCTCACAATAAAGTAGATGTGGTTTATCTGGACATGCTTATTATCTTAGTTACACTTCTCCCTCTGTTGCCAAAGATCTGGGTTCCTTGGTAGACAGCAATAACAATAGCACCTAAACCCCCTCTAAGCGGTTTACAGAATCAGCATGTTGCCCTCCCCCCCCCCAAACAATCTAGGTCCTCATTTTATTGACCTCGGAAGGGTGGAAGTGAGTCAGCTTTGAGCCAGTGAGAATCGAACTGCTGGCAGCCGGCAGAGTCAGCCTGCAATACCACATTCTAATCCCTGCGCCTCCAGGGCCCCTTTATTTCATGCCTCAGGATAGTTACCAACGGCACTTAAAAGTGCTAAATGCTGAGAGTCATCGTGAAGATAGATGCAAAAGAAGATACATGCAAAGGTGCATCTTCCACCCATCCACCCCAGCATTCTGAACAGCGGTGGGATTCAACATTTTAACTACCGGTTCTGTGGGTGTAGCGTGGCTTGGTGGGCATGGCAGGGGAAGGATACTGCAAAATCTCCATTTCCCTCCCCACCCCATTAACCTGCTTTCCAGCTCCGTTCTCCTGTGCAGGGCAACCAAAGAAGACCCAGCCGATCAGCTGGGACTCAGGAGGCAGAGAATAGATGGGGGCGGGGCCAGTCAGAGGCGATTTTTGCCGGTTCTCCGAACTACTCAAAGTTTCCGCTACCGGTTCTCCAAAACTGGTTAGAACCTGCTGAATACCACCTCTGCTTCTGACTCTGCAACCGTTTCCTGGCTAATTCCACACAATGCTGTTTCCTCCTAGATACACAGTCAACACACAATTTCCCTTCAAGACTGACCCAAGTTCTTCGCCGGTCTGAATGTCCCGGCTGCTGAAGAAAGCAATGCGGGGGAAGCGCAGATCCTGGTGCAACATGAATACTCGTACGGGGATGATATTAGGGTCACACAAGTGGTTGATGAATCGGCTGACATTGCCATAATAACGGGCATCGATGCAGTAAACCTCGCCATCCTGTAGGAGGAAAAAGCAAGCATGCTCCAAACTTTTTTTTTTGGGGACGTTTCACTTTTTAATCAGTTGATCCAAGTATAAAATACGAAGGAAAAAAAAAAGCATGAAAAAATAAGAAGAGAGGGAGGGAAAAAGAAAGGTATATAGTGTAACGGGAGAAATAGAAAAAAGAAAAGGGCACAGACTTCTGACTCTCTTTAGCACAGCAGAAAAGAACAACATTACAATCATAACTTTTTGCTTTTACACAACAGTGTGTAGAAGCAGTTTCTATAACAATAAGCCTGTCTAGTTTACAAAAACAGAATCAAAGTTTCATTCCCCCCACTACTGTAAGCACAAAATCCAGAAGCAATTTCAAAATAGAGACAAAATTAAATATATTCTCTTCTTCGGGTAAAAGAATCAGTTTAACCATCTCTTAACTGTGGGAGATAATATATCATTCATTCTCATATTTTCAAAAAGCCATATTTTACAAACTTTGGAATATTATCCAAACTCTTCTGAATGGTAGTAGAATCCTAGGGTTGGAAGGGAGCTTAGAGGTCATCTAGTCCAATTAGATGACCTGATTAAACTAGAGGACCGATAAAAAGAAAACAAGAGGGCAGAAAAAGCACCTTTGGGACAATTGTTTGAAAGGACTGAAAAAAAGTGACTTGCAATCGATCCTCACACTTACAGCCATCCCAGCATCCCCTTGGCTGCATGATTTAAAATTGGGGTGTTAAAAGGCCGGACCTTTTAATTCCCAATAAATCCTTTTTGAAGTTTTGGAAGCTTGGCTTGAGACTCATGATTTAAATGGGGTTAAGTGCTGCAATCCTGACAGCTAGCAGAGCTCAGACGGTTGCAAAAGGGGATCGCATGACCCCGGGACACAGCAATCGTCATAAATATAAATCGGTTGCCAAGTTCATTCTGAATGGTCATAAGTGAGAAAAATGCCACTATTTTCAGTGCTGTTGTAAACTTCGTTGGACTGTTGTTAAGTTGAGGACTACCTGCATGAAGATAGGTGTAAGAAACAGTAATAAAAACAAGGACAGATAGGCTGAAAAATAGCTTCTATCCCAGGGCAGTAGCTCTTTTGAATTCTACTGTATAGTGCAATATTAATGCAATATCAGGGGTTTTCAATTCAATTGCATGGAATGTGAAGGATGTGTGTTTGTGTTTTATCTTCATAGTCATAATGTACACTGAAGATGGTCTTTCATTTCGTTGTACAAGGTGCAATGACAATAAAGTAAACTAAACTAAACTGATTCCCAATTTTTAACCTTACCTTATTGTCTAGATCAAACAGGTATGAATCGTCTTCCCTTACGTCAGCTTCTGCATCGGAAATTAATTCTCCTACATACCTTTTCAGACAAGGAAACATAATAAGGGGAGAGAGGTCAGTGAGGATGACTTGCCCCCTTAAGCCAGCATGTTACCAAAAGCCCCCAATCCTGAAGGCATTCAGCAATCCTCCCTTCTCCCCTCCCCTCATATATCAAGGAAAGCTCCAGATGAAAAAAAAAATAGTTTCACTCACTCGCAGATGAAGGTTCCCTGGGGGATGGTCTGAAGGGCACGGACCCCCCAACCCATTTTCGCCGTTCGATACAGCTGCAGGCGAACCCTTCAATCAAGAATATACCAAAGATGCAGTTGTGAAAATGTAAAGCTTGCTTCCTCAGATGTTATCTATAGAGCCATGTTTCTCAACCTTAGCAGGTTTCAAATAAGTGAACTTCCAACTCCCAGAATTCTCCTGCCATCATAGCTGGCTGGGGAATTCTGGGAGTTGAAGTCCACTCCTCTGAAAATTGCTAAGGTTGAGAAAGACTGCTTATAGGGTATTAAAAATAAAGAGGGAATCCAATTAAAAAAAACTTCTAAAAAAACAACAGCCCTCGGGGAGAGCAGGAAATATTTAAACCAGGTGTACTTAATTTGTACCCTTCAGATGTGCTGCACCGCAATTCCTCCCAACTTCCAAATAGTAAAAAGGTAAAGGTTCCCCTCGCACACACGTGCTTGTCGTTTCTGGCTCTAGGGGGCGGTGCTCATCTCCGTTACAAAGCTAAAGAGCCAGCGCTGTCCGAAGACGTCTCTGTGGTCATGTGGCCAGCATGACTAAACGCCAAATGCGCACGGAACACTGTTACCTTCCTACCAAAGTGGTTCCTGTTTTTCTACTTGCATTTTTACATGCTTTCAAAATGCTAGGTTGGCAGAAGCTGGGACAAATAATGGGGGCTCACTCTATTATGGGACGCTAGGGATTCGAACCACCGACCTTTCTGATCAACAAGCTCAGTGTCTTAGCCCTAGTTCTAAATGGTATGGGATGAGAAAGAACAGGAACATTGGAGTGGGACATAACATGACCAGCAATAATGGGACAATGACAACAACACTGTTGTTTCCTTTAAAACAAGGAAATTAATGTGTATTTGTAATAATACTTGGGAATGAACTTCGGAGATGGGAAAGAGATGCTATCAGACCTGCTAACATGGCCTTAAAATAAAGCAGAATTAGCTCATGTGGTTATGTTTCCTGTCTGGTCTATCTGGGCAGGCTGTCCCTATTATCTTGTGTTGTTGCAATTTGTAGGGTGTGTCAAATTTTTCAACTTTCAACTTCCAAACATTAGGGGTGTTCAAAAGTTGTGACATGCCTTGGGGATTGTGAAAATATTTTGGTTACTTTAATATAATTTAGACATGTTTGATAAGTAACTACATCAATTTCATACCTTTTTTAACATTTTGTTTCACACATGCAGTGAATTCCACAAGTAAGTTATTCCCACGTGCTACTAATTTCCAAGTCTCCACCCTCCCCCTCAATTTTTGCAATTTTCTATTTTCAGAAGTGTTTTGGCGCTGTGTTCCAATACTTGAGAGGTTCCTACAAAGATGAGGTCAAATTATTTCCCAAAACAACAAAAGGCAAGACGAGAAACAATGGATGGCAACCAACCAAGGAGAAAAGGAAACCAGAGCTAAGATGAATTTTCCTAACAGTGAGAGCAATTAACCAAAGGAACAGCTTGTCTTCGGAAGTTATGGGTGCTTTCAAGAAGAGACCGGACAATTATTTATTTGAAATGGTATAGGGTCTCCTGCTCAAACAGTGGGTTGGCCTAGAAGAGTTCCTAGGTCCTTCCAACTCTATTATTTTATGTTCTAATCTATGCTTTCTTTCTAGTGAGGAAGGGAGAGAGAGAAAGAAAGAACGTGTATGCACATACGTGTGTGTGTTAAAGAGAGAGAGAGCACAACTGTGGACAAAGAAGTCCCACTTGGATCACAAAAAAAGGAAGCAGATGGTAATCGATTTATAAGAAGCTTAAAGGAAAAGATCAATAGAGGGAAGGAATTACATAAGGTTGGTTCACTGTCATTAATGCTTACATGCATGGAGAGATTCCATATGGAACTTTCTTCCAGTGTTTACTAAACTGATAAGGCTAACAAATGAATGTGTGTGTGTGAGAGAGAAAGAGAGAGAAAGGGGAAGGAAGGCAGGAAGGAAGGCAGGCAGGAAGGCAGGAATGAAAGAAGAGAGAAAGAGAGAAAAGAGAAAGAATGAAAGAAGAAAGAAAGAAAGAAAGAAAGAAAGAAAGAAAGAAAGAAAGAAAGAAAGAAAGAAAGAAAGAAAGAAAGAAAGAAAGAAAGAAAGAAAGAAAGAAAGAAAGAAAGAAAAAGAGAGATTGGCCAGTCACCCAAATGGCTTTTGTGCCTAAGGCAGGACTAGAACTTGAGCCTTTATACTCCTACTCTAGCTGTAAGTGCTGGACCAAATTGGTCCTCTCCTGGATATTTTTAGTCTCTGTTCCTTTAATCCAGAAACAATTTCTGTTCTTTTTTTTTTTCCAGTTTGGGAGACAGTGAGAATAATAAAGCAGTCAAAGATCTCACTTGATGCCGCCTTGTACCACCCGGTTTTTGCAGTTCCTCCAACAGGTACAGGCCTGGTTACATTCAAAGATCAAAGGGGGTTCAATCTTGTTGAACTCTTGTAGCAAACGTCCATCCTGCAAAGAGGGAGAGAGGGAGGGTGATACTGACGGTTCAGTTGCCATGGTAACAGTCTCTCTTTCCTGACTTGAGGTTGTGGGGATGTATGCTGGCCTCGTTTCCCCCACCCTCCACAACTGCTCTCCAAATGAGGAGAAGAGTTGAGGGGAAAAGAGAAGTTGTCAAGTTCATGTTTTCTTACATTGAAGTCCTAAAGGTGCTTTTTCAAAAGGCAACTGGACTTTGTTTCCCCTTGAAGACGTTTCGCTTCTCATCCAAGAAGCTTCTTCGGTTCTGACTGAAAAAAGCACCTTTGGGACATATCCTATGATCTGAATGACTAAGAATCTCCACAGACTCTTAAATTAAAGGTTCCTCTCACTGGGACGAGAATCATTTAGACCTCAATTTTCTCACATGGTTAAGTCTAGGTACAAGAAGTGCTTGGCTTATGACCGTAATTGGGGCCATAATTTCTGTTGATAAGCAGGGTGGCTGTTAAACGAGACGTGCCTGATTTGACCGCCTTTTCTGCCACAGTTATTAAACGAATCTCTGCAGTTCTTAAGTGAATCAGGTGATGGTAAACCAGATATAGATTTAATTGAAATAGATACAGATATGGAATTTACTATAAGAATATTAATTGATATGTAACAAAGCGATGAATAAAGTAAAAATGAATAATGAGAATTGCAATGGAAAGACTATTATCAGCTCCCAAAATTAATTGAACAGATTAATACCTTTGAAATAAATAGATGATTTAGAAGGTAATTGAGAAAAGAGAATACCATGTGGAATCTGACTTAAAATATATATATGCATATGTGATATGTAGTAGTTAGGGGATTATTGTTATTAATGTAGAATGTAGTAAAATTACTATTATGGCAAACTTTTACAATGAATTAAAGGGAATAAAATGGGGGAGTGCATAAGGTAAAGGAGTATTGTGCTTAGCCAGCAGCAGGTGCAGATGGCTGAGGAGAGCAATGACTCTGATGAGGGGCCAGGACCATCAGGGAATGGACTGCTGCCTTCAGGGATTGTGAGGAGGTTCCCGAGGAGCCTGTGCCAAGTGCACGTGAGCACAGGATGAGTCGTAGAAGAGAACAGCTGGAGCAGCACAGGCGACTCGGGAGTAAGGATGCAACGTAATGTCCCCTCCCTCCAGGGAATATAAGCCTGGTTTCAAAAGGTTTTTTGCTTTTGCAAAAACATTGGAAGGACTCAGCATTGTGTGTGGAGACTCCAGCTTATCTGAAGAATTCTGTCAAGGCTTTTCTGGTTGGACTAATTGGTTGCAAGCCATTTTTTATCTACAGAGAAGTTATTTGTAGATTAAAGCTGAGAAGGTTTGAGTTGCTGCTTTTGTTCTTGCTGGTAACCAGGTTGGGTCAGAACAAGGGGTGACAAACTCGAATTGAGAATGAAAGGGGATAACTTTTGGATAATTAGAATGAAATTTATTGAACAATGAATGGAGCAATAGTAATGTGATAAACTTACAAATGTGACAGATAAAAGTAAATATGCGTAATGAGTATAGAAATGAAACAAGAATTTAGATAATATTGTGAAATAAGGCATGAGAATATTTAAAGAAAAAATGAAATAAGGTATAATGTGAAGAAATTGGATAAAATGAGTGTAATGAATATAATATATGAGATATTTAAAGAAAAATGGAATAAGTAATAATATATGAAACTGAATATGAAAGCTGAATATGTAAACATGGTCATGTTAATATTGAAGTGTAAAAACCTGGAACCACATTGTTCACACAAAGAGATGTTTTTTAAAATATAAAAATAAAAAAATTATTGCAAAAAAAATATCACGTGGTGGTAAAACAAACACATTTTCCCCCATTCATTTTGTTCATCAGAAACTGACTGTGATGTTCACACATGGCAAGAACATAATCCCAGAAATACTACAACCGACATAAATACATGCCAGTTGCCAAGTGTCTGAATTTTAAACCCGTGACTCTGGACATGCTTCCAACGATCACAAGCGTGACGGTTGGTTACTTTTTAGGGTCCCCCTGTAACGTCAAACAGTCGCTAAACGAATGAGTGTAAGTTGAGGACTACCTGTATTGGTGGCTACCGCTTCCAGAAGGGGAGACTGAACCTGGAAGTTTGGAAATGTATAACCACAGTGCATTTGGAAGGCACCAGATGTCAGGAAAGTCAAAGATATTGTACATATTCTCCTTTTCAGGCACTGCCGTTCATTGCTAAATCCACTGAGAAGATCTAGAGATCCCATTTCAACAAACAAAAGAATTACGAAGAGGTTTGTGCTACTAGAGGAGAAGCATAACGATCTAGTCAGGCAATGGCCGGGATTAAAAAGAGACAGGACAATCGTTTGTCTGAAATGGCACAGGGTCTCCTGCTTAAGCAGGGGGTTGGACTAGAAGACCTTGGCGGTCCCTTCCAACTCTCTTATTCTGTCCGTTATTTTCTCTCTCAGGCCAACCCACTTCACGGGGTTATTGGTGTTGTGGGGAAAATAGGAAAAGGAAAATATGTTGGATAGGATATGTTTGCTGCCATGAGTTAATTCTAAAACTAATAAAGGAGGGATACAAACAAACAAACAAATATACTCCACAATGCTCCCTCAGTAGATATGAAGCAGGATCCAGGTCTGTTCAGTTTCAAGGTAACTTCCAATTCTGTTACAGATAGTCCTCGACTTATGACCACAATTGGGGGTTCAAGCCCTACTTTTAAACATGGACACTGAAAATGATTTGGGGCCAGTGCTTCTCTCTCAGCTCACCCTACATTAAAGAATGAGGTTGGTGTCTTCTGCTTTAAATGCCCCACAAGAAATTATTATTAAGCCTTAAAAACCCAGGGAAACAGGCTAGCAAAGAAAAGACGGCGGCTGAGTAACATTTCTCACATGCCCTCCAAGTAGAATATTTTTTTTCCACACGTCTCTCAATCGGAGGTTTCCAGTTTGCTTAAGCAGCTCTTCTGCCCCACTCAAAGGTACCACCTCACCTTGTCATACCAGCAGCGGATGCTGAGCTGTCCACAGAGACAGTTGCTGGAGGAACAGTCATCCTGGCACGTGCAATGCTACCAACGTAAAAAGAAGAGAGGTGAAAACAGACTGTGGCAGGAGATGGTGCCAAACATCATCCAGCTTCTATGCCGTTGGTTTTCAACTGTGGCAACCTGAAGACAGGGGAGCTTCAACTCCCAGAATGATGTTGGCTGGGGAATTCTGGGAGTTGAAGTCCACCCAGCTTAAAGTTGCCAAGGGGCAACAAACACTGCTCTAAGGCTAAGGCAGCTAAGCTATCTCTCCAGAGGGAGGCAACATATACTGTATTTTTTTGTTCCATAAGATGCTCCGGAACATAAGACGAACATAGCTTTTGGAGAGGAAAACAAGAATATGAAAAATCTGCCTCTGCCTCCCAGCATATGGCTTGTCAGGGCTCTGCTTCGTTGCACCCACCACTGGTTAGCTGAATGACAACTGGACCCCGGTCTCCCGTAGCCCCACCGATCAGCGGGCTGGCCAACCAGAAAGGGCACTATTGCTGCCTCCTCTGTGTCTGCTGCCTTCGATGGGGAACATTGGAGCCTTCGCCAGGGCTCCCTGGCTATCGCCGCTGTTATTCGCCACCGCTGCCTATCGGTGGTTGGATTGGCCTCCCGGAATGCCGCTGAGCAGCTATTCCAGGCAGCGGGGATTGCCGCTGCCTATTGCCGGAGAACTGAGGGGCAATCCCTGCTTGCCTGGAACAGCTGATCGGCGGTATTCCAGGAGGCTGCCGATAGGCGACGGTGGCGAACATAGGTGAGGATAGGCAGCAGCAGCGACAGGCGTCTCGCGTGGAGTCTGAAAATGGGGCACAAGGAGGGTGAAAACGGCCGAAGGGTGGGAGCTGGCGGGGCTTTGGCAATATTTGCTCCATAAAAAACTGACAAGACATTTCCACTGACTTTTGGGAGACAAAAAAGTGTGTCTTATGGAGCACAAAATATGGTAAATCATAATTCTGTGCTACAGGCAAAGTCAGCCACTGAGAAAGCAAAGGTAGCAGAAATGGCAGCCCAGAAGCTGTATCTAACAGGTAGCCTTGTACTAATATCAGATCTTCTCTGTGAAGGAGGTGGGCGGTAAAAAAGTTTGATACTTAAATAAATAAAAATAAATCTTCACTTTCACTCCTTTTCTTACCCTTTTTAATTGTTAAGCCGATAGTCAGGAAGCTAACCAAATATTTCTTAAAGACGAGCGTTCAAATTTCACAAGAGCTTAACACAGTCCTCTGGCAGGTTTGGGCTATCCTGCAAGCCATTCTTACTAACACTATGCTTAACTCTTAAGAATCTTAATCCAAGCTCAGGTTTGATCCTTAAATCAAATTATTTGATTTGGAAGGTTGGAAATGCCATGTAAAGACATTACAAATATGGAGTCCTTGGTGCGTTTGACTTGTAGACATTATCAGCGTTCCAACCAAACTCTTGGTTTCACTGACAAAGCTCCAAGTCACCCATCCTTAGGTGATTCGCAAGCCATAACAGTGTCTAAGTTCTCCTCAGGGAGCCTCAATTAGCACTTCAATCCCAACACAAAGAGTCCTGACAACCTGGTTAGTGGCAAGGAAAACCTGGCAAGGAATCCGCTGGAGGGAACTCTTCTGGAGCATGAATGTTTGTCTCTGACAACCACACCTCCCACACCTCTCCTCCTTATAACCCTTATAACTTACGGGACCGCCTTCTGCCACTATCGGCCTCCCGTCGGCCTGGGCGCTCTCACAGGGTGGGCCTCCTTGGGGTGCCGTCAGCTGGACGATGTCAGCTGGTGACCCCGAGGGTAAGGGCCTTCTCTGTGGGAGCACCCTCCCTTTGGAACGAGTTGCCCCCCCGGAGATATGGACTATCCCTAACCTGCGGACCTTCAGGTGCGCCTTGAAGATCCATCTCTTCCAACGAGCCGGTCTGGCCTAACAGTATTGTGGGGTTTTAAATTTGTTATTTTTTAATATTCCCTTGTTTTTATTATTTTTATTTATCAGCCTCTTATTTAATCTATTTTTAAATTTTAAAAATGGTTTTTAATCTGGCTGTGCATCGCCCCGAGTCCTAATGGGAGAGGGGGCGGTATATAAATTAAATAAATAAATAAATACAAAATAAATAACCCAGCCTGGCAGGGGCTTGTTAACGTTTCCTTCTTTTCCTGGATAGCTGGACCTCAGCCCTGTGTTGCTCTGCTCTCTGCACTTCTCTGCACACACGTGCATCTGGGACAGGGCCCAGATGTTCCTTCCCCTCACTCAGCTCAGTCTGAGTGTGAGTAGATGGGACCTGCTCTGCATTTGGCTCTGACACCTCCTGCTCCTTAGAGCCTTCCATCATCGGCCCCGATGGTAACCCAGGCACCCCCTCCACTTCCTTTCACTCATCTGACTTGACTGCCATCTCCACTGGCAGTTGACGAACCACAACATGAACAGCCAGGAATCAGATCACAGATCCTTTGCTCTCCCACCAGGCCATGGTCCCTTCCCAGGCTAAAATAACTCTCCAGAGCCAGACTATACTTCTTGCCCTTGCCTTTTGCTTTCCCCTCTGCTGGCCGTGCCCAGGAGTCCCGCTGTTTTGGGATGGATCAAAAGGATACCTGTAAGTGGGTGATATTACGATCAATGTTCATGGTGGAAGTCTCGCAGTTCTCCGAGATGTACTTGTAGTCATCCGGGCAGGGCTCATCATCCACAGAGTTGACACAGGGAATGGGCACGTTTTCGTAGCCCCGAGCCACATCCCTGGTTAAAGAAAGAGGGCAGAACCTATGACGGATAGCAATAGCACTTAGACTTATATACCGCTTTGCAGTGCTTTACAGCTCTTCCTAAGTGGTTTACAGAGTCAGTCTATTGCCCCCAACAATCTGGGTCCTCATTTTACCGACCTTAGAAGGATGGAAGGCTGAGTCAACCTTGAGCCGGTGAGATTTGAATTGCCAAATTGCAGGCAGCCGGCAGTCACAGAAATAGCCTGCAGTACTGCACTTTAACCACTGCGCTCATCGTGGCTCTGATGGGATGCTACTTTTAAGCACACCGCCATGTTTTAACAGCTACTGCTTCCACTTCTATCTTGTTAAATGATATATCATCCTGCTTAAAATGAGTATTTGCTGTGGATGACTGCTGGGCAATCTTTGTAAGCCTCAGTCATTTTATTATTATTATTTTATTTCTCACAGCCTATTCTCTTCATTGTGCTTTATTCTCTTTATTATCCATTGTGTACCACAGGAAGAAGAAATTATAAGAATCCTGGGGTTCTGAGGGTGTGTGTGATCTGGTTCAACCCCCGCGCTGTGTAGGAATTTTCACACCAACCCAGTCAAATGGCTGCCCAATTTTTTCTTGAAAACCTCCAATGATGGCACCCCCACAAAAGACAGGCTATTTTCCATTGCTTAATAGCTCTTTCATTCAGGAAATTCTTCTAGTTCAAATTTCACTTATTCTGTATTGGTAGTCCTTCTGTTGCGGTTTTCTCATTTAGCGACTATTTGCCATTATCACAGGAATCAAATAGTAACTTTAAGACCAATCCTCACATGTATGACCTTCACACATGTGTAAAGGAAACCTGCCCACTGTTTCACTTAATAACTGATTTGCCGATCCCAATTGTGGTTGCTAAATGAAATTAAGCTTCCACCTAGTTTTTTGGCTTACTTTCAGATGCTATGCAGTATAAATCTAAACCCTCATTGCTATTAAATGTTGGGTATCTAGTTCCTTTCTGCTTCCTGACAAAACTGCCTCTGTTTGCTTAAATCAAGGTTCTTCAAACTTGGCAAGTTTAAGACTTGAGGACTTCAATTCCCAGAATTCCTGAGCTAACGTGACTAGAGGAGGAATTCTGGGAGTTGAAGTCCACAAGTCTTAAAGCTGTCAAGTTTGAAGACCCTTGACTTAATAGATTTCCCACATCTTTCGTGAAGTGGTTCTCTTAAATACCTGCTCTATACCTACCGAAAGTGACAAAACGGGCCTATTATTCGTCCTGCAAAGCCTGCAGAGGCTTTTTTCAAGCCTCTGGGAGGCCTAAAAAGGCCTCAAACCAGCCAAAAAATCAGTTGTGAGGTGCAGTGCAGGTAAGGGAGCAGCGTGTGTGTGTGTGGGATTGCGCATGCATGTGTAGGGGGTGTGCATTGCCTTCTGGGTTCTGGCATGTGAGCGCAAGCGCGTGCACAATTTTTGGCACAGGAGCCCAAAAAGATTAGCCACCACTGATGTAGGGGCTATGATAAAATGGAAAATACTGCATATATAATGTTAGAAATGAAATGTAGGAATAATTATACGGCATATAGAATAGTAACTTATACAATTAGAAACTATGTTATTATAAGTGAATACTGTTACCGGAACGCTGCAATGAGTGGAAATGTGGCTTTATGGTAAAATATGAGTAATAAAAATTTACTTTGGAAAAAAAGCCATAAAATGGGACAAAACTCACTTAACGAATTTCTCACTTAGGAACATAACTTCTGGGCTCCATTGTGGTCATAAACCGAGGACTACCTGTACTGCATTCTTTTTATTTCTTTTTAAGTATAAGTTTTTTATTTATCCATGAACATTTTGAATACAGTGCATTGCCAGGGCACATCATTTGCAGAAAAGCAAATAAAAAGAGACCAACCAAAATATTAATACACATACTGATCACAATAGTAATAGAATAGCAGAATAATCCTAACTAGTTTTGCATTCTAAAACCACCGCGCCACCCTGGTTCTATGAAACCAAAACCCAACCAAATGTGTTTGTGTGCATACGTTCCCCCTGACCACCTTTACCTGCTGATGATGCGTTCCGTGCGCACCGAACGGTTAAGGATGCCTTGACGGATCTTGCGATTGAGTTGAAGGGCAAACCAAACATCCGAGTTCTCCAAGGTCAAGTCCACGGGCAAATCCCCCTCCTTGTTCCGGATTTCCGTGTCGGCTCCCCTTGACAGGAACAAGCTGTGGGAGGAAGGAGGACGTAGTAGATTAGAACAGGGGTCTCCAACCTTGGCAACTTTAAGACTTGTGGACTTCAGTTGAAGTCCACAAGTCTTAAAGTTGCCAAGGTTGGAGACCCCTGATTAGAAGCAGAGGCTTCGCAGCGGCTAATCTGCCCCCGTCTTGCGATACAGGATCCAAAACAGAAACTTGTTGTCAGCTCTGCCTGTTGCTTACAGGACACAATCGTGGTAGCTCTCCCGGGCAGCTATATGCAGAGGCGTGTCTCCGTGGAAATTGACCGCATGGAGGTCACACTGGGCATTAAGCAAGACTTCGGCAATCTCCGCGCTTCCGGTGAAGGAGGCCCAGTGCAAGCAGATGTTCTCTTCCTGGATGGAAGGGAGAGGAAGCCGTTAAAGAAAAACGGCAGGCAACGGGACAGGTGTCCAAACTTCTGCATGTTCCTTCATAGAGGCCCGTAAAGATCTGCAGGAAGGTTTCCTCTATCGCTCTCAGCAGTAGCCCATAGGAGGAATCCAAAAAGTCAAGATGGCTGTCCTAACTAGCAGGCCCAAAGCCTGACCGTCCATCAACATTGCATGCGTATACAAAGAAATGAGACTTCAGTGGCACTAAGATATTTACCATGTGTTTCCTTTTATTTACTCCCCTTTCCCCTTAGCAGCGTTACTTTCTTAATTGCAAGGATTTCCTTTTAAGCAAGAGGGCCCAGAAATCTAACCCAGAAGTCTCCAATAGCAATAGCACTTTGACATATATAGCAACTTCACAGTGCTTTACAGCCCTCTCTAAGCGGTTAACAGAGTCATCCTATTGTCCCCAACAAACTAGGTCCTCATTTTACTGACCTCGGAAGGATGGAAGCAGCGGTGGTGTTCTACTGGTTTGGCTCGGTTCTGGCGTACCGGTAGCGCCGAAGAGCAGCTACCAATGCTCCAACGCTCTAATGTGGGCCCGCCTGGGCTCCCATATGGACCTTTATTCCCTGCTTTTGAAGCGCAGCTGCTTTGCGTGGCACAGCAGATTGCCGTGCGGCAACTGCTGAAGCGACAGGGAGAGTGCAGGATTGCAGGTGAGTCAGAAAGCCTTTGCGCCCGCGCAAAGTGCGTGTTTGGCACACACGCACGCAGAGCCTGCCCACTGAACCAGTGGTAAACGTTTTTGAAACGCACCACTGGATGGAAGGCAACCTTGGAGTCAAATAGTGTTGCCACCGGTTCAAGGGGCGTGGCTTGGTGGGCGCACTTTTCTAACTCGCCTCCTGCAAGCCTGCATGATACCGGTTGCTTCAGCAGCTGCCGCGCGGCGCTATTCTGTGCCGTGGAAAGCAGCTGCGCTTCAAATTCAGGGGGATTTGGGGATAAAAGTGAGTATGGGAGCCCGGATGGGCCCAAGAGCAGAGCGGTGGAGAGAACTGGTTCGGTCTCCGCTGTTCATCGCTCCTACCGCCTCGTCAGAACCGGGCCGAACCGGTCGAATACCCCACTGGTGTCAGCCTGCATCTTTGCTTGCTGCCAGCTGCCATGGAAATGGTGGGAGGGGAAGCAATGGGCACTTGAGGGGAGGAAGTATGCAGGAAGGTGAAAGTGGAAATTTTCCAGAAGCAATGAAACTGCCAGCTTGGATTTTGTTTACCATCCTCAAGGACAGCCGCCCCGGCTTCGGTATGCAGAAGGGAGGAACAGCACACCTGAATCAGAGCCTTTCCCAAAACATCTTCTTGGCCAATGATTGAACTCTGGTTGCCTGGCTACAAGGGGGAGGGGTATATCTAAGGCAGGGCTGTCAAAATTCCCGGCCCATGGGCTGGATGCGTCACGCCCATGCCCAGTTTAGCGAAGAGGGGAAAAGTTCTGATTACATCATGTGACACTTCCGTGACGTTGTGAGTTTGACAACTCTGCTCTAGGGTTTGTTTCAATTTGGGACTTGGGCATTTGTTGCTTCAGAACTTGCCTGACTTAGCTGTGTTCAGTTCTTCACTAGTAAAAGTGCCTTTTCTCTACTTTTCACGGAGTCGAGGGTTTTCCTTTCTTAGGGATTGAACAGAGGCAACACTGACACTTGGCAACTTTAAGACTTGTGGATCAACTGTGGCTGGTTGGGAAATTCAGGGAGTTGACATCCACAAGTCTTAAAAGTTGCCAAGGTTGGAGATCCCTGGACGAACCAACCTTTGTCCATTCTGTTATGCAGATAAATCCAACCAGATATCCCACCCATCTCCCAGGCTACAGTTCTGGCTCCCAGGAACAAATCTCACTCGCCTCTGTATTAACTCAACTTCACAAAACCTGGTGCTTCCACAGCAAACCCAAACTCACGTACGTTGTCAGTCAAGGTGACGTCAGCTCCTCGGGTGAGCAACATACGGATCACTTCAATGTGCTTATGCTCAGCAGCCCAGATAATGGGGGTCCAACCTCCATTATCCTAAACAAGGGACAGGAAAAACAAGTATTGTGTGAGGGCTCAGGGAGAGCTGGGTGAAGCTGGTAGCCACTGTCAGCAACCAAGGGAAACCAACCTCCCCACTTACCTGGGCATTGACATCCACCTGTCCCGTGGAAAGGAGCAAGCTGACCATTTCCACATTTCCATTCTTGGCAGCATGATGAAGACACGTAGATCCATCATCCTCCTTTTGGCAATAACATCAAAGAGAATGAAATACCATTAATTTAAGTTGCATGGAGGCATTTCCTCTCCCCGTAATGATTCCAGCCCTACTTTTATCATTCTCATAACACAGTGATGGAATCCTGAACTCTAGTCCCACAATAAGCGGCCTTACAACTTTGGATTCATGCATTACGCTAATTTTTGTGTGATTTTTTTTTTTTTTGGCTTTAGCTCAGGGTCTTTAACAAAGCGAGTCAATATGGTTTGCACCCAATGGCTTGGTATTATGTGCAATCCAGCCCATTCTGACAGGGTCAACAAACTATGGTTGAAACAAACCAAGCCTAATATAAAGGTTTAACCCCATCACTGAGTTATTCTATTAAACCAGCTGGAATAGCATTGTTAATCCAGGCTGTTGGAAATGTGTAGTTGTTTTGGAAAAGGTAGTATTTTCTACCAAAGGGTGTAGCAATATAGGTTACTATGGCAGAAATCAATCCCGTGATATCTTACAATAATATCTTGTGCTGTTTATTTCACCATTTCTCAATCTTTGGCAACTTTAGGATGTGTGGACTCCAATTCCCATGCTTGCTGGGGAATTCTGCGAGTTGAAATTCGCACATCTTAAAGTTGCCAAGATAAGAGAAATATTATAATAGAAGTTTCAGTGGTGAACTAGTGACTATTGATTAAAATATAAGGTAGTTTTTTTATTTTCCTTTCTTAGTTTCTATGTTTGATTTTCATAAGATTAAATATTGTTTTGTTACAAAAAAAGGGGGAAAAAAGCATTTTTTAGGTGAATGTTAAGTTTTTGAGGAGAAATTATTTCAACAGAGCGCAAGCCGGTTAAGGCACACACATTTGTTCCTCCACCAAACTATGATTTTTCCCAAACACAGCACACATTGCAAAGAAATGATACAATCAGTTACTTTGTATACGTTATTTTGAAGACTTTCATTCTTTTAAAAGTAGCAAGACACATAGAAATGAAACCGGTGTACCAAAACAACTGAACACAAGCAATTTCTTCTTGTCACATATTTATTAAGGACTTTTCCAGAAGAAAAAAAAGCTGCACTGACCCCCATTAAGAAATAAAATATCCCCCCCCCCCACTCCCTTCTATACAGCTCTCCTTCCACCAAAAGATCATTTTTAAAATCATTTATCTCCTAACCTTTGTGTACACACAACCGCCCCTCTTGACCAAGTAACGTGCGAGCTCCACATGGTTGTTTGCAACCGCTTCCATTAAAGGGGTTCGACGCAACTTGTCCACTGTATTTATGTTGGCTCCAGCCTGCCAGAGAAAATATTTATGATTACTAATCGATTTGTTGACTCGTTTAACTGGGTACATAGGTAGTCCTAGGTTAGCGATTGCCTTGGATAGTAACGGTTTGCAATTCCCAGGTTAAGGAAAAATAATTTTGCCAACAGTGCCTGTATTTAGGACAACAAAAACCTTCAGTGCGAAACAGATTAAGGTCTGGTCAGTTTCAGCAGCAGCTGAGAGACCGCCAGGAAGGTTCTAATGAACTAATTATAAGGTCCCACAACTGAGCTTGTTAATTATCAATTTTTAGGAAAGGGATGGAAGCAGAGGTGGAATGCTACCTGTTTGGCCCGGTTCTGCCAAGCTGGTAGCGCCCAAAGATCAGTTGAGTCAGAACCGGTTCTCTCAGGCTATCGGCTGCTGGGACCGCCCGCCCGGGCTCCCATACTGACCTTTATTTCCTGCTTTTGAAACGCAGCTGCTTTGCGCGGCACAGCAGATTGCCGCGCATCAGCTGTTGAAGACACAGGGAGCGTGCAGGGTTTCAGGAGGTGAGTAGGAACGCCTCTATGCGTGTGCAAAGCGTACGTTTGGCGCCTGCGCGCATGCAAAGTGTGTGCTTGCGTGCAAAGCACGCCCACTGAACCAGTGGTAAACCACTTTGCAACCCACCACTGGCTGGAAGGCATAGAAAAGTACCCCCTGGAAGTGACCACTTGTTTAAGGGGCAAAAAAGCAGCAACTTGTTCCCCCCCTCAAACAAAACAGAACAGGATACCATCCAAGAGAACTTGAATCTGAGTGAAACTGTAGGATCTTATAGCATCTTTGTCACTCTCTCTATCACTGATTTGTTTAGTGACTGTGTCAGCAACCAGAACAATTGCAGTTGTTCAGCAAAGACTATTCTGTGCCAATTTGATTTGATGGTTTGATTGCTTATTGTACCCTAGGACTATCATTAAGTGTCATACCTTATGATTCTTGACTCCTGATGAATGTATCTTTTCTTTTATGTACACTGGAAAGTATTTAGACCAAGACAAATTCCTTGTGTGTCCAATCACACTTGGCCAATAAAGAATTCTATTCTATTCTATTCTATTTTATTCTACTCTATTCTAATTTCAACCAATTGACTAAGAGCAGCTTAACCCAGCCATATTTAATATACTGAATATTCAACAGCTCTGTTCTCTCTCACTCTCAGCAAACCCAGAATTGTGTATTTCCCTCCTTTAACCTTTCCATCCCTCCTTCTTTTCAGAAGTTGACCGTTCAAAGTTACAACAGCGCTGGAAAAAAAGTGACGGGTCCGTTTTTCACCCTTATGATCGTTGCAGCATCCCCCAGGGTCATGTGATCAAAATTCAGACGCTTGGCAACCGACTCATACTTATGATGGGTTGCTGTGTCCCAGAGTTATGTGATCCCCTATTGCGACCGTCTGGCAAGCAAAGAAAATAAGGAAGCCAGATTCACTTAACCACCGTGTGATTGTTAACAACTGCAGTGATTCACTTAAAAACTGCAGCAAGGAAGGTCATAAAATGGGGCAAAATTCACTTAACAAATGTCTCAGTAGCAACATTAATTTTGGGCTCAATTGTGGTCGTAAGTCAAGGATGCTGTAGAAATTCCACAGGGAGGTTAAAATCAGGAGCAAGTGAGGAAGAGGTTCAGGTGGAGCTGTCTCACTTAACAACAGAAATCTGAGGCTCAATTGTGATCATAAGTTGAAGACTACCTGCACATTCAAATCTACCTGTGGGTTACATGTAAATCTGAACTGCCCTTTCTCAAAACCGACTGCAGAATTCCCCAAAAGCAGCAAATCCGTGCAATGTATTTTATAGAGTAGAAATACTATAGCTGGAAAAGGAGTGAGATGATTCGAGGAGATAGTATATATTTCTTTTTACTATCAAATTTGCCTGCAATCTTTAAACTGCTGAATGGGAGTTTACCTCCTTCAACTCAAAAAGTTGGTGAAGGATGTTTATTTACTTCTTGCTCAGGGGACATACCCAGGACGTACCAAGGAAAAAAGGAAGCCCGGTAGAACCCAGGTTTATTCACACATACACAAACACACACACAAACCTGCAGCAAAACATGGCAGATTTCCATGTAGCCCTTCTGTGCTGCAGCATGCAGTGGGAAACGCTTGCTTTGTTGCTCGGTCTGGAAATTGGGGTCTAAGCTGTCTACTGAGGGAAAAAAAAAAGAGAAGTGACAATTAAAAAGGAAAAGAGAATAAACAATTGCCCCAATTGGTCTCAGGGGTCTCCAACCTTGGCCACTTTAAGACTTGTGGACTTCAACTCCCAGAGTTCCTCAGCCAGCTTTGCTGGCTGAGGAACTCTGGGAGTTGAAGTCCACAAGTCTTAAAGTGGCCAAGGTTGGAGACCCCTGGGCTAGATTTATGAAAATAAAATGGTACATTTTAACTCCTTAAGGAAACAATGAAAGAAATCTTTCTTTTACAAACTCTTGATGGCTGGCCAGGGAATTCTGGGAGTTGAAGTCTAGAGACATCTTAAATGTCTATGGAGATTCTCAGTCATCCAGGTCATGGTTGTCCCAAAGATGCTTTTTTTTTTCCAAGAGGCAACTGGACTTTCTGGTTTTTTTTCTTTGAAGACATTTCGCTTCTCATCCAAGAAGCTTCATCTTCACTGATTCATTCGTCAGAGCTGAAGAAGCTTCTTGGATGAGAAGCGAAACGTCTTCAAAGAAAAACCAGAAAATCCAGTTGCCTCTTGAAAAAGCACCTTTGGGACAGACAAAGTTAGTAAGTTTGAAAAACACTGAGGAAGCCCAATAGAAAGTCCTTATTTAGGGGTGGGCTTCACATTTTTTAGCAAGGGGCTCTCTGCCCTAATGATTGGCTGGGTAGGTGTGGCTGGGTGGTCATGTGACTGGGTGGGCATGGCTGGGTGGTCATGTGACTGGGTGGGTGTGGCCAACTCGAGGTCGCTTCTTTGCCCTAATTACCTAAAAAAAGATATATACCAAAAACTTGTTTATTATTTTGTGCATTTAATACTTAAATAAAAGACTTGGGTGAAACCAAGCTTAATAGCAGTGACTGAGAGAGGGATCTTGGAGTTTTAGTGTAGTTTCTGGCGAGTTACATGATTCTTCTTATTTGGGAATTAATCCCCTCAGAGGCTAGTGGCTATGTTTTCTGATTTTCACAATGGCTCTGGCAACACTTTTACGAGGTGTGAAATGTTCTTGGCTGAATGCCCAGAAGTTCAATTAAGCCTATTAAGAGCTTTCCCTTGCTGCTTGTCTTTCTGAGGTTATTGGGGGCTCTCCGAGCCCTGCACAGACTTAGCTAGAGGCTCTCCCGAGCCCCTGAGAGCCCCCAGCAACCCATCCCTGCCCTTATTCCTATCACCTGTCTCCCCATTCCAGCAGGGAAGTGGGCGCAAGTAGGGCAACTTACACAACATCAGGACCACTTTCTGCAGTTCCCCTTGCTTAACGGAGAGGTAGAGCTGACGCGGATGGAATCGCAGCTTCTTGCGCCTGGGAGCGATAGAGGAGAGACGGATCAAAGAGAGTAAGGCAAACGAAGTCTGAAGAGAAAGGCAAACTGTGGAAGGCAAGAGACAGGGCAGAAGGGGAAAATCACGGCAACTCATCACCCATTTAAGCGTTCTCACCTTGCTTCGTTGCCAAGGCTGGACCTCTGCTATCAAACAACGAATGCTTGCCGGAATAATGCTAATGATAATCGTGGCCTTCCTTACCATCAAGGCAGAGAGGGTGAGAATAGTGGCTTGCTTACCTTTCGGATTCCTGTATCACCAGGGCTCGCTCTAGCTGCTCCCGGCCAGCCCCCGTTGGCAATCCTTGTGCTGAAAGCACAGCCCCGTTAGGAAGAGTCAGCCGTGGTCCTGCGCTATCAATACCTGGGCCGCCGAAGCCCGCCGTATCATCTGGCAGATGTTCAACACCTGAGCCCCCACGCATCCGAGCACTGAGGGAAGGAGGCCAAACAGAGCAGTAAGAAAGATTCCAAGTTAAGAAATCATAACGTCGTAATACAGGTGTCAACTCATATTTCTACGGTCTTTTTAGAGTTGCCAACAGAAAAGGAGAGGGGAGAAGTGGGCAGCTTGCATTCTGTAAATGTTTTCAAAGATAGTTTCTAGGGGACTGAAGTTTCTGCCACATAAAATTCTAACTGGAGAGCATGATTGATGACTCTTGGCTATGGATGTGTCCCATTGGAGAATATTGTGGAGGTAATTCCCCGTTAGGAGAATGAGTGCACACAAGGAGACGTACTGAGAGTAATGTTGAATAACACACACAGCATACAGATACACTGTATGGTAAAAGGTAGGTTTTACTTTCAGTACACCGTTAAGCAAAGTCCAACACCGTCCAAGTCATTCACGGTTTATAGCAGTCAGTTTTTAGTCCAGGGATAATCCAATAACAAAGTCCAGTATCAAAAACAGTTCAGTAATAGACTCACGTCAATCCAAGAATAACTATGATCAGTAACAGTCACTAGGGAAATGCAGGAACACAAACTTTGGCCATCTAGCAAAACTCTCTCTCTGGCTCAGTCAGTGGCGTCTGAGAGAAACCAGGTTTCTGGCTCCATCTTATGGCCGTTTGGGATACCACACCCAATTACAATTTTAGCATTCATTCCCTTAAAGAAACAGTATTAAAATGTCTATCCTGGTTTATATATTTTCCAACCCAACTGTTAGGTTACTTACATTCCTAATAATTATGAATTATGAAACACCTAGGGGGTGGGGTGGGGAGAAAGCCAGGGTCAAGGGTGACAATGAATGATGTGTCTCAGAGTCGGCTACACCCAGGCAGCGCCGGCATGATTACTCCTAATAAATCTTCTTTAAGTTTTGGAAGATCGGCTAGAGACTCATGATTTAAATGGGGGTAAATGTCAGAGCCCTGATAACAGGTAAATCTTCAACTCAACGACCACAACTGAGCCACAAATTTCTGTTAAGCAAGTCGGGCAAGTGAATTTCACCTCATTTTACGATTTTCCTTTGCCACGGTTGTTAAGCTGCCGTGGTTAAGTTAGTAACGTGGTTGTGAAGTGAATCCGGCTTCCCCATTGACTTTGCTTGTCAGAAGGTCCCAAAAGGGGATCGCGTGATCTTGGGACACGGAAACCATCATAAATATGAGCCAACTGCCAAGAGTCCGAATTTTGATTGCGGGATTACGGGGAGGCTACAACAGTCGTTAAAGTGTCAAAAACAGTCCTGGCTCACTTTTTTCCATGCCGTTTTTATTTTGAACGATCACTCAATGAACTAAGTGAGTCAAGGGCTACCTGTACATGGTGGAATTTGCAACTAGAGTGTGAAGAGGGAACAGACTGGTGAGTTTGGAATCCCTGCAGTTGTGGAAGTGACAGAGATCTGATTCCCACTAAGGCAGGGGTGTCAAACTCAAGGCCCAAAGGCCGGATTCAGCCTGTGGGGCTGCCTTGGCAACAGTGAAGGACTGGCCTACATGCTCCCCCACCCCCTGACCCTTTGCTGGCAGAGGGTTGCAGGAGGCCATCTTGGCTGGAAATGGAGCTCGGGAGCCGGTTTTCACCGGCAGAGCACTTGGGCCACCACAGGTGCCCCCCCGAGACAAGTGACGTCAAGTTGGCTCACCCTGGCTACGCCCACTCCGCCCCCCCGCCCCCCCAGTCAAACACAACCCTAACGCGGCCCTCAATGAAATCAAGTGTCAGGATTGTGGCAGTTATTCCAATTAAATCATGAGCCTCGAGCCACACTCCCAAAATTAAAAAAGGATTTATTAGAAGTTAACATTCCGACATTAGCCTGGGCGTTTGACACAAACAACAATAAAGAGAAACAACTCTGATCAGGTCACAGTGTCATTCTGTTTCCTTGCGCCTGATATTTAATCTTCATGTCCCCTGTGGTGTTGTGACAAAGACACAGTTCATCAGTTTTGCGTCATCGCAAGCTGTACAAATAACACAATGACGTACAGAAGAATACAACCAGTGGCAACCAGTAGAAAAAAAAACATGGAGGTTAAGCCTAGAAAATCAGGAAAAACATGAGAGGAAAAAATGATGGTCCTGCCTTGATTTTCTTTGGTATAAGGGGAAGGAAAAGAGAAATGCTGGGAGATTTCCAGATTCTGTGATTATAGCCGAAGTCGGTGTTCCTCAACCTCAACTAGTTTTTAAAAGGTATGAACTTCAATTCCCAGAATCCCAGCATGGCTGGCTGGAGAATTCTGGGAATTGAAGTCCACACCTCTTAAGCCTGCTAGGCTGAGAAATACTGGTTTAGATCAATTGAATAGAGTAGAGTAGAGTAGAGTAGAGTAGAGTAGAGTAGAGTAGAGTAGAGTAGAGTAGAGTAGAGTAGAGTAGAGTAGAATAGAATAGAATAACAGAGTTGGAAGGGACCTTGGAGGTCTTCTAGTCCAACCCCCTGCTTAAGCAGGAAACCTTACACCACTTCAGACAAATGGTTATCCAATCTCTTCTTAAAAACATCCAGTGTTAGAGCATTCACAACTTCTGGAGGCAAGTTGTTCCACTGATTAATTGTTTTAACTGTCAGGAAATTTCTCCTTAGTTCTAAGTAGCTTCTCTACTTGGTTAGTTTCCACCCATTGCTTCTTGTCCTGCCCTCAGGTGCTTTGGAGAAGAATTCTAGTATGTCTGTTTCTTGACCTGGCTAACATGATGTCACTGGAAAGAGTGAGACTGAAAACCTTTGGAAGCCTTTGTGTGTATATTTGTGGAGAATGGTGGAATGGAGGAACTTTGGAGGTTATATCAACCCTCCTAAAGCCTCGCTCAAATGTGGCCCTTTTGCTGCCTGTGAGTTCTAGCAGCGACACTTTTCTTTTATGGGATTTAGGGACAGGAAAGGAGAATCTGCTTTCGCCATAGACAGTGCTCAAAGTTGGAAGATTTAAAATATTTGCTCAATTCTGTGTCTTTTGGAGGAGTCCAGCAGAGATAGGCAACAATGGCCCCTTTATGACTTGTGGACTTCAACTCCCAGAATTCCTGAGCCAGCACGAAACTCAACTCCCAGAATCCCTCAGGATGGCTGGCTCAGGAATTCTGGGAGTTGAAGTCCACAAGTCATAAAAGGGCCATAATTCCCCACCCGTTTTACAGCTTGAGAGTGATACTAGGGAAGACCTCTGGCATGAACTAAAAAGATTCCATTTATAAATAAAAAAATACATATCCTTTTAATAGCTGGATACTTGTGCTTCGCTACAAAACTAAGTGGTTGGGCTTAGCTTTTAGGGAGGAAAATAAGGAGAAAAAAATTCTGCCTCTGCCTACCAGCATCCATCGGCATTCATCTGGCTAGCTTCCTGTCAGTGTGTGAGAGAGTTGAGGGCTGTTTGGAAACTGAAACAGTTTTTGCTGTGTGAGCAAGGAGACAGCAAGGAGCCTGGGCGTGGCTTAATTCAATTGTTCTGTACTAAAGCTGCTTGGTGCTGTGAAACTAAAACTGAAACTCCTCTCCTCTGCTTGTGTTTTGCATTTGGAACAGATTTCTTTTCAAGTGGGGAGGGGGAGCAGAACTCCTTAGCATCAGAGCATGTTAATAATAATAATATAGGACATACTAATGCTCTGATGGTCATTTCGAAAAATCCTTTCTTAGTGAGCACCTAGAAGCCAAGAAGAACATACGTGCCAAATGTCAAGTTTGTAAGCTTTACGGTTCTGGAGATTTTGTGATGATGCGTGAGAGTTATTTTGCTTTTATATAGAGAGATTTTATATGTATAGAAAATCCCTGCCAGACGCAGCCTACTCACCTGGGTTGGGTGGTGTCAGCACGGCCGGTGGACTCGGAAGCGCTTTGGCTATGCGACGGTGGGATGGGGACAGGTGTGGAGGTGTCCGCCTTGGCTATGGTGATCTCCTGGGCCTCCGAAGCATCTTCTCCACAATGTGGACAGAAGATCATGCCGTTGAGTTGGGAAACGCAGGCCTTGTGGAAGCGGTGAGCCACACGGAAGTCCGGGTGGCACTCCAGAAAGGTGCCCTGAGGAGAAGGAAAACAGCCGTCAGGGATCTGATGGTCCAGCCACCTTGTGTATATTAGCGCTCAGCAACAAATCCTAGAGTTCCTCCACTGTTGGCGATTGTAATTTCCCAAACATTTGGAAGGTTACTGGATAGCCAACATTGGAATTGACAACCAACTTACCAGAAATGAAGAGGACGAGAAAATATGAAAACCCAACCTTTGCCATCAGCAAGCAGCCAAATTCTCCAGGAAGGCCAGGCCTAGATGTAACTGAAGCCTGGTAATCTCTGTTTTCCTGATTAACCTGGCCAGGCTTTCTTCTAGTTGACCTTGAGGCCTTGGCTCAAAATGGCCACCAATGGATTCATTCGGGTAGAGACAGTCTTAGGACTGCACTCTTCCTCTCAATATATCCCCCAGAGGGTGGGTGGTGACCCTCTCACCCCATTATCAGGTCCCCACACGCCTGCTGATTTCCGTTCCTCACCGCCGTGCAGAAGTAGCCACATCCAGGGCAGCAGTGATGCTTCACCATCCTGGCGCGATGGGTTTCGCACAGGACCATGAGGGGAACCCGGCTGGAAGGACGCATCGTTTCTTGCTTCAAGATGCTGCTGCTGCAGCCATTTAGCTGTAAAGGCAGAAAGGAGAAGCTGCCGCCACCATTTTGTGGGCTAAGTCCCACTGAGGTAATTTATTAGGGTAATTTGAAGGTGACCTCCAGAAGTGAGGGGAGCTGAATGTCAACTAAAAAGATACTCCTTTGGTCTTTTTAACTGCCAGAAAAAGGGAGTGGGGGAAAACAGTGCCTTCCTTAAGTGCCTAGATAATCAACCTGGCAGCCCAAAGTTGTCGGAGCACAAGAAAATGACTGGAGAGCATGTTTGATGACTCTTGGCGATGGATGTGTCCCATTGGAGAATATACATCCAGGGGATGGGGGAAAAGACCAAGATCAAGGGGGAAATTAATGATGTATTTTAGTATCTGCTGCATCCAGCTAACACCAACATGGCCACTTCTAATAAATCAATTTTCTTTTCTCTGAGATGCGGCTAGAGACTTATGGTTTGAATGGGGGTATATTTGTTAAAGAGTCCTGACAGTAATAACGTTTCAACCTTGGTGACTTTTAAGATGTATGGACTTCAACTTCCAGAATTCCTCAGTCAACCATGCTTGGCTAGGGAATTCTGGGAGTTGAAGTTAAAAGCCCTGAAGTTAAAACACATCTTAAAACCCCTCAGATTGAGAAACACTATTGGGGGGGGCTAAGCTATTTTGTTTCAGACAGCAGAAGGCGCTTAGCTGAGCAAAAGAAGACCCATTTCATTCAGATGTCAAGCTTGCCATCTTCAGCTAAAACTTAATGTCAAAGGTCATCTTATAACTATAAATAGCTATTTGTATTGGACAGAATCCTTATTAACTGACAGGTTCTGACGTTTTTGGTCTTCTGGAATGCTGACATTATCATTATTTAGAAGCAACAGGGGGGCTGCAATGACTGTTTTGACTTAAAAAAAATCTTTAGGGCAAAATGGAAAGGACTTCAGTAAAGCCATCTGGAGCCTCTTCCTTCCCGATTCCCTCCCTAGCCATGCTTACCTCCCCATCAGCACTCTCCGTTGCCATGCACTGATTTCCAGCCTGCTGGCTAAGCCGCTCAATGGTTGGGGCTTCCATGCGGCAAGAACACAACGGAAGTTCCTCAAAGCGTTCCGTTTCCAGCGAACTTGTCTCATTAGACACACCTGGGAAAGAGGAGAAGGAGATGATGTGTCTCCTGGAAAAGCATAATTGTCAGCCATGCGGGTCCATGTTCTTTGCCCGTCCAGGTCAAGCTCTATCAATTGGGTCTCCTGAAGTTTATTAGATGCTCTAAATCGGGGTCTCCTACCTTTGGCCACTTTACGAGTTGTGGACTTCAACTCTCAGAAGTCCTCAGCCAGCCATGATCTGAGGAGGATGATCCCAGCTGGCTGAGGAATTCTGGGGAGTTGAAGTCCACAAGTCGTGAAGTGGCCAAGGTTGGAGAGCCCTGCTCTAAATTTTAAGACACTCGTGGCTTGAGTTTGAAGAGAACATGGCGGCCTCTCCATGTACAAACACTAATGCAACAATTCTTCAACACTGGCAATTGGAGAGGAACTTCTACAGATGCGGCTCCTAGACTACAACTGGCCCTTTGGATATCCCTGTCTGACCCAAATGGATGACTGTTTTTTTTTTCCAGTTTACATATGTGAGTGCATGCGTGCATGCCTACACTCTTTCACATCTTCCACAACTGTCCCAGTTTTTCATGCGGCCGCTTGAGACAATTCATTGTTCTACAGCATATGAAGGCATTACACTAGCAAGAGCATTTAGGCTTATATTCTACTTCATAATGTTTTACAGCACTTTCTGGGAGGTTTACAATATAAGCATAATTTGCGTCATTGCCCTCAACAATCTGGGTCCTTGTTTTACCCACCCCGGAAGGATAGAAGGCCAAGTCAATAGCAATAGCACTTACATTTATATACTGCTTCACAGTGCTTTACAGCCCTCTCTAAGCAGTTTACAGAGTCAGCCTATTTCCCCCAACAATCTGGACCCTCCTTTTACCAAACTTGGAAGGATAGAAGACTGAGTCAACCTTGAGCTGGTCAAACTCTATGCTATGGACAAAGTTTGCCTGCAATACTGCACTCTGACCACTGCGCCATCTGAACTCTTAACCTACTGCTCTGGCTGCAACTTCCCATCGCACAACTCTGGGTCTTAAATCAACACCCTCCTTCTCAACAATGCCCCTTCCCCTGAGCTTGCAGGCTCTACACAACTTATGGATCCAAAAATGGCGAGCCACAAATGATCCACAAATGATTTGCTGTTGAGGTTGCAATGGAGGGAGCCCACGTTGTTACAAAAATGACAGCAATAAGATTATTTGACGGAGGCGATGTACAAAGGGTACCCCAAAGCCCGCTCTCTTTCCTCTGGTCTGATACTCCGATATGCCTTGATAGCTTTTCTTTTTATAATCCACATTTCTCACCTGCACAGTACAGTGAAAGCTGTGAACAACTCTCCCCTTTAAAAAAGGAAACTAAAATATCCACAAACTTTTCAAGAAGAGATTGGGCTCCCATCTGTCAGAAATGGTGTAAGGCAGGGGGTTGGACTAGATGACCTACAAGGTCCCTTCTGACACTGATTATCTGTTCTACACTTGAGACTTTCAAGCTACCCCACCTCCCCCAAGACAACAGGGCTTGAATTCTTGAACCCATTACTCCAAAGAAAGAGGAGAGGTGGATGGGCACACACACCGGCATTGTTGGGGGACAGGGCCCCCTCATTGGGCAGCTCCAGGCAACCAAGAGGCACCTCTGTATACTCGCTCTGGGTGGCTGACGGGCCGCCATTCAGACCTAAGGAAGGAGATAGAGAAAGAAAATGTCCCCAGTAAGGAAAAACTACTTCCGCCAGATGCCTTTTGATTTCTTTCCATTAAGTAATTCCGATTTGGACGGCCCTCTCCTCTGGAGGTTCTGAATGAAGCTAGCAGCCCCTTCAGATTTTGTAACCTCCTAAACATTTTCAGATCAGGCCAACAGCTATAGGTAGTCCTCAGCTTACAACAGTTCATTTAGTGACTGTTTCAAAGTTACAACAGCCCTATAAAAAAGTGACTTAGGACCATTTTTCGCACTTACAACCGTTGCAGCACGGTCAGTCACGTGATCAAAATTCGGATGCCTGGCAACTGATTCATATTTATGACGGTTGCAGTGTCCCAGGGTCACGTGATCCCCTTTTGCGACCGTCTGACAGGAAAAGTCCATGGGGAAGCCAGATTCACTTAATGACCGTGCTACTAGCTTAACAACTACAGTGATTCCCTTAACAACTACAGCAAGGAAGGTCGTAAGATGGGGCAAACACGTGTTTCACTTAGCAACAAAAATGTTGGACTCAATTGCCATCATAAGTCGAGGACTACCTGTACTACAGGTATTCCTTGACTTACAACCATTCATTTAGTGATGGTTGAAAGTCACGACGGCCCTGAAAAAAGTGACTTATGACTGTTTTTCACACTTACAATCCTTTCTGCATCCCCTGCATGGTCAAGTGATCAACATTTAAACGTTTGGCAACTGGCATGTATTTATGATAGTTGTAGTGCCCTGGGATCATAGGATCACCTTTTGTGACCTTCTGACAGGAAAAGTCCATGAGGAAGCCAGGTTCACTAAACAACCGTGTGACCAGCTTAACAACCGCAGTGATTCACTTAACAGCTGTGGCAAGAGAGGTCGTAAAATGGGGCAAAACTCACCTAGCAAATGTCTCAATTCCACGACAGAAATTTGGGGCTCAATTGTGGTCGTAAGTCGAGGACTGCCTGTACAGCTGGTCCAGAGTGCAGTGGTGTGAGTAGTTAAGGGTGCACTTGATACAAGCCCTGGTCCCTGTGTACTTTTGCAAGCTTTACTAATTGAACTCTGGGTACAATTCAAGGTTCTGGTTACAGGTAGTCCTCGACTTCAGAGGTAGCATTCAGCAGGTTCTGACCAGTTCTGAAGAACCGGTAGCAGAAACTTTGAGTAGTTCAGAGAACTGGCAAATTCCGCCTCTGACTGGCCCCGCCCCCATCTATTCTCTGCCTCCCGAGTCCCAGCTGATCATCTGGGTCTTCTTTGGTTGCCCTGCATAGGAGAACGGAGCTGGAAAGCAGGTTAGCGGGGTGGGGAGCAGTGGTGGGATTCATTTTTTTTTTACTACCGGTTCTGTGGGCATGGCTTGGTGGGCGTGGCAGGGGAAGGGAACTGCAAAATCCCCATTCCCTCCCCACCCCACTAACTTGCTTTCCATTCTCCTGTGTAAGGCAACCAAAGAAGGGAGGCAGAGAATAGATGGGGGCGGGGCCAGTCAGAGGCGGGATTTGCCGGTTCTCCAAACTACTCAGAATTTCCGCTACCGGTTCTCCAGAACTGGTCAGAACCTGCTGAATACCCACCTCTGGTGGTGAGGGAATGGAGATTTTGCAGTATCCTTCCCCTGTCATGCCCACCAAGCCATGCCACACACTCACCAAGCCACGCCCATAGAACCGGTAGTAATTTTTTTTTTAATCCCACCACTGCTCGACTTACAAGTTTGTTTAGTGACCTTTCAAAGTTACAACGGCACTGGAAAAAGCGACGTACGACTGAATTTTGCAGTTAGGATCGCTGCAGCATTCCCCTGGTCACATGATCATAATTCAGATCCTAGCAACAGACCTAGCAACAAAAATTTGGAGCCCTATTGTGGCCGTACGTTGAGGACTACCTGTGTTTCTCTGATAACGGTTGGAGCAGTTCGTTGGATCTCTCAAGTTTCCAAAGACGGCAGCAAGATTACTTTATGCCCAAAAATAGAAGGACACTTGGATCCCGACAATGGACGAGTGGCTTCAAAAGCTGATGGAGTTAGCAAAGATGGCTAAATTGACTGCTTTGATCGAAGAAAAAAAAACACATGTAGTTTTGTTTCTACTTGGAAACCGTTTCTGGACTTTGTGCTCGAGGTGGGGGGGGAAAAAAGGAAACTTTGATTTTGGGCTTTACCAATTAAATAGGTTTGTGGAAATGTCTAAGTATATACCATTATATAAAAATAAAAAGTTGATGCTTGATGTTGTCAACTCATAAAACATTTCTATGTCCCATTTTATAGTTGCCAACAGAAAGGGGGAGGGGGGGAGAGAAGGAGTTTGGAAGAGCAGTGAAGCAGTTTGAAATTGAAAGCGCATTCCATTCATATTTTGCAGAGACTGTGACTAGGCGACTGAAGATTCTACCCTGTGCAAATTTCTAATTGGAGAACATGATTGATGACTCTTGGCTATGGACGTGTTTTGTTGGAGAATATGAATTATGATACACCCAGAGGGGTGGGGGGAAAAACCAGGGTCAAGGGTGACAGTGAACTACGTGTCTCAGAATCGGCTACATCCAGGTCATGCCGACATGTTAACTCCCAATAAATCCTTTGAAGTTTTGGAAGTTTGGCTCGAGACTCATGATTTAACTGCCGGAATCCTGACAGCTATTACTGTCTTATTCTACTACACCAGTGGTGGGATTCAATTTTTTTGACTACCAGTTCTGTGGGTGTGGCTTGGTGGGTGTGGCAGGGGAAGGATACTGTAAAATCTCCAGTCAGAGGTGGTATTTGCCGATTCTCCAAACTACTCCAAATTTCCGCTGCCGGTTCTCCAGAACCTGCTGAATACCACCTCTGTATGGCACCCAAGGAATTGGGAGGTAAATGCATTTTTTTTCTTTTTTCCCTTCTTTTCTACACTCTTCCTACCCCTTCTCCGTCCCCTATTTTCTCCACTATTTGTTTTTGTATTTTATATTATAAACTAAAAAAAAAAAATGTAGACCAGGATTGCAAAGAGATAAACAAACAAACAAACACAAACAAATATATTTGCAATCCAGATTTGGTTGCCTTGAGAGAGAAAATCACCTTTGTTGTCCTTGGGATGCGGCTCTTTGCGCTTCCGTTTTCGGGATGGTTTGATCCACGGACTGTCGTGCCGCCAGCGCTTCCTGGCTTTACGTTTCGAGCTGGAGGCAGTGCTCTAAAGGACAAAAAAAACAGAAGAGCCCCCGAGAATGATGAGCAGGAGCCAGGAACAATGAGTCTACATGCAGACGGCTACTCCATGCATCTTGGCATTAAATGGGTAGAGAGCCTCATCTACTACAAGCAGTCCTCGGGTTATGACCACAACGGAGCGCAAAATTTCTGCTGCTAGGCGAAACATTTATTAAGTGAGTTTTGCCCCATTTTACGACTTTTCCTGCCACGTTCTTAAGTGAAGCACTGGATATGTTAAGTCAGTAACATGGTTGTTAAGTGAATCTGGATTTCCCCACTGACTTTGCTGGTCAAAAGGGCTGCAAAACGGGACCCCCCCCCATGACCACTGGATACTGCAATCTGTCATAAACATGAGTCATTTGCCAAGCATCTGACTTTTGATTGCGTGACCATGAGGGAATGCTGCGACGGTCGTTAAGTGTGGAAACTGGTCATGTCCCCATTTTTTTCAGCTCCGTTGCAACCTTGAGCAGTCACTAAATGAACTGTTGTAAGTCGAGGGCCACCTGCACAAGCCTGTTAGAATGACAGGCAGTCTTCAACTTATGACATTCATTTAAGGACCAAAGTTGTGATGGTGCTGAAAAAGTGACTTCTGACAGGTCCTTGAGCTTATGATTGTCGCAGGGCCCTTGAGGTCACATGACCAAACCAGCGTGTATTTACATGACAGTTGCACTGCTCTAGGACCGTGATGGCGAACCTATGGCACGCGTGCCACAGGGGGCATGCAGAGCCATTTGTGCCGACATGCGAGCTGCAGGGAAACTTTCCTCACTGCGCATGCGTGCGCCTCACAGTTGATTTTCGGCCGGTTTGAGGTCTTTTTCGGCCTCCCAAAGGCTTGAGGAAGGCTTCTGCAGGCCGAAAACTAGCGCCGCTTCGTCACTTCCTGTTTTTCCGAAAATACTGGAAGTGACGAAACAGGGATAGTTTTCGGCCTGAAAAGTCTGGAGAAGCCTTCCTCGAGCCTCTGGGAGGCCAAAAAAGGCTTCAAAACAGCTGTGAGGCGCAGTGCAAGTAAGGGGGTGGCAGGGGTGGGTGGGTGGGAATTGTGCACGCATGCATAGGGGGCACGGGGGGCACGCATTGCCTTCTGGGAGCTGGCACACGAGCGCAAGCGTGCTAGCGCCCGCACAATTTTTGGCACAGGAGCCCAAAAAGGTTAGCCACCACTGTTCTAGGATCATCATTTATGACCCCGGCATGGGGTTCCAACAAGTAAAGAGAATGGGGGAAGCCAGATTGACCATGTGATTCACTTAACGATGTAGTGATTTGCTTAACCACATGGCCAAAATGGTCGTAAGGTCAAGCGTGACTCACTTAATGACTACTTCATTTAGTGATGGAAATTCCGGTTCCAACTGTGGTCGTAAGCCGAGGTCTACATGTACAAATTCCTTGTGTGTCCAATCACACTTGGCCAATAAAGTATTCTATCTATCTACGTGTGATTGAACAATAAATCACAGGTGGGTAACTGGTGCCTGAAAGTTGCACACAGGTCTTGTGCTTTCGGGCCCACAGAGTGCAAAATTTGTAGTTTAGTAGCAATATCTCAAAGGTACTTTTTTTTTTTTTCCCCAAAAGGCAAGTTTTTCCTTGAAGGCATTTCGCTTCTCATCCAAGAAGCTTCTTCAGCTCTGACTGAAACGTGGAGGGTGGGAAATATTTATATTCATCTGGTCGTTAGCATTCTTTCTGAGAGTTGTTGATACCAACTTGGAGGTTCACCTTTGCCCTCATGAGGAATATAAATCCTTCCATTCCCCTCCATCCACTCAGAGCTGAAGAAGCTTCTTGGATGAGAAGTGAAACGTCTTCAAAGAAAACCAGAAAGTCCAGTTGCCTCTTGAAAAAAAGCACCTTTGAGGACAACCATGACTTTGGATGACTGAGAATCTCCGTTGAAGAAGGAGAGTGCAAAAATTGGCTTGAAACTCAACATTAAGAAAACAAAGATGATGGCATCCTGCCCTCTCAATTCCTGGCAAATAGATGGGGAAGAAAAGGAGGCAGTGTCAGATTTTATTTTCCTGGGCTCCAAGATCACCACAGATGGGGACTGTAGCCAAGAAATTAAAAGATGCTTGCTCCTGGGGAGGAAAGCTATGGCAAATCTAGACAGCATACAAAATAGCAGAGACATCCCCCTGCCAACAAAAGTGAGTATAGTCAAGGCTATGGTTTTCCCATAGTTGCAATGTATGACTGTGAAAGTTGGACCATAAGGAAGGCTGAGCGTCAAAAGAATTGAGGCCTTTGAACTCTGGTGCTGGAGAAGACTCCTGCGAGTCCCTTGGACTGCAAGGCGATCAAACCTGTCAGTCCTAGAGGAGATCAACCCTGACTGCTCTGATGAAACTGAAAGACTTTGGCCACCTCATGAGAAGGAAGGACTCACTGGAGAAGAGCTTAATGCTGGGAACGGTTGAGGGCAAAAGAAGGGGATGTTATGGTTAGCTGGCAGCAGGCTGAGGAGAGCAAGGACCCTGATGAAGGGCCAGGACCATCAGGGAGTGGACTGCTGTCTTCAGAAATTGTGGGGGCTGGCAGCAGTGACGAGGAGGTTTCCGAGGAGCCTGTGCCAACTGCACGTGCACGAAGGATTATTCGGAGGAAAAAACAATTACAGCAGCACAGGCGACTGGGGAGTCAGTGTCCCCTCCCTCAAGAGGATAAAAGCCAGGTTTGGAAAAGCGTTCTTTGCAGACAGCAAAGAAGCTCTGAAGCTCAACGGGTAGACATCTTAGTTCGTGTTTGGAGAATTTTGTAAATTAATTCTTACCTCTGGGTTTTTGGCAGCCTTGACAAACAACTTGGCAAGGCTCTTTCTTGTCGGAGATAATTAGTGGAAAGCAGCCTTCAGAGCAAAATTCGTTATTAAACCTTAAAAGGCGGGGGCTGCTGCCTTTGTCTGTGTTTGCTCTTTGGGAACCCGGTTGGGTCAGAACAGGGGACGGCAGAGAATGAGGTGACTGGATGGAGTCACTGAAGCAGTCGGTGTGAGCTTAAATGGACTCCGGGGGATGATAGAGAACAGAAGGAATGTTGTCCATGGGGTCGCGATGGGTCGGACACGACTTTGCAACTAACAACAAAAGCAATACTTACCTGTTTGTAGCTAAACATGGTAAATGTAAAACCAAATAGCAATTGACAGGATTAGATGCTGCAATTAATTGTAACACCAATATAAAACAAGAGGCCACTAAACCAAATGGGCTGCAACGTATCAAAATATTAACCTCTGTGCATTAAAGCGAACAGATCTGAATTACACGAGGTGATTAACAGAAATCTTACAAATAAATAAACTGAGGGGTCACCGAGAATAAATCCTTAACCAACCAAGATGAGGGTCAACTCACCCTATCAGAGATGTTTCCCGACTCTTCCTCATCATCTTCATCTTCATCTTCTTCTTCTTCGTCCTCCTCTTCTTCCTCTTCTTCTTCCTCCTCCTCTTCTTCCTCTTCCTCACTCATATGTTCTCCAGTAACATCTGCATCAGACTATAATCAAAATAAATGAAGTAATTAAAAGATGAGGAGGGGGAAAAAAAACTAAGACTCATCTTTTCCAACAAGCCGGTTTGGCCTAGTAATATTGGAAGGTTTTAAATTTGTTATTTTATTTATCCCGTTTTTATTATTTTTATCATTGTCTTAATTCTCTCAGCCATTGGTTTAATCCGTTTTTAAATTTTATATTGTGCATTGTATTGTTTTTAGTCGGGCTGTGCACCGCCCAAGTCCCAATTTGGGAGAAGGGGTGATATATAAATTAAATAAACTCTAAAATTGGAAGTCCTGTTTTCAGTTCCAATTAGACTTCTATCAGGGCTTCTTATCCTGATGGAACTTGCTATGTAACTGCCAAAGAAAATCTGGAATATGCTTTCCCTGATAAATATTCTGAAGGTATACCTAACCAGCTGTTTTCCTAAAGGAATATCTGTTTATTAAATGCCACAGGGAAATTCAACATTTTTATTTATGACACAAGGGAGAAACTAAGAAAAAACAAACACTGAATTTGGTATTGTTGTTCAATGTAGTCTTCTAAGATTTCCACGTTTCTTTCCAAAATAAGTTTTGAACCCTCCTGATTGCAACTTTAACAGAGAAACATGCAGGGAGAAAAAAACCCTGTGAAATATTTATAAAATCAAAGGGCACTAAATTAAATTTGCAGGGCATCTGCTTCCAGTTGGCAAGTGTTTCTCTTCCCTGTCCCTAAATAAAATATCCAAAGTAAGAAATCATATAAGTGTCATTTTGCATAATTTATACTGAAATGATCGTTCACACTACTCAATCTAATGTGACATAATATGACTGCGCTGCCTAGTGACAGAAACTGGCACTGCTAGCTGCTATAGTTAAGCAAATCAGGACAGCAGGGACATTGTGATAGCCAGATTCTCAAGGCCTGTCCTGAAGTTCAGTGTTTCATAAGTTTAAATGGTCACTGAATGAGTGACACTAAGAAATGACCACCTATAAGAACTGTGGTGGCGCAGTGGTTAAAATGTTGTATTGCAAGCTAATTCTGCTGACTGTCAGCAGTTCGATCTTCATCAGCTGAAGGTTGACTCGGCCTTCCATCCTTCCAAAATCAGTAAAATGAGGCCCCAGATAGTTGGGGGCTATATATTCACTCTAAACCGTTTAGAGAGGGCTGTAAAGCACTGTGAAGCGGTATATCAGTCTAAGTGCTATTGCTGTTACTACAGTTTGATCTATCAGTTCAGGTTTTGGACTAGAAACTGGTGTCAGCCCCGGACCGCCAGACAACCCGGGGCCGTCAATCAGGTGGAGGAGTGGCTGGCTGAAATGCATGCACATGGGCATCAACGGCCATGCTGGACAGCCTTCCTGGTAGGAAGGAGCCGCCAGCTAGGATGGCAGTCCAGACGCACACCTGTGTCCCGTATCGCATGAATCCTGCATTCATGGGACTACCGGCTGCTAGCGGAGGCCCGGGCTTTACCCAGCTGATTGTCCGCTGGCAGGGGAATAGCTGATTGTCGGACTGCGGAAAAACAGCTGATTCAGTGGTGGGATTCAATTTCTTTTACTACCGGTTCTGTGGTCATGGCTTGGTGGGCCTGGTAGGGGAAGGCTACTGTAAAATCTTCAGTCAGAGATGATATTTGCTGGTTCTCAGGAGTGCTCAAAATTTCCGCTACTGGTTCTCCAGAACTGGTCAGAACCTGCTGAATATCACCTCTGAGCTGATTGTCAGATCGCAGCTGGAAGCAAGAGGCAGGGCATGATAAGCCGGGATGGGCAGCTGGGGGCGTGGCTGGACCGTGGTGGCCATTTTGGCATAAGCAATCAATGGGAGGGGAGGGGTGTAACATGGGGTGGTGGTGGAGCACGATATAAGGGGTGGAGTAATCACGGTAGCACAAACTTTGATTCCTGACAGTTTTGGTAGCCGCGGATGAAAAAAAAGTCCTGGAGGGCTATGTATGGAGCTGCTCCGTGTGTGCCGCCATTTCTTTCTGGTTGGTCGCTTTGTGCCAGGTCTGTGTTTCCAGATAAACATCACATTGACCTGTGTTGCTGGTTTTTCTTTACACGGGACATCGGAACCTGACAACTGGGAAGCCGTTGAGTTCTTGCACTCCCTGATGCACAAAAGGCAGCTGGGCAATTTGGGGCCAGTATCTTTCTCCCAAGCCAACAACTTCAAAGATGTTGTTGTTGTGGGGAAAAGAGAAGGTGGATGCACCAACTGGAATGGCATGAAAGGCACGATATAAATCTCATAATAATAATAAATATGAAGAGCTTACAGCCAACGACAATATCTGTAACATCATCAAACATCCACATCTGCCTATCCTAAGTCCTTGGAGGGATTTAATAGGCGGACAAAAATCCCAAATCCAGTCTGAACATCTGTGGCTGTGTGAAAAACCACAACATAAAGGCCTTGTTTAGCTTGAGAGGAAGCATGTGTTATCCCAAGGGGAAACGGGAACCATTTTAATTCTTCCACAATGCCTTTAACACAACAGCATTCTGGGAAATTTAAAGGGCACCTCCCAACTTCAAGAGAAGCCTCAGCACCCTGGGCTGGATTACCACAGCAGGATCCTCGTAGCTGCGAAAAAGGGGTTAATTTTTTTTTTTAGTAAATAGCAACATCCTGCACTCCTTGAACGAGTCTTAAAGGGATTAATAAAGTGTTTCAGAACTTTGGCGAGTTGAAGATGGGTGGACTTCAACTCCCAGAATTCCCTAGTCAGCATGGCTGACTGGGGAATTCTGGGAGTTGAAGCCCTCCCATCTTCAACTCGCCAAGGTTGAGAAATACTGGCTAAAAGACTCAAGGTCCACCATCTTAGTCTTCACACCTTGCTGTCCGAATCAATGTGGCCATCCACAGAGTAGCTGTCGTAGAAGAGGCTGAAGTCATCCCCCACTTCCGTCTCCCATTCTTGGCCTCCATCGTCCTGCGAAGCTGTAGCGGGAGCCGTCATTTCCTCCGTCACGGTGATCTACGGGAAAGGAAGGGATTTCATTAAAAACCCGGTGAAGGATTATTTTGATGTGAGGTGTTGGAGTTGCTAAAGATTACAGTTAGGGTTACTGAGGAAGGAGGAGATTGCTTTCGGCTTTTCTACCGTAGGAGTCACTTCTCAAAGGCTGGCATCAAAGTCATGCAAAATAAAGACCCGAGGGGCATTTTTTTCTCCTTCAGAACAACTTCGAAAATGTTACTCAAACTTAAAATTGACTTTTAAGATAGGTGGACTTCAACTCCCAGAATTGAAGATGAGTGGACTTCAACTTTAAGATGGGTGGACTCCAATTCCCAGAATTCTCCTGCCAGGAATCCAATCGTATTTCACAAGACAGTGTATTTAATTTAAATGTTCAACCGTTTACAAATAAAATAAGCCAGACTAGCTACAGAGACATATAATCCTCGACATACAACCGCAATTGAGCCCAAAATTTCTGTTGCTAAGCGAGACCCTTGTTAAAGTGAGATTTGCCCCATTTTACAACCTTTCTTGCCACCGTTATTAAGTGAGTAACACGGTGATTCAGTGATTCTGCCTTCCCCATTGATTTTATTTGTCATGGCCCCAAATGACCCCGGGACACTGCAACCGTCATAAATATGAGTCGGTTGCTAAGCGACGGAATATTGATCACATGACCCCATGGGGATGCTGCAACGGTCTTAAGTCTGAATAAAGTTCATAAGTCACTTTTTTCCCGTGCCATTGTTAACTTTGAACCGTCTCTAAATGAACCGCTGTAAGTCGAAGACTGTCTGTATTATCAGCAGGACTCACTTTCCCAGTTACTATCAGGGCCTTCCTTAGACAATTTGAAGACCCGGATCTGCTGATAACTTTTCCTGCGTTTTCCCCGGGATGCATGTGTACATCAAACTTAAAAAAAAAAACTTTTCTCTCCTCCTTCCTGGTGGTTTCTGCTCCTTACTCAATGAAGTGACAGCTTGAAACTCGTCATCATTCATGCAAATAAGTTTTTTTAATCAAACAGATGGTCCTGTTCCGATCCAGACTTCAGGAGCCTCGCTCAATGGGACTACTCGTGAGGAGAAACCCCTTTTTATTTAAAAAGGCAGGAATACACTTAGACAAAACTCCAGGTCACACATCCATAGGCGATGCCCAAGCCATAACAGTCTCTGAGTTTCCCTCAGGGAGCCTCAATTAGCACTTGAATCCCAACACAAAGAGTCCTGACAACCTGGGACGGGCTTGTTAACGGATAGGTAGCCCTCAGCCAGGGGTGGGATTCTACTAGTTTGGACCAGTTCTATAGAACCGGTTGTTATGAATCTGTGCAGTTCGGAGAACTGGCAAATCGCACCACTGGCCTGAGAGCAGAGCTGAACCTTCCTTAGGATTGAAGCTTCTATTTTTCAGTGCAGACTCAGGCAGCAGATTGCAGAAAAGTAGATCTGTGAGTGAATCTGTGATTCTGCAAACAACTCAATCTGATTTGCCTGATTTTGGGTAAATGTGTGTGTGTATGGATATTGGTGTGTATGTGTGTGTGTGTGTATGTATGTATGTATATATGTGTGTGTGTGTGTGTTTTTGTAGATTTTCACAGGTACAGGTATGCAGGTCTTGGCGTGTTCGGGTCTTTTCCCATGTAAGATTGAGAGTATCTTGGCGACATTTTGATGAGGTCCCACTCGCCATCTTCAGGCTGGTGCATTTGGCTTTGTGCTTGTATATATATATTGTATATATATATATATATATATGACCTGAACACGCCAAGACCTGCATATATATACAGTATATATATGTATATGCATATATACATATGTTTTTGTAGATTTTCATAGGTACAGGTATGCAGGTCTTGGCGTGTTCAGGTCTTTTCCCGTGTAAGTCTGAGACTATCTTGGCAATGTTTCGACGAGATTTCACTCGCCATCTTCAGGATGGTGTTTTCGGCTTTGTGCTTGTGCGAGCAAAGTGTGATCTGAGCTGCTGCCTCCCTATATATACTGGTGGGGAGGTTGGCTATGTTGTCATTTCTTGATTGGTTGATGGAGTTGATGTTTGCAGATTGGCTGGCTTTTTCTTAAGAACATGTGTGGCTGAGGTATTGGCTGTGTATCTATCAGCCTCCTGTGTTGTAACGACTTGGGTAATGGGCTGTGTGATGACCTTCTGAGTTCTATTGTTTTGATCTCCTGGGTCTTGTGCTGTAATTTCCTTCAAGCTTGCTGATTATGTGACTGAGTGGGTGTGGCTTGCTGACTGGAGGTGACTTGGTGGTCATGATTGGGTGGGTGTGGCTGGTATGTAAATTACCAGCCACATCCCCCAGTCACGACCAAGTCACCTCCAGTCAGCAAGCCACACCCACTCAGTCACATGATCAGCAAGCCACACCCACAAATTAGGCCATGCCAACAGAACCAGTTGTTAAGAAATTTGAATCCCACACCTGCCCTCAACCCTGTGTTGCTGTGCTCTCTGCTCTTCTCTGGGCATAAACACATCTGGGACAGGACCCAGCTGTTCCTCTCCCTCACTCAGCTCAGGCGCTGAAAACAGCTACCTCTCCACCTGAGCATGAGTAGATGGGCCCTGCTCTGCATCTGGTTCTGAGACCTCCTGCTCCGCAGTCCCCGATGGTACCTCAGGCACCCTCTCCATCTCCTATCTGTCTCATCTGACTCGACGATCTGTGCCTAAACTCAACCTTCAAGCCTCAGTCCTTAATGGAGAACCATTAAGCCTTTCAAAGGAGGAGATGCACCTCTGTGGTAGCCCTGGGACTCGAGCGCTGAAGTGAGAGGGGAATCCTTTTGTGCAACGCATCTGCCATGTAATCGTATTTCCTGTGCTTCACGGGTTCTTCTTTAGAAAGAGAAGAAAAAAATAAGAATGAAATTAGAATCCAGTAGATTTAACAACCCACTCCCTCCCCCAGTGATAGGACTACAACTCCCAGAATCTCCAGCAGGCGTAGGTTGAGTAATCTGCTTTAGCCAATGCCTTTAGTCCCAAATATATTTCTATACCAGCCCAGTCACCCTTCTAAATCTATGGCCTCCATACCTGGCTCTAAAATGCTTCTCAAGTCATCCGAGACACGGAAATGCAACATCTCTGAGACTCTCTTTTCAGGCACCTTGGGGGAAGGAGAAAAGGAAGGCCGATCATCCATACGGTCAAAATTTCATTTTATTTTAGATATAGCCCTATCAATTATCTATGGAGCTTCTCAGTCATCCAGATCCTGGTTGTCCCAAAGGTGCTTTTTTCAGGAAGCAAATGGACTTTCTGTTTTTTTCTTTGAAAACATTTCGCTTCTCATCCAAGAAGCTTCTTCAGCTCTGACTGGATGGTGGGGAATGGAAGGATTTATACTCTTTGCAGATGGTTGGTCATTGGCATTCTTTTAGAGCAGGTGTCAGCGTTCCAGAAAACCTCCACTCCAACCAATAACAAATGGCAGACATCCTTTCCAAAATTCTTTTTTATGAGTAGTAAACTGGCACATCTGGGAAATCCCGACTCTGAAAGTTCCGGGTTTCTTTGCAATAAGTAAAAAATTACAAATCCACCCCCAGCACCCATCATTGCATCACATGCCCCAATCACCATCCGTCCCAACTTGAGACTTCCCCTCATCCAGGTGCAGAAATAACATGACCTTGACTTAGAAGAAGAATGCTATTATGTCTAACCATATACACTCCAAGAAATTCCCCCCTCCCATTTTCCCAGGCTCAAGAATGTGGCAGTGTAGAAGCGTCTGGTGCTAATATGGCTTCCAAAGCTGACAGCAGGGGTGTCAAACTCGTGTCATCACAGTGACGACACATGACATATTGGGACTTCCCCCCCTTTTGCTAAACAGGGCGTGGGCGTGGCCAGCATGTGACACATCTGGCCTGCAGGCCACGAGTTTGACACCCCAGTTTTAGAGAGTCGTTGGCCTCAAGGAGTATAAATCCATCCATTCCTCACCATCCAGTCAGAACTGAAGAAGTTTCTCGGATGAGAAATGAAATGTCTTCAAAGAAAAACCAGAAAGTCCAGTTGCCTCTTAAAAAGCACCTTTGGGATAGCCCTATCAATTGATATTAGCAGAAATCTCACGTGGGGCAGTAACACAAAAGAATTCATCAGGAAGATGAACGAGTTCAGCAAGCCCAAATATTTCACAGAATAGAATGTTGTAGCTGTTTAGAAAAACAATTCAAAATTCCTGTTTGGGACTATATCAATGTTTTTCAACCTTGGCCACTTTAAGAGAAGTGGACTTCAATTCCCAGAAATCCCCAGTCAGTTTGCCAGCTTCTCCAGCCCACTACCAGATATGTTGGACTATCATGCCCATTACTCTAGGATGGCCATTTAGGGTAATGGAAATCAAATCAATCTTCCCAGATGGAAGATACCATGTAAAAAGATCCCAAACCAGACGATCTTTCTCTCTCCCCCCGAAAAAATTAGTCATTCTTGAGCATCAAAAGCGAATGTAATTTTGTTGGTTTTATATATATACATATCCATATGCATATACGTATATGTGCGTGTGCGTGTGTGTGTGTTAGGTTTTTGAGCTGATAAATAATTAAACAAGGGAGACTAGAATATAACAAGGGAGAATATATATATATATATACATACATACATACATACATACATACATACATACATACATACATATGTTTTCGTGGGTATTTATATGTATGGTATTTAGGTTTCTTCGGATATTTTCCCACGTAATATTTGTGCTTTTATTATAGCGACGTTTCGGCAGAATCTCATCTGCCATCCTCAGGCTTGTGTACTAGGTTCTTTTTAATTTTGTGTGCCAGGCTTGGCAGCCATTTTTTGTTTGAATTTGGTGCTGGCTTTCTGTTATATCTGAATGGTTTTTTCCTCATATATATGTGGAGGGAGGGAGGGAGAGAGAGAGAGAGAGAGAGGGAGGGAGAGAGAGAGAGAGAGAAATCCAATATTCACTGAGGAAATATTATTAGGTATTTGAGTTTCGAGAAGGGTTAGGAAAAAGAAATGAAGAAATGTGTCTTGATGTGCAGCCATGTCACAATCAGGTTGCATGGACAGATAAGGAGCCTTCCAAGACAGCTTTTGATCAGATATACATTAACGTTAAGTTGCACTACTAGTTCTCCCAGTTCTGCTATTGTTTGTTGGAAGAAGCAATTCTAAGTTCCCCATTTGGGGAAACACACATACCATTTTTGTCTTGCAAGAAGAACAGTGATCGCTTCAAGGGCATAAACCACCAAATTGACTAGACAAAAGAAGTATTTACACACTGAAAAGCATTTCTTGGTGATTTGTGGGAATAGTCAGCTTGGTATAATAATTAAGGTGCTGGCCTAGAAACCAGGCAACTATGAGTTCTAGTTCCACTTTAGGCATGAAAGCCAGCTGGGTGATTTTGGGGCAGAAATTCTCTTTCAGCTCAACTTGCTCAACCCACAATTTATTGTGGGTGGAAAAAAGGAGATGGAAGGAGTATTAGATATGATCACCACTTTGAATTACTAATAAAATAACTAGCTGGATACCCGTGCTTTGCTATGAAACTATGTGATCAGGCTTAGTTTTTGGGGAGGAAAATAAGGGGGAAAAAAATCTGCTTCTGCCTACCAGCATCCATCGGTATTCATCTGGCTAGCGTCCTGTCAGTGTGTGAGAGAGTTGAGGGCTGTTTGGAAAACTGAAACAGTATTTGCTGTGTGAACAAGGAGACAGCAAGGAGCCTGGACGTGGCTTAACTCAACTGTTCTGTACTAAAGCTGCTTGCTGCTGTGAAACTGAAACTGAAACTCCTCTCCTCTGCTTGTGTTTTGCATTTTGGAAGAGATTTCTTTTCAGGTGGGGAGGGGGAGTAGAACTCCTTGGCATCAGAGCGTGTTAATAATAGTATAGGAAATACTAATGCTCTGATGATCGTTTTGAAAAATCCTTTCTTAGTGAGCACCTAGAAGCCAAGAGGAACATAAGTGCCAAATTTCAAGTTTGTAGGCTTTACGGTTCTGGAGATTTTGTGATGATGCATGAGTGGTATTTCGCTTCTATATATAGAGATAAAGGCGAGATAAAAATCTAATTAATAAGAATCCATGGTGTTCAGTTGCTCAAGTTAATCATAAGATCTACAATCATTATACAGCCTAATGGCAAAGTGGGATTATTTGTATGTTAATTGGTTTTGCAATTTTAGTGATACGAAAGAGTTGTTCTTCATTATGTAAAGATTTGTCATCATTGATTAACTTGCACACTGATGGAGGGATTTCTCTGGACCCAGTTGTTTAATAAATGCCTTGCTGAAATAATCTACTGCTGAAAATTATCCTTATCATGATTAACAAAGACAACCCAGTCTCTAGGTACATCTCTGTGTAGCCAAAACAGTATTGTACATCAATGCTTCCCAACCCTGGCAGCTTTAAAGCTGTGCGGACTTCAAATCCCAGAATTCCTCAGTCAGCAAGCTGGCTGAGGAATTCCAGAATTGAGCTGAAGTGCATGTCTTTAAGCTGCCAGGGTTGAGAAACATTGATGTACAATACCGTTTTGGCTACACAGAGAGATGTGCGTACTTCAAATCCCAGAATTCTTCAGTCAGCAAGATGGCTGAGGAAATCCAGAATTGAGCCGAAGTGCACACGTCTTTAAGCTGCCAAGGTTGAGAAACATTGATGTACAATACTGTTTTGGCTACACAGAGAGATGTGTGTACTTCAAATCCCAGAATTCCTCAGTCAGCAAGGTGGCTGAGGAATTCTGGGAGTTGAAGTCCACACATCTTAAAGCTGCCAAGGTTGAAAAACATGGATATATGATGCTGTTTGGCTACACAGAGAGATATGCAGACTTCTAGTCCCAGAATTCCTTAGTCAGCAAGCTGACTGAGGAATTCTGGGAGTTGAAGTCCCCACTTCTTAAAGCCGCCAACATTGAGAAACACTGATATACCCACAATCAACCAACAGGTCTTCTGAATCACCTTCCCTGGGCAGAAGCTACATTTGCAAACCTACCTGTACGCTGCTGGGCTTTGACATTGTTTTCCGAGCTCGGTGAACCTTGGGCTTGATTTCCTCAGTGGTTGATGCTGAAGGCTGAGCAGGAGGAGAGGACACTGCTGGAGGAGGAGTGGGGGCCGAATCTGGCGCTGGGGCTGGAGCTGAGGCTGGGCCTTCTGTGGTGGGAGACCCAGAATCACCTGGAAGACGTGATCCAGGCATCGTTAGTAAGCGCATAGCCAGACTCTGGATAGAAGTTGGGGACTTGCTAGTACCAGTAAGGGACATCTTGGCTCGACTGGGCCCAGCTGTTTTGCTGGGGGATGATGGGAAAGTCTTGGCAGCATGACCTGAAGAGAAGGGGATGAGATGTTAGGACACCCAGTCTAGGTTACATGAACGCAGCTGAGAGGGAGGTACGGAAAAGCCACAGGACAGTTCCACACAAAATGCCTCTCGTTGCAGTTTGTGAATTAGTAAAATCCATCTTCTTCAACAAGCCTTTGGCTCTAGAGCAGGGGTGTCAAACTGGTGGCCCGCGGGCTGGATGCGTCACGCGCTGGCCACGCCCATGTCTAGTTTAGCAAAGGGGGGGAGAAGTCTCGATATGTCACATGATGCCGCTGACGTGAGTTTGACACCTCTGCTCTAGAGGATTTGCATGCAGGTATCCATCACGGATATTTCCAATTGGATTGATTACATTGGGGTTTTCCCTTAACAATCTATATTTCTTGTGTTGTTGTGCTCTCCATCTTTTTCCTGGCTGGCTCAGGCCACAAATAATATTAAACAGGTATGAATAAAAGTTAATTAATAAACATGCAGCTAAAAGCAGACTTGTATCTGGATCTCCTGGTCCAAGACAACCTCTTAATGTATGATAGCCAATTTTCAGTCCAGGAAGCTTCTAAATTAGACGGCATCCGTTGAAACACCAGCCCGAGAACAGAGATGCAAAATAGCACATCATCACCCAACAGAAGTCACCCAACCACAGTATTATGGCCCAATAGCGGACAGGAGAGCTGGCAGCATATTCGGACAATGAGGAGATTGGGGAGGAACATGGGCCAGTCCTGGAGGCTGGGAAAGGCTCTGACAAGTGCTCTGTGTCAGAGGCAGAGATGGGGCCAGGACCCTCTGACAGTTATCAGCTGCCTTTGGAGTCAGACATCAGTGAGGCAGAAGAACAGCTGGAGCCTGTTCCCTGTGTGCGCATGCACAGAGTTGCCAGAAGAAGGGAACAGCTGAGGAACAAGTGCTGACTTGGGACTAAAGCCACAGGTGGATGATAGATTTTATTCCCCCAGAGGGAATAAAAGAGGAGCAAAAAGGGAGCTTTGCAAGAGACAGTTCATTCTGGCATGCTTGCCAAGTATTGCAGTGTCTGAAAGATATCGGCCTGGCCACTCTTCAAGCCTGATAAAGGTCTGTAATTCTTGTAATAACTTGAAAGACTGTTGGCCGGGACTTTGTTGGAGAGGAAATTCATTGCAAATTAAATAAAAGGGGATGAGGACTCGGCTTCATGCTGCTGGAGAAGCCAACACACAGCCTTACAAATCTTCTCACCATAATCCTGCCAAAAAGTCATCCAGTGAATCCTTGGGGTTTTTTTACAAAGGAAAACCACCTTCCTACTAACATGCTCCTCCATCACCAATCCCCTTCCCGACTTACCAGGTAGGCCTTTGCTCCCTGGGGTAGGACTAGAGTTTGAGGCAGCCAAGGGGCCTTCTGATTCTGGAGACATATGTCCTCCTTCTTTTCCGCTCCCTGTCGCTTGCGTCCAGACTCCATCATCCCCATTTCGGCTGGAGACCAGAAGGCCATCCCCTACTCCTCCCAATGTGCTTTTGGACTTCCGAGGAGACAAAGTTCCCGACGAGACCTCCAAGTCCTCTTTGGAGGGTTCAGGATCTTGAGAAAAAAATAGACAGATATGAGACTCTTAGGGCCCAAGAGAGATCTGGAGTCAGTGGGGTTCAAATCAGGGCTGCAGAGGAAAGCAGCACCTTCCCCAACTTCTAACCTTGGACTTCCATAAAACTTACCTATTTCCCCTGCTTCAACTTCCACCACAGCCGACGCCCCCGCTAATCCCCGATGGGCGTCATCCTGAGGGGAGAAAATAAACAGCGATTCAAAACTAAAATTAAGATTCATTTGCAAATGTTTATCTGGATTTACATGAAATACTAATCGTGGTTTATTTCACCCTGGTTCATTACAGAGGAGATAATTGTCAGCCTATACCAATTACTTCTCCAGATCACCCAAGTTTGTGGGGTCGACATACAGTGGGGCAAAAAAGTATTTAGTCAGCCACCAATTGTGCAAGTTCTCCCACTGAAAAAGATGAGAGAGGCCTGTAATTGTCATCATAGATATACCTCACATATGAGAGACAAAATGTGAAAACAAATCCAAACAATCACATTGTCTGATTTGGAAATAATTTATTTGTAAATTATGGTGGAAAATAAGTATTTGGTCAATATCAAAAGTTCATCTCAATACTTTGTTATATATCCTTTGTTGGCAATGACAGAGGTCAAACATTTTCTGTAAGTCTTCACAAGGTTGTCACACACTATTGCTGGTATGTTGGCCCATTCCTCCATGCAGATCTCCTCTAGAGCAGTGATGTTTTGGGGCTGTCGCTGGGCAACACGTACTTTCAACTCCCTCCAAAGGTTTTCTTAGGGGTTGAGATCTGGAGACCGGCTAGGCCACTCCAGGACCTTGAAATGCTTCTTACGAAGCCACTCCTTCGTTGCCCGGGCGGTGTGTTTGGGATCATTGTCATGTTGAAAGACCCAGCCACGTTTCATCTTCAATGCCCTTGCTGATGGAAGGAGGTTTGCACTCAAAATCTCACGACACATGGCCCCATTCATTCTTTCCTGTACACGGATCAGTCGTCCTGTTCCCTTTGCAGAGAAATAGCCCCAAAACATGATGTTGCCACCCCCATGCTTCACAGTAGGTATGGTGTTCTTTGGTTGCAACTCAGCATTCTCTCTCCTCCAAACACGACGAGTTGTGTTTCTACCAAACAGTTCTACTTTGGTTTTATCTGACCATATGACATTCTCCCAATCCTCTTCTGGATCATCCAAATGCTCTCTAGCAAACTTCAGACAGGCCCAGACATGTACTAGCTTAAGCAGGGGGACACGTCTGGCACTGCAGGATCTGAGTTCCTGGCGGCATAGTGTGTTACTGATGGTAGCCTTTGTTACGTTGGTCCCAGCTCTCTGCAGGTCATTCACTAGGTCCCCCCATGTAGTTCTGGGATTTTTGCTCACCGTTCTTGTGATCATTTTGACCTCACGGGGTGAGATCTTGCGTGGAGCCCCAGATCGAGGGAGATTATCAGTGGTCTTGTATGTCTTCCATTTTCTAATTATTGCTCCCACAGTTGATTTCTTCACACCAAGCTGCTTGCCTATTGCAGATTCAGTCTTCCCAGCCTGGTGCAGGTCTACAATTTTGTTTCTGGTGTCCTTCGACAGCTCTTTGATCTTCACCATAGTGGAGTTTGGAGTGTGACTGTTTGAGGTTGTGGACAGGTGTCTTTTATACTGATAACAAGTTCAAACAGATGCCATGAATACAGGTAATGAGTGGAGGACAGAGGAGCCTCTTAAAGAAGAAGTTACAGGTCTGTGAGAGCCAGCAATCTTGCTTGTTTGTAGATGACCAAATACTTATTTTCCACCATAATTTGCAAATAAATTCTTTCCAAATCAGACAATGTAATTGTCTGGATTTGTTTTCACATTTTGTCTCTCATAGGTGAGGTATATCTATGATGACAATTACAGGCCTCTCTCATCTTTTTAAAGTGGGAGAACCTGCACAATTGGTGGCTGACTAAATACTTTTTTTGCCCCACTGTATTTATATTTTGTTCTCAATCACAAGCATGCAATCTGCTATTGTGGGAAAACATGGTGATAGATGAATTATAATCAGACTTGAATCTCAGCTATTTAAATATTCCCCAATAATCAATCAAGCTCCATTCCACATTTCCTAATATATTATAGATATAAGCCACAAAGCTGTTTTGTCTTTGCTTGGTCATGGTTTAGTATGTTATAGGAACAATCACTACTGTTTCTAGCCTATAAGATTCTGCACAATCCCAAAAATTGTGGCATATTTTAAAAACCATGATTAAATTGTAGGCTAGCATGCAATGCAAACCCAACAACGGAAAACACCAACTTTTTTAATGCATGCTACACTGAAACAAGGCTTCAGATTCAACCCCTTCTTCCTCAACAAAAATATTAAGGTTTGTGGATTTTTTTTCCTCTCCTTTAATTTCTCTCCCAACCTTAGCTGAGGTGTTAGAATTCTTCTGGTCCATTTCCCGCAGAGGAATGATTCAAGCCTTCTTCCCTCCAGCCAATGAAAGTATAATTTATTGTCAATTACCTAAGCCCATTCACCTGTTCTACCAATCCAATCCCTACAACAATACAAGATGGCTTTATTTAGGTCCTTCCCATTTCACCCTACTGATTTTTAAGTCAAAAGATCCATCACAGCCCTTTTTATTGCTTCTAAATAGTGATGATCGTAAGGATTCTCCTAATTCTCTTTAAATCCTTGACTTAAAAGCATTTGTGTAGTGACAGTTTGAAATTATAACAGCAATAAAAAATAGCTTATGATTGGTTCTTGCAGTTACAACCTTTGCAGCGTCCCCACTCTTAAATGGTAAAAAAAATCAGGTGCTTGGCCACTGACTCATATTTATGATGGCTGCAGTGTCCTAGGGGTTCATACAATCATCTTTTGCGACCTTCTGATAGGCTAAGGATCTTCAAACTTGGCAAGTTTAAGACTTGTGGACTTCAACTCCCAGAATTCCTGAGCTAACATGACTGGAGGAGGAATTCTGGGAGTTGAAGTCCACAAGTCTTAAAGCTGTCAATTTTGAAGACTCCTGTGATAGGCAGTCAATGGGAAAACCAGAATCACTTAATAGCCTCACTAATTTAACAATTGCAGTGATTCACTTAACACAGTGATTGCAGGGTCTCAAGGTCATGTCATTTGTGAGTGCTGCTAGTCAATGCAGGGTTTGCTTCCTGTTATTGTAACTATTGCTGCGCCAATGTTGGTAGGGATGTGATTTTCTCCTTAATGGTTCCTTAATTAAGGCATTGTCTTCTGCTTTCTGTTTCAAATAATACTCCAGTAATGGAACCACAGAGAAAAGCATATTGCCACCAATATTGGCAGGACAAATTGCTGTATATAAATAGGGAGCAAACCCCACATTCACTTGTACTGATGATGTTACCCAGTTGCAAACATCTGCAAGCAAGCAAACTCAGAAAATATTAAGGAGTCTATAAACTGTACAACTGTATTTTGTATTCAATGTCAGGATGCCAATAGGTGATAGTAGCAACTGCTTGATGACATCATAATTGAGAGACAGGGCTAGGACTGAAAAAAAAATGGAGGTGCAGATCCTCTTAAAGGCATAGGAAATAAAGAGACTCTTAATCCATCATGCAACCATTCTGGGAAAGAAATTCACAAGCTTCCAGAAAACCTAAATTAACATTAAATAAAGGGGTGGCATACCCTAATTTTTGCCATCAAAACTCAGTTTTAAAAAATCTAACTGAATCTTACTTCTTTGATTGTGCTTTGCATGTTAAGAGGATGGACAACAGTATAAGAATTTTTATTTTGGCATCATGGCCAATGCTACTGACTGCAATAGACTTTAAATTAAGGCTTACAGTTTAGATAGTCTGGACATCTAAGGTAGCTTATATTCCAATAAGCCGCAAACTTCTAAGTGCTGTTGATAATGTTTGATGGAATGTGTTTAACTGCCCCCATATCAGAGCTTGTTAGTTGACCTTTACAATTAGCATGTCAGAAATACAACCAAGATGTACTCTTCAGCATGCTAGCATATATATTGACTTTCTCTGGATTTATTAATTGCTGGTTCTAGATCCACAAATAGAAAACTGTTCTACAAATCATGGCTGGTTCAAAGTTTCTTGCCAATTTTTGTTTCTTTGGCAACCTTAGCAACTTTATGTGTGGATTTCAACTCCCAGGATTCCCTAGCCGTCATGGGGAAGTCTGGGAGTTGAAATCCTCCTATCTTACCTTTTCTTCGAGATAAAAAAAAACCAAAACCAAAAGTCAAGACAAAGATTAAAAAAAAAAAAACAGAGTCTTTTGAAAAAGCACATTTGAAACAACCATGACCTGGAGGACTGAGAATCTCCACAGATTAATTTAAAAGTTGCCAAGGTTGAAAAGCACTGCTCTGCCTTCTACTTCAGAAAATAATGGATAACCATAGCCTGAATCTACAAGAAGCAGGGAATTCTGGGAGTTGAAGTCCACACATCCCAAAGGGGCTAAAGTTGAGAAGCACTTAGCCACTTAGAACAAGGGTCTTCAAACTTGGCAAGTTTAAGACTTGTGGACTTCAACCCCCAGAATTCCTGAGCTAACATGACTGGAGGAGGAATTCTGAGAGTTGAAGTCCACAAGTCTTAAAAGCTGTCAAGTTTGAAGACCACTTAGAAACTTAACCTTGAGAAAACTCCGGAAACACGCATTTAATGCAGGTTGCCTTTAAACTGGCTAGTATCTGGACTGATGACATCCTGCCCCTTAAAGACCTTTCTCTAGCCAGCCCAGCTGCCCAGTATTATAATACAAACCCTATAAAAGCTGAGTAGAAAACAAAACAGTGGAGTTTGGTAGTTGTTACGGGAGAGAAGGTGGTGTTTGTTAGTTTTTGGAAATAAAACAATGGGAAGCAGCCTAGGGCTAACAAGAATATTGTTCTTTAGTAGTAAGCATCACAAACTCTGTGTGTGTGTGTGTGTGTGTGTGAGTGAGTGTGTGTGTGTTTTGCCTAAAGGCCAAGGATGCTTGTGGTGTCTCTCTGGAGTTTTGGGAGCCCACTGACTTTGGGATTTTAAAATAAATAATTTTTATCTAATTTTATCGATAAAAGAACCTGTGACAAAGTGGTGTGAGAAGCGGGATATCCAAAGAGTGCGATATCAGACCCAAAGGGGCAATCACACAAGTGATAGCAGCAATTTAATACACACTAAATGAAAACAAGCCTTGGTTTAAAGAGTGCAAAAGGAAGGGAGTCCTTGCAGAGCGCAGGTTTTGCTGAATTTGCTTAGCTGACCTCCTGCATGAGGAAACCACACCCCCATACCAGAACTTACACCAAACACACTGACATGGACAAGGGTCCAGGTTATTTGAAGAACATCTCACCCTTATGGCTTGCCCCACTGGTGCTGGCAAAGCAGGCATGCTGTGTATCCCATCAATCAAGGAATTTCGGCTGGTGGAGTCCAAAAGGGCCTTCTCTGCCATGGCCCCCAATCCTTTGAAATATCTCGGTGCCTGAGGTGAGATTGGTTCCCATCCTCTTGCAAGAGCCTGAAGCCCTGGCTCTACCAGTTGGCTTGAGACCCCAATGGGGGAGCATCAAACTTGAGGGAGTTGATTGACCATTAGCAACTCCCAGTTCATGCCTCCCATACATTGTTCCATTGCTCTCCATTTTTCAGTTTTAGTTATTTGTATTTCTATTGTGATTTTACACATTTGTATCACTATATATGTCTGTCTGTCTGTCCTTGGTGCTCCATTGGATGATTTAAGGCAAGAGTCTTCAAACTTGGCAAGTTTAAGCCTTGTGGACTTCAACTCCCAGAATTCCTGAGCTAACACGACTGGAGGAGGAATTCTGGGAGATGAAGTCCACAAGTCTTACAGCTGTCAAGTTTGAAGACCCCTGATTTAAGGGGAGCCAAATCTCTCTCCTCTTTGGATTTGACAAAAGGATACTGGCAAATCCCACCGAATACCAATCCAGAGAGAAGACTGTGATTATTATGCAAAAGACAGAGAACGCTCTGTCATGTTTTCAGGAGACAGGACAAAAAAAATTAGTGTATTTGAAATTACAAAGATGTAAATTTTGTTTGGACACCAGAAAAACAAACAAACCTTCTAATGGCAAAATTTATTCAACAACGGAAAAGGTTACTCCCAGAGGTGGAAGGCTCCAACTGGGTGACCTTGGGCTGATCCTTCTCTCCAGCCCAAGGAAGCAGACAATGGTAAGCCACTTCAGAAATCTTGCCCCCCCAAATTCCAGATATTTATCAAGGACTAGAAGGCACAGGAACAAAATGTTGCATGAGGTTGGGGTGACTAAATGATCTCTTAAGATTCCTCCCAATTTCTCCATTCTATGATTGTTATGTGAATCGGAACACCTCAGTAAATCATTATGTGACTGGTTTAGCGTCTTTCCCAATTCATATTCCATTCATATCACCAGCTGCATGAACACGGTCAGCAAGAGAGCATGGGCAGAAAAGAACGGCCACTAAATGCAACTCAGTGAAATCATCCGCAACATACAGGTAACCCACGATTTACAACAGTTCATTTAATGACCGTTCATAGTTAACACTGGCACTGAAAAAAGTGACTTGTGACCATTTCTCTCCCCCCCCCCCACATTTACGATCCTCGCAACCACTCCACCATGGCCATGCAATTTACATTCGGATGCTTGACCCCTGACTCACATTTATGACAGTCGCAGTGTCTTGGGCTCACTTTTTTTGCTACTTCCTCCCACAAGCAAAGTCAATGGGGGAAACCCGATTCACTTAACAACCGTGCCACTCGTTTAAGAACTGCAGCGATTCCCTTTAGCAAAGGCAGCGAGAAAAAAAATCGTGGCAAAAACGGGGCCAAACTACAACTTCCCCCACCGTCTCCCTCAGCAACATAAAACGCTGGGCTCCGTACCGGTCATAAATTGAGGACCACCTGTACTTTTAATCGCATTCTAAGGCAGTCTCAAGATGAATGAATCCACCTTCAACAAAGAGGCGGCCAACGGTCTCTTGGGGCAAAACTGGGGGAGGCCGAGGACGGAAAAGGGGCTGGCCCTTAAAAGCCAGAAAAATGCACGCGGGTTCTTAAAACGCCACCGGGGCTGCAAAGTTGGGGTTGAGAAGAAACGTGCCCGTCGGTCGTGAGAAGAGAAGAAGATCGGGCGACACGAGGCGATTGGTGGTGGTGGTGGGAGGGGCAAGCTTAGCATATGCTTCAAAGGAAGCGGGTCCCTTTTAGCCCCGATTGCCACGGATTCCTAAAATTTTTACAGTGGATCCGGAAAGGATCCCATGCTCAAAATCCACCCACCGACCCCGCTCCTTCTCTTTGCACCCTGAGAAACTGGCCCGGCCAAGCGGTTAAATTGCACCCCGCTCCCCTCGTTCTCTCTTCCAGCTGCGGTCCAGGTGGAAAATGCACCCTCCTTTCTTTTCTTTTTTCCTTTTTTCTTTGCATTTCTTAAGCGCGCTGCAAAGCAGCCCCTCCCCGCGCGCCCGACCGAGCCCGAAAGGAGGCGGCAAAGCCGGGCGGGGAGGGGGGGAGGTGGGAAACCCGGGGAATTCCTGCCGCTCCTCAGCCCGATTCGCACGATCGTTGCTGCAATTCCCGCCAACGCCGCCCGGATCCTCCGTCTCCCGCCCCACCCCCCCTCCGCGACCCAAACCTGAGCGACTCCCGCTCCGACATCATCCATGGCCTCGCGCGGCGGTGGCAGCAGCACAGCCGGCCCCGCGCTGACGTCACGCTCCTGGGGCGAAGGAAGGAGGGGAGGGGGCGGGGGGAGGGGGGGAGAGAGTCGCTTAAAGGGGCAGTGCTTCCATTCATCCGGCTCAGACAAAGAGCGAGGAGGAATTCCCGCTCGGTAATCTATTCAGGCCGAGCTTGTCCGCGACGTGCCAGAGTCTCCCTTTGGAAGCTTTCCCGTACCCGGTTATACCGGATCTCTTTAGGATCCTTCCCACTATTTCCAGTCGCCGAAAGCTACCGGGGGTGGGGGGGCTGGGAATGATCGGTGGGTATCGAACATGCAACTGAATATATTTGGGGTGCTAAGACTGCGACCTCCATAATCCCCAGCGCCCGTGCCTTTCGCCGGCTGGAAATACTGGGAAGGGTACAACTGGATTGGGGAAACCTGGTGATACCCTCTCGATGGGAGGAAAGGGAAGACTGCGATCCCCATAATCCCCAGCCCCCGCGGCTGGGCATAGCCGTTCTAGAGTTTAGAACCCAAACTTTAAGAATTCTTTATTGGCCAAGTGTGATTGGACACATTAAGGAATTTGTCTTGAAACGTATACAAAAATGTAACATAGAAAGAGGGTGTTTGAAATCTTGTGTTTTCATGTCTAATGGGGCTCACGTGCATTTACTCAGAAAAATACCGTTTCCATCTAAACAGAAAAGTTTACATGGGATCGGTGGCACATCGAATATGCTACTTAATATATTTGGGGTGACCCCTCTGCCCCGACCTCCTGGCACCCAGGATAAGCAAGTTATTGTGGGGGGAGTTCGAGGGGTAAAGAAAAAAAGATCCAGGTAGAACAATCAGATTTGTGGGATCCTAGGTGCCCTGAGCTTGGCTGACGTCTCATTACCCTACTAGGTAACAATCAGAGAACTGATTTGCTTTCTTTACATCTATAGTACACTTGGAAGGGGAGGTACTCAACACTAGTAGAACCTTTATTAATACTCGCTGGCATGGGCAGTTCGCAAGACCGTTTCCGTTTGCCCACCCACCTGTAAATATGCCCACCTGTAAACAAGCACTTAAATGGTGGCAAAGGGCACATAAGACCAGTCATTTCCTATAAGCCTTTCTGGGGTTGATCAGCCTTTGGCGTGGCAGGTTTAGTTGAGGTTCATTTGACCAACCATGGTTCACGTTTCAGTGCATGATTCTGCAAACCGAAGTCTACCCGATGAAATCAATTCTCTTCTTAAAACCTGGAAGTCAAGAGGATATCCAGCGAAGGACTCTTGAAATTTTGGTCCCCTTCCCCAATGAAATCCAGTCAACAACAGGAGCACCAGTATTATGGTTGGTTTTATTTATTTTTTTAAGAATAAAATAAAATGGGGGAAAAAAACTAGTTAGGGTCCATGGGATCAAAGTCTTTTGTCATAGCAAGGAGAAATATCCCCCATTCCCACACTTGTGGCAGCCATTCCAGCGTGATTCAATGCAGGTTGCCCTTTTCACTACTGAATATACAATACCGCAATCCAGAACAATTCAATTCCCAGTTGGGTTGGTTTTTAAAAGTTTATTTTTTTTCTAGCCCTCAAGATAATTGATAAAAGTGCATGGGTAGCATCCAAAAAGCCATTAACTGCCTTTCCAACGAACAAACCTTAAGATTCTGTACTTGCAACATTCCTTATCCTACACCATTCCTTATCCTATCCGTTTCACCTACTTCCTCCATTTCTACAGACTGCAAAATCCATCTTTTCAAAGATTAGCATGTTGATTACTTTTAAGCATGAAGTATTCACTGTCTCCGTAAGGATGCTCCCAAAACTTTCTGTCGGAGTCATAAATTATAGGGATGGTTTAGGCTTAGTGAGTTGTGAGAACTCTTCATCAACTATGGTTTGTTCAGTAAACGAGGTTTACAATAATTCCTGCTTAGCACAATATGTGAATAGAACCGTGAAGATTCATGGTGATTTCATTAATGGGAAAGTAGCCAAATAATAATTATGCAATACTGGAAGGATGAATCTATGCCAAATCTACAGCTGTGTATATTTTAAGTTCCCTGCACTGAAAAAAGACCTCAGCTGGTTTTAGAAAGCAAAGCCTTCTAAAATCTAAATAAGTCAGCTTATTACTTGGATGGGACCACTAGAAAAATTCCAGGACTGTAGATTTTTTTTTTTTTTTGAGAACTGAAAGAAACATCCTGAAAAAAGACACGAAGCAGGTTCCATGCTGTTGCCAAGAAAAAAAAGGACCAGGATATGATCATGAAATGACTGGGGATCAAGGCCTTATTTTACTACTCTTTAGCAACGAATTAGTTCTTATTTTACTACTCTTTAGCAAGAATTAGTTCTTGACAAAAGAAGGAAGAGCACCCTTAAACCATCTGATCAAATTTGCTTGAGATTTCTAGACGGTTAAAAACTTATTCTTTCTCTATAATGGTACACAGTCACTATCGTATTAAACAGCATTTTGTAATGTGTGAACAGCACTGAGCTCAAGTTCTGTTTTTTTGGTTTTCTTTCTGTACAGGTAACCCTCGACTTACAATTCATTTAGTGACCATTCAAAGTTACAATGGCACTGAAAAAAGCGACTTATGATCATTTTTCATACTTATGACATTTGCAGCATTCCCCATGGTCATGTGATCAAAGTTCAGATGCTTGGCAACTGATTCGTATTTATGACCGTTGCTGTGTCCCAAGGTCACGTGATCAACTTGTATTATCTTCTAACAAAGTCAATTCACATAATGCTTTTACTAACTTATCAATTGCAGTGATTCACGTAACAATGGTGGCAAGAAAGGTCGTATAATGGGGCAAAACTCACTTAACAAATGTCTCATTGAACAACATAAATTTTGGGCTCAATTCTGGTCATAAGTCGAGGACTACCTGTACTATGACTGATTCTTAACAAAAGACAAAAAATGATACGTTTGTCGTTTTTGAATAGAAAATGCTCTATGTTTTCCAGAACATCTGTTGCCACCATGCTCATAATACACCAAATACCCTGGAAAATACCCTAGAACAGGGGTCTCCAACCTTGGCCACTTGAAGACTTGTGGACTTCAACTCCCAGAATCCCTCAGCCAGCTGACTGAGGGATTCTGAGAGTTGAAGTCTACAAGTCTTCAAGTAGCCAAGGTTGGAGACTCCAGCCCTAGAAAAGCCCAATTATGTGACAACAGCAAGCTACCCAGAGATTCTTTGTTTTGCCTCTGTTGGGTGAGCAGAAAGGGGCCATCAAAACCCGCAAAGGCCTGGTCTCTATCTTGAACGCCATGTTTATAACTGACAGCCACGTGGTCAAAGAACTTCCTTCATGTCTGCTTTTCTTACCAAATGTCTCAGGAGGATGAATTGCTCTATTTCTGCAGTACAATTATGGAGGAGGAGAAGCCAAGGAGAACTGGCCCTACGACTTCCTCCAGCAGAAGATCCCTCGCTCCTCTGCCATTTCCTGTTGAATTATTGCCTTTTTTAAAAAAAAAATAATAATACCTGGATTAAATTGCAGTAGGTGGCCGTTCCCATCGAACGCCACAGTGGAGACTTTCTTTTGACATCCAAACGGTGTCAAACTCACCCGTGAAGTTTAGGTGGCTGCCAACTTTTCCTTCCACCGTTTTCAGGTTCTTGAAGGCTTCTGATAATCAAAAGCCTCTTCTGTGCAGTGTTTCTAAAGCTGTTCTTGCGGCTTGATGACGATTGGGGAGAAGGTCCAAGGCCACAGATGGCTGGCAGCATGTACCAACTGTATTTGAACGTTGGTGGAGATCCATCTCCTGTATGCCACACGGCTTAAGGTTTTTTTTTTTACCCCCACCCAGTTTCTTTGGCTGAGATAATTCCAGGTCTCATCCATCTCACTAGGGAAGGAAGAGGTATCTCAAGTGAGATTCCACCTCTGAACAAGCCATAGCCACAATCCTACCATGCCTACTTGGATGGCAGCTCTGTCCACTGCCATAGGATATCTGAACAAACTCTGGATAGGACTGGGCTGTAAAAGAGGTAGCCATTTTATTTATAGTTTGATAAAGGGCCATATGGATCCTGTGAGGGATTTCAATAAAGCTGGAAGGGACCTTGGAGGTCTTCTAATCCAGCCCCCTTGCTCAAGCAGAAGGCCCTATATCAATTTCAGACAAGTGGCTGTCCAGTCTCTTCTTAAAAACCTCCAGTGATGAAGCACCCACAACTTCTGAAGGCAAAGCTGTTCAACTCGTTAATTGTCCTCACTGCTAGGAAGTTTCTCCTTAATTCCAGGTTGCTTCTCTCCTTGATTAGTTTCCATTCATTGTTTCTTGCTCTGCCTTCTGGTGTTGTGGAAAATAGACTGACCCCATCTTCTTTGTGGCAGCCTCTCAAATACTGGAATGCTGCTATCATGTCACCCCTAGTCCTTGTTTTCCCTAGACTAGCCAAACCCAAATCCTGCAACCATTCTTGTTTTAGTCTCCAGGCCTTTGATCATCTTAAGTTGCTCTTCTTTGCCCTTTTTCCAAAGTCTCAACATCTTTTTTGTAATGTGGTGACCAAAACTGGATGCAGTATTCCAGATGTGACCTTAGTAAGGCTTTATATAGCAGTACTAATACTTTCTGCTTATTTTGTTTCTCTGCCTCTGGTTAGACAACCAAGGATTTTATTAGTTTTTCTGGCTGATGCCGCACACTGCTGACTCATGTTTAAGTGATCGTCCACTTAGGACTCCCGAGGCCCCTCTCAAGAGTTATGGTTTTTGAGCCAGGTTTTGCCTAATCTGTACTTGTTTGTACCTTTGGTTTTTCCTGCCCAGATGTAAAACCTTGCTCTTCTCCACATTAAATGTCATGTTGTTGGATAGGGCCCACGGTTCAAGTCTTGTCAAGACCTTTTTGGATCCTGAGGCCTGTCTTCTGGAGTGTTGGATGAGGACAGATCCCAGGAATCCCATCTCCTAATGCCTTCTATTCGAACTAATTAGATCCTGTTTACTTTCCGGACTATCCAGGAGCTTCACTTCATGTACGGTCTACTCTGCTAATCCACTAGGCCCTTCCCACACCCGTCCAAAGAATCCAGGACTTCCACCCTCTACCACACTAGCACTAATCCTATCCCACAAAACTCGGGGATCCTGGCTCGTTACCCCTACAACTAATCCCTACACAGCCCACGTCCCTCCCTCAGAGCTCAGGAGTCCCCCCCCCCCTTTTCCACTTCCCATCGCTACCCGACTTCCTCCTCCTTCAACGTATGAGGACGTTGATCTCGGTCACGCTGGCCTCCATGACGTTCTCCGCCGTGGTCTTGCCGTGCTGTTCCTTGAGGTGGCGGCGAATGGCGGGCTTGTGGGCAAAGCGCACGTCGCAGTAGGAGCAGCGGTAGGGCCTCTCGCCACTGTGGAGGTTCATGTGATCGTGCAGCGTGGACTTCTGGGTGAAGCACTTCCCGCAAATGGTGCAGGAGTGGGACTTCACCCCACGGTGGACATTCATGTGCCGGTTGAGGTTGCTGCTGTGGTTGAACTGCTTGCCACACCGAGGGCACATGAAAATGAAGTGATGGGCCCGCATGTGGAAGACCAGCTTCTCCACCCCTTGGAAGACTTCCTCACACTTGGTGCAGCAGATGATCCTAGAGATCCCGCTACCTCCCCCGAGGGTTCCCGAACTGCCCCCTCTCCCAACCACGGGAAAGGTGGAGAAAGGACGGCCGCTCAGTCCTGCGAGGACCAGCCCCATCCCACCACTGCTGCTCTGGCACTCAGCCGCAACAGCTGCGGCCTCGCTGGTCTCCTCCAAATAGCCTCCCCCAGGGATGATCAGGAGGCCTTTCCCTACGTCATCCTCAGAGAGGCTGTAGGAGGCCTTGACCACACCGTGCTGAGCTTTCTCTGGTGTAGACTCTGGAGAAGACTCGATGGCTTCTGCCACCGTAGAGTTGACTTGAGGTTCTTCTTGGTCTCCGGATTCGGCTTTGTCCCACTCCGGCAGAGGAGATAATTCCTTGTCCCAAACTTGCTGTGGTGAGCTTTCCTTGTTCCAACTTTGCTGAGGCGATGTGTCTTTGCTCCAGTTAGTGCTCATCTGCTGCTGTTGCTTCTTCTGCCGCTGGGCCACTTCCATGGCCGATTCGATCTTCACGATGCAGATGTCAGAGACAGAGTCTTCATACCCAAAATCCTCCTCCTGCTCCTCCTCTTCCTCTTCCGCCTTCATCTCCAACTCCTCTTCCAATGGGAACTCCAGCTTAACTGGCCGCTGAATGGACCTATCAACCATAAGAATACATTGAGAACGTTAGAAAGGAAGCTGGGAGGCATGGGGAATGCCACTGTTCTTACAAGGAATCAGATGATTCGTTCATTATTGCAAACCAATAACTCTCAAGTCTAATTAGCTCTATCCATCTCTAGAGACAGGCAATTCTTCTCAACACAGGTAGTCCTTGACTTACGGCCAGGATTGAGCCCCCAAATTTCCGTTGCTAAGCAAGACAGTCGTGAAATGAATTGGGCCCCATTTTATGACTTTTTTGTGCCACAATTGTTAAAATGAATCAGTGCAGTTGTGAAGTTAATAACACGGTTAAGTCAATACGTGATTTCCCCACTGACACTGCTGGTCAGATCATCACAAAACGGGATCACATGACCTTGGGACACAGCACAATGCGAGAACGCCAAAATAGCGACACAAATCAAGTCATGTCATCCTATAGATGCCGGGGTCATGTATTTGTGCCTCTGTATTTGTACATCTGATGCAAGTACAGGTAGTCCTCCACTTACGACCGTAACTATTGAGCCCCAAATTTCTGTTGCTATGTGAGACGGTTATTAAATGAGCTTTGCCCCCATTTTATGACCTTCCTTGCCGCAGTTATTGTGCAACACTGCAGCTGTTAGTAACATGGAATACTGCAGCTGTCATAAATATGAGTCAGTTGACAAGCATCTGAATTTTGATCATGTGACCACAGGGCTACTGTGACAGTCGTTTAAGTGTGGAAAATGGTCAGAAGTCACTTTTTCAGTGCCATTGTATCTTTGGACGGTCACTAAATGAACTGTTGTAGGTGGGGGACTATCTGTAATTACACAGGATAGACAAGACCGAAGAAGAGAGCTATTATGGGTTTGGCTGCCTAGACATGGTGCTATTATCTTGCTTCACCCAATATATTCCTTAGAGCAGGGGTCCACTTTAAGACTTGTGGACTTCAAATCCCAGAATTCTACAGCCAGCTATGCTGGGAGTTGAAGTCCACAAGCCTTAAAGTTGCCAAGTTTGGAAACCTCTGCCTTAGAGCACACAGTTAAAGAAATACCACTAAGAACAATTTTTAATAGCTTGCATTGGTCAGCTGTGGTGAGTAAGAATCACCGCTAGGTGACCAGGCTGGAAACTCTCCCTCCTCCCCCCCCCCACCTCCCCCCCCAAAATTGGTTCTTTCCATGGATTTTCTTCCTCCTTTTCTTTTAGGAAGGAACTTGGGCTAGTGGCGAAAAGGGCACCCAAACAGGCTAATAACTGTCTTGTACAAGTATTTGCAAGACTGAGGAATTCTTCAGCAAACCTCTTGCGTGAGTGCACTTTATTGGATGAGGTAGAGCAACCCACAACGCTGGAAGACTTGAATTTCCGGTAGCCTCCAAATTTGGACGTTTCCTCCTTGAGGTTGATCTTAGGTTCGATGAATTGGGATAGGGCATTCCGACATTTCTCCACCACGTGCTCCATCTGGAGGTAGCTGGCAGCGGTCAGATAGTTCACAATGTCCCTGACGGCAAACTCGAGTGCTCCAGTGTAGCAAGAGAGAAGAAGGTCGGCTACAATTTTGGCGCTGTGCATGAGGGACACTTGGAGTTCGGAGGAAGGGTTGAGCAGGAACTGGTCTCTCAGGAACGGGGAGCAGGCTGCCAAGATGACTTTGTGGCCGCGGAACTTGAGGCTGTCCGCCACGATGGTGACGTCACAGAAACGCTCCTCAAAGCGCAGCTGGTTCATGTTGCGGAGGGTGGCCGCCTCATGGCCAGGCAGCTGAAAGCGAAGGAGCTCCACGCCGGACGCCATTTTGGCTCTTGCGAGCTGGCTGACTTTCAAACGGGGAGGAGTAATAGAAGAGGCAGAGGGTCGAAGAAAACCAGCACTGTAAAAAAAAAAAAGGGAAGAGGAAGAAGAAAATGAATATAAGACTTTAAAATAATCTCATTTTGGACAAAGTGCCACAATCCTCCTCTATACCACCCCCAACGCTTCACAGAAAGTGCAAAATCTTAATTTTAGCAAGTTGTATGAACCAAGTACGCAAGCCCTATCCAACTAATCATCCTCTAATTGGAATTACGGAAACTAAATGAAAAAAAAAAAAGTATAATGCTGGCTGAGTTTACACAGTGTTATGTTATGTGTGTGGGTGTATGGATGGATAGATAGATAGCAGTTTATTATCTGCTTGTCTTTCAAAAAGGAGCAAAATATTTAGCATGTGTGTATACACACACACACACACAAACCCTAAACCTTTTGCTCCTTTTTAAAAGAGCAGATAATAAACTGCTCTATGCCCTAAATTGTGGTTCAAATTGAAACATCCTTTTTAAAAGAACAGATAATAAACTGCTCTATGCCCTAAATTGTGGTTCAAATTGAAACATATCTCAGATGAAAGTTTGCCTGATTCATAGTACTTATTAAGCTATAAACCAGTTTTACAAACAACTACAGAAATGTTCTAAATCTAAAGAATTGACCTATCTGTATTGCAATACTCCAAACCACCTCTAAAAAAAGCCTGCAAATAAAATTGGTCTCTACTGCCATCTACTGGTTGGGTAGTGCTCTGCAGTCCAAATACTATAGCAACCCTAGTTTTGTATTGTTTCCTTAAGGCTTAAGCATTTCCTTAAGCTTCAACTATACCTCAAACTTCTGATTGCTTTATCAATGATATACTGCAGGAATATGGGAGGGAGGGAAAAAAACCCCAAACAGAACATATTTTTGTTCCCCAAAGCTAAGAGTTATTTGTGAGCTCAAACACAGTCTCTATCCCGGTTCACACAACAATTCAAGGTTTGATTTTTGGCTTGGGACATTAAGGGAATACTATTCTGCTCTTTAGTTCAGGGTTTGCAATATCGTCTCCAGATTCGGACTTCCCTTACAAAATATCAAAGCCTACATTGCATTTTTTTGAGATTGTGCCCTGAAGAAGTTATTTTTTTACTTCTATACATTTTCACAGGACGAATACTGCATATACCCATACAAAAAAGAGGGAAGTACGCGTGTAGACTCAGCTCATATCCCAAAGTAAGCTGGCCTGTACCGTTTAATTTAAAGAGTCCACGTTTCAGGCATCGAGCTAACGGACACGGCTTTTCCAGCACACACGAGCATCTTCCACGTGTGTGTGCGCCAACTTCCAGCGCAAACTATTCCGCCGCCACAGAAGTTGCAAGTGGAGAGAGCGCTTGCAAAAATACATAAAATAAAAAAGGAAAATAAAAAAAAGTGTGGATTAACTTTTACGGGCGATGGCTGGGGAGGTGTGGCGTTTAATTCCCGCCCAAAAGAGAAGCGCCGTGGGAAGGGGCAAAACCCCTGTGGTGCAAATGAAACTCTTTTGGCTTTCCCAACCAGGCGCCCTCCCAGCGCGCTGGATCAAAGATCGGAAGCGATTCTTCGATTGTAAAACGCCGCTTTCTAGACACCGAAAAAAAAAGGCGGGAATCTTCCCATCTCTCTCTCTCTCTCTCTTGCAGCACAAAGCCTAACCTGGAACCTTTTCTTTTTCCGCGCGGGCGAGCTTGCACTTTTCTTCCCCTCGTTTGTACCCTTCCCCAACCCCGGGATCTCTCGCGTGCACGCTTTGCACACACAAACCAACCCCGCTCTGCTGCTGCTGCTGATCCCCGGCTCCCTTTCCCCGCTTTTGCAAGCTCCTTTCTTCCTTTGCAAAAGAACCAGTTTCGCTTCCTTGCAAAAGAACCGGAGACCCACCCACTCACCCACCCTCTCATCCCGGGTGCAGATCCCCGCCTCCCCCCCCCCACGTTTCCCCAAGCCTCTTTTTCCCCCCTCCCCACCTCACCTGGATCGCGGTTCCCCCTCTCTTGGAGGAGAGGGGACGGCCCCAAATCGTCCAAAAAAAAAGAAGGCAAGCCAAAAGAAAGGAATTAAAGGGGCCTCCTTAAAGAGCCAGAAACGAGGGGGTGGCAATATTTGTCAGCCAGATAGAAAAAGAGAGAAGAAGGGGAAGGGGGGGGGAAAAACCCCTCCGAAAAGGGTCAATGAAAAGAAGGTGGGAAGAAGCAGAAAGAACTTCATTGCATTGTGGGAGAGAATCCACCCGTGGGATCCTTTAAATGCCCACCCTCTTCCCCTTTAAGGCCAGTGACGTCATCAAGCCGCGCCTGGAGGGCAAGAGGGGAGGGGTGCATTCTTCAGCCTCCTCCAAATCACCTTGGCAACTAATCCCTCCCCCTCCTTGGAAACGGCTTTTGTAGAGATGGAGGAGTTTTTATTTTATTTTTTTTCCTTCCCTTTTTAAAAGAAAATTATGAGGTTTCCAAAGGGGAAAATCAGCTGGGAAGAGCCTGAAGCTTTCCAGCTATATGCCGTCTTCGAAATGGCAGGGGTGCAAATCTAGCCTCTGAAACCAGCCCGAAAAGCTCTCCTGCCCTTTCCCAGTTGTCGGACTGCAAGAAATTTCCTTTTTCTTATCTAAACAACCGGCTTCCCATCGATAGAACTTTACAACTGTTTAAGAGAGTCGTTAGATTTTTAAAAGTCCTACAACTGCCCAAACCGACTTTTAAAAACATCCCCTGCTTTGAATGTGCTTTCAAAGCAGTATAGGTAGTCCTTACAACCACAATGAAGCTGCAAATTTCTGAATAGGAGTGAATAAGAATAGAGTAAGAAAAGAGAATAGAATGAAAAGAGAGAAAAGAATGAGAAGAGTGGAGAGATAGAGTCCAGAAATATTTCACAAGAAGAGTTCTCCATTCCTCTACTCGTTGCAGAATACCTTATGCCACCAGACTTGAAATTCTAAACCTAGATAACCTAGAACTACGACGTCTTCGGTCTGATCTAAGTATAGTACATAAAATTATACATTGCAATGTCCTACCTGTCAATGAATACTTCAGCTTCAACCATAACAATACAAGAGCACACAATAGATACAAACTCAAAGTAAACCGCACCAAACTTGATTGCAGGAAATACGACTTCAGCAACAGAGTGGTCAATGTCTGGAATACTCTACCTGACTCTGTGGTTTCCTCCCCAAACTCCAAAAACTTTAACCTTAGACTGTCTACTATTGACCTCACTCCTTTCCTAAGAGGTCTGTAGGGGGCGTGCATAAAGCACCAATGTGCCTACTGTCCCTGTCCTACTTGGGTTTTTTTTTTTGTTTCTTTTTTTTCTTATTCGTATCCATTTCATGTATTCATAACTATGTTTATATTTATACCTGTTACCTTATAATTGCTTGACAAAATAAATAAGAGAGAATAGGAAGAGAAAAATAGAATAAATAGAAGAGAGGAGAGAATGAGAATAGAACAGAATAGAGTAAGAATAGAACAGAACAACAGAATAGAATAGAAGAGAAGAGAAGAGAAGAGAAGAGAAGAGAAGAGAACCTTTATTGTCATTTTGATTGTACACTAACTGGGATACATTAAAATGAAATTTTGTTGCATGCAGCTCTCAAAGGGTCTCCACCTCCTATACACACCACATAAACATGACTAAATAAATAATCGGTGGTGGCTAAAGCAAGATGCTTGCTAAGTGGATCTTAGAACATAGAACAATAGAGTTGGAAGGGACCTTGGAGGTCATCTAGTTCAACCCCCTGCTCAAGCAGGAGAGTCTCTTCCAAATATTAGTTTCTAGCTAGGATCGAACTCACAGCCTCCTGACTGTGAGGCAAGAGCTCCACCTCTAGGCCACCACCCCATTGTATGACCTTGATTGCCCCATTTGTTAACTGACTCACTACAGTTTTTATGTTAGTAATGTGGCTGTTAAGTGAATCTGGCTCCTCCACCCCAATTGACTTTGCTTGGCAGAAAGTCACAATAGGTGATTGCATGAACCCAGGACAGTACAACCGTCATAAATATGAATCAGTTGCCAAGCATCTTGACCATGTGACCATGGGGATGGTAATGGTCATATGAAAAACAGTCATAAGTCCTTTTTTCCAGTGCCATTTTAACTTTGAATGGTCACTAAACAAACAGTTGTAAATCGAGGAGTTCCTGTATTTTATTTCTTTATTATTCCTTTTATTTACTTCTCAGGCATTTGGGAAGTTCTCAGTTAAGCTATGGCTGTTATTAGTGGTAGAAGTCATCAAATCTGTGATACAACAAATTTCCTTTTTCTCCTTCAGCGTCTTTGTTAAACAACCAGCTTCCTCTGGCAGATTTCCAATTGTTAACACATTCCTCAAATTTGCATCCCAGGCATTTAGAAGTTGAATAGTGGCTGAAAAATTCCCCACTTAGTCCTCACGTCTAGTGACTTTCTGGAATATGGAGGCAATTATGGGACAGGCATCTTTGTGGAGACTAAAATATATAAAGAATGATTGCAGGATGTAGGTTTAGCTACAGAAATGGACTAGTGGAGACATGATAGCAGTATTCCTGTATTTGAGAGGTTGCCATAAATAGGAAGGAGGTTCAATTTATTCCCCAAGGTACCAGAGAGCAGGACAAGAAACAATGGATGGAAACTAATCAAGGAGAGAAGCAACCTGGTATTGAGAAGAAACTTCCCAACTGGGGGACAATTTACCAGTGGAACAGCTTTGCTTTCAGAACTTATGGGTGCTTCATCACTGGAGGTTTTTAAAAAGAGACTGGATAGTCACCTGTCTGAAATGGTATTGTCATGCCCCTGGTGGAGACTGACTCTGAGGAAGAGAAGGAACAGCCAACAGGGAGTGGAAGTGTGGCTCCAGAGGTGGTGGAGGAGGCTGGGGAAGGGCAGAGGCCGGCTGAGCAGTCAGAGAAGGACCCAGGCCCATCCTCTATCCATCCTAGGGCATGCAAGGAGGAGAGGATAAGGGTAAAACGTGGTCTACTCAGGAGGAGAGGGCCCAGTGGTGGTATTCAAATTTTTTTACTACCGGTTCTATGGGTGTGGCTTGGTGGGTGTGGCAGGGGAAGGATACTGTAAAATCTCCAGTCAGAGGTAGTATTTGCTAGTTCCCCGAACTACTCAAAATTTCCATTACCGGTTCTCCAGAACTGATCAGAACCTGCTGAATACCACCTCTGAGAGGGCCATGAATCCTTCTTCATGGGTTGCAGGTGGGAGATTTGTGTAAGAGTGTGGACCTGCGTGCTAACAGACGCTGGAGACAAATTAGTGTTTTATTTCTAAAGAAAGTTTATCTTAGTTGGCGTTCTTCCAACGGACTGTCCCTGGGTTATCTTCCTGAAGCTGGCAATTATCTATCCTGGTCTGTTGTGGAACTTTATTCAGTGCGGTTTGTTTTTGGTTTTTGCTTCGTTATCAACTCTTTGAACGTGAACTGTGTTTCTTGCCTTCAAAATGTTATATTGAAAAGAGTTTATTCTTCCACTGTGAACAATTAAACAGTGAAGCCAAGTTGAAGGCATGAAAGGACTTTTAGTTACGTTTTGGATATTGTCGTATTTTTGATAGACTCGGAATCATCACAGGTATATAGAGCCCCTTGCTTGAGCAGGAGGGAGGAGTAGAAGACCCCCCACCAAAGTCCCTTCCAGCTGTATTCTGATTCCGGATTACAGATCAAACTTACCAAGGAGCTCCAGAAAATGAAGTGGCAGAAAAAAATTGGTTTAAATGTGTTAGATGATAAAGATGTCACAGTACTTTTTGTTACTTTTTTGTTTATATTATTGTAAGGCTGGTTATTTCCATGAAGTGGCATAAGTAAATAAATAAATCCTTTTGGTAAAAAATGAATACAATGGAATACAATAAGTTCTTACTTAGGTTTGTGACATAAAGGCAAGAACATTTCAATACCGTGCTGTCCTCATTACTTCAATGAAATGCCATCTATAAGACTTGTTTTAATAACTTATGCAGAAATAATAGATGGAAACTAATCAAGAAGAGAAGCAATTTGGAATTAAGGAGAAACTTCCTAACAGTGGGGACAATCAACCAATGGAACAGCTTTGCCTTCAGAAGTTGTAGGTGCTTCATCACTGGAGGTTTTTAAGATGAAACTGGATAGCCACTTGTCTGAAATGGTATAGGGCAGGGATCGCCAACCTTTTGGACCTCAGGGACCAGCAAACTCATAATTTTAAATCCCGCAGACCAGAGACCCTGGGAAAATCCCAAAGAAAGTCTGCAGGAAAATTCCCCGCCCCGTTTTCCTACCGATCGATCTTTCTTTATTTGGGATTGTAGGATACCATCTCCAGCTCCATTCTCAGGGGGAGAGAGACAGAGACTTTTGGTTTCATGCAAGGAAAACAGCAGAAGCAGCAGAAGTCTTTCTTTCTCTCCCCCAAACTCCACTAGAAATAAGTCTTTGCCGGCGCAGCCTCTTGGAGCAGGATGCCTTGCAGGGTCCCAGAGACTCATTTCTGGTTGAGTTTGGGGAGAGAAAGAAAGACTTTTGCTGCTTTCCTTGTGTGCAGCCAAAAGCAGAAGAAAGAAGCAGAAAGAAGCAGCCCGGTGGCCAGGCCAGGCACATGGGGAAAGTTCACCCCCTCCGCCCTTTTCCCCCCTCCCCTCACTACCTCGTGTTGTTCACAATGCAAGCGACGCAAGCCTTGTGTTCCCACAGGCCATGTGGGCGGCGCAGCCTTGTGTTCCCACATAGCCTGGATTAATTGCTCTGGGGGTGAACATTTCTCTGTGGACCACCAACGTTTTCTCACGGACCACCAGTGGTCCCTGGCCCACTCGTTGGCGGCCCCTGGTATAGGGTATACTGCTTGAGCAGGGGGTTGGACTAGAAAATCTCTAAGGCAGTGGTGGGATTCAAAAACTTTTACTATCAGTTCTCTGGGCGTGGCTTGATGGGCATGGCCAGGGAAGGTTATTGCAAAATCCCCATTCCCTCCCCATCCCACTAACCTGCTTTCCAGCTCCGTTCTCCTGTGCAGGGCAACAAAAAGGAAGACCCAGCGGATCAGGTGGGACTCGGAAGAAGAGAATAGATGGGGGCAGGGCCAGTCAGAGCTGGGATTTGCTGGTTCTCCAAACGCCTCAAAATTTCCGCTACCGGTTCTCCAGAACTGGTCAGAACCTACTGAATGCCACCTCTGCTCTAAGGTCCCTTCCAACTCTATTTCCTTCAGAAAAAAGTGCAAGACATTTTTTTGCTAATAAAGTCACTTTAGTATGTTGACCAAGGAGCCAAAGGAGATAACTGAGCTAACAATTTGCAAAATAATTAGGAATTGGTTCAATCTTATTGACTCTAAAGATGTCAAGCGTTTAATTTCTATCACCAGTTTGACCATCATTCTTCCTGGCCCCTTTTGTTGGCTAAGGTGGGACTGAGGGAATGGACTTGAGAAATAAGGGAGAGGGACAGTAAGAAGAGTGAAATATAAATAAAACTTTTTGAGGTTGGGAAGTGATAGATATCTGCAGCTATGAGAAACTCTCTTTGGAAGAGGTTATCTGTCAATCCAACAGCCTTACACAATTTCTATCCATTATTATGACAATCTTGGAGAAAGTATTGGGACTTCAGCTGTAAAGAATCTTGGATGAAACTGATTATCTGGATCCAGCTCAGACCCAGCTGTGTGTCTGTGTGTATGTGTGTGAGAGAGAGAGAGAGAGAGAGAACTGGCTGTTCCTGTGAATGACCTTTGTTGAGACTTGAATGTTAGGAATGCAGCTTTCCTTGCCTTGCTAGGTTTCTCAGCTGCTTTTTATTGCCATCAATCATAATATATTTTGCAACACCTGATAGGAATTGAAAATGGGGGCACTGCATTATAATTCTCCTTCCTGAGTGGGTGATATCAGTCACTAGTGATGAGGGCTGAAGGATGAGATCCATAATCTCTTTTATGTGGGGCACTGCACACACTATATAATAATATATAATATCTACATGAAGCCAATTGAGGAAGTCATCTGGAGATAAAGGTGAAATATCAATACAGGCAGTGGCTGATTTATAACCGTTTACATAATGGCCAACCAATGTTATGACAGACAACTCTCACAGTCCCTGCAGTCACGTAAGCAAACTTCAGGAACTTGGTAACCGGCATGTATTTAAATATCCTGGGGATTCACTTAACAACCACATGGTTTACTTAACAGCGAGTGATTTGCTCAAAAACCATGGCAAAAAGGGTGGTCAATTGGGCATAACTCACCTAACAATGGTCTCATTTAGCAACAAATGGAAGTTCTGGTCCCAATTATGATAGTTAAATTGAGGACTCCCTGTATGCTAATAACATCTAATAATTCATCTCAACACAGGGATGAAAAGATTGTGTGGAAGTTCTCACCCAAGTCCTTGCAGAGTAAGACTGGGTGAATGAATTGAAATTGATTCCCAGGAAGAAAAAGAAATTATTTTTCCAGTACAGGTAGTCCTCGACTTACAACAGTTCATTTAGTGACTATTCAAAATTACAACGGCACTGAAAAAAGTGACATACGACCATTTTTCACGCTTATGACCTTTTACAGCATCCCGATGATTGTGTGAGCAAAATTCGGATGTCCAGCAACTGGTTCGTATTTATGACGGTTGCAGTATCTTGGGGTCCCCTTTGGTGACCTTTTGACAAGCCAAGTCAATGGGGAAGCCAGAGTCACTTAACAACCAGGTTACTAACTTAACAACTGTAGTGATTCTGTCAGCTTTGGAAGCCATATTGAGACCAGATGCTCCCACGCTGCCACATTTTGCGCCTGGGAAAATGGGAGGAGGAAAATTTCTTCGAGTGTACGTAGTTAGACATAATAACATTCTTTTTCTAATTCAAGGTCATGTTATTTCTGCACCTGGTTGAGATGACGTCTCAAGTTGGGACGGATGGTGATTGGGGCATGTGATGTGATGATGGGTGCCCGAGATGGATTTCTAGTTTTTTACTTTTTGCAGGGAAGCCCAGAACTTTTAGATTCGGGATTCCCCAGTTTGTGCCAGTTTACTATCCAAAATAAAAAGGAACCTTTGGGAAGATGTCTGTCTCGGAGTTATTGGTTGAAGTGGAGGTTTTCTGGAATGCTGACAGATTCACTTATCAGCTGAGGCAAGAAAGGTCGTAAAATGGGGCAAAACTGACTTAAGAAATGTCTCGCCTAACAACAGAAATTTGGAGGCTCAACTGTGGTCGTAAGTCTAGGACTATCTGTAGTTTGGTGGGCTTACCTGCGGGTTTCTATAAGGGACAACATTGTCTCTGAAGGAGTAAGTCCCCATTGCATTGGCCATGCATCTGTATGCAAAAATTCCACTACCTCAACAGACAGAAGCTATGATGCAGCTGGGATGAGAGATTACATATTACATAGGTAATGTATTACATAGGTAATGGTATATGATGTAAGAATAGATATTCATGACTGGCAAACTACCCTGTCCTTTCCCACCCTTATTTTACTCTTATTATTCTTAGGAAAGAATTATTGTTTTAATAAAAAGAAATATATCGGTTACATTGCCGAAAGAAATTCAGATGAAGCATACTGAGAACCAAGCACTACAAGGTTGTCCCAATTAGCACACATTCCTGCTATTTTGCAAGCACACAAACACAAGATATGTTCTATTTCTCAAACACACTTCAACTTCTCCAAGGATTTATTTTCCTCACAGTCTTGATTAATATGAAACTGTTTGGTAATACGGCAGTTACATTGCAAATACTGGACTGGCTTCTAATTGGGTTATGAGTACAGTTCAAGGTGTTAAAAGGGTGTGCTGTCCAGACAGTTTAGAGTTAATGGGATTGGGATACTTACTTAAGAATTGTGAGCTGTCCCCTTAAGGGAATGCATCATGGTAAATGTAGTTAAAGGTACCCTGGGAAATGTAGTCCATGTCACGTGACCACATCTGTAATCCTGATTGGTCACTATATTGACCCTTGTTGGGTTGGGGGAGGCTCCCTCACTCTTGCCTGAAACCACCATACCATACCATGCTTCAATCATCACGGGGTTGAGACCTTTTTATCTTTCTACACTACAAGATGGATATACAAAGGATTGGACATTAAGAAGAACTTCGTCACAAATGTGAGTTATGAGGATACCTGATGAACCAATAAAAAAGACTTTGTTATGGATGTTTTGTGGAGTTACTCTGCTTTATACCATCCAGAGAATAATAAGCAGAACAAAGGGTAAAGGTTCCCCTCACACATACGTGCTAGTCATTTCTGACTCTAGGGGGTGGTGCTCATCTCCATTATAATTATAAAGCCGAAGAGCCAGCGCTGTCTGAAGACGTCTCCGTGGTCATGTGGCTGGCATGACTAAATACCGAAAGCGCATGAAATGCTGTTACCTTCCCACAAAGTTACCTTCCCACCAAAGTGGTCCCTATTTTTCTACTTGCATTTTTTACATGCTTTCGAACTGCTAGGTTGGCAGAAGCTGGGACAAGTAATGGGAGCTCACTCCATTACGCAGTGCTGGGGATTGGAACCGCCGACCTGCCGACCTTTCTGATCAACAAGCTCAGCGTCTTAGCCACTGAGCCACCACGTCCCCATAGTATTAGCATTAATCTATAGAAGGGGTGTCAAACTCACGTTGTCACATTGTCCTGTTGTAGTTTGCCGGCAGCAGGTGCGGACGGCAGAGGTCTCTGACAGCGAGGACGAAAGGGAACCAGTCAGGGAGCCTGGCGAGGACTTGGACGAGGGTCCTGCATCTGATGCAGGAATGGGGCCAGGACTATCGGCGAGTGGGGTGCTGCCTTTGGAGTTGGAGTCTGGCAGCAGTGAACCAGAGGACCCCAGGGAGCCTCTGCCCAATGCGCGTGTGCGCAGGGCTGCTTGAAGGAAAGAGCTGCTGAAGCAGCAAGGGCAACTCGGGAGTAAGGCTGGAAGGTGATTGCCCCTCCCATAAGGGATAAAAACCAGCCCTCGGGGATGTGCTCTTTGCAGGAAGCAAAGAAGTTCTTTAGACTGAGTCCTCATTGAAGCCCTGCGAACTCCAGTTTGTTTTTGAAACTTCTGTCAGTTGATATTCATCAGTAATTAGACTTCTGTTCTTGGCCGCCCTTTACAACTTTGAAAAGGCTTGCTTTTATCTTGGATAATTAGGTTTAAATGACTCTTGGCTGGGAATGCGAAGAATTCCCAGCGCCACATTGAAAAAAGTTTGATTTTATACACAATTTGTGTTTGTTTAATTGGAACAAGGCTTGGGTCAGATCATGTCCTCACATGAGGTATCATAATTTCCCCCCCTTTCGCTGAAATGGGGGTGGGCCTGGCCAGTGCCTGACACATCCAGCCCATGGGCCATGAGTTTGATATCCCCGATCTATAGAGTCCCAAATGATATGGAGTCAGGACATACATGTGACCATCTCTTACAAGTTGTCTCTGGTCAGTTTATTTGACCTGCTCATGAGGAGACATTCCCAAGGGATGAAGAAACAGTGGCATGGAACCAGGGGTGAAATTCAAAATTTTTCCCTACCAGTTCTGTGGGCGTGGCTTAGTATACTTGCAATAATAGTAATAGCAACCAGGGGTGATTTTTTATTGATTCAAATCATCCCTACCATCTCTCCCGATGTGGGCTAAGGTGGTTGAATTCCACTCCTGTGTGGAACCATTCCTTTCAGTTATTTTCATGACTCTTTGAAATAAGTTCCCCTCTGAGATCCAGTTAGCCTTTACTTAAGTCATTTCTGAAAAATATGTTAAACATAGCTTGTGAAATAACAACCCCAGACAGCGAAATAGCAAACTAATACCTATGCTTTGCCAGCCATCTGTTTTGGCCATCTTAATTTTACATTGTTTTCAGCGGGTATTGTGATACGATTTTATGGTTTTATTGCACCTAGAGATTGCAATGGAAAGCAGTGGAAAGTTACTTTCCATCATAATTGCACAATTCCATTACACGGACAAAGGAAAATCAATAAATATTGTTTCTAGGTCTTTCAAAAATGTCGATGAGAGATGGTTTGTACAACACAGAAGAGATTTAACGAATAAAATGATGGAGGAAAAACGCCACAAAGTGTGTGTTTATGTACCTGGTACATTCCATAAGCTCTTTTGGACGTTGAATTTCTATTCAATTTCTATTCACTGGATATAATACAACATATTTTTACTTGAGGTCAAAAGAGTCATCAAACTATATGTACCGATAACAACTCCCAAAACCAGAAAAAACAAACAAATTACCCATAACAATAAGGAAGCTTCAATCCAAAAATGAATCACTTTGGAGAAAAAACAAATCTGGTCACGTTGCCAACTTCAAAAGTTGGCAACTTGAAATACAAAAATGTATGCCACCAGATAAAGTCTGAATGCACCAATTATCACATTAAACAAGAGGAAAACCTTCTATGCACAAATTCCACCTGCGCTTTCTACAATTTTGTAAACAACAAACTAAAAGAGTCAAAGTCCATCCCACCCCTGAAAGGACCTAATGGTAAAGACTGCAACGATGACACCATTAAAGCCAACCTCTTTAACACATTCTTTGGCTCAGTATTTGTAAACAGCACTGGATCATGCCCAGTATTTCCTAGTCGAATCACAGTCAACTACAATGATCTAATACATATCGATTTTACAGAAGACAATGTTCAAAAAGCACTATGGAATCTAAAACCATCTCTATCTATTGGACCGGATGGAATATGTGCCTACTTCTTAAAAAAGCTGTCCCCTGCCATAGCCGAACCTCTAAGCATAATCTTTGATTCAGGACCAGCTCCTTGCCAAACCTATGGTCACTAGCCACGGTCATCCACATTTTCAGAAAGGGAGACCCCAGCCTAGTAGAAAATTACAGACCAATCTCCTTATGCTGCATCACCTGTAAAATCATGGAATCAATTATTAACCAATCCATTATCCTCCACTTAGAGACAAACAACCTACTCTCTAATAAACAATTTGGTTTCAGGAAAAAACTATCATGTAATCTGAAACTCTTATACTGCAAAAATATATGGACTACACAATTCAATCAGGGCAAAGCAATAGACGCAATCTATATAGACTTCTGTAAAGCCTTTGATTCAGTGGTACACGGCAAACTACTCCTAAAACTAAAATCTTATGGTATCTCTGGACACCTTCATAACTGGATAGAAGCATTCCTGTCAAACAGACAACAAATGGTCAAAATTGGGATTGTCCTATCAAATCTTGTAGCTGTCAACAGTGGTGTCCCCCAAGGCAGTGTTCTAGGACCAACCCTCTTCATACTCTACCTAAATGACCTTTGTGATCATATTAAGAGCAACTGTGTTCTCTTCACTGATGATGTAAAGCTATTCAACACCACCAACAATACTGCTACCCTTCAAAAAGACCTCGACTATGTATCAGAACGGTCAAACAAATGGCAACTTCAAATCTTAACAAATAAATGCTGTCTTACATATTGGCAAAAAAAATCAGAAAATAAAATACAAGCTGAATAATCAAGACCTTGTTGATGATCCAAACTCTATCAAGGACCTTGGAGTACTCATTTCTAATGATCTAAGTGCTAGAGCCCACTGTAACTAAATAGCCAAAAAGGCATTAAGAGTTGTTAACCTAATCCTATGTATCTTCTTCTCTGGTAATATCACACTACTAACTAGAGCATACAAAAATTTGCTAGACCAATACTTGAATACAGCTCATCAGTCTGGAACCCGCATTACGTATCTGATATTAATACAGTTAAGAAAGTCCAGAAATATTTCACAAGAAGAGTTCTCCACTCCTCTGCCCATTGCAGAATACCTTATGCCACCAGACTTGAAATTCTAGACCTGGACAACTAGAACTACGCCACCTTCGATCTGATCTAAGTATAGTATATAAAATTATACTGTATATTGCAATGTCCTACCTGTCAAGGAATACTTCAGCTTCAACCATAACAATACAAGAGCACACAATAGATACAAACTCAAGGTAAACCACACCAAAGTTGATTGCAGGAAATACGACTTCAGCAAGAGAGTGGTCAATGTCTGGAATACTCTACCTGACTCTGTGATTTCTTCCCCAAACCCCAAAAACTTTAACCTTAGACTGCCTACTGTTGACCTCACCCCTTTCCTAAGAGATCTGTGGGGGGCGTGCATAAGCACTCCAACGTGACTACTGTCCCTGTCCTATTGTTTCTTTTTATTTTTCTTACATGTATCCATTTCATGTATTTATAACTATGTCTATACTTATACCTGTAATCTTATAATCGCTTGACAAAATAAATAAATAATTTTTTTAAAAAAGGATTCAATTCTCCTCAGGCAGTCAACTTCAGCAATGGTGGAAAATCCTGTGAATTGTAATCTAGCAATAGCGTCCTAGGGATAACAGAATAAAGAAGAGAAAATGCAAAAAAAAAAAAAAAATCCTATGAAACCCCAAAAAAGAAGAATTGAAGGGATAAGATTGAAAGTAATTTGTAATTAATCTGTGCATATCTTTTGTCTTGTTACTTCATTCTGCTGTCCAAATATTTATTTCATTTCAGAGATTACGGGATATCGAGCTGGAAATATTTCTGTATACCTAATTTACATTGAAAAATGAATTGTCTTGCCTCATCTCTTAAGCTCTGGAACTCTCCTTTTATCAATTCACCTGCTAGTGAAGCCTACCAGGTACCAATTAGGTACCAATTAGGTACCAATTTCAAAAACTTTCTTTTCCTAATCTTTTCAGCTAACCAGAGGCAAAAACAAGTCCTTTAATAATTAAATAGCTGAGCAGGAGATTTCAGCAGATGTCACTACAGCTTCTGGATTTCTTTGGCATTTTTTTTTTTTTTTGACCATACCTTTTTGTCTGGAAACGTAAATTGGCATCTGAGGGTCTCTTCAGCAGCCTGTGAATCAAACCGGATGAACGATGAAGAAGGATAACAAATGACAATGCACCTTTCTGTTGAAAGAACTGAAGATCATTTTTTTTCCCCCTCCTTGAAGCCTCAGGGAGATGAAGAACACGAAGTTCTTTGTGAAGAACTCTAAGGAGGAAAGGACCCAGAAAGGTGTCAAGGAGAACAAATCTCCAAGGAGGAAGTAGTGTTGCAAGAATGTGGGATGAGTCAGGTGGTGGCTGTTAGGAGGAGTCGAGAAAGCTGTTCATCTGTCCCACAGAGAAGATAAGCAAGTAATTTAAAATCGGAAGAAGATAGGATTGCTTAACACCTTCTCTGAATCTGTCGTCTTTCAAAAGAGGAAGAGGGCCCTTCCTAATCTAACTGAAAAAGAGGAGAGGGAAATGAGGTGCAGAACTGATGATCCAAACTCTGTCAAGGACCTTGGAGTACTCATCTCTAATGATCTAAGTGCTAGAGCCCACTGTAACTACATATCCAAAAAGGCATTAAGGGTTGTTAATCTAATCCTACATAGCTTCTTCTCTGGTTATATCACACTACTAACTAGAGCATACAAAACATTTGCTAGACCAATACTCGAATACAGCTCATCAGTCTGGAACCCACATTACACATTACATATATGATATTAGCACAGTTGAGAAAGTCCAGAAATATTTCACAAGAAGAATTCTCCACTCCTCTACTCGTTGCAGAATAGCATGCCACCAGACTTGAAATTCTAGACCTAGATAACCTAGAACTACGCAGTCTTCAGTCCAATCTAAGTATAGTATATAAAATTATATATTGCAATGTCCTATCTGTCAATGAATGCTTCAGCTTCAGCCATAACAATACAAGAGTACACAATAGATACAAACTCAATGTAAACCTCACCAAACTTGATTGCAGGAAATACGACTTCAGCAACAGAGTGGTCAATGTCTGGAATATTCTACCTGACTCTGTGGTTTCTTCCCCAAACCCCCAAAACTTTAACCTTAGGCTGTCTACTATTGACCTCACCCCTTTCCTAAGAGGTCTGTAGGGGGCGTGCATAAGCGCACCAACGTACCTACCGTCCCTGTCCTATTGTTTCTTTTTATTTTTCTTATATGTATCCATTTCATGTATTCATAACTATGTTTATACTTATACCTGTTATCTTATAATCACTTGACAAATAAATAAATAAAAATAAATAAATAAAATTGAGAAAGGTCCTTGAAACCGTTCCCCTGCTTACCTTGGGGATCCAAATAAAACATCTATAAAGATGGAGGCATCTACCACATAACGCGATAATGCCAAAATGACAACACACGCCAAGTAATGTCATATAAATGCTGGGATCATGTATTTGTGTATCTGATGCAAGTACAGGTAGTCCTCGACTTACGACCACAATGGAGCCCAACATTTCTGTTGCTAAAGCGATATGGTTATTCAAAGAGTTTTGCCCCATGTTGTGACCTTCCTTGCCCCAGTTATTAAGTGCATCACTGCAGTTGTTAGTAACATGGAACACTGCAACTGTCATAAATATGCACCAGTTGCCAAGTGCCTGAATTTTGAGCAGGTAATCATGGGGATGTTGCAAACAGTTGTAAGAGTGAAAAATCATCATAAGTCACTTTTTTCAGTGCCCTTGTAACTTCAAATGGTCACTAAATGAACGGTTGTCATTCGAGGGCTACCCGTAAGTAACTTACAACAGTTGTAGGATGATGTCCCCAGATGTGGTCATTTGTCCCATCAGCCTTCAAGATTTCCTTCCTTTGCTTTGCATCTTTCGGCTGTCATAAGAAACGGGGGGAGGAGGGGGAACATGGTTATGGGAAGCGAGCTGAAGGTTTAACAAAACAGAATTGTATAAGTTGGGGGGGGGGAGTTTCTTTGCTTAGGCTTCTATCCTATGCTATGTGCAATTGCAATTCTTTATCAAAATATGCCAAGGTCAACGGACAGAGGCCTCATCACCACCTGGAGATGCCCACATGATGCTATACACGACTTTTAATTGGATGAGCCAATTGAACTATTGGGGGTGGGAACGTTGCCATCATTTTGTATATGTGATTTAGGCGTTCATTTTCTCAGATTCAGAATTCCTTCGTTGCTACCACTTGATTTCCACCGGAAGATTAAAATCCAGGAAGCCTCCACTAGCACTTGCATAACATTTGCCCAACAACTTTAATATCGATTCCCAATGTTGATGGAGATTCTCAGTCATCCAGGTAATGGTTGTCCCAAAGATGCTTTTTCAAAAGGCAATGGACTTTGTTTTTCCTTGAAGTCGTTTCGCTTCTCATCCAAGAAGCTTCTTCAGTTCTGATTCAGAACTAAAGAAGCTTCTCGGATGAGAAGCGAAATATCTTCAAGGAAAACAAAGTCCAGTGGCCTTTTGAAAAAGCATCTTTGGTTGTCAATGGAAAGTCAAATAGGTTGCTGAATGCTCAGCACAGGTAAAGGTCAATTACATTATATACTTTGCTATTTTTACTTTTTGATCATAATAAACATGACAGACAACAACAATAAAGCCATGCCTTGAATATCATTTGTATTATGATATAATCTGATGGAAGAACCTATTTATCTCGCCCTTCTTTTCAAGGCTAAATCTAAGCGGTTCCCTCAAACAGAAGGAAGACTCTTGGTGGTCCTTGTTGCCTTTCTTTACACTTGGTGGTCCTTCAGTCTGGTTTGTCTGGGCCCTTCTTAAAATATGTTGCTGGACTCTTTACATGTTTGCCTTTTACAATGATTACAATAGTGTTTCTCTACCTTCACAGCTTTAAGATGTGTGGACTGCGACTCCCAGAATTCCCCAGCCAGGCTGGCTGGGGAATTCTGGGAGTTGCAGTCCACACATCTTAAAGCCATCAAGGTTGAGAAATACCGGCGTGCCCCTGTTGGAGACTAACTCTGAGGGAATGGAAGTGTGGCTCCGGAGGTTGTGAAGGAGGCTGGGGAAGGGCACAGGCCGGCTGGGCATTCAGAGGCCACACAGGGAGGAGAGGATAAGGGAGAAACGTGAATGGCGTGGTCTAGGGCGGGAGGAAAGGGCCTTGATCCCCTTCCTGTGCTGCAGCTGTGAGAACTGTTTAAAAGGACGGATTGCGCATGGGCCAATGCTGGAAACAAAGTGTGAAAATATTTCTAGTCTGTCCATTCTTATCCAAGTTTGGCGTCCTTCCCAGTGTGTATTCCAATATCTGTGGACTTCTTCAAGCCCTTATCTTGCCTAGTTTCCTTAATTGCTTCAGGGTGGTTTGTGTTGTTTTGTTCTATTTATAATTTATAGGTATTTTGAGTTTGAACGGCATTTCCTCCTTTTTGCAACTGTTTGTGGGGGAGTTTTTTGTCTTCAGCCAAGGATATTTGGAGCTTTGAAGCCAAGTTGAAGGAATTAAAGGGACTTCACCTGTTTTTGTGCCTGTGTTTATCTTGTATCCCACCCTGGGTCATCACATACCCTTTTAGAGCCTTCTCTACTTTTGCTTCTGGCTACAACTGGAAGCATGCTAACTTGGGACAATTTCTCATCTGCTTTCTCCTATCTCACCTCTGGAGGGCGCAAAGGTTTCACCCCAGTTTTTCTTTCACTAAAGGTAGTCCCCAACCACAACTGAGCCCAACATTGATGTTGTCAAGGGAGACATTAGTTAACTGACTTTTGCCCTGTTTTACGACTTTTCTTGCAACATTGGTTAAGTGAATCACTGCAGTTGTTAAATTAGTAACATGGCTGTTAAATGAATCTGGTATCCCCCCTTGCCTTTGCTTATCAGAAGATCACAAAAGGGAATCCTATGTCCCAGGGACTGCATAAATGTGAGTCAGTTGTCAAGCTTCCGAATTTAAATCATGTACCTTGGGGATGATGCAACTGTCATAAATGTGGTCATAAATCACATTTTTCAATGCTGTTATAACTTTGGTCACTAAGTAAACTATTGTAAGTGGAGGACTTACCTGTACCCAGGGGTGGGATTCAGCCAGTTTGGGCCAGTTCAGGCAAACCAGATGTTAAATTTACATCTGGTTCACCAAACCGGTAGTTAATCCAACCAGCTAGCCCCGCACACTCTGCCCCTCCCAGGAGTGTCCACACGGCCCATTTTGGATGCAGATAAGTATAGGGTCCGTACTGAGGCTCTCGGAGGGCAAAAAACAGCTTTCCCGGAAGTTCTGGAAGTTTGGAAGTCTGGAAAAGGGCCTGTTTATGGCTTCCGGAGGGCCTCTGGAGCCTGGGGGAGGCTGTTTTCGCCCTCTCAGAGACCTGAAGTAAGCCTCCAAACTTTGGGGAAGGTGAAAAATGTTCCTCCCAGAAGTTCCAGAAACGGGCCTGTTTCCAGCTTTTGGAGGGCCTCCGGAGCCTGGGGGAGGCCGTTTTCATCCTCCCAAAGGCCTGTGGGAAGCCTCCGGACTCTGGGGAAGGCAAAAAATGGCCCTTTCAGAAGTTCCTGAAACAGGCCTATTTCCAGCTTTTGGAGGGCCTCCGGAGCCTGCGGGAGACTGTTTTTGTCCTCCCAAAGGCCTGGGGGAAGCCTCTGGACTCTGGGGAAGGCGAAAAATGGCCCTTTCAGAAGTTCCTGAAACGGGCCTGTTTCTGGCTTCTGGAGGGCCTCCGGAGCCCGGGGGAGGCTGTTTTCGCCCTCCCAGAGGCCTGAGGGAAGCCTCTGGTCTCTGGGGAAAGCGAAAAATGTTCCTCCCAGAAGTTCCTGAAACGGGCCTGTTTCTGGCTTCCTGATGGTCTCCGGAGCCCAGGGAAGCTGTTTTTGCTCCCCCAGAGGCCCAAGGGTAGCCTCTGGACTCTGAGGAAGGCGAAAAACGTCCCTCCCGGAAGTTCCGGTAGGCCACATCCACCATGGCCCTGCCTACCCAGCAACCAGACAGAGAACCGGTTGTTGAGATTTTTGAATCCCACTCCTGCCTGTACCTATTAGAGACTTCTCCACTTTTGCTTCTGGCCAGCACTGGAAGCATTCTAACTTGAGACAATTTCCCACCTGCCTTCTCCTATCTGGCCTCTAGAGGGCGCAAAGGCTTCACTCCCATTTTTCTCCTCTCCTATAGCTCAGTTAATACAGCCAAGTTGCCTTCCATCTCTGTCCCATCAGCTGGCCTGAAATGCCCTGAAGCTTGCTATCCCATTTCCTGTGCAATTATCAGCCTTGCAAAGTAGTCCAGACCTAAAAAAACCAAACAAACACAGGAGTTACTCGTTTTATCCCTATGGCCTTGGTTACATGAGCATAATCTTTGCAAATCCGAAAGTACCCCTTCCTGCCCTCATTTTTACTCTCCCCAAAACCAAGGAGGGTCTTTCAAACAATCCTCCTTCTTTGGACTTGAATTATACTTATCATAGTCTTGTCTAGACTGCAGATCTTTCCCCCAGCTACAAGGTCATTCCCACAGACCATTACATCAATTCACCTGCTGGAATTGATAATTTACTTCTGTACACAGAATGAGAACTGGGATGCCTGTGTGGGGATGAAAATGTCCAAACAAGGACCTAGATTCTATTCTTTGTTTAGCCACAGAAACTTAGCCACAATTTGCTTAGCTACAGACTCTAAAAACTAGAATAAGGGGTAGAGCAAAAAATGTGATTAGGAGATTGGAGACTGAAACATATAAAGAACGGTTGCTGGAACTGGAATTTAGAATTTATTTGATTTGTCGATCGCTTACAAGATAATAGGTATAAGTATATACATAGTTATGAATACATGAAATGAGTACATATAATAAAAGAAACAATAAGACAGGGACGGCAGTCACGTTGGTGCGCTTATGCATGCCCCCTACAGACCTCTTAGGCAAGGGGTGAGGTCAACAGTAGACAGTCTAAGGTTAAAGTTTTTGGGGTTTGGGGAAGAAGCCACAGTCAGGTAGAGTATTCCAGACATTTGACCACTCTGTTGCTGAAGTCATATTTCCTGCAATCAACTTTGGTGCGGTTAACCTTGAGTTTGTATCTATTGTGTGCTCTTGTGTTGTGATGGTTGAAGCTGAAGTATTCATTGACAGATAGGACATTGCAATGTATGATTTTATATACCATACTTAAATCAGACCAAAGACGGCGTAATTCAAGGTTTTCTAGGTCTAGAATTTCAAGTCTGGTGGCATAAGGTATTCTACAACAAGTAGAGGAGTGGAGAACTCTTCTTGTGAAATATTTCTGGACTTTCTCAACTGTGCTAATATCAGATATGTAATGTGGGTACGTCTAGTTTGAGGAAAAGAAGGACTAGGGGAAACATGATACAGTCTTCCAATATCTCAGGGGTTGCCACAAAGAAGAGGGAGTCAAGCTATTCTCCAAAGCAACTGAGGGCAGGACAAGAAGCAATGGATGGAAATTGATCGAGGAGAGAAATTAAGGAAAAATTTCCTGACAGAACAAATTAATCAATGGAACAACTTGCCTCCAGGTTGTGGGTGCTCCATCACTGGAAGTATTTAAGAAGAGACTGGACAGCGATTTGTGTGAAATGGAATAGAGTTTCCTACTTCAGTAGGAGGTTTGACTAGATGACTCCAAGGTCCCTTCCAAGTCTTGTTATTCTGTTAATAGATCCCTCGTGGCGCAGTGGTTAGAGTGCAGCACTGCAGACTACCTCTGCTGACTGCCGGCTGACTGCAATTTGGTAGTCCAAATCTCACCAGGCTCAAGGTTGACTCAGCCTTCCATCCTTCCAAGGTCGGTAAAATTAGGGCCCAGACTGTTGGGAGAGAAATGTGCTGACTCTGTAAACCACTTCGGGGTGCCATCAGCTGGGTGATGCTAGCTGGCGGCCCTGAGGGTGCGGGCCTTCTCTGTGGGTGCAACCTCCCTCTGGAATGAATTATCCCTGGAGATGCGAACTATCCCTGACCTGTGAACCTTCCGGCGCGCATTGAAGACCCATCTTTTCCAACAGGCCGGTCTGGCTTAGTTTTATTGGAATGGTTTTAATTTTGTAACTTTTTTACCCTGTTTTTATAGTTTTATATCGTTATCTCAGTCACTAATTTAATCTTTTTAATTGATTTTAACTTTTATATTTGTAACTGTGTTGTTTTTATTTGGGTTGTACACCGCCCCGAGTCCCAATTTGAGAGAGGGGGCGGTATATAAGTTAAATAAGTAAGTAAGTAAGTAAGTAAGTAAGTAAGTAAGTAAATAAATAAATAAATAAATAAATAAATAAATAGGGCTGGAAAGCACCGTGAAGCAGTCTGTAATATAATATATATATATTGTAATATATATAATAATAGACGGCAATATAAATCAAGTAAATAAATAAATAAAAGTCTAAATTTATTTATTTATTGGACTTATAGTGCCGCCTATTCGCCCATGGCGACTCAAGGCGGCTTCCAAGGTATAAAACCACATTTAAAACAGTAAAACTAGTAAGAAGAATCAAATAAATATAATAAAATCAATCCCCCCCCCCCAATAAATGCTATTGCTATTGCTATTCTGATGCTTCCCTTGGAGGCTCTGGGCCAATTTTCCACACCCATCCATAGCCCGAGTCAGGGTGGTATAGCAATATAGGGTTGTTGTTGTGGAAAAAGTAGGACAAGGAAGAAATATTAGGTTCGTTTGCTACCTTGAGTTAATTATAAAAATAATAAAGACCAGATGTACCCGGGGACAGGAAAATAGAAGAGAAAGAATTAGAATTAATTCTTTAATTAATTTAAGAATTAGAGAAAGTCCCAATATATAAAGACCTGCAAACAGAAGTAGAATGACGGTGGCAAAAGAAAGCAAAGAGATAGGCACCTTGGGTGCAATCCCAAAATATTTGGTGCGCCCACCCCTTGAATACCCTCAGCACTGACAAAATCCCCATCAGTCAATTGCAAAAGGCAGCATTACTTGGAACAGCTTACATCCTATCACCATATCATTCATACCATAAAACATCCACATCTACCTATCCCAGGTAGGGGATAGGACTCGATAGGGGGATAAAAATGCCACCTCCAGTCTGAACTTCTGGCTGACTGTGTGACTAACCATAATAAAGAGCAGAAGAGTCAGGATGAAGCCCACTCTAAACCACAGTGGATCACTTCCTTCCTCTCAGCCCCAAAGCCATGGGGGTGTTGTGGTTCGCTGGCAGCCTGTACAGACGGCAGTGGAATTGGACAGTGGGGAAGAACGGGGACCAGTCAGGGAGTCTGGAGCGGACTCAGATGAGGGTCTTGCATCCAACGCAGAGATGGGGCCAGGACCATCTGGGAGTGGGGTGCTGTCTTCGGAGCTTCCGGAGTCTGGCAGTAGTGAGGCCGAGGAACAAGTGGAGCCTGTTCCCAGTGCGCGTGTGTGCAGAGCTGCTAGAAGGCAAGAGCATCTGAGACAAAAGGGGCAACTCGGGAGTAAGGCTGGGAGGTGATTGCCCCTCCCATAAGATATAAAGGTCAGGCCAAGAAGATGAAACCTTTGCAGGAAGCAAAGTCGTTCATTCTGTTCGGATTAATCCTTGAAGCTGTGTGTGGACTTCGGTTGCTTTTTTTTTTATAATTCATTTGGCACTCTCGCTGTTGGCAGCAATTCAAAGGAAAGAAAAGTGAGTTCTTATCTCGAAAGGACTGTTTGGGACTTAATACCAGCTGGGAATGAAAAATAATTCCGAGCGTTGAAATAAAACAAGATTTGTTTTAACTAAGCGTGTGCTTAATTACGGTCTCAGGAAGCCTTGGTCAGAACAGGGGGTGATGAACAATGAAGGTGCTGAACCAGGAATGCAGAGACCAAATTTTGCTCCCTGTTCAGCCACAGAAATTCCCTGGGTGACTTTCGGCCAGTCCCTGTGTTTCAGCCCCAAACCCTGGATAGGATAGTGGTTAGAATGCTGGTTAGGGACAGAGAGACCCACGTTCGAATCCATCCCATAGCCACAGAAGCTTCTGGAAGTCTTTGAACCAGTCCCTCTCTTGTAATTAATTTCTCCTCCCAGGATTTACAGAACGACAGGATACAGGCAGTCCTCGATTTACGACCATAGTTGAGCCCGACATTTTGGTTGCTAAGTGAGACATTGGTTTTAAGCGAGTTTTGCCCCGTTTTAGGCCTCTTCGTGCCATATTTCTGAAGTGAATCACTGCAATTGTTAAGTTAGTAACATGGCTATTGAGTGGCTTCCCCCATTGACTTGGCTTGTCAGAAGGTCACAAAAAGGGATCCCGTGACCCTGGCACCCTGTGACCATCATAAATATGATTTATTTGTCAAGCATCTTGATTTTGGTCACGTAACCATGGCGATGATTCAGTGGCTGTAAGCGTCAAAAATGGTAATCAGTCACTTTTTTTCATTGGCCGTTGTAACTTTGAATGGTCACTAAATGAAATATTGTAAGCTGAGGACTACAAGTAACAGTTGGAAGTCCAATACTCTGTTCGAGCAGGAGACCCTAGACCAGGGGTCTTCAAACTTGACGGCTTGAAGACTTGTGGACTTCAGCTCCCAGAATTCCACCTCCGGTCATGTCAGCTCAGGAATTCTGGGAGTTGAAGTCCACAAGTCTTAAACTTGCCAAGTTTGAAAGACCCATCCCCTAGACCAGTGTCGGTGAACCGGAAGAGCAGCTCCCTGGCGCACGTGCGGTGGAGAACCAGAAACCGGAAGAGTAGCTCCCCCAGTGTGCATGCGCGCGGTGGGAAGCTTCTGGCTTCCGGCGCGTGCGTGGACACCGGCCATCTGATCTGCCAGTTTCCGGCATGCATGTGCGCATGAAGACCAGCTGGCGCATCAGAAACTGGAAGGTCAGCTTCCCAGGCCGCGCATGCGTGCCGGGGAGCTGCTCTTCCGGTTTCCAGCGCTCCCACATGTGAAGACCACCTGGTCTTCACACGGAACCTGGAAGAGCAATGAGCAACGGCTGGCATGCCTGGAGAGATGGCTCTGCGTGCCACTTCCGGCATGCAGGTCATAGGTTCACCATCCTGACTCTAGACCCATGTGGCGAACCTATGGCACGCAGAGCCACTTCTGCCAGCACACGAGAGGTCACCTGGAAGAGCCCCACTGCACACGTGCGTGCACCGTCCGCCCGACAGCAGATTGTCGGGTATCTGGCGTGCATGCGTGGGGGTCGGTGGGGGAGACGCATGCCCATAGATGCGCAGCACACATGGTGGGGGCTCTTGTGCATGCAGAGATGACACGTGGGGGATCATGCATGCATGCGCACATGCAGCACGTGCAGGGTTGTGCACACATGCACAGGGAGCATGGGGCCCCGCCGCATGCACTGCCTTCTGAGTGCTAGCGCGTGGGCATGGGCGCACATGCAATTTTCAGTACGGAAGCCCAAAATGATTAGCCACCACTGCCCTAGACAATTCCGGACAAATGACTCTCCAATCTTTTCTTTCAAAAGAAAATAAAAATTGAAAAGAAGAATATCAATCCTAAGAAATATAAGAGATATCAATCCTATACTTGAGACTTTCACGAAGAGATTGGACTGCTATCTGTCAGAAATGGTGTAGGGTCTCCCGCTTGGGCCGGGGGTTGGATTAGATGACCTACAAGGTCCCTTCCAACTCTGATTATCTATATCTATAATCAGTCTAATAATAACTCTGCCCTAAGACTGTCTACTATTGTCCTCACCTCTTTCCTAAGAGGTCTGTAGGGGGCGTGCATAAGCACACCAACCTGCCTACCGTCCCTGTCCTTTTGTTTTTTTATTTTTTTTATTTTTCTTATATGTATCCATGTATTCATAATTGTTTTTACTTATACCTATTATCTTGTAAGCAATTGACAAAAATTAAATAAAAAAGTTACTTTGTTGTGAATTTATATCTGGAGGAAGAGGGCAAAATCAAAAAGGCTAATTTTTCTCGAGTTATTACTTGGAACCCATCCCCATTTGTGGTGAGATTTCTTTTAATGAAATAAACAACTGTGAAGGGAGACCTTTGTCCACTGCCTCTCCCTCTGTGTTTAATCATTAAAATCCAGCCAAATTAGCAGAGCAGCCACAGGCAGCCACAGGCAACTGGGTGCCCACTGGATACAAATCCAAGAGGCATAGTATGACAGTTCCCATAAGCCTCAACCCCTAAGGAGTTTCATGCTCTCTTGGTTTTGTCCTCGGATATCCCTGAGCTGTAATAATAACAGAATAACAGAGTTGGAAGGGACCTTGCAGGTCATCTAGTCCAACTCCCCCACCCACCCAAAGCAGGAGACCCTACACCACTTCTGACAAAATGGCAGTCTAGTTTTCCCTTGAAAGCCTCCAGTGATGAAGCTCCCACAACTTCTGAAGGGAAAGCTATTCCATTGGTTGATTGCTCTGTCAGAAAATTTCTCCTTATTTCTAGGTTGAATCTTTCCTTGTCTCAGATAAGTCTCAAGTGATGAAGCTCCCACAACTTCTGAAAGCAAAGTTGTTCCATTGGTTGATTGTTCTGTCAGAAAGTTTCTCCTTATTTCCAGGTTAAATCTCTCCTTGTTCAGTTTCCATCTATTATTCCTTGTCTGGTCTTTAGGTGCTTTGGAAAACAGCTTGATCCCTTCCTCTCTGTGGCAGCCCCTCAAATATTGGAAGACTGCTATCATGTCTCCCCTGGTCCTTCTCTTCACTAGACTAGCCAGGCCCAGTTCCTGTAATCATTCTTCATATGTTTTAGTCTCCAGTCCCCTAATCATCCTGGTTGTTCTTCTCTGCACTTTTTCTAGAGTCTCAACATCTTTTTTATAGGGGGTGATCAAAGCTGGATGCAGTACTCTAGGTGTGGTCTTACTAAGGCTTTATAGAGTGGTATTTGTACCTCCCTTGATCTCGATTGTATCCCTCCATTAATGCAATTTAGGATTGCAAGGATTGCATTGCATCCTTGTTCAGTTTCCATCCATTATTCCTTGTCTGGCCTTCAGGTGCTTTGGAAAACAGCTTGACCGGCTCCTCTCTATGGCAGCCCCTCAAATATTGGAACACTGCTATCCTGTCTCCCCTGGTCCCTAGACTAGCCATGCCCAATTTCTGCAACAGTTCATCCTATGTTTTAGCCTCCAGTCCCCTAATCAAATACTTCGGCCACCTCATGAGAAGGAAGGATTCACTGGAGAAGAGCCTAATAATAATAATGATGCTCTTAAATGTATCCATGTATTCATAACTATGTTTTTACTTAAACCTATTATCTTGTAAGCAATTGACAAACCAAATAAATAAAAATAAATAAATAATGCTGGGAACAATTGAGGGCCATAGAAGAAAGGGACGGCAGAGAATGAGGTGGCTGGATGGAGTCACTGAAGCAGTCAGGTGAGTTTAAATGGACTCCGGCAGATGGTAGAGGATCAGAAGGCCTGGAAGAACGTTGTCTATAGGGTTGTGATGGGTCGGACACAACTTTGCAACTAGCAACAACCTCTAATCATCCTGATTGCTCTTCTCTGCACTTTTTCTAAAGTCTCAACATCTTTTTTTATAACTGGGTGCAGTCTTCCAAGTGTGGTCTTACTAAGGTTTTCTAGAGGTGTATCCTATTGTCCCCATTAGATTACCTCATGTGATCTTGTTTGAGTCCCTTTGTTAATGCAACTCCACCTAACCGGGATGGGAAAAACCCAGCTATTCACTCAAGTTGGGCGAGGTTTGCCCCGAACTGAAGTATCGCAAACTGGGGAAATTTTTTGCGGGAAATCAAGGCTGGGTGGGGAGGAAGGCCGGGCCGAGCGAGAAAGCCCCGCGGAAGCCACAGGCCAGCAATTTTAACCCACCCGGTTAAAGCAGCTTCTTTACCAAGTGCGAACGTCGCGTCAGGGAACGGAACGCGTGTCGCTCGGTTACGTCACGTGTGAATGCGCGGGCGCTCATGTGATCGAACCGTATTTTCCTCCCGCCGGGGTGTGCATGTGAGAGAAATCCCTTCGCTGTCAGGATTTCCCTCCCGCCCCACTTGAGTTTCGATCAGGATCGGTTAAAATAAAGGAAGGAAAAGCCTCGATTTCCCGAAACCCCGTCCCTCAGCGACTCGAAGCCACAGGAAAGCCACAGGATTTAGCTACGTCGAGAAAATTGCGGAACGGTTTTGACCAAGTTTGCGCAATTCTCCTTTCCCCCCACCAATCGATTTCCCCCCTCCCCCCCCTTCGCCGCTTATAGTTTCTTTCCTCAAACGAGAAAGGCGGACCGAAAGCAGAACAGTTTTTCCCGTCCCTGGCAACCTTTGCGGCCGCGGGGTGGAAAACGGACGGCGATCGGGGCTTGTCGGCGGCTCAACATGATCCAGGAATTCTGTTTTCTCTCCAGCTTCGTGGCAGGTAGTGGGAAGACGCTGCCAACTCGCTGCTCTGCCGCGGTTGGGGACGCGGGGATGAGTTGAGCCGGGAAGAGGGGCGGTCAAAGCATCTCTCTCTCCCTCTTCCCCCTCTCTCGTATCTCTCTCTCATCTCTCTCTGTATCTCTCTTTTTTCTCTCTCATTTCTCTCTTTGTGTGTATCTCTTCCTTTCTCTCATCTCTCTATCTCTTTTTTCTCTTTCTCATCTCTCTCTCTGTATCTCTTCCTTTTTCTCATCTCTCTCTGTATCTCTCTCTTTCTCTCATCTCTCTCATCTCTCTCTCATCTCTCTGTATCTCTCTCATCTCTGTATCTCTCTCATCTCTCTCTCTCTCATCTGTGAGTGCGTGTGTATTTTTTCTCTCTCTCTTGTCTCTCTCTCTATATATATCTTTTTCTTTCCCTCTCTCTCTCATCTCTCTCTGTATCTCTTTTTTCTTTCTCATCTCTCTGTATCTCTCCCTTTCTCTATCATCTTTCATCTCTGTATCTCTCTCATCTCTCTCTCTCATCTCTCTCTCTCTCATCTCTCTCTGTGCGTATCTTTTTCTTTCCCTCCCTCTCTCTCTCTCTCTCTCTCTGTATCTTTCTTTCCCTCTCTCTCATCTCTCTGTATCTCTCTCATCTCTCTTTCTCATCTCTCTCTCTCTGTATCTTTTTCTCCCCCCATCTCTCTTTATCTTTCTATATCTCTCTCTCTCCCCCACCCATTTTTTAATAATTGCAATTTGCCATTTGATTGTGGGATACTGAATTTTCTCTGGAGGCTAAAACATATAAAGAAACTTGGAATACTGTATTCAATTTTGATCGACACAATATAAAGAAGATGTTGTGACTCTAGAAAGAGTGCAGGGAAGAGCAACAAAGAGGATCAGGGGACTGGAGGCTAAAACTTATGAAGACCAGTTGCTGGAATTGGGTGTGTCTAGTTTGATGAAAAGAAAGACTAGGGATGATATGATAGCAGTCTTCCAATATCTCAGGGGCTGCCACAAAGAAGAGGGAATCAAGCTATTTTCCAAAGCACCTGAGGGCAGGACAAGAAGCAATGGATGGAAATCCCAAAGGTGCTTTTTTTCAAGAGGCAACTGGACATTCCGGTTTTTCTTTGAAGAAGTTTCGCTTCCCATTCAAGAAGCTTTTTCAGCTCTGATTGGTTTCCAATGGATGAAAACTAATCAGAGAGAAGCAACTTAGAACTAAGGAGAGATTTCTTGACAGTCCATTCCAACTCTGTTATTCTGTTCTTATGGATACCTCCTTCCTTCATCAGTCTTTAGCTTCTTCTTCTCCCCGGTTTGGGATTCTAATCCTGTGCAGAATTCCCATTAAGTCCTTTCCATCTTTAGAACCTCTATATGTTCCAAGCCTGTTCTCTGGTAGATTCAGAGGTGGGATTCAGCAGGTTCTGGCCAGTTCTGGAAAACTGGTAGCAGTAATTTTGAGGAGTTCAGAGAACCGGCAAATCCTATCTCTGACTGGCCCGGCCCCCATCTATTCTCTGCCACCCGAGTCCCAGATGATCAGCTGGGTTTTCTTTGGTTGTCTTGCACAGGAGAACGGAGCTAGAAAGCAGGTTAGGGGGGTGAGGAGGAAATGGAGATCTTACAGTATCCTTTCCCTGTCACGCCTACCAAGCCACACCCACCAAGCCACACCACACCCACCAAGCCACACCCACAGAACCGGTAGTAAATACTTTTGAATCCCACCACTGGGTAGATCCCACCATTTTAGTAAGATTTACTGCAAGTAGAACAGGAATGGGAATTTTACAAGTAGTCCTTGACTTACAACCATTAATTTACTGACCGAAGTTACAACAGCTCTAAGAGAAGTGACTTATGACCCTTTTTTACGCTTACGACCCTTGCAGCATCTCCGTGATCAAAATTTTCGGAGGCTTGGCAACTGGGTCGTATTTATGACGGTGCTAGTGTCCCTGGGGTCATGGGATCCCCTTTTGTGACTTTCTGACCAGCAAAGTCAAGTAGTAGCGGGGAGCCAGATTCACTTCACAACCAGGTTACTAACAACTGCTGTGATCCACTTAATGGCTGAGGCAAGAAAAGGTCGTATAATGGGGGCAAAACTCACTTCTTGAATGAAGTGAGAAGTCAGTGTGTCAGTCATGATATTCTTCTGGACTTAACGTGCTGCTGTGATTGTCTTACTTCCATTTAGTGTTGATAGGTGGAAAAAGGTCCAGCCTGAGCCTGTGATTTGTGGGTTGCTTCGGGGCTCTGGGTGAGGTCAGGAGGTCAGGCATCCTTAGTATATTGATGATCCACAGAAGCATGAGCAGTTAGAGGTGACTCTTGGTATGCCCATGTAACGCTTCCACTACACCAGCTGCATTGGTTATCAGTTAGCTGCTGAATGCAATTCAGGATGCTCGTTATCACTTATGAAACCATAAGTGATCTGGTTATCATCCTGGGAACAGCTTTGTCCTCTCATTTTTGCCCACCATGTAAAATCCAACACAACAGGCAGAGATTGTGTCTCATCCATTAAAGGTAAAGCTTTACCTCGCACATACGGGCTAGTCGTTTCCGGCTCTAGGGGGCGGTGCTCATCTCCATTACAAAGCCGAAGAGCCAGCGCTGTCCGAAGATGTCTCCGTGGTCATGTGGCCGGCATGACTAAACGCCGAAGGTGCACGGAACACAGTTTCCTTCCCGTCAAAGCGGTCCCTATTTTTCTACTTGCATTTTTTACATGCTTTCAAACTGCTAAGTTGGCAGAAGCTGGGACAAGTAACAGGAGCTCACTCCGTTACGTGGTGCTAGGGATTCGAACTGCCGAACTGCTGACCTTTCTGATCGACAAACTCAGCATTTTAGCCACTGAGCCATCACGTCCCTCTGTCTCATCCATTAAGCAATCTAATACGATGAGACATAGGAAACATGCCTGCTCTTTGGAATGCTTATTAAATTCTTCCAACCCACACAAGCTTTTAAATTATTTCTAAAAACCTGTTAATTTGAGGCTGAGTAGTGATCATAAGTTGAGAATTATCTGCAAAGGGAAGTAAACCAGCAAAGAAGAACTTGATGGGATCTCTTCCCTATAGGAGATCTAAGCTGAGCTTGCACATAACAAACGGAAACACAAAATAAGCCACGTTTTCACCCAGTGTCTTGTGGGAACCCTGGCCCGTGTAGTTCACTTGATTGATTTGAACCATCATTGATGAAGCATGCCAAGATTGTATCTGGGGTTGGTAAGAGGGAAAATGATACTGGAACATTGCAAACATTAAAAAAGACAAGTTTAAATGGCTTCAGCTACAAGCTGGAGATGAGGCAGAGACATCACAAACAAATGACATTAAAAAAAAAACCAGGTTTGTGCCGCACTGCCTGAGAATGAGCCTTGGGGCTTGCTTTTTTACTAGTAACTTTATTTTTTTTAAAACAAAATTATACAATTATAACAACAAAGAATAAATATAAACTAAAAACAATCAAAGCATAGAAAGAAAAAATAAAAGAGGCAGAAAAAGTAGGAAAAAAATCAGAGAGAAAAGGAAAAAAATAGGAATACGGTAAAGAAAAAGAAAAGCAACTTCTCTCTTCATTACAAGTATATCACATTCTCTTAAAATACAACAAACGATCACTTCTTCTCATATCCCATTTCTTCTCTATAAAGAAATCCTTAAAAACCTGGTCGTTTCAGTACTGATCAGCAAAACCTGCAGGAGATGCTGTCTTGTAGTCTCCTTGCAAGGAGCAGCTGTGTGGAGCACTGATGGGTGATCTCTAGTCTTTCCCTTATCCAGAGAGGAATTATGAAGAACCAGTCTATTTGCCAGCTCTTCATTCCACTGCAGTCATAAAATCATAGAATCCTAGGGCTGGAAGGGACCTTGGAGGTCTTTTAGTAAGGCAGGAGACCTTACACCATTCCAGACAAATGGTAGTCCAGTCTATTCTTGAACGTCATCAGTTCTGCTTTTCCCAGTGCCATCTTCAGTCTCCCATTTGTTCCCCAGAAGTTCTGTGAGCCTTTTCTTACTTGGCAGAAACCTTCCTGAAATTTTTTTCCCCTCTTGCCAGCAACTCTCTTCCCAAGCTCCGACCTCCCTCCCAAAGTATGTGGGGGGGGGGGGGGGGAATCTAGCAGATTTTATACTCAGAGGCTGCCCTTGGACAAGCTCAGAATATGGAGGTAGAGGGTGGGAAGTGCTACTCAGATGTAAAGTAGAACAGAAAAGGCTTTAAGCCAATGTTTCTTAAACTCCCCCCCCCCTCAGGTTTCCTTCCCACTTTTAAAAATTATGAAGGACCCCACAAAAGCTTTTGTTGACATGAGTTATTCATCAATATTGACCCGGTTAAAAATATTTTTTTAATTTATTTATTTTATTACAGTCACAGACCAGCGTTACAAATAAGAAGCATTAAAACAGAATAGAATAGAATAGAATTCTTTATTGGCCAAGTGTGATTGACACACAAGGAATTTGTCTTGGTGCAAATGCTTTCAGGATACATAAAGAAAAAAATGAAATATATTCATCAAGACATAATATAAACTTGAACTAAAAAGGCAAGATAATATTTAACGATTAATAGTAGATTGTCAATGGACAATCTGACTGATTTTGCAAAATCTAGCAAGATTCAAAAGAGACTACACCCAGACTGATCTGGTAACAATTGTAGATAAAAAAAGATTGGTGTTTCCTGGGTATTTTGTCAGGTGAGATGCTATGCGATGGTTCCTTGAGTCCTCATAGAAAGATACAGTATACAGTAGTAGGATGTGAGCTGTAGTTTCAATGGCCCCGGCCCTGTCCACTGGATCACAGTCTGTATGCTCATATGGGATTTTTTCTTATATTAGGCTTCCAAGACTGCTCTGTGGGAGTTAAAAATTAACATTGATTCATTTGATGCCAGGTTGTTTCTCGTGATAGTTTTGATGGGAGTTTAAGACTACATTATTTTTCAACATAGGCAGGCAAATAATGTTGATTTTGGTGACCCCAGAGAGAGTCTTGGGGGTGGCCCAGAGGTTGAATTAGAATTAAAATTAGAAAGAATGGAATAGGAATAGAGCAGAGCAGAGCAGAACAGAACAGAATAGAATAGAATAGAATTCTTCATTGGCCAAGTGTGATTGGACACACAAGGAATTTGTCTGTGGTGCATATGCTCTCAGCGAACATAAGAAAAAATAAAATACATTCATCAAGAATCATAAGATACAACACTTAATGACAGTCATAGGTTACTAATAAGCAATCAAATCATACTAGGAAACAAATAAAATAATATAAATTGTAAAGATACAAGCAATACGATTATAGTCATAAGTGGGAAGAGATAGGTAATAGGAAGGATGAGAAGAAGAATAGTAATACTAAGTAGTTTGACAATATTGTGGGAGTTGGTTGTTTAGCAGAGTGATGGCATTCAGGGAAAAACTGTCCTTGAGTCTACTTGTTCTGGTGTGCAGTGCTCTATTGCGTAGTTTTGAGGGTAGAAGTTGAAGTCCAGGATGTGAGGAGTCTGTAGATATTTTCACAGCCCTCTTTTTGACTCGTGCTGTATACAGGTCCTCAATGGAAGGCAGGTTGGTAGCAATTGTTTTTGTTAGCAATTGCTGGTAGCAATTGTTGTCCAATCAGTAGATCAATAGAGCAAACAATAGATACAAACTCAAGGTTAATCGCACCAAAGTTGATTGCAGGAAATACGACTTCAGCAATAGAGTGGTCAATGTCTGGAATACTCTTCCTGACTCTGTGGTTTCTTCCCTAAACCCCAAAAACTTTAACCTTACACTGTCTACTATTGACCTCACCCCTTTCCTAAGAGGTCTGCAGGGGGCGTGCATAAGCACACCAACGTGCCTACCGTCCCTGCCTATTGTTTCTTTTATATTTTATTTTTCTTATATGCATCCATGTATTCATAACTATGTTATACTTATACCTATTAACTTGTAAGCAATTGACAAATAAAATAAATAAATAAATAAATAAATAAATCTCTTAAAAACTTCCTGTATTGGAACATTCACAACTTCTGGAGGCAAATTTTTCTACTGATTAATTGTTCTGTCAGGAAATTCCTCCTTAGTCTAAGTTGCTTCTCTCCTTGATTATTTTCCCTCCTTTCCTTTGAAGAATAGCTTGACTCCTTCTTCGTGGCAGCCCCTGAGATATTGGAAGACTGCTATCATGTCACCCCTAGTCCTTATTTTCATTAAACCAGACATACCCAATTCCAGCAACCGTTCTAGGTTCTCTGAGCACATTTTAAAACCATTGCTTTAAGCTATCTGTCTCAGGGACTGGGAAACAATAGGGATAAAAAAGAGACTAGCAGAGAGGAGGGCAAGTGGAAGCAGCTGAGCCAGCACCAGACCTACACCACAATTTTGTTATGAGGATAAAAGCATGTGCTTTGGACGAATACCAGGATACAAATATAGCATTGCATATATATCATGTTGTTATCTCCGTTTGCAGAAGTTTTTCCTTCCAGAGCAACTTTTGATATATATATATATATATATTTTTACCCGGGGTTCATCGTTCCACAATTTCTACTTTCGGTCTCGTTTCCCTGATTGTGTAGCCATTTCCAATCATTCTTTGTTATTTTGTCCACACCCTAATTCTAATTCTTGCAGATCTGCCTATTTCAGGGAAGGCCGGAAATAATATTGTGAAGCAGCCACGGTATGGAAGCAAGAGAAATGGAAGGGGAAGACACTTTGCATCATCTGCAAATTAAGAGTCAAATCAAATTGTTTGTGGTTTGGGTTTTTTAAAAATTTTGAAGTGCCCCGTTTGGAGGGCAGGGATTGATAAGTCATTTTTCTGCCTGTCATGGAGCAGCAATGAGTCGAGCGACGCAATACCCAAAAGCAAGCAGATTATTAAACATATGAAGAATGGTTGCTTGAATTGGGTGTGTCTAATTTACTGAAAGGAAAGACATGGGGTGACATGATAGCAGTGTTCCAATATTAGAGGGGCTGCCACAAAGAAGAGGAAGGTCAACCTATTCTCAGTGGTGGGATTAAAAAAATTTTGCTACCAGTTCTGAGGGCGTGGATTGGTAGGCATGGCATGCTTGGTGGGCATGGCATGGGAAGGATACTGTAAAATCTCTATTTCCTCCCCATTCCAGGGGGAAGGTTACTGCGAAATCCCCATTCCACCCCACTAACCTGCTTTCCAGCTCCGTTCTCCTGTGCAGGGCAACCAAAGAAGACCCAGCCAATCAGCTGGAACTCGGGAAATAGAGAATAGATGGGGGCGGGGCCAGTCAGAGGTGGGATTTGCCGGTTCTCTGAACTACTCACAATTTCTGCTACCGGTTCTCCAGAACTGGTCAGAACCTGTTGACTACCACCTCTGCTTATTCTCCAAAGCATCTGAAGGCAGGACAAGAAACCATGGATGGAAACTAACCAAGGAGAGAACCAACCTAGAAGTAAGGAGAAATTTCCTCACAGCGAGAACAATAAACCAGTGGAATGTTTTGCCTTCAGAAGTTGTAGGTGCTCCATCACTGGAGGCTTTTAAGAAGAGACTGAAAGGGTATAGACTTTTCTTCTCAGGCAGGCAGTTGGACTAGATGACCTCCAAGGTCCCTTCCGACTCTATTATTCTGCTAAACGTCTGCATCTCTTCCCCTCCCCCCCAATGTTTGCCTAAGAGTCCATTTATTTAATAAGACTGTAATAAGGATCTCTTAGAGCAGAAGGCTTACTTTAGAGCAGAGGTGTCAAACTCGATTTCAATGAGGGCCACATCAGGGTTGTGTTTGACCTCAGGGGGCTGGGGTGGGTGTGGCCAAGGTGGGTGCGGCCAGTTGGACATCACTCATGTCGGGGGGGGGGAGCACCTGTAGTGGCCAAGTGCTAAGGCAGGACTTCCCTCATACCCTCACTCACACCCTCACTCACTCTCTTAATCTTCCCTCCCTTCCTTCCTTCCTTCCTTCCTTCCTTCCTTCCTTCCTCTTCTTTTTCCTTCCAACTTCCCTCTCCTTTCTTCTTCCTTTCCCCTCTTTCCTTATTTTTCCTTTCTTGCTATCTTCTTTTTTTTTCCTCTTTCCCTTTCTCCTTTCCTGTGCCTTCTTGCATGCTCAAATGCAAAAGGGGAAGTAGTTCTCCTTTTGTTTCTCATTTGTTTTTCTAGCCTTCTGCCAGTGAAAATGGAGCTGGGAGGGGCTCCGTTTTCACTGGCAGAGGCACCCCGGGCCAGTCCTTTTCTGTTTCCAGGGCTGGATCCGGCCTCCATGCCTTGAGTTTGACACCACTTTAGAGACTTCCTTCTTCCTCCCTCCTCCCTTGACAATCTCATAAAAAAGGGTTTATATTTCATCCCCAAAGCCAGTCTTATCCCCTTCTTTTGCCTTGCAGCTATTGCCACCCAAAGTTTGGTCCATGATGGAACACCATCCTGTCCAAGAGCATCTATCCAAGGTGGGGACATCTCTCTCTCCGATGGATATCATCCAGGAAGCATCCTCACCTTTGCCTGCCCAGCTGGCACTTACCCATATCCCACACCCAGCCGGGTCTGCCAGTCAGATGGCAAATGGACTCCAATGCAGCATCCTAGTGGAAAGCCAACCAATGTAGCACGTTGCAGAGGTATGTGTTAGGCTACTGTTTACACGTAACGTTAACCAATTATAATATGCAGGTGGTCCTTGACTTACGGCCATAATCGAGCTGAACATTTGTGTCACTAAGCAAAACTAAGACAATAGATCAAGTGAGTTTTGCCCCATTTTATGATCTTTCTTGTTAAGTTAAGAGACATGGTTGTTCAGTGAATCTGGCTTCTCCAATGATTTTGCTTGTCGGAAAATATGACCCTGGGACACTGCCACCGTCCTAAATACGAGCCAGTTGCCAAGCCTCTGAATTTTGAACATGGGGATGCTGCAATGGTCAAAAGTGAAAAATAGCCATAAGTCTCTTTTTTTAATGGCACTGTAGAATAAGAATGGCATGGCATGGCATGGCATGGCATGGCATGGCATAGCATAGCATAGCATAGAATAGGAAAATAGAATAGAATAGAAAAGGAAAATAGAATAGAATAGGAATACAGAATAGAATAGAAATATAGAATAGAAAAGGAAAATAGAATAGAACAGAAAAGGAAAATAGAATAGAATAGGAAAATAGAATAAAATAGGAATACAGAATAGAATAGAATAGAAATACAGAATAGAATAGAAAAGGAAAATAGAATAGAATAGGAAAATAGAATAGGAATACAGAATAGAATAGAAATACAGAATAAAAAAGGAAAATAGAATAGAATAGAAAAGGAAAATAGAATAGAATAGGAAAACAGAATAGAATAGAATAGGAAAACAGAATAGAATAGAATAGGAATACAGAATAGAATAGAAAAGGAAAATAGAATAGAATAGAAAAGAAAAATAGAATAGAATAGGAATACAGAATAAAATAGAAAAGGAAAATAGAATAGAATAGAAAAGGAGAATAGAATAGAATAGTTTAGGAAAATAGAATAGAATAGAATACTTTATTGTCACTTCAAATGTACACTAATCGGCATACATTAAAATGAAATTACATTGCATACATTGTGACTTCAAATGGTCACTAAATGGTCAAACGGTTGGAAGTTGAGGACAATCTCAAGAGGCTCTCTAGTTTGTTCAGTGGTTCCTGCTGGGTGATGAAGTATGTTTGTTTTTGATAAGCCGGAATGTTTGATTTATTTTTGAATGCTGGTCTGTTTGCATGAATGGTTATCAGCCATGCTCTCTATAACGTGCCTCATTCTGTATTAATTTAAAACCACCACATTTCCTGATACCCATTGGTATTTTTATTTCGCTTTCCTGTTATCGGATCTTATTTGTGCTTACGCAATGGTAGGAATTTCCTAGGTGAACCCAGAACGCCGTTACAATCGCTCATTTCAATACCAAAAGTCCAAAAGATTAAAAAGAAAACAGAAAACACTGCACAAACTCCATATTTATTTTTCCCCTCAAAATGTTTGGAAAGGGAAGGGCAGTGAATACCTTTCCAAACAATGGGGCATACAGAGTTCTGGTTGACAGTGACAATTTCACATAATTTTGCAATGATTTCTTTAAAAATTAGCAAAGGTATAAACACTTGCAATAATATTGACCTTGCAGGAGTCCTGCACAAACGGAGGGACTTAATTGGCCTTTCCCATTTTTAAGCAGCTTTTTGGACCAGGGATCCCAGCGAAGATTAGTTACAGGTAACCCTTGATTTACAACAGTTCATTTAGTGACCATTCGAAGTTACAACAGCACCATAAAAAGGGACTCGTGACCATTTTTCACATTTAACAACCGGCGCAGCATTCCCAGGATCCCCTGATCAAAATTCAGATGCTTGGCAACTGACTCGTACTTATGACGGTTGCAGTGTCCCGAAGTCACGTGATCCCCTTTTACAACCTTCTGACAAGCAAAAGTAAATGGGGAAGCCAGATTCACTTAACAGCTGTGCTACTAACGTAACAACTGCAGTGATTCGCTTAACAACTGCGACAAGAATGTCGTAAAATGGGGCAAACACCACTTAACAACTGTCTCGCTTAGTAACAGAAATGTTGGGCTCAATTGCAGTGATGGGTCGAGGAAAACCTGTGATCACTCGGTTTTGATCTGAGAGATTAGGAGCTTTTCAGGACTTTATTTGTCCTGATTTTCAGGCCAGGGGCTACAAGATTTAGGCTGCCACTGTGTCATGCCCCTGTCAGAGTCTGAATCCGAGGTGGAAGCTCACGCATTCTACCCCACTGTCTGTCTTTGTTGTGGTTCACCAGCAGCAGGTGTGGATGGCTGAAGTCTCGGAGAGCGAGGACTCAGATGAGGGGCCTTACGTGTGATGCAGGGATGGGGCCAGGACCATCAGGGAATGGAATGCTGCCTTCAGAGATTGTGGAGGCTGGTAACAGTGATGAAGAGGACCCCGAGGAGCCTGTGCCCAGTGCGTGTGCACACAGGGCTGCTTGAAGAGCAGCTGCAGCAGCATGGGTGACTCGGGAGTAAGGCCCCACCCTTAAGAGATAAAAGCCAGCTGAGAAACCAGAGTTCTTTGCAGGAAGCAAAGAAGTTATTGCACTCAAGCCTTGTGGACGTTCGGAATATCTTAGTTTGTATTTGGAGACTCTTTGTGTTTGAACTATTTCTTGGCAACTTTGTCAAGTGTTCTTGGCAGCCTTGCAAAACCTTGGCAAGGCTCGTTCTTATCAGAGACAATTAGTTTGAAACAGCCTTTTAACTGGGAAGGAATGGAATTGGTAAAGAATAATTAAAAGATTTTGCTGTTACCTCTGTTTCGTGTTTGTTTCCTTAGAACAAGGTTTGGGTCAGAACAGTCTTTGATTGCCACATGGCACATCCGGTGGGCCGGATCGCATGCCTCCTGCCTACCCCCAATACCTTTACCTCTGCCTGCTGCTTTGAGGGCTGGTCTGGTGGTCGCAGTGCTCAGACTCACCTGCACTGCATGGTCTGCGCAGCACCAAAGCGTACCGGCCACGGGGCTGGTGAGCTGTAGCTGCTGTCGGACATTGTCAGACCTGTGTGCTCGCCACCTCTTGTGTGCCGGACGTGGGGCACCCAGCCTGATCATCCTGATACCGTGTTTCCCTGAAAATAAGCCCTAATTTGTCTTTTGGAGCATATATGTATAGATATTGTGCTTTTATTATAGCAACGTTTTGGCAGAATCTCATCTGCCATCCTCAGTCTCTCTCTCTCTCTCTCTCTCTCTCTCTCTCTCTCTCTCTCTATATATATATATATATATATATATATATATATATATATATATGGATCTTTGGTTCTTCGGGTTTTCTCCCGCGTAGAATTGGAAATATCTAGGCGACGTTTCGATGAAGTCTCATTCATCATCTTCAGGCTTATGTCTTCGGCCTTGTGCTTCTCAGAGTGATGTGAGCTTGCAGCTGCTTCTTCCTTTTAACTACTAGTGGGGGTGTGACTTGATTGGGTGGGGGCTTGGCTGTATTCTGATTGGGTGGGGGTGTGTTCTCATTGGTTGGGGACACCAGACCCACACCCACAAGGGCCACACAAGAAACTACCACCACACTTCCACGCAGAAAGCACACTCACACCCACACAGAAGATGAAACACGACCACGGACCAGAAGCCGTACCACAGCTGCATCACTACCTGCTTCAAACCTCCCCAACCCATACATGAAGGGAACTGACGCCCACCACGAAGATGTAGCACGACCACGAACGCGAAGCCAAACAACAGGATCACAGCCCACCAGCTCAAATCCCCCAGCAACTGAGACTAACCTGAGTACAATCAAACCCCCACCAGAACAAAACACACCCCCAGCCAATCAGAACACAGCCAACCCCCCAACCAATGAGAACACACCCCCACCCAATCAGAACACAGCCAAGCCCCCACCCAATCAAGTCACACCCCCACTAGTAGTTAAAAGGAAGAAGCAGCTGCAAGCTCACATCACTCTGAGAAGCACAAGGCCGAAGACACAAGCCTGAAGATGATGAATGAGACTTCATCGAAACGTCGCCTAGATATTTCCAATTCTACGCGGGAGAAAACCCGAAGAACCAAAGATCCACATACAAATACCCGCGAAAATCTCCGAAAACATATATATATATATATATATATATATATATATATATATATATATATTTGCAGGTCTTGGCGTGTTCGGGTCTTTTCCTGTGTAAGATTGAGACTATCTTGGCAACATTTCGACGAGATCTCACTTGCCATCTTCAGGCTGGTGTTTTCGGCTTTGTGCTTCTGTGAGCAAAGCGTGATCTGAGCTGCTGTCTCCCTTTATATACTGGTGGGGAGGTTGGCTGTGTTGTCATTTCTTGATTGATTGATGGAGTTGATGTTTGCAGATTGGCTGGCTTTTTCTTAAGAACATGTGTGGCTGAGGTATTGGTTGTGTGTCTATCAGCCTCCTGTGTTGTAACGACTTGGGTTGTAATGATCTGGGTAATGGGCTGTGTAACGGCTGTGTGATGACCTTCTCAGTTTTAATCTTGTGACATCCTGGGTCTTGTGCTGTAATCTCCTGGGTTGTAATGATCTGGGTAATGGGCTGTGCGATGACCTTCTGAGTGGTTTTATATATATATATATGTGTGTGTGTGTGTGTGTGTGTGTTAGGTTTTGAGCTGATAATTAAATAAGGGAGACCAGGATAGATCTATTTCGAGCTTGTTAGCTCTCTTCAGCTAGCCATACCCTTACTGGGATTCGAACCAGGGAAGTATTACACATGAGGCAGTTGTAATTGCCATTAGACCACTGGTTCTATCCTGTTCATATATATGTATATGTATATGTGTATATATAAACACACACATATATATATGTATATACTCTGTGTTACAACACCCTGTTAAGCCCCAATTAAGGGAGAAAGCATACTGCTTTCTTTTCTGTCTTTCGGCTCATCACCAGAGACCATACCGACAGAAAGCTATTTGTTTCGTTGTCTTTTGTTTACATGTGTGTAAGGTTTTTAGCTGATAAATAATTAAATAAGGGAGACTAGGATAGATCTATCCTAGTCTCCCTTATTTAATTATTTATCAGCTAAAAACCTAACACACACACACACACACACACACACACACATATATATATACACACACATACACACACACACACACACCAGTGATGGCTAACCTTTTCATCGTCGCATGCTGAAAGTGTGCACGTGCATGCATAATGCAATGCACATGTGTGCTTCCCCACCCCTTGCGCATATGCTAGCGACCCCCTGTGCTCCCCCACCTCCCTGCCCATGCGCATGCGTCTCCTGCATGCACCTCGCCCCTCCCCCACATGTGTGACAGATACTTGACAGCTGGCTGGCGGGAGGCATACACCTATGCTCAGTGGAACACCACTGGGGCGATGGCTCGCGTGTCAGCAGAGATGGCTCTGTGTGCCACTTCCGGCACGCGTGCCATAGGTTCACCATCACAGATATATAGGTTTAACTAGACCCTGTGATGACCCGTAGTGTCTCAAAAATAACACAAAAGCTAAAACATGAATCAAGGTCTCGCAATGCCTTCAATTTAACTTCGCTGTTTTATTAGTCACAGTTTAAATTCCAAAAGTAGATAATGAAGCAAAAGGAAACCAGAAACAAACCCGTATTGATGAGAGTTCCAAGGCAAACTAAGATAATTAATCACGCATTCCAGGAAGATAACTGGGGAGAGTTCATGGGAGGAACACTAACAAAGATAAAGCTCATCCAAAGAAAAACATGCAGTTACAAACTCTCACAGCTCTCACCACCAATAATGGTGGATTTATTTAATGAGATAATAACATCTGCTAGTTTTGACCTTTAGGGCGACCCATGGCATGGGACCAGATTACCTTCAGGACCGCATTCTGCCAGCGTTCTCCAACAGGCCGGTGCGTTCCCACAGAGAGGGTCTGCTCCGGGTGCCGTCGGCCGCTATGTGCCGTCTGGCGGCGCCGAGGAGTAGGGCCTTCTCTGTGGGTGCCCCCGCCCTCTGGAATACTCTGCCACCGGAGCTCCATACCGGCACGGACCTGAGGGCCTTCAGGCGTGCGTTGAAGACCTGGCTCTTTGAGCAGGCCGGCCTTGGCTGAGATGGTTTTAATTTGGTCTCCATTTTATTAATTCTAAATTGGGTTTTAAGGGGGTGGGGGTGGGGTTTTGTTAGTTTTATCAAGCAGCCGATTGAAATTTAATATTTTTTAACTTTTGTATTCTTTGTGGGGTTTTTAGATGGGCTGTTCACCGCCCTGAGTCCCTCGGGAGAAGGGCAGTATATAAATGGAATGAATGAATGAATGAATGAATGAATGAATGAATGAATGAATGAATGAATAAATAAATAAATAAATAAATAAATAAATAAATAAATAAATAAATAAATAAATAAAATGCCAGACACATGGAAGGAATCATTAATTTCGCTAATCCCGAAGGGGGACTCAGATCCCAGGATGATACAAAATTATAGACCAATCTCTTTATTGAATGTTGACTATAAAATATTTACTACTATAATTGCTACCAGATTAAAAATAATCTTGAATGAGTACATACACCCAGATCAAAATGGATTTCTCCCAAATAGACAGATTAGAAACAATTTAAGAATAATAATGGATGTTCTGGAATATTATGAAGCTCATCCAGGGGAACAGGTAGCTCTTGTATTTTTGGATGCTCAAAAAGCTTTTGATAATCTCAATTGGCAATTTATGATTCAACAAATTTATGACATGAACTTTGGCACTAAATTTGAGAATATTATAACAGCAATCTACTCAGTACAAAAAGCAAATATAATAATAAATGGAGAAAATATTCAAACCATAAATATAGAAAAAGGAGTACGACAAGGTTGTCCATTGTCCTCTCTCCTCTTCATATTATCATTAGAAATATTATTAGAAAGAGTGAGGCAAAATTCTGAAATAAAAGGATTAAAAATCAAAAATGAAGAATATAAACTGCAAGCTTTTGCAGACGATATGGCCTTTATTATGGAAGATCCGATAGAAAAAGGACCAATATTAATTAAGGAACTAGAAAGATACGGAGCAGTAGCGGGATTAAAAATTAATAGACAGAAAACGAAACTCTTAGTAAAAAATCTAACAGATCCACAAATAATAGAATTAGAAAGGGTGCTGGGACTTCAAACAACAAGGAAAATTAAATATTTGGGAATATGGCTGACAGCACACTGCAAGACAATAAAGGAAAATAATTATAATAAGTTATTACAACAAACACAAAAAGATTTAGAACTTTGGAAGAAAATGCAATTGTCATTATTAGGAAGAATAGCAGCCATAAAGATGTCTATATTACCAAAATTTCTTTATTTATTCCAAACCATTCCAGTTAAACTAGATAAGACCTTTTTTGATAATCTCAATAGAATGACATTAAAATTCATCTGGCAGGGTAAGAAACCCAGAATAAAAATGAAATTGTTACAAGATATGAAGAGCAGAGGTGGTTTTGGATCGCCAAATTGGGAATTATATTATAGGGCAGCAGCATTGGTTTGGCTAAAAGACTGGATTAATTTAAAGAATAAAAGAATATTAGTTATAGAAGGCTATGATCTTCAAAGGGGATGGCATGCATTCCTTTGGGAAATAGGACCTACAAAACAAAAATATTTTTATACATTTGATTAGAGATTCGCTGATATACAATTGGATCAAAGTTAAAAAGAAACATTATATAAAGATCCCAATTTGGCTATCTACAATGGAAGCGATGATTCACCCAAATAACCTAGATCTGAATAAAATGTTAAAATATAAAGATCTACTGGATACAAATGGAAATTTAAAAACAAAACAAGAGCTCCAAGAACAAGGGCTGCTAATAGACTGGTGGGCCTACCTTCAAATACAAAGCCGATATAATAAGGATATAAAAGATTATGGAATATATTTGAAACCAGAACAACTAGATAAAATCTTATTAGGACCAGATAAAAAAATATTACTAAAATTTACAAGTATCTTTTAGAAGTAGAACTGGAAGAAGAAGTAGTGAAAGGATGTATGATTGCCTGGGCTCAAAACATTGGACATAATATAAAGTTAGCAGATTGGGAGACTATATGGAACAGAAATCATAAATTAACAAAATCAGTAACATACAAAGAAAATGCATATAAAATGTTTTACAGATGGCACTTACCCCCTTCGAGATTAGCGAAAATGTATCCTAAACTGAATCCCACATGTTGGAAATGTGGGAAAAAAGAGGGAACATATTACCATATGTGGTGGTTTTGCCCAGAGGCTCGAAAATACTGGCTAAAAATTCAAAAATGGTTACAAGAAATTATCAATGAACAATTAGATTTACAACCAGAGCTCTTCCTATTGGGGATCTTCAAAAAAAAATATGTAAAGACTATAAAATACTTATTATTACATATATTGACTGCGGCCAGGATTGCTTTTGCTCAGTGTTGGAAACAGTCATTTATACCTGTAGAAGAACTGGTTATACAAAAAGTTATGAATTGTGCTGAAATGGATAAATTAACATTGAGTTTAAAAGATAAGGAATCTTCAATATTTTATAAGGTATGGGAACAATGGTACAGATTGGAGACAGACTAAGGATAGATGATTATTAAATATAGAACATAGATAGAATAAGAATATAGTTATGTATAAATTATCACTATCACACAAATGATTGTTATATGATAATGCACCACAAACAGTTGTTATTGAATTATATATTTTTTTAACTTTTTTTTTCTCTTTTCTTTTTGTAATAAAGTTCAATAAAGTTTATTTAAAAAAAAACAAACTCTCACAGCTGCAATGCATGAGGAGGATCATGGCCCTCTCCTCCCGAGTAGACCACATTTTTCTCTGATCCTCTCTTCCCTGCGTGCCCTAGGATGGAGAGGGGATGGGCCTGGATCCTCCTCTGATTGCTCAGCCGGCCTCTGCCCTTCCCCAGCCTCCTCCACCATCTCTGGAGCCACACTTCCACTCCCTGTTGGCTGTTCCATCCTCTTCCTCAGAGTCAGTCTCCACCAGGAGCATGACAGACCCAGATCCTAGTCCCCATTCAGCTACAGAAGCTCCCTGGGGAACTAAATACCAATGGTGATCTCTCTGCCTACCCCACATCACAGGGTGAACAGAACAAGTACTATGGAGTCCCACAGATGCTTTTTCAAAAGGCAACTGGACTTTGTTTTTTTTTAAATCTCGAAGACGTTTCTTTCTCCATTTTAATTCTGCGTCTAAATTTTGGATCTTTTAGTCCTTATCTCTCTTCTTCTTCTGTTTTTGCAGATATACGCTGCCCAGGGCAGATGAGCTTTGAAAATGGCTTTTTCATCCCACGGCGAACTTTCCACCCCATTGGCGACATCCTGAGTTTTCAGTGTTCTGATGGGTACCAGCTCCTGGGCTCATCCCAGCGATACTGCCAGCCCAATGGCCAATGGAATGGGACCTCCCCTGTTTGTGATGATGGAGGTAAATCGTTTTTTGTTTTTTTTTTTAAATTAGTTTATAACAGGGATCTCCAAACTTGACAACTTTAAGACTTGTGGACTTCAACTCCCAGAATTCCGGCTGGGGAATTCTGAGAGTTAAAGTCCACAGTCTTAAAGTTGCCAAGTTTGGAGAGCTCTGGTTTATAATATAAGATTCAAAAATGCAAAATGAAACAGGGGGAAAGAAAGGGAAAGGGAAGGGAAAAGTGTAGGAAAAAGGGGGAAAAGAAAGAAAAGGCCTTGACTTCCAACTCTTTGGTGCGATAGAATAAGATAATAGCATCAAATCTCAATTTTTTATTTTTGCATAGTAATATAAACTAGCCATTTCTATAACAACAAACCTATCTAATTGGCAAAATCCAAAACTAAAGCAAAATCCAAAACTAAAGCAAAATCCAGAACTATAGCAACAAACCTATCTAATTGGCAAAATCCAAAACTAAAGCAAAATCCAAAACTAAAGCAAAATCCAGAACTATAGCAACAAACCTATCTAATTGGCAAAATCCAAAACTAAAGCCCTTACCTGCATCCAAAACAGGGTGTGTGGGGACTCCTGGGAGAGGCAGGGAGGTGTGGGTGGGGCCAGCCAGGAGAGGGATTTGCGGGTTCTCCGAACTGCACAGAATTTTAGCTAGGGGGTCTCCCGAACCCCTGCGAACCCCCAGCAGCCCAGCCCTGGTTACGAGTCCCTTATTTCAGTGCCCTTGTAACTTTTGAACGGTCACTAAATGAACTGTTATAAGTCAAGGACTACCTGTGTACTGTGCTGTACAAGAGAAATAGTTTGGAAGCAGTAATGAGACTTAGGCACTTGTCTTCCCACATCATTTGCTGTAGTCTCACCTCCTCTACAATTGTGTGGATGTTGTCGTCTTCTCTCCACAGTCGGGCACTGCCTCACCCTGGCTGTGCCCCCGGGGGCGATTGCTACAGGAAAAGGCAACCGTCTGGGTGATCGGATCTCATTCAAATGTCAGACCAACTTAGACTTGATTGGATCATCCCAGCGGGTCTGCATGCTGGACGGCGAATGGTCTGATACGCAGCCAAGTTGTAGAGGTATGCATTTCAAGGACACCTCTATTTTTTCCAGCGGGTTAGATTAAATGATCTCCAGAGTCACCTCTTATCCTTTAGCTTCTGCAACCTTTTTTAAAAAACATTCATTAGACGCATCTCCTTTTCAATTGCTGTGGCTCCTTTATCATCTTTTTATGTTCCTTTTTTATGTTGCAATACCTCGACAATTATTTTTGTTCCTTCAAAGATAATATATTTTTAGAATAGGAATCAGAATAGAATAGAATAGAATAGAATAAGAGTTATTCTGACCGAAGCTTAAAAACACGACTTATTTTATTGCAATGCTGGGAATTGTTTTCATTCCCAGCCGGAATTAATCTCAAACAGTTCCCCGAGATAAGCACACACCTTTCCGTTCTGTGAAGTGCTGCCAAAAACAGAAGTATCAAATGAACTAGAAAAGAAACCAACCAAAGTACCAAAAAATCCAACCGAAGTACAAAGAGCTTCAAGAATGACTCTGAACCGATCGAACTACTTTGTTTCCTGCAAAGGTTTTGTCATCTTGGCCTGACCTTTATACCTTATGGGAGGGGCAATCACCTCCCAGCCTTACTTTCAAGTCGCCCCTTTTGTTTCAGCTGCTATCGCCTTCTAGCAGCTCTGCGCACACGCGCACTGGGAACAGGCTCCCCTGGGTCCTCTGCTTCGCTGCTGCCAGACTCCGAAGGCACCACCCCACTCCCAAATGGTCCTGTCCCCATCTCTGCATCAGATGCAGGACCCTTGTCCTCTTCAGACTCCCTGACTGGTCCCCGTTCTTCCCCACTGTCTGATTCCACTGCTGTCTGCGAACCACAACAAGAATAGAATAGAATAGGACTATGAATAGAACAATGAATAGAACAATGAATAGAATAGGACTATGAACAGAATAGGTTGCTGCTTAATACCACCCAAGGGAACATTGTGGAATATTTTTATTTATTTATTTTTAAAATCTATTCATTTGCATCCTCCCTTTATTATTTTTTCAAATAATTCAAAATGGCTGACATATCCAACACACTTTCTTATTTTCCCCACAGCAACAACCCCGTGAAGTGGGTTGGCCTGAGAGAGAGAGAGAGAGAGAGAATAACAGACAGAATAACAAAATAACAGAATTGGAAGGGACCTTGGAGGTCTTCTAGTCCAACCCCCTGCTTAGGCAGGAAACCTTATACAATTTCAGACAAATGGTTAGCCAATCTCTTAAAAACTCCCAATGTTGGAGCATTTACAACTTCTGGAGGCAGGTTGTTCCACTGATTAATTGTTCTCACAGTCAGGAAATTTCTCCTTAGTTCTGGGTTGCTTCTCTCCTTGATGAGTTTCCACCCATTGCTTCTCGTCCTGAACAATTTTTTTGAATAAAAATTGCTTTAAATAAGGATTAGAATACGACTTGGAAAAAAATACAAACAATCCTTGACTAACAATCATTTGTTTCCTGCCTGTTCAAAATTTTAAATTCTAAAAAAAGTGACTTAACATCATTTTTCACACTCACTTAACAACTGTCTCACTGAGCAACAGAAATTTTGGATTGAATTGTGGTCGTAAGCCAAGGAACCCCTGTGAAACAAGCACAGAGCCCTGTTGATGTACCTTTTAAAAGAGGGAAATGAATAAACAGCTCCATCTATAATGCTGTGTTATTGCTAAATAAAGTTTTGTAACTGTTTAAAAAAAGGGAAGACTTTGGAATATCTTAGTCCAGGTTCCGTGAATGCCATTGCTTTTCCTTTGAAATAACAGCTCCAAACAGAAGCATTGGTTAAAATGGTTTTATACCAAGTAAATATACTCCATGCTGTCTGCTTGAAATCTCAAGAAAGGCTAAAGAATTTTATTTACAGAATAGAAGCCAAATTCAGGTACAGTAAGAATGGAATTTGGATGTAACAAACTTTAATTCCATGGCCGGATTAATTACAAAATATTGTTCAGAGCGATCTCTCATCAATCAGTCAGTCAGTCAGTCAGTCAGTCAGTCAGAATTGAGGTGGAAGGGACCTTGGACATCTTCTAGTCCAACCCCCTGCTTAAGCAGGAGATGCTATATCAGTGGTGGCTAACCTTTTTGGGCTCCTGTGCCAAAAATGGCCAGCACACCAGCATGCCCATACTCGCGTGCCAGCACCCAGAATGCAATGCACACACACTCTCCCCATGCCCCCTGCACATGCACGCGCAATCCCCACCCCCTTATCTGTACTGCGGCTTACAGCTAATTTTTTGGTTGGTTTAAGGCTTTTTTCGGCCTCCCGGAGGCTTGGAAAAAGCGTCTGCAAGGCTTCTCAGGCCGAATTATAGGCCCATTTCATCACTTCCAGTATTACAGGAAGTGACGAAACGGGCCTATAATTTGTCCTGAGAAGCCTTGCGGAGGCTTTTTCCAAACCTCTGGGAGGCTGAAAAAGGCCTCAAACCAACTGAAAAAAATCAGCTGTGAGGTGCGGGCATGAGCAGTGAGATAAGTTTGCCTGCGGCTTATGTGCCAGCACAAATGGCTCTGTGTGCCACTTGTGACATGCGTGCCATAGGTTTGCCATCATGGCCCTATACCATTTCAGACAAGTGGCTGTCCAATGTCTTCTTAAAAACCTCCAGCAGTGGTGGGATTCAAATTTTTTTACTGCCAGTTCTGTGGGCATGGCTTGGTGGGCTTGGCTTGGTGGGCATGGCAGGTGAAGGATACTGTAAAATCCCCATTCCCTCCCCACTCTACTAACCTGCTTTCCAGCTCCGTTCTCCTGTGCAGGGCAACAAAAGAAGACCCAGCCGATCAGCTGGGACTCAGGAGGCAGAGAAGAGATGGAGGCAGGGCCAGTCAGAGGTGGTATTTGCTGGTTCTCTGAACTACTCAAAATTTCCACTACCGGTTCTCCAGAACTGGTCAGAACCTGCTGAATACCACCTCTGCTCCAGTAGTGAAGCACCTACAACTTCTGAAGGCAAAACTCTTCCACGGGTTAGTTGTCCTCATTGTTAGAAAGTTTCTCCTTAATTCCAGATTGCTTCTCTCCTTGATTAGTTTTCATCCATTGTTTCTTGTCTTGCCCCTCTGGTGCTTTGGAAAATAAGTTGACTTCCTCTTCTTTGTGGCAGCCTCTCATATACTGGAATCAATGCCTTCGTCTCTTTTGCAATAACCCAAGATGTTTCCTTTTTCCTATCCCCACAGCCAGTTATTCTTATGACCGAGCCGAAGATGTTAAAGCTGAATTTGGAGCCTCGTTGATGGATGTTCTGAGTGAAGTATCCACCTTCGAGTTGGACCCTTCTGGCACAATTCTAGGTGAGTCTTTTTTTCTCCAGACCAGCCAATCTAATGGGTCTGCCAGTTAAAACTGACAAGCAGGAATTTATACTTTCAGACTTTCAGAAAGCCGCTGTGCCTGCACAGAATGCGTGTTTGGCGTGCACTGCGTGCAAAGTGTATGTGCGCACGCAAAGCATGCCCACCGAGCCACGCCCACCAAACTGGTGGTAAAAATATTTGAAAGGCACCACTGATTAGTAGCCATCGATAACCTTATCCTCCATGAATTAGATCAATGTTTCCCAGCCTTGATAATGAAGATATATGGACTTCAACTACCAGAATTCCCTAGTTAGCATGCTACCTGTAGAATTCTGGGAATTGAAGTCCAGAAATTTTGGAAATTCTCAAGTCTCAAACAGTGAGAAACATTGTTATAAATGGAGGTAGTTCAGGGGTGGGTTTCTACCGGTTCTGTCCACCTCTGTAAAACCGGTAGCTCTGAAGAGCAGCAGACATAGAACCGGTTCTATGTCTGCTGATGGTTTTGTCCATCCGCCCACCTGGGCTCTTACCTGACCTTTATTGCCTGATTTTTTTTCAACTTCAGCTGCCCTGCGAGGCACAGCTGCAGTTAAAAAAGCAGGAAAAAGGGCTTTTTGAAAGGCTGCTTCTCTGCACGCAGTGTGCTGATGACGGTTTACAGGCGCGCGCCAGGCAGCGTGCAGGGAAGCACATCGTAAATCACCGAACCTCATAAATCAACCGAACTGGTAGTTAACCCTGTCGGATCCCACCCCTGAGGTAGTTCCAACATAATCTTCACAAATCTCTTAAAATTTAATTTTGGAGGATACCATGGCACGTAAAGAAGGCCCATTCAGTATTGATCAGGTTTTATTGTGAATTAATTAAATGATAGATGCCAGGGAGACTTCCAGCGGGACTGAAGCATGCTGTCAGGATTCCAGCAATCAGGGTTCCAGCAATCACTCTAATTAAATCATGATTCTCGAGCCAAACTTCAAAAACTTTCAAAGGATTCATTAGAGGCGACATACCGGCATTGCCCTGTATGAAGCCAACACTGGCATACGTAATTCACAGTCACCTGTGACCCTGTTTCCCCCCCTCCCCCCTGGGTGCCTCCTAAACCAGATTCTCCAATTGAGCACGTTCACAGGCTGGGTATCATCAATCATGTTCTCCAATTAAATATATCTGCAGGCAAAAACTCTGGTATTTTAGTTCCAATCTTTTAAAGATAAGGGTTGGCATGTACTTTTGCTTTCAACTGCTCTTCCAGATTTCCTTCCTCCTCCCCCCTCCCTATGGCAACTATTAAAACAGACATAGGAATATGTTTTACGAGTTGACACATGCAGTGAGTCACAGCCGCTTGCAGAATCCTGTGCTAAAGTTGAGAAACACACACCATGGTGATGCTGTGGATATATTCGTCAGGTCAATTTCCTGATACATTTTGTGCAAGCAAATTCTATGGCTTTGCCTTTGGGATGTCCACCATTTTGTGGCTTCAGAATCATTTTCGGCTTCTTTGGTTATAAGAAGGGGAAAGAGAGAAAAGAAGGATCTGGTATTTCTATGGAACTTCTCAGTCATCCAAAGTCATGGTTGTCCCAAAAGGTGCTTTTTTTTTCCCCCAAGAGGCAACTGGAATGTCTGGTTTTTCTTTGAAGACGTTTCACTTCTCCTCCAAGAAGCTTCTTCAGCTCTGACAGGATGGTGGGGAATGGAAGGATTTATACTCCTTGCAGACAACAGCCTGCACCTGTGTTCATTAGTGAAGGGACACAGGGCTGAAAACATCCTGCAGAAACCAGAAAGCCCAGTTGTCTCTTGAAAAAGCACCTTTAGGACAAGTATCTGGTATCAGTGGAAGCATGTTCCTTTTGTCAGGGCTCTGGTAGTTACCGTCATTTAAATCATGAGTCTTTAGCCAGATTTTCAAAAGTTAAAGAAGATTTATTAGGAGAAGACATGCCGGCACTGCCTGAATGTAGCCGACTCTGAGACACATCATTCATTGTCGCCCTTGACCCTGGTTTCCCTCCACCCACTGGATGTACAGTAATTCATATTCTCCAATGGGACACATCCATAGCCAAGAGTCATCAATCATGCTCCCCAGTTAGAATTTTGCGTGGCAGAAACTTCGGTCATCTAGAAACTATCTTTGAAAACATTTATGGAATACAGTTTTGGTTTGCAAACCGCTGCACTGCTCCCCCCTCCCTTTCTGTTGGCAACTCTAAAAGACCAGAGAAATGTTTTATGAGTTGACACCTTTGCTATGGGCAATAACAATTCCTTTCTTCTCCCCATCAGCTCCATCTTTAGGCCGAAGACTTATACTGACCAAAGATAGCTTCCTCTATGTTTACTTCCTGTTGGATGCTTCCCACAGCGTTACAGAACCTAACTTTTCTATCTTTAAAGATGCTGTGAGCCAAATCATCATCAGGGTAAGTTTCTGTAGGTATGAATTGGATTAAAGAATTGGGAGGTGGATGTAGGAGGTGTCCAGGCTGAGCCCAAGAGAGGGGTCAAACATATAATCAGTCTAAATCCAGCCCACCTTGAATTCCTTATCTACCACCCAATTGCTCTGACTGTTAGTAGTTCAGATTCTTGTAGAGAGCTTAAGCTTACCGTAAATCTTTATACCCATTTGAACTGCTCGGATCTCTTGATTTCCCCGGCACTTGACGGTGGTAGTGTTAGCAACAGTGCTGGTGTCTGTTGACATAAGGATATGTTTACCCTGCAAATGTAAACTAATTTGAACTTTAAGAAGGTCTGACCCAGGGTAACCATACTATAAGCAACCAAATCAAGAGTTGTACAAAATTAAATCCCCAAAAGTTGGAAATGAGAAAGGGATCTTCACCAAGATAAGTATGTGGGTAGATTACGTTGGTTTATTTATTGATTTGTCAATCTGTATGCTCCTTCCGTTGGTGAATGTCCCCTCCACCAGGTAACAGGCAGGAAAAAAAACACTACAGGAAACCTAAAGTTCCTTTGATCGAGATTGGCTATAATAACTGAATTTTACAAGTCTGATTGTCCCCTTCCTTCTTATACTTCTTGAAATTAGGGAGGCATCTGTTCTAAGCCTCTTCTAAATGTTATTCTGGGCTTAAATAATGCTTCAGCCCCTTTTGCCTACGCAATAAATTCTGTATATCTCCTCTGTAAGGCTGTCACCTATCCCAGGACCTGGGATAGGCTGTTGGATAATGTTAATGGTATCATTTACAGCAGAGTTCCACAACCTTTTCAGGATGGCGGCCTAGAGCAAGGGGGGAGGGAGAGGGGGGGAAAAAGAGGGAATGGTTTTGTGGGAGGAGCAGGCGCATGCACCTGTGTGAACATCCCAGTGGTGAGATTCAAAAAAATTTACTACCAGTTCTGTGGGCATGGCTTGGTGGGCATGGCTTGCTGGGTGTGGCAGGGGAAGGATACTGCAAAATCCCCATTCCCTCCCAACCCCACTAACCTGCTTTCCAGTTCCGTTCTCCCATGCAGGGCAACCAAAGAAGACCCAGCCAATCAGCTGGGACTCGGGAGGCAGAAATAGAGGGGGACGGGGCCAATCAGAGGTGGGATTTGCCGGTTCTCCGAACTACTCAAAGTTTCCGCTACCGGTTCTCCAGAACTGGTCAGAACCTGTTGAATAGCCACCTCTGGAGCACCCTTCGCTTAGACAAGGGGAGCCCCAGAATGCCTGCGACGTGAGTGCCAGTGGGGCTGTGAACGCTCACATGAGAGGACCCACGAACACCAATGTGTGAGAGGGTTTGTGAGTCCTTACATGAGTGGGGCCGCAAGCAACCATGACACTCGCCAGAGGTGGTATTCAGCAGGTTCTGACCAGTTCTGGAGAACCGATACTGGAAATATTGAGTAGTTTGGAGAACCGGCAAATCCCATCACTGACTAGCCCTGCCCCCATCTGTCTTCTGCCTCCCGAGTCCCAGCTGATTAGCTGGGTCTTCTTTGGTTGCCCTGCTCAGGAGAACGGAGCTGGAAAGCAGGTTAGTGACGTGGGGAGAGAATGGGGATTTTGCAATACCCTTTCCCTGCCACGCCCACCAAGCCACGCCCACCAAGCCACGCCCCCCACACACACACCAAGCCACACCCACAGAACCGGTAGTAAATATTTTTGAATCCCACCACTGACGCTCGCATGAGTGAGGCCCTGTGTCAGGATTCGCAGTTGCCCCAATTAAATCATGAGTCTCGAGCCAGACTCCCAAAACTCATAAAGCATTTTCTATACACGTTTTATAGTTGTCGCCCTGAGTGCCCACGATGATTGCGCGAGTGGGGCCCAAACATCCATGATCGTCACGCAGTAGGACTATGAGTGTACTCGCACACTCACGCACCAGCCAGTCACACACGCGGCCTGGTTGCAAATAGGCTGCAGACTAATAGCGGGCCATGGCCCACAGGTTGGGGAGCCCTGCTTTACAGAACATAAGCTGTTCCAAGTACAGATAGTCCTCAACTTACAACAGTTCGTTTAGTGACTGTTCAAAGTTACCACGGCACTGAAAAATGTGACTCATGACCGTTTTTCACACTTGCGATCCCTTGCATCCCCCATGGTCATGTGATCAAAATTGGGAACGTTTGGCAGCTGACTCATATTTATGACGGTTGCAGTGTCCTGGGGTCATGTGATCCCCTTTTACGACCTCCTGACAAGCAAAATCAACGGAGGAGCCAGATTCACATATTAACAACCGCGTTACTAACTTAACAACTGCAGTGATTCGCTCAACAACTGTGGCAAGAAAGGTGGTAAAATGGGGCAAAATTCACTTAACAAAATTCACCCAGCTTAAGCAACGTAATTGTTGGGCTCAATTGGGGTCGTAAGTCGAGGACTACCTGTAAAGCTGCCTTTCGCAATTGATTGATGGGGTTCAATTGATCCAGAAATCCTGGGATTGCACCCAAGGGACCTATTGCTATTGGTACTAGTAGAACTAACACAACTAACAGTGCCACAACGGAACGCCATTTTCCTCATTTTTCCAGAAACATTTGAGTTGGCATGTTCCTCCCACTCATTGCGTGCTGCAGTCCCATTTTATTTTTTTTAGATTTTTTAAAATCCTGCCTTTATTACTTGGGAGATCTTCTCCCCGCGCTTGGATTTTAATTGGTTAAGAACAAGAGCTCCTCTTTTACTGCCATGGGGTCCTCATATTTCCGACAACCTTACTTGGTCGCTATGGCCACTGCAAAGAAGGCCCAACAGCGCCTGCACTTTCTGAGGCTGCTGAAAAAGCGTGGTCTGGGTGAGAAGTTGCTGGTTACTTTTTACCGTTCTACCATCGGGAGCATTTTGGCATACTGTGTAACGGTGTGGTATGCTGGATGCTCTGTAGTGGATAAGAAGATGCTCCAGAGAGTTATAAACACAGCACAAAAAATCATCGGTTGCTCTCTTTCTTCTTTGGAAGAGATTGCGAAGACCAGACTCCTCTCTAGAGCACAAAAAGTCTCCACAGACTGTTCTCATCCTGGACATTCATATTTCTAACTGTTACCATCAGGGAGGCGTTATAGATATCTTAAAATGAAGACTAATAGACTGAGAAACAGTTTCTTTTCCAAAGCAATAATTGTCTTGAATCAAACAATGCATTTGTGATTTAGTCCTATGTATATAATGGCTTTTTAAAACTATTTAACTTACTAAATGTTTTAGATACGTTTTAGACTAGGTTTTTTTAATTATTATTATTATTATTAAATATTCTAGTGTGATTGTGATGTAATGTTTGGGGCACTGTGCTGGAGTAGCTTTCAATTTTCATTGTATTCGTGGAATGCAATGACAATAAAGGTATTCTATCTTCTATCTATTCTATCTATCTACCTATCTCCAAAATTCAGTTTCAAGAGGTCACTGAAGAACATGTAGAAACTACTAGCATTCATAGCAGTGTTTCTCAACCGTGGCAACCCCCAAGGGCTTCAACTTCCAGAACTTCCCCGACAGAAGTGTTGATTTATAGATTTCCTTGAGGGGTGTGATCACTCTTGTTCAATTGTAGGTTTGTAGTACAGTCACCTTGAATAGGGAGAAAGGGATTAACAGCTGGTTTTGAAACAGGTCTGGGACGCCAAAGCAAAACATGGGCTTCCATTCTTGTGTATTCAGCTGCTGGTGTGTCGTTGAGAGGATTTTCAAAGAACAATACAATGACTTGCTGACTCCTCGAGTTATCAGCCAATCAGCGACTGAAATCCTTTAGTATCGCACACAAAGAAACGAGGACAGCTGATCCTCTTCCTTTCAGTGAATAATATTTAAAAGATCCTGCTTTTGGTTTGACAGAAAATTCCGCACAATTCTAGAAAAAAGTACAGAGAAGAGCAACCAGGATGATTAGGGGGCTGGAGGCTGAAACATACAACGAACGGTTGCAGGAACTGGGCTTGGCTAGTCTAGTAAAGAAAAGGACCAGGAGAGACATGATAGCGGTCTTCCAATATTTGAGGGGCTGTCACAGAAGGAAGGGGTCAAGCTATTTTCCAAGGGACCCGAAGGCCAGACAAGGAATAATGGATGGAAACTGAACAAGGAGAGATTTAACCTGGAAATAAGGAAAAACTTTCTGACAGTGAGAACAATCAACCAATGGAACAGCTTGCCCTCAGAAGTTATGGGAGCGCCATCACTTGATATCTTCAAGAAGAGATTGGATTGCCATTTGTCAGAAATGGTGTAGGGTCTCCTGCTTGGGTAGGGGGTTGGACTAGATGACCTACAAGGTCCCTTCAAATTCTGATTATCTGTTATCTGTTAACTTCAACAGGAAAAGCCCATGGTTTTCTATGGCATATTTATGGAGCTCTTTGCAGCACTCTGTCCTTTAATAAGTGCAGCCTAAAGTTGATTACTTCGCCGCAAAATAATGACAAGGGGGGGGGGGGGAAGCCATTACCAAAAGGCAAAACTGCCATAAAATGTCATCACATGATTGCGGTTCGCTGCAAACAGCCATAAGTGTGGTCTGGTTATGAGCAACCTAAGTGCAGTCATGGGATCTTGGTGGGAGGGGCTAATTGTCAGAACTTTGAATCCATGTCGTAAGTATAACACACACACAGAGAGGTTCGTTGGGAATTTGAACGGTTGCTATTGTGTATTCCTGATCAATTCAAGCTACCTTGAAGACTGAGCAGACCTGGGTCCTCCTGCTTCATATCACCTGAGGGAGCATTGTGGAATAGTTTTATTTATTTATTTTTTAAACAAATCTATTCATTTGTATCCTCCCTTTATTCTTTTTTTCAAATAACTCAAGGTGGCTGACATATCCAACACGCTTTCCTTTTCTTATTTTCCCCACAAGAACAACCCCGTGACGTGGGTTGGCCTGAGAGAGAGAGAGAGAGAGAGAGAATAACAGGCAGAATAACAGAATAACAGAGTTGGAACCTCGGAGGTCTTCTAGTCCAACCCGCTCCTCAGGCAGGAAACCTTTCACCATTTCAGACAAATGGTTGTCCAATTTCTTTTTTAAAACTTCCAGTGTTGGAGCATCCACAACTTCTGGAGGCAAGCTGTTCCAGTGATTAATTGTTCTTCCTGTCTGGAAATTTCTCCTAGGTTGCTTCTCTCCTTGGTTAGTTTCCACCCGTTGCTTCTTGTCCTGCCTTCAGGTGCTTTGGGGAATAGCTTGACTCCCTCTTCTTTGTGCAACCCCTGAGATATTGGAAGACTGCCATCATATCACCCTTCTTTTCATCAAACTAGACATACCTAATTCCAGCAACCGTTCTTTGTATGTTTTACCCTCCTGTCCCCTAATCATCTTCGTTGCTCTTCTCTGCACTCTATTTCTAGAGTCTCAATATGGCGACCAAAACTGGATTCAGTAATTCCAAGTATTTTGGAATACTGGAATCAAGAATAGATTCAAGATCACGTGAAGTGTTAGTAAAGCTTTATAATGCCTTGGAATACTTGAATACCAAGGCATTATAAAGCTTTACCAACACTTCACATGATCTTGGTTCTATCCTTCTGTTAATGCAGCCTAGAACTGCATTGGCTTTTTTGGCAGCTGCAGCACACAGCTGGCTCATATTTAGGTGATACTTAAGTGAGTAACAAGCCCAAGGCCGCCCAGCTGGCTTTCATGGCTAAGACAGGACTATAATTTGCAGTCTCCCGCTTTCTAGCTTGGTGCCTTAATGACTAGACCAAATCAACTCTCAGGTATGCCTCAGAATCCTTTGCCAAACATTAAAATGAAACACTTTGGTGGAAGAATATCATATGGAAAAATGTTTTTTTGATGATAAAGAAAACGACCTGTTTGGTGGATGTTCTCTAAAACATAATCCTGTGGGGTTTTTTTTTATTTTGTGTGTGTTTTGGCTTTTCTTTGCTCCTCAGATTTCTAGCTTTGAAGTTCCGATCAAGTTTTCAGTCATATCTTATGCCAGCCAGCCCAAGACGATTGTCGACATTGGTGACGTTGCCGCTGAAGATGCCGACATGGTGCTTGAGTTGATGGAAAATAGTATGGATTACAAAGGTAGGCATTTAGATCAGTTTTGTTCTCCTCCAACACCACCATCCCCCCAGCCAATATCCCTATGTTGCCCAGAGTTGTTCTGAGTTGGGTGGCTTTATAAATTTGATACATAGATCTTTTATTTTGATTAAAATATTTACACACTGCTTCTCATCATTGGCATCTGAGAGGAGGGAGTGGTCAAAACCGACAAATTTATGACACAAGTCCCAAGTTATTGTTATTGTCCCTATATAGAGAGACTCTCCCCCTTAGGCACAAATTTATCTCATACACAAATACAGATAGGCCTTGACTTACGACCACAATTGAGCGAGCCCAAAATTTCTGATCTCTTTCTTACTTATACATATACATACACATACTTTTTGGCTATAAGGTTAGTGTCAACTAAAAAATACTCCTTTGGTCTTTTTAGTTACCAGCAGAAAGGGAGTGAGGGAAAGTAGTGCATTCCTTAAATGCTTCAGATAATTGCCTTGGCAGCCAGAGCTGTTGGCTCGCAAAATTATTACTGGAGAGCATAATTGATGACTCTTGGCTATGGATATGTCTCATTGGAGAATATACATCCAGGGGGTAGGGGGAAGAGTAGGGTCAAGGGTGAAATGAATGATGTGTCAGAGTCGGCTGCAACCAGAAAACACCGACATGTCAGCTCTTAATAAATCAATCTTTTTTACTCTTGAGAGATGCGGCTAGAGACTTGTGATTTGAATGGGGGTGCATGTTGGAGCCCTGACAGTTAGAACATTAGCTAGCTATTCTGGAAATCAACTTGATTTGAGCTGGCAGCCATCAAGAGAAGGAAGAAAGGCTGGAATGCTTCCCTCAAGCTCAACCATTTATTTTGCCTTGATTGCTTCCTTCCCATCCAGCCTCAACATCTTGCTGCCACTCAATCAATCAATCAACCAGAATAGAGCTGGAAGGGACTTTGGAGGTCTTTTACTCCATCCCTCTGCTCAAGCAGGAGAGACCCTACAACATTTCAGACAAGTGACTGTCCAGTCTCTTAAAAACCTCCATGGATGAAGCTGCCACAACTTCAGAAGGCAAACTGCTGGGCTGAGAGTGGAGGGACAGGGGGCCATTGATAGTGGAGAATTGCTAGGGGAGGGCCAGTGGAGGAGGAAAGCCCATTGTGGATCAACTGTGACAGATGGCTGGGAGTAAAGCAGGTGAGGGCAAGGATCAGCTCCTAAATGTCCTAGATCCTTTTCAAGGGCCTGGGATAGGCAGATGTTGAGGTTTGATGGTATCAAAGATAACTTCACAGGATGTAAGCTGTCGCAGGTAAAGCTGCCTTTTGCAATTGACCGATGGCAATTTCATCAGTCTCTTTCTCTTCTCTTTTGCCATCTCCAGATACTGCCACATCCACTTTCCTGACTTCCCTGTCCTTCTCATCGACAGTTGTTAGGCCTGTGATGTTATGTGGCAGGTGCTTGTCCGTTTGAATTCTGAAGTCCCGGAACACTTTCGCTTCTTAATATTCTATTACTTTTGACTATTTTATGGCCCCACCAGTTCTTGCTTGCAGGCAAATGGTAATTCTTGCAGATATTCCAATGCACCACTAGTTGCTACTTTGTCATGCCATTGCTTGTAATCAGTCAGTGTGATTTTCTTGCAGCACCTAGCTAGCTGATCCACTGTTGCTATTATTGCCTATGGAGATTTTCAGTCATCCAGGTCATGGTTGTTTCAAAGGTGTTTTTCAAAAGACAACTGGACTTTCTTTGCTTTTCCTTAAAAGACGTTTCACTTCTCATCCAAGAAGCTTCTTCAGTTCATTCAACTTCAGTTCATTCAGTTCAGTTCAGTTCAGTTCAATTGAAGAAGCCTTGGTTGAGAAGCGAAATGACTTCAAGGAAAATCAAAGGTGTCCATTTGCCTTTTGAAAAACACGTTTGGGTGTCCTGATTAGTGTTTACGTTTGCGTGCCATCTTGTTCGCATCGACTCTTGAACTGAAGCTGTGATTTTGTCCTATAGTGGCAAGGAGAGATGGTGGCTGGGGTTTATTATGTGTGTTTGTGTTGTGTAAACAAAGATTAAAACGCAGGGCAACCTTTCAGTGTATTACTTTATCTCTCCCGGAATTACAAAAGTGTACATTGCTATGTGATTACATTGTAAACAGAACGAATATTGCAATGTATTCATTAAGGTTGCCTACCAACAGGAATTGTGTTTGGGGGGGAAAAAGAGATTAGCAAAGGACTGATTCAAGAAGGAAAAATGCTGTTAGCTACCGGTAAATCTTTCTGGCGTCTGAATGTAAAATCTAGAAACTTGGTTGAAATTCCCAACTGTAGGTATAAATCTTAGCAAAGAATGGTCCTTTCTCACACACACACCTTTTCCACAGAACATTAATAAAACTTAGTATTTTTTTTAGTATTTATTTAATTTGTCAATCACTTACAAGATACAGGTATAAGTATAAACATAGTTATTAATACATGAGATAGATACTTATAAGAAAAATAAAAAGAATCAATAGGACAGGGACGGTAGGCACGATTGATGCGCTTATACACGCCCCCTACAGGCCTCTTAGGAAAGGAGTGAGGTCAATAGTAGACAGTCTAAAGTTAAAGTTTTTGGGGTTTGGGGAAGAAACCACAGAGTCAGGTAGAGTGTTCCAGACATTGACCACTCTGTTGCTGAAGTTGTATTTCCTGCAATCGAGTTTGGTGCAGTTTACCTTGACTTTGTATCTATTGTGTGCTCTTGTATTGTTATGATGGAAGCTGAAGTATTCATTTGCAGGTAGGACATTGCAATGTATGATTTTATATACTATATTTAGATCGGACCGGAGGCAGCGTAGTTCTAGGTTTTCTAGGTCTAGAGTTTCAAGTCTGGTGGCATAAGATATTCTGCAATGAGTAGAGGAGCGGAGAACTCTTCTTGTGAAATATTTCTGGACTTTTTCAATTGTGTTAATATCAGATGTAGTACATGATATGGGTTCCAGACTGATGAGCTGTATTCAAGTAAAGGTCTAGCAAATGATTTGTATGCTCTAGTTAGTAGTGTGATATTACCAGAGAAAAAGCTACGTAGGATTAGATTAACAACTCTTAATGCCTTTTTGGCTATATAGTTACAGTGGGCTTCCTGATTTAATGCCTGCAATTTTTGGGGAGTGTTGCTAAATCTGATTTGACTCGTAGTGACTGCCTGGAAAAGTCTCTATAATTTTGTTGGCAAAATTTTGGAAATAATTGTTCTCTTGCTTCTTCATAGGGCTGTGAGAGAAGTAGCCTAAGGATACTCAGCTAGCTTTGTGCCTAAGGCAGGTCTAGAACTACTTCTGACACCAAATTGATTCTCAGTGTTTGTATTAGTAGAACATTATTTTGCTTTGGAAGATTATTTCCCTGATTAAAAAAAAGACCATAGAAAATTTCATAGCTGTTTCAATGTCTTCTAGCATACAGAGGTATGTAAATCATCTTATTCTAATTTATTAAACCATCAGTATAACCATCTTACTCTAATTTATTAAACCATCAGATATTCATCAACCTGAATATTTTCCTTAAACAACTATTACCCTGCATTTATTTTTGATGGATAAATTTCTGCTGTGTAGTTCTTTTAAATGCAAATCCTTCTCTGAGCACTTTAGTAAAGATAATAAGAATATTGTTTTTTCCAAGTTAGAAGCATTTTATTATCCTTCCTTCCTTCCTTCCTTCCTTCCTTCCTTCCTTCCTTCCTTCCTTCCTTCCTTCCTTCCTTCCTTCCTTTCTCTCTCTCTCTCTCTTTCTTTCTTTCCATATTTCTAAACCACCTATCTCCTTCAAAGAGGGGCTTTTTAACTAATGGATCTGGAATGCGTTCGTTCTTTTGGACCAAAGCCAACGGGCATGGACTGTAATGGCATTTGGGAATGGCCTTGGGAAACGGAGGGAAAACTTTAAAAAAATTATCTATCGAATTCCCATGGCCAGCCATCTCATGCAAAGTGAATTGCTGTTTAGGGAAGAATCAAACAAGGGGATAGGCAGGCTGCAGCTGTATAATATGCAGAGAAAAAAAAACTCAGAAAGGAAGTTTCCTACCTGTCAGGTGGTAAAGTGAGACAGTGGGAGATTTGTACTTTCAGATGTGCCTTAACATAGCCTTAGAATAAAGGAGAATTAGCTCATCTGATGGGGTTTCTTCTCTGGCCCATCTGAGAAGGCTGACATAGATACCTGGAGATAATCAGATCCTCAGGTAGCCAGATTGGTTGGTTCGCTTTGAGGATTTTTGCATTTAAAACACGAGGCAGTTGTTTCTTGTTTGTTTGGGTTTTTTGATAGCATTCACCCCACAGCACGTCCTCTGTAGAAGCTACACGCTGAATAAATAAATAAAATAAAACTCTACAGCAATGTTTGATAAAGTAGGTGTTGAACTGGAATCTCACAGCAGCATTCTTCTTCATCCATGTTCATGCCAGCAGGTGGGATCTTCCCACTCTTTTCTTCCCATGAGTGGAAAAAATCCACAAAACTTTGGAGAATGTTATCTATAAGTGATGTCCCGGTGCCTGGAGGCCGTGCGGAGTTAGATGGATCGTAACAGGCTTCGTCTCAACCCGACCAAAACCGAGTGGCTGTGGTTTCCTGCGCCCAGATACAGCCAGCTTGTTCTTTCGCTGGTCGTGGGGGGAGAGGTCTTGACCCCCGTGGAAAGGGTGCGCAACTTGGGTGTCCTCCTGGACGTACGGCTGTCCTTAGAAGAACACATTGCAGCCGTCGCCAGGGGGACTTTTTATCAGATTCGTCTGATCTACCAGTTGCGGCCCTTTCTGGATCTGGGCGCACTTCGCACAGTCACTTCCGCCCTCGTTATCTCCCGCCTGGATTATTGCAATGCTCTCTACATGGGACTCCCCTTGAAGAGTCTCCGGAGGTTGCAGTTGGTCCAGAATGCAGCCGCGCGGGTGATCGTGGGTGCCCCTCGGAGCTCCCACATTACACCGCTTCTCCGCAGGCTGCACTGGCTTCCTGTGGCCTTCCGGATTCGATTCAAGGTGGTACTGATGGTATTTAAAGTGCTCCATGGCTCGGGACCTGGGTACTTATGGGACCGCCTACTGCCATCGTCAACCTCCCGCCGCCCAGTACGCTCCCACAGAGTTGCCCTCCTTGGGGTACGGCCGCCTGGCCGTTGTCGGCTGATGGCCCCGAGAGTTCGGGCTTTCTCTGTGGGAGCTCCCTCCCTATGGATGATCTCCCCCCGGAGATATGGGCCATGACGGATATTCTGACCTTCCGGTGCGCAGTGAAAACCCTATTTTTTAGACAGGCTGGCCTGGCCCAGTAATTGGGCTCTGGTTTTAAATTTAATTGGGTTTTAGTAATTAATTTTATATTTTTAATTTTTAGTCGATTCCCTGATTTTATATTGCTAAATTTAAATTAAATTAAATTAAAGTAAATTAGATGGGACACAGCCGGACCAATATGTTTAATATATTTTTAATTGTATTTATAGTGTATTTATTATGTGTTTTTTACTAGGCTGTACACCGCCCCGAGTCCCTTTTTGGGAGAGGGAGCGGTATAAAAATGTGATAAATAAATAAAATAAATTGCAGTTCCCTCTTACTGCCTCCTGCATTGTGCTTTTTGTTGTTCTTTTGTATGCCTACTTTATTTATTTAAATTTTTATACCGCCCCCTCTCCCAAAAAGGGACTCAGGGCGGTGTACAGCCTACTAAAAATGGACACTATATACAATTAAAAACAAATTAAATAACATAGATCCGGCCGAATCCCTTCAGATATAAAATTCCCAAAGTTTAAAATTCCAGGATTGTAATTAAAAATTTAAAAATTTAAAAACCGAATTAAGTTAAAACCCCATGAACTGTTTACTGGGCCAGGCCGGCCTGTTGGAAAAACAAGGTCTTTACTGCGCGCCGGAAGGTCTGGATGTCGGTAATGGCCCATATCTCCGGGGGCAGATCATTCCACAGGGAAGGGGCCCCCACAGAGAAAGCCCGCACCCTTGGGGTTGCCAGCCGGCAACGATCAGGCGGTGGAACCCCGAGGAGGGCAACCCTGTGTGAACGTACTGGGCGGCGGGAGGCTGTTGATGGCAGCAGGTGGTCCCGTAAGTACCCAGGCCCCAAGCCATGGAGCGCTTTAAATACAGTCAGTACCACCTTGAATTGTATCCGGAAAGCCACAGGAAGCCAGTGCAGCCTGTGGAGAAGTGGTGTTACATGGGAGCTCCGAGGGGCTCCCAAGATCACCCACGCGGCCGCATTCTGAACCAACTGCAGCCTCCGGACACTCTTCAAAGGGAGCCCCATGTAGAGAGCATTGCAATAGTCCAAGCGGGAGATGACGAGGGCGGAGGTGACTGTGCAAAGTGCGTCCAGATCCAGAAAGGGCTGCAACTGGTAAATCAGACGAATCTGACAAAAGGCCCACCTGGCGATGGCTGTGATATGGTCTTCAAGGACTACAAGTAGTCCTTGTAGTCCTTACAAGTAGTCCTTGACTTACGACCACAATTGAGCCCAACATTTCTGTTACTAAGTGAGACACTGAGTTGTGCCTCATTTTACGATCTTTCTTGCCACAGTAGTTAAGTGAATCACTACACTTGTTTAATTAGTAACACGGTCGTTAAGCGAGTCTGGCTTCCCCATTGGCTTTGCTTGTCAGAAGGTTGCAAAAGGTAGGTCACGTGACCTCAGGACACTGCAGCTGTCATAAATATGAGTCAGTTGCCAAGCGTCTGTCATGCCCCTGTTGGAATCTGACTTGGAGGAGGAAGCCAAATAGTTGATAGGCAGTGGGAGTGTGGCTCCATTGGCTGTGGAAGAAACTGGGGAAGGGCAAAGTCCGGCTGGGCAGAGAAGGGGAGAGGTAGAGGAAGGGAGAGGGAGTTCAGAGGAAGACCCAGGCCCACCCCCTCTTCATCCTAGGGCACACAGGGAGGAACGGAGAAGAGAGCAACGTGGGTTGCGTGGCTTATGGGGGAGGAAAGGGTCCTGATTCCCTTCATTAGCTGCAGCTGGGAACACAGTGTATAAAAAAAGGCAAGCTGCGTGCAGCAAGCTGTTGGGAGCAAACGTGACTTTACCTTTTATTGTTGTGGCTTATCTGTGTTCCTGGCGTCTTCCCAACTGTGTGAGTTTTGCCATGTTTTCAAGTTTGAAATTCCTGCTCCTGCCCTGCCAAACTAATGACTTCAGTTTGGTTTGTTCGGATTTTAAGTTGCAGTTTGTGTGTAACTTGTTTTGGACTGAATTTTCTACAGTCAAAGGCTGTTCCTGGGAGAGTTTTTCTCCAGCCCGAAGGTAACCTGGACCTTGGGGGCAAAGTTGGAGATAATAAAGGGACTCTTACTGCTTATCTGACTGTGTTGCCTTTGTGTCATGCCCCAGGTCATCACTGTGTCTGAATTTTGATCACATGACCATGGAGATGCTGTAATGATTGCAAGCGTGAAAAACTGTCATAAGCCATTTTTTTTTCCAGTGATGTTTTAACTTTGAACAGTCTCTAAACGAACTGTTGTAAGTTCAAGGACTACCTGTATAAGCCTCTCAAGCCTTAGAGAAACTGAGGTTTAAGAAGAATCTCTCAAGATTAATTGAGCCCATTTTGCAGATCATGGCAATGCAACAGGAACCAACATTCACGCGGCCCTTCATGCGGTTTACGAGATGATGATTAACGAAGAAACAGTTTTGAAAGATCAATGGAACAAAGTCCGTCATGCTATCATTCTGCTTACGGATGGTAAGGAGAAACGGGGGGATTGAAAGTGTGTGTGTCTGTGTGTTTGGGGGAAGACAGTTCACTATCTAAGCAATGGCTATTGTACCAATATGGGAGGATATTCGGGGTGTCCTTGATGTTCTCTGAGCTTGATTGTTTTCTTGCAGACGTTCATTACCCAAACTAGGTAACATCATCAGTTCTAGGAGGCAGTGGGGTTTGCTCTCATTGTGTTGCTCTTATCATGTGAGCTGTGAAAAGGATAACTGTTCTGTCCTTTATAATTACTGGCTGAATGTATAAAGACGGACAGATAACTCTACAAAGGCATCCATACAAAGTTTCTTTATTGGTTCATCAGGTATCCTCATATATAACTCACAGTTACGTCGAGATTCAACTCAATGTCCACATCTTTGCATAGCTGAATTCATAGTGTAAAGGGATAGTGATCTTTTCATCCCCATAATGAAGGAGCAAGGGGGCACCAGCACGCTGCTGGGGTCCAGGCAAGAGTGAAGGAACCTCCCCCAACCCACCAAGGGTCAATTCAGTGATCAATCAGGATTACAGATGTGACCACATGACATGGACTACATTTCCCAGATGCCTTAACTACATTTACCATGATGCATTCCTTTAAGGGCACAGCTCTCAATTCCTAACTAACTAGCTCAATTCCCATTACCTATATATTGTCTAGACAGCACAATAACACACACGTCCATGCATCAAAATCATGTTGGAAACCACAAACTGACTATCGTAACCAGGTGGCATCAGGGTAGCACACAAACCAACTAAAGCCCTCTAAAATCATGCTAAATTAACCAAAAGAGCCAGCAGCCCCAGAAGGAAAAAACAGGAGTCATCTACAGCAGGGGTCCCCAATCCTCGGTCCATGAACTGGCAATGGTCTGCGGCATGGCAGAAACCGGGCCACGCAAACAACCGAAGCCCCATCTGTGGGATACAGGCAGCATGCAAAACCATGCATGCTCCAGTACGCTGAAATACCACAGAACCCATCCCTGAATGCCCAAAAGGTTGGGGGCTACTGATCTACAGCATACAGTGTAAAGATTGCAACAACCACTACATTGGACAAAAAGGCAAGAGACTAGCAGAGCAAATGTATGAACACCAACTGGCAATCTCTCTCTATAAAAGCGAAATACTACTCACGCATTATCACAAAATCTCCAGAACCCTAAAGCCTACAAACTTGAAATTTGACATGTAAGTTCCTCTTGGCTTCTAGGTGTTCACTAAGAAAGGATTTTTCGAAATGACCATCAGAGCATAAGTATTATTATTAACACGCTCTGATGCTAAGGAGTTCTACTCCCCCTCCCCACCTGAAAAGAAATCTCTTCCAAATGCAAAACACAAGCAGAGGAGTTTCAGTTTTAGTTTCACAACACCAAGCAGCTTTAGTACAGAACAGTTGATCTAAGCCATGCCCAGGCTCCTTGCTGTCTCCTTGCTCACACAGCAAATACTGTTTCAGTTTCCAAACAGCCCTCAACTCTCTTACACACTGACAGGACACTAGCCAGATGAATACCAATGGATGCTGGTGGGCAGAGGCACAATTTCCTTCCTTATTTTTCTCCCCATAAACTAAGCCCGACCACATAGTTTTGCAGCAAAGCACAGGTATCAAGCTATTAGAATATATGTTGAAAACTCCTTAATTACAGAACACGCGCACAGAATTAACTATAGTTTCAACTGTGAACATCCCAGACCAAGCCAAGTCCAAAACCAATAGAGAGTTCCTGGAAGCCTGGCATTCAGACAAATCGGCCAACAGGCACCTGCAGAGACGGTAAACATCTACACACCATTCAGAAGAGATAATCAACAAGCCACAAAGGGAACCAACGGATTAGAAATCTCCTCAACTAGCAATCAACACCCAGGAATTGGTTGAGGAGGAGAGCTCATTTTTCTGATTCTTTTCTCCTCCATTTCCCCAAGGGTTTGGGAAAGGTGGGGTGGAGGAAGACCTAATCCTCATAATTTCAGAATAAACCTTACAATATGATATATAACCCATCCTTCCCAGAACAGTTTGTTCCCTGTGGTTTCAAAAATTGCTGCCCAGTTTTAAGTATGCGTGGGGTTTAATGTGACAGAAGTCGAAATGTCTATGGAGATTCTCAATCATCCAGGTCATGGCTGTCCCCAAGGTGCTTTTCCAATAGGCAATTGGATTTTCTTGGTTTTTTTTTTTCTTTGAAAATGTTTCGCTTCCCACCCAAGAAACTTCTTCAGTTCTAACTGAAGAAAAACTGAAGAGGTTTCTTGGAAAAGAAGCAAAACGTTTTCAAAGAAACAAACCAGGAAGTCCAGTTGCCTTTTGGAAAAGCATCTTTGGGACCAGAAGTGAGAAGTTACATTAGCTGCCCTATTATTTATTTTATTTTATTTTTTATTTTTTTGGAATGCAGTTCTGAAGCACAGAAAGTTCCACCATCCTTGTTCTAAAATGAGCTCTTTGGACCATCCCTCTCTTGGTCTTCTCTTTTGACCATCTATAATGGGAACCCTTTTGCTTGTGGCCTTCAAAAGCCTCCACTAGATGGAGATTTAGTCTGAAAGTTAATGTTTCAAAGCCAGGCTCCAGCCTATCAATCAAAGGGATTTTTAAAAATTCTCTCTTGTTTTAGTACCTGGTTGTGGTCTTCAGACTGCCCAGGTCTTCATTTTTCTCAGCTTACCTATTTTTGTTTTTCATTTAAGAACACAACACCAGATAACAGAGAATAGACCATCAGAGTTGGAAGGGACCTTGTAGGTCATCTAGTCCAACCCCCCCCTCCCCTGCCCAAGCGGGAGACCCTACACCATTTCTGACAAATGGCAGTCCAATTTCTTCTTGAAGGTCTCAAGGGATGGCGCTCCCACAATTTCCGAGGGCAACTTCTGTTCCATTGGTTGATTGTTCTCCCTGTCAGAAAGTTTCTCCTTATTTCCAGTTCTCTCCAGTTCAATATGATCATTCTTGAGTTTTCCACAACTTATTCCTCTTGGCACACTTTGTATGCCAAGTTGGGAATTACTCTCTGATTTTGTCCTCTAATTTTTTATTATTATTTTTTGTTTTCAGGAAAATCCAACCTTGGGGGTCCTCCCAAAATGGCAGTGCGCCTCATAGAAGAACTGGTAAATGTGAGAAACAACCGAAAAGATTATCTCGGTGAGTCAGGAAAACCATGCTTGATTTTTTCAAAAGAATGAATTGTGTTACTTTGTGATACCAACCCATCCCTCAAGAATCTTGTTTTTCTACAGCAGACTGAATCTCTGTATAACGACTGCTCAATTGAAAACCCACTACTGGTAATCCTCAACATATGACTGTAATGGAGCTTGTCCATTATGGACGTACTGTATGCCCATCATGATCCTAAAATGAGTCGGTCACATGACTGACTCAATTTTATGCAGTGATTGTGAAGCAAATGCCTGTGCTACGCCATTCACTCACACACACATGTAAGTGTGTTTTAGAGCAATGGTCTCCAACCTTGGCAACATTACGACTTGTGGACTGGCTGAGGAATTCTGGAGTTGAAGTCCACAAGTCGTTAAGTTGCCAAAGTTGGAGACCCCTGTTTTGGAGAGTTTATTAATGTTCCCCAGCAGTTCCCTTCACCCAGCCTCAGAATTTCTTGAAATAAAGCCAATAATCCATAAAACAATGGAAAGTTGCTTCAACAAATAAGTCCACCAAACAAACTTAAAGCCACCAAGCAAAACTTAAAGTACATCCACGAGAGTTCACTTGGCAAGAGAAGTTCAGAGTCTCCAAGACACAAAGTCAAGCAGGAAGCACAAACATACACACTGCCACAAAACAAACACGTTGTTCCCAGCAGTGTCTCCCTCTGCCTGATAAATAGCTTTCTGGTGCGGTCCATCAAGATGGGCAAGGCCTTCTCCCGAGTAATCTGGCAGATCTCCTCTGCTCTTGTCTTTTCTCTGCCCTGCATGCTTTTGGATCTTGGATGGAAGGCAACTCCTTCTCCTCCTCTTCATTGACCTGCAAACTGTCCCCAGCCGAAGCCCTCTGTAAATCACTTTCAGCCAGCAGTTCAGAGTCATTAATTAATCCAGTTCCTGACGTGCCATGAATGAGCTTATCCTCCCTCAAACCAGCCTTCGAGGAAGAGTCAGGAGTCGTCCAAGGGAGACATCACAATGCCATGGTCAGTAGGCAAAAGCTATGGTCCTTAAGTGAGGAAATGGTTTACTATGGGTGCAGTTTTGCTGAAAACCAGAAGTAAGCACCAGTCAAAATTATCATAAAGTTTGATCACATGACCGCAGGACTTTGCTGTATATACGACCATATTGCCCAGTGCCCAAAGTTTCATCACATGACTTCCGAGTGGTTGTGATTGTCAGAACTTTGAATTTGGATCATAAGCCCCCTCTTGGGGTCAGTTGTAGCTTTGGTCATAGAGGGAATACCTGTATAGCTTAGTTGTTGGGGCCTAGAGTTCACAACACGAAGCAAAATAAATGTTTTTATTTAAATGTTTTTATTTACCAGAGTTAATTTCCCCTGATTGCTATGAGGCGATCCTCAATAAATCATTTTTTTTTCACCTCTTGAAATGCTTTTCTTCCCAGGTTACCCCCCATATCTGCCTTCATGGCTTCTCTCAGATTGCTGCTTCTAGATAAATCAAACGTCAACTCTTCACCCTGACCACACTCATTTTTTCCACTCTCACAAAATTCAAGTGTGATCATGAGAAGCCGAGATCAGCCTTCATTAATAAACACCCCTTTCTACTTTCTGGGGAAAGCCTTTACTTTCACTTTCACTTTCCACTGTCAGAAGAAAAACTGGAGTTAGATGTAAAGGCTGCATTTGTTTATTGTCAGGGAATTGAGCAGCAGGTGTCCAAATGAAGTCACAGATGCTGACATGAACTTATACTTTTTTAAATAAATAAATACATTTAACATCTATTGTATATGTATATCAGCTAAGATAGTCAGGCAAACAAGAGCATCACGGAGCATACAGGGCGCCCAGAAGAAAAAGGCGGGAAAAAGGAAAACTTCCCCCTTTACACCCAGCAACCAATCATAACCTAGATTGCCTCATGCAAGAGCCGGTACTCTCCAACCAATCAACTACCACTGTGCGTTGTGGCCCATTATTCACTTTACTGTTCCAGTTATTAAATTAAATATCTTGACTATTTATTTATTTATTTATTTATTTGTCAATTGCTTACAAGATAATAGGTATAAGTATACACATGAGTAAGAATACAATAGGTACGATCAAATGGGGACAATAGGACAGGGATGGTAGGCACCATGGTGTACTTATTATTGTTTAGTCCAGCTATTAAATATCTTAATATTTATTTATTATTTAGTCCAGCTATTAATTTAAATATCTTAATATTTATTTATTTATTTATTTAATCCAGCTATTAATTTTAAATATCCTAATATTTGTTTGTTTGTTTTAAATTTGTTTGCCAATTCTTGTCTAAAACCCAAGACATGCGTTGCCATTTAGGGCCACTAGGGAAGTAAGTAATTTAGCAGCTCATCTATGACTAACATACTAGATAGAAGAAACAACTCAGATTAAAGAGGCTGCCCAAAATAGAGCAATTGGAAAAAAGGCTGCTGTTGGAACATAGTAGGAGCAATTGTTAGAAAGCCAGGCATGCAGCAATAATTGAAAATAGAAAATACAATCACTCCTGCATCTCTCCAGGAAAAGTAATTTCAGTGAAGGTATTTTCCTGGGCAACCCACAGAGTAAAGTAATAACATTTTAAGTCACTGCAAATGTTCTCGGTGATCTTAGAATATAGTATAAAACCCACTGCTGGATTCATCTCAGGTATGCTGGAAATCTTCTATCTGCTTAATCAAAATGAATGACAAGCTCTTATTTTGCTTATTTCATATGGCTTTCAATGCATCCAACCTGTTCATCCTTGCTACTTAACTGCTTGATAAATTTGTGAAAGAATCCCTTGACAAGATTTGGGGGCTGTCCTGTCTTCTCTTCCAGAATGTCCCATGTTAACATATGTCCTTTTGAAGGGCACTTGTTTGTTTTCTTGCAGAATTTCATCACCCAACTAGGTAACATTATCAATGCATGTCCTGTTGTTGTTTCATTCAGATATCTATGTTTTTGGCATTGGGAACCTCGACGTTGAATTGAGTGCCATGAATGAGATTGCATCAAAAAAGCCAGGGGAAAGGCATGTCTTTGTGATGAAAAATCCACAGGAACTCAAGAACGCTTTTGAAGATCTGTTGGGTGTGTAGGATCCATCTTGTTTACCAGGAGTGGGGGTGCAAGGGTCAAAGGGTGGGTGCATCTACCCAATGTTCAGCTTGCGCCTTATGCCTGTGGGAATATACATGCTGCCCATCTCACCCAGAGGTGACTTCAGGCAGCTTACAGTACATTTTGCTGTAAACAAAGTAAAAACAAGATAAAACATTAAGATATTAAGGTAATAAATATTAACATTAAAATTCAGTTTCATTGTAACTTCAAATGGTTGCTAAATGTATAGTTATGAGGACTGAAGAGCCGCATTGGTGCAGTGGTTAGAATGCATTGCAGGCTAATACTGCCCACTGACAGCAGTTCGATTCTGACCGGCTCAAGGTTGACTCAGCCTTCCATTCTTCTGAGGTCAGTAAAACGAGGACCCAGATTATTGAGGAGCAATATGCTAATTCTGTAAACTGCTTAGAGAGAGCTGTAAAGCACTGTGAAGCGGTATATAAGTCTAAGCGCTATTGTTACTTGTAGATAGTTCCAGCCTGTATGCGAACAGTCCTTCTTGTATAACCTCTGCCTCATTTTTTTTTTGTTTTTACTATTTGTTCAGTTGTCGATGGTTCAATATTTGTTTCCCTATTTTGAATCATTTTATTTATGCAAAGCAGGTAATAAGATCCAGAACGAAATAGAAATGAAACCATGTGAAATAAGAGAGGCAGTCTGGTGCACTGATTAAGGCACCAGGCTAGAAACTAGGAGATTCTGAATTGTAGTTTCATCTTGGGCATGAAGCCAGCTGAGTAGCTTGGACCGGTCACTTTCTCTTTGCCCTGAGAAGCTGTCAGTGGCAAATAATTCCGAAAAACCTTGCTAACAAATCTGCAAAGACTAGTCCAGGTCATTGCGGGAATTGACACTAACTCAAAGGCATGTATATACACAAATACACACACACACACACAAAGCAAAGTATTGACATCTCAAAGTTTCCTTTTATTAGAGTAGTTATATTGGCACATCTGGGAAAACCCGAACCTGAAAAGTTCTGGGTTTTCCTCCAATAAGTAAAAAATTACAAATCCACCCCCTGCACCCATCATTCCATCATATGCCCCAATCATCATCCGTTCCAACTTGAGACTATTCTCTCTACTATTCCTCAGCCAGGTGCAGAATAACATGACCTTGACTTTAAAGAAGAATGCTATTATGTCTAACCATATACGCTCCATGCAATTCCCCCCTCCAATTTTCCCAGGCTCAAGAATATGGCAGTGTGGAAGCTTCTGGTGCTAATATGGCTTCCAAAGCTGACAGATAGACCTTGAAATTTCCTATGCAGAAAGGTGCTTTTTTCAGGAGGCAACTGGATTTTCTTGTTTTTCCTTGAAGACGTTTCGCTTCTCATCCAAGAAGCTTCTTCAGTTCTGACTGAATGGTGGAAGAGGAAAGGATTGGTATTCCTTGCAGTCAATATAAATCCTTCCCTCCTCTGCTATTCAGTCACAACTGAAGAAGCTTCTTAGATGAGAAGCAAAACGTCTTCAAGGAAGAACAAGCCCAATTTATTGTCTTTTGAAAAAGCATCTTTGGGTCAAATCTGGATGACTGAAAATCTCCATAGACATCTGTGTGGAAAGAACACGTAACCGAGGGTGGCAAATGGCAAGATCAATGATGATCAGTTTTCTCCCAGATTCGTTAACTTTCTAACCGTCTTAGATCCTAGAGATTTGGAGGACATTTGTGGTTTGGCAAACTACTCGGACAGTGCAAGATGGGACCAGAAGAACCCTTGGCATGTGCGCCTCCAAAACACAGTGAGTACAGACTCTTCTTTTCCACCACCACTGCCCAAGTCATTGTGATCTCTTTCCTCTTCCCAGATTTCTGTAGGGGCTTACAGAAAGGGTGGGATTCTACCGGTTCGGCCTGGTTCAGCCGAACCGGTAGCTTCGAAGATCATCTGGGAGCGAACTGGTTCGCTCCGACGATCAGCTGCTGGGTCTGCCCGCCTGCCCAGGCTCCATACTGATCTTTATTTCCTGCTTTTCAACCTCAACTGCATCGCGCGGCACAGCAGATTGCCGCGCATCAGGTGTTGAAGACACAGGGAGAGTGCAGGAGTGTGGGAGGAGGTCAGTAGGAAAGCCTCCGCATGCATGCAAAGTGCGCGTTTGCCACGCATACGTTCAAGGTGCACGCAAAGCACTCCCACCAAGCCATGCCCACCACACCGGTGGTAAAACAATTTGAATCCCACCACTGGTCCCCACTTGCAATTAACTTGCTTTATCCCCGATATTTGGTTCTGTTGAATGGTTCAAGGATGGGAATATAGAGAGCCCCTCAGTCAAGGAAGGATGACCTAGAACAGGGGTGTCAAACTGAAGGCCTACGGGCCAGATCCGGCTCACAGGATGCCTAAATCTGACCCCCCAGGCCTGTCCTGGAAACAACAAAGAACTGGCCCGCAGAGCCTCTGCCAGCGAAAATGGAGTTTGGGAGGGCCGCACACTGCCCGCCAGTGCTCCATTTTCAGCCATCACGGCCTCCTGCCAGCAAAAGCGGAGCTCGGGGAGGCTGCGTGTGGCCCGCCCGGGCTCCGTTTTTGGCTGCAGCGGCTTCCTGCAGCCCTGTCTCAGTGAAAACAGAGTTTGGGCGGGCAATTGCGGGCGAAAACAGCCTTCCTGAGTGGAATCAAGCTGGCCACGCCCCCGGCCCTCCGAGATCAAACACAACTCTGAGGCAGTCCTCAATTAAATTGAGTTTGACACCCCTGACCTAGGACATAATTCTGGGGTGTTAACCTTACACTGAATTTAATTTTTGCTCTAGCATAATAGGGATTCTATTTGCCGAGGTGCCTTGATTTCCAGTACTTGGGTTCTAACAGCGGCTCATTGCTTCAACCACTTGAAAAACAATTGGATCGTAGTTCTGGGTAAGATACTACTTTTTTTTTTAAAAAAAGCATGCGTTCTATTGTGGTTCCAGCATAGTTCCAGGGTCTTCCCGTCTTCAGTGATTTCTGAGACATTATTTTCCTGCATTTAGTTGGGGATAGAATTTTAGAAGTACCCATTCCAGTACAAAATGCTGGATTCTGTCTTGATTTGTATGTAGCTTATCAACATACCTGGACATTTCCAGAGAACAAGAACACAGAAAACCCTAAAAAAATAGCAGTCTAAAATTTAGATCTGGCCCGTGGGAAGCCAGATTCCCTTAACAACCGTGTTACGAATTTAACAACTGCAGTGATTCACTTCACAGCTGTGACAAGGAAGGTCGTAAAATGGGTCAAAATTCACTTAACAAATGTCTCACTTTTGTAACAGAAATTTTGGGCTCAATTGTGGTCGTAAGTCGAGGACTATCTGTACTTCAACTGTTGTAAATACATGCCGATTGCCATGTGCCTGAATTTTGATTGCATGACCCTGGGGATGCTGCAACCATCACAAGTGCAAGGATTGGTTGCAAATCACTTTCTTCAGTGTCATTGTAACTTTGAATAGTCACTAAATGAAAGGTTGTAAGTCAAGGACTACCTAGCCCTTGACTACAGTATTTGTTTGAATTTCCCCTGATTGGAAAAATTATTAGATGAACCTTAGAACCAAGGAGAAATGTAGAACTAAGGAGAAATTTCCTGACTGTGAGAACAATTAATCGGTGGAACGACTTGCCTCCAGATGTTGTAAATGCTCCAACACTGGAAGTTTTTAAAAAGAGGTTGGATAACCATTTGTCTGAAGTGGTGTAGGGTTTCCTGCCTGGGCAGGGGGTTGGACTAGAAGACCTCCAAGGTCCCTTCCAACTCTGTCATTCTATTCTATTTTAAACAATTTGCCCTTCATTTCCAAAGTCCCCAAGGTGCTTTTCTAAAAGGCAACTGTGTTTTCTTGTTTTTGTTTATTTTTCTTGAAAACATTTTGCTTCTCATCCAAGACGCTTCTTGAGCTCTGGCTGAATGATGGGGAATAGAAGGATTCATATTCTCCTGCTTGGGTGTGGAATTGGATTAGATGGCCTACAAAAGTCACTTAGTAACATAAATTCTGAGTTCAATTGTGGCTGTAAATCAAGGACTACCTGTAATTGACCATTAGGTGAGGACCTTCATGGTTTAGTTGAGTTCTCTATTTTTTTTTCTTTTCAAAATTGAGTTTAGTATGTTTGGGAGGCTATCCTAACGTTTTCATGTGTTTTACGTGTTAGATTTTGCAGCAGAAATTCAAGCCCAGAAAACACACAGATGACTGATTCAGCAGGATCATATTAACTTCTTTATAAACATAGTTAATGAAGTAAAGTTTACAATACCAGTTGTAGATTCTTTCAATGTAACATAAGCAAAAACACAAGATGCAGCTTAGAGTGCTCAGAACTGAACTCTAGTTTCAGTTTCAATTTCTCAGCAAAGCACACAGAGCCAAACCACACCCAGCTTGTCAGCTCCCATTGGCTGGTCTGTTGCCATGCTTACTCACCTGCTGACTTTGTTAACCATGTCTCTGCCAGTTAAAGAAAATACTCTGACATTGCGCATGGATGGAGATTCTCAATCATCCGAGTCCTGATTGTCCTCCTTCAGCTCTGAACTGAAGAAGCTTCTTGGATGAGAAAGTGAAACCTTTTCAAAGAAAGAAAGTTCAGTTGCCTTTTGGGGGAAAAATAAGCATCTGTGGGTTTGTACATGAGTATGTTAGGAAACCACCCTGCAGATGTTTCCTAAGTGCACTGTTGAAATTCAGTGATGCAACTAGATTTACATCAAAATAGGTGTATTGGGCAGCACTTATAGCTGGATCTCTTATGGTTGCCAGTGTTACTTTAAGTTTCAATTGCAAATCTGGTTGGTTTCTATAAACCAAGTGAAGTAAGACACTATCTAGGACAAAGGTCTCTAAACTTGTCAACTTTAAGACTTGTAGACTTCAACTCCTAGAATTCTGGGAGTTGAAGTCCACAAGTCTTAAAGTTGACAAGTTTGGGGATCCCTGATCTATGATCTGTTTTTTCCAGGCAGCAAAATGTCCTAGTTCCACTGAACTATTTGGAACTACCTACGCAATAATGGATTTGCTGTTAGTTTTAATAAGATAGGGGTTTAAAAAAACAGGCTCATGCATCACATTCAGCCTTTCATCCTATATAGGTAGTCCTCAACTTACGACTGCAACGGAGCCCCTAAACTATGTTGCTCAGCAAGACAGTTGTTAAGCGAGCTTTGCCCCATTTTACGACCGTTCTTGTCATGGTTGTTAAGTGAATCATTGCTGTTGTTAGGTTGTTTAAGTGAATCTGGCTTCCCCATTGACTTCATTTGTCAGAAGTTCACAAAAGGTGATCGCACGGCCCCGAGATGCTGCAACCGTCATAAATATGAGTCAGTTGCCAAGCACCTGAATTTTAATCACATGAGAATGGGGGATGCTTGCAATGGCTGTGAATGTAAAAAAATGGCCATATGTCACTTTTTCCAATGCCCTTCAGTGGCGGGATTCAATTTTTTTTACTACCAGTTCTGTGGGCATAGCTTGGTGGGCGTGGCTTGGCTTGGTGGGCATGGCTTGGTGGGTGTGCAGGGGAAGGATACTGCAAAATCCCCATTCTCTCCCAACCCCACTAACCTGCTTTCCAGCTCCATTCTCCTATGCAGGGCAACCAAAGAAGACCCAGCCAATCGGCTGGGACTCAATGGGAGGCAGAGAATAGATGGGGGCGGGGCCAGTCAGAGGTGGGATTTGCCGGTTCTCCAAACTACTCAAAATTTCCACTACCGGTTCTCCAGAACTGGTCAGAACCTGCTGAATACCACATCTGGTTGTAATTCGAGGAGCACCTGTATTCTGCGGGCCTTGGAACCTAGAGTAGATAGGATCAGCTATTCCATACCGACCCACTTCTTTTTTTTTTTAGAATTGGGTTGTTTTGTTTGTTCATTAAATTTATATGCCACCCCTCTCACAATCCAAAATGACACTGGGTGGCTTGATTCAAACCTTAAGGCCCTTTTTTACCTCATAACCCCACCAGAATCCTGTCCTCCTCCCCACATTCTACATTTCTAATACATCTCATCCTGCAAGACCCGGTGTAACCTCAACCCTAGTGGAAAGGGCTTACATGCCAATAGAAAAATGGAATGGTCATTATAAACCAGTAGTTGCTTCCTTGTGGCAAAGTCCATTTGAATGTTTATCCCTGCCTGATTCAGCAAAGCTCCTGGTGCATTATTTCCTGTTTGGTTGGGCAGGAGATGAATGACGGTATCTTGGGGAAGGTATTAGTTTTCTTCAGAATGTATACCCTACGTGTTTCAAGGTCTTCCCTCAGTTTCATTTTCTTTAGTTTTGTTCACACATATAGAGGGAGGGGGAGGAGGGAGAGGGGGAGGGGGAGGGAAACAGATGGAGAACACCTTGATGAAAGTAGGCAGGAGCCTCAAGGGAAAAATATTAAAGGCAAACTCAGTCCTGGGAAAAGGGGAGATGTGAGAAGGGAATAACCTCAGTGTGGTTGTGTTTTCATATAAGAAATATCAAGGGCTTTCAAGATTCTGGGATTATATTCTACAACGGGATTTTTTCAAACTTGGCACTTTAAGATCGGAGGACTTCAACTCCCAGAATTCTCCAGCCAGTATGCCAGCATTCCCCATACCTGCTGGCTGGGGAATTGTGGGTGAGTTGAAGTCCAACTATCTTAAATATCTATGGAGATTCTCAGTCATCCATGTCATGGTTGTCCCAAAGGTGCTTTTTTCAAGAGGCAACTGAACTTTCTGGTTTTTCTTTGAAGACGTTTCGCTTCTTATCCAATCCAAGAAGCTTCTTCAGCTTGGATTAAAAGTCTTCAAAAAAAAAAACAGAAAGTCCAGTTGCCTCTTGAAAAAGCACCTTTGGGACAGCCATGTTAAAGTTGCCAAAGTTGAAAACAGTGCTTTACAGTGATAAAGTAGCATTCCTGGATTCTTCCAATGTCTGCTTCCTCACCTGATCTACCTCAAAGGACAAGTGGCGGCCATCTTGCAGAAAAAAGAAGGCTCACTAGATGACCTCTGAGATGTCAACATTAAACCATCATAATATAATGATGGCCTAATGTTGGAAGAGATCTGGGTGATCATCTAATGAGCCTTCTTTCTACAATATGGCCACCATGGTTTTAACCATGATTTAATAAAATGCAATAGCGTTTACACAAACACATGGCACATGTAGAGAGTGAGGTAAGGGTTGATATTTTCTCACTAAGAGTCAAAACTGCAGTCTCTGGGATCGCTGCTCTGCTTCACCAAAGGGATGGGAGACAAAAGATGGACAGAGTAATCAACATTTGGTAGTGAACAGATATACAGTATATCTGCATTATTTGAAATGTAGAGCTTGGCCCTCTGATCAGTATAAATTGACTGCCGTGCTGCGAGTAGTCCATCTTGGGCCCATCAGCCCAAAGGTTTGGTCTCTTTTGTTAGCTGACATTCCTTACAAGGAATACAAGTCTTGCACCTACTGTACACAAAGTATGGACCATGGAGGAATCTCCCTCTTATGAAAACGGCTGAGATATGTGGAGCACTTGATGCTCTGTGAGGTTGTTTGTTTGCATGCAGATGTTTCATTACCCACCTAGGCACCTTCATCAGTAATACCATCATCGACTGACCTTGATGAGGATTCCTAGTTGGGTACTGCAATGTCTGCAAGAAAACAACTAAGCTCTTTACCCACAGTTCAATTCTGAGCTATCGATATGCTTTTCTATCGGAAGATTGAGATATTTTTGTGACCCAGCAGTTTGATGCTGACTGTCTTCACATCATCTCCAGAAATGTTAAAAATGAGGCTGCTCTACCTGAAAGCAAAGCAATGTTTCCCAATCAAGATGAATATTGATAGCTGAGGCTTAAAAGGAAGGGTCCTTGGTGCTCTCTGAGCTTGGTTGTTTTATTGCAAACCCAAAAGTGCTTTTTTTCAGGAGGCAACTGGACTTCCTTGTTTTGAAGACATTTCGCTTCTCACCCAAGAAGCTTCTTCAGCTCTGACAGGACAGCGAGGAATGGAAAGATTTATTATTCCTTGCAGACAAGGAATATAAATCATTCCATTCTGCAAGGAATAGAAATCCTGAAGAAGCTCCTTGGATGAGAAACGAAACATCTTCAAAAGAAAAAAACAAGGAAGTCCAGTTGCCTTGTGAAAGAAAAAGCACCTCTGGGACAGCCCTGACCTTGATGACTGAGAATCTCTACAGACTTTTTTCTTGCAGACATTTCATTACCCAAATGAAACAAGGTAACAAGTACTATTAGTCTATAACAAGTACCCTGTTTCCCCAAAAAAGATGACCTACCCTGAAAGTAAGTCCTAGCTTGATTTTTACATGTAGTGCCCAATATAAGCCCTACCTCCAAAATAAGCCCTAATTAAGATCCCACCCACTCCAGAGTAGACAGGTAAAAATTAAGCTAGCGTGGGGGTGAGGTGGGGTGGAGCTGCCCTACTACTTAACCTTTGGGCAGTTGTAGCCAGGCCTCGCACACCCCAACATCTGCCTTGCCGGCCCATTTCTTCTGCAGACAGCAAGGCTGGTAAGGCTTTCCTGAAGGCCTCCGGAGCTGATAACAAAACTCTGGATCAATCTGGAACTCTGTTATCAGCTGCAGAGGCCTTCAGGAAAGGCTTGCTGGCCACAGAAGAAGAAGTTCCTGAAGGCCTCCGACAGCGAAAAGGAGGCCGGGGGCAACATGCGCAAGTGTGGTTACCTTAGTGGATGACCTCCCCCAAAAATAAGACCTGGTGCCTTTTTGGTAGCAAAAAAATATAAGACAGGGTCTTATTTTCAGGGAAACAGAGTAGTTCAGCACTGATAAACAACCAGGCTCAGAGAGCACCGAGGCCCCCTTGATGCAATGTTTTACAGTAGAAAAAGAAAATTGAGGATCTCTGATTCTTTCTCCCCTTGGCAGGTGGAGAAATCAGGCTAGGGATAAAGAGACGGATTGACCATGAATTATATAACATTCGAGCTAAGACGGCCGAGGGAATCCAAGAATTCTATGACTACGATATCTCCCTCATTGAACTGGAGAAACCGGTGACCTTCGGAGGAAGAATCAGGTATCGTGTCGTTTTGCCAAGTTCACCTGATTTGTTCTGAAACGTTGATTGATTGACACTGATTATGCTCCTTGCACAACCCAACTGAAGTCTTCTTAAAGGAATTCCACTCCAGTTAAAGGAATCCTCTACCAAGGCAGGATCTTCTATTGGAAACCTATTTGCATTAGGCTACTTAGAGGTAGTTCCCATTTAGCAATCATAATTGGAAGCTAAAACATAGGAAGAACGGTTGCAGGAATTGGGTATGTCTAATCTAGTGAAAAGAAAGACTTGGGGTGACATGACAGCAGTGTTTCAATATTTGAGGGGGTGCCACAAAGAAGAGGGAGTCAAGCTGTTCTCCAAAGCACCTGAAGGTAGGACAAGAAGCAATGGGTGGAAACTAATCAAGGAGAGAAGCAACCGAGAACTAAGGAGAAATTTCCTGACAGTGAGAATAATTATTCAGTGGAATGGTTTTGCCTTCAGAGGTTGAAGGTGCTCCATCACTGGATGTTTTTAAGAAGAGATTAGACAATTACCTGCCTGAAATGGTATAGGGTTTCCTGCTTGAGCAGGGGGTTGGATTAGAAGACCTCCAAGGTCCCTTCTAACTCTGTTGCCTAATCAATAAAATACAGTACCTAATCTAATTTTGGAATTAGATGGATAGATAGTTGGAGGAATGGAGGGATAGATGAATGGATAGATAGATAGATAGATAGATAGATAGATAGATAGATAGATAGATAGATAGATAGATAGATAGATAGATAGATAGGTGGATAAATAGATGGATATTTACTATTTACTAAAGACTATTACTATTATTCTTCTCATCCTTCCTATTACCTAACTCCTGCCACTTATGACTATAACCTTGTTGCTTGTATCTTTTCAATTTATATTGCTTTGTTTCCTAGTATGATTTGCTTGCGTATCAGTAACCTATGACTATCACTAAGTGTTGTATCTTATGATTCTTGATGAATGTATTTTTTTTTTTATGTACACTGTGAGCATATGCACCAAAGACAAATTCCTTGTGTGTCCAATCACACTTGGCCAATAAAGAATTCTGTTCTGTTCTGTTCTGTTCTGTTCTGTTCAATTCGATTCGATTCGATTTGATTCTATTCTATATAGATTGATAGATAGATGGATAGATGAAATAAAATGATAAAATACATGTGTTAATACAAAGATAGATTTTCTTTGCGTTACAGACCAGAAAAGTTCATAAATGAGAGGACTGGTTGCAAAGTTAATTTTTATATCACTGTCATAACTTTGGATCGTTCCTGTGTGAGGCAGTCACTAAACAAGGTGATGAGTAAGGCTTAAAGTGTTTGTGACCTCCTGACTTTCATGTTTACTACAGTGAAGTCTTGTGTTCTCATGTTGACTGTATTGTTACTGAGGTGTTTATTTTTATTACACTTTTACCGTATAGTGGCAGAAAGGACGGAGAAAGCCCCTTTTAACTTTTTAAGCAAATAAATAGGTATCGGCTTTGGTAGTGGGTGCAGTGGATTGAGTATCCCAAACAAGAAGAGTGGCCAGTCAAGGTTGTGTAAGCTCTTGGTTGTGACTTACAGAATCCCCTCTGATGGCACCTTGGGATTTTGATGACCCAATTGCTAATTTCCACAATTGGAAAATCCCCGCTGGCGCTACCCAACTTGAATCGCCATCCTGTTCTCCTTCATTCAATCAGAATAGAGCTGGGAGGGATCTTAAAGGTCTTCTAGTCCAACCCCCTGCTCAAGCAGGAGACCCTAAATCATTTCAGATAGGTGGCTGTCCAGTCTTTTCTTAAAAGCCTCCAGTGTTAAAGCACCCACAACTTCTGAAGGAAAGCTGTTCCTCTGGTTAGTTTTGTTAGGAACTATGTTTTCCATAGTTCTAGGTTGCTTCTCTCCTTGATTAGTTTCCATCCATTGTTTCTTGTCTTGCTTTCTGGTGCTTTGGAAAATAAGTTGACTCCCTCTTCTTTGTGGCAGCTCCTCAAATACTGGAATACAGCTATCACATCATTCCTTTCTCTAGACTGGCCATGCCCAATTCTTACAACCGTTCCTCATATGTTTTAGTTTCTTTAATCATCTTAGTTGCTCTTCTTTGTACTTTTTTTTTTCAAAGCCTCAACATCTTTTTTGTAATGTTGGGATCAAAACTTGATGCAGTACTCCAGGTGTGGTCTTTATATAAGGCTTTATAAAGCTGTACTAATACTTCATGGTGAAATATTCCTCTTGTCACTTACCCACCTACCTTTCTGGCATCCCCTGGATTTCTCCTAATGGCCATTAAATTAAACCAGTCCATTTATTTTTCTTTCTAGACCCATCTGCCTCCCTTGCACTGAAGGGGCCAGCAGAGCCCTGAAGAAAAAGCCTGGAACAACAACATGCAGAGATCATGGTAAGGATACCAGGCTTCTCCGTACCTTTAATGTGTGCTGCCTTTAATCAAGGAGTGAACTTAAGAGAAGTTTCCTGACAGAACAATTACTCAGTGGAACAACTTGTTTTCTATCTCTGCACAGAGGTGGATTTGTAGACTGTGCAGATGCAGATAGATAAATTCCGCAAAACATCCATAACAAAGTACATTTATTGGTTCATCAGGTATCCTCATAACTCACATTTGTGACGAAGTTCTTCTTTAACGACCAATCCTTTGTCTATCTGCCTTGCAGGTAAAAGATGGTTATCTCCTAACCCATCTCGTAGCGATAGAAAGAAACTGCTATGAGTTAGTGAGTCCAGGCAAGAATGAGGGAAACCTCCCCCAACCCATTGAGGGTCAAATTAATGACCAATCGGGATTACAGATGTGGCCACGTGACATGAACTACATTTCTCAGGATACCTTTACATTTCCCATTATTCATTCCCTTAAGGGGACAGCTCATAATTCCTAAGTAACTATCCAATTCCCATAGACTGGCTGGGACAGCACAACTTGCCTCTAGAGGTTGCTTGTGCGTCAACAATGGATTTGTCTGAAATGGTGCAAGGTTTCCTGACTGAGCAGGGGGTTGGACTAGAAAACCTCCAAGGTCCCTTCCAACTCTGTTATTCTGTTAAATTGTACAGGAGGTGTCAGCTTTCCCAATAGAATGGACAAGAAGCATGACCAGTGAACTAATTAGAACTTAGAATAACTTCATTGTCACTTTGAATGTACACTAATCAGTGTACATTAAAATGAAATTTCGTTGCATACAGCTCACAAAGGGTTGCCACCACCAATGTACACTACATAATCATGACAAAATAAATAGATAAATGCAAAATTATGCATATATCCACATAGATTATTTGACACAGAGAAACAAATAAATTCTGTTTTATTGGAAAGCAACATTAACAGAATCTTGCCAGTTTGAAAGAACAGGTTTCCTACTTGCCTCTTTACAGTCTGAGAACTTAGGAAGGTTTCCTTTATTTTTTATTTTATTTAGTTTAGTTTGTCAAACATGTATGAGAGAACAAGCATAAGTATGAACATAACATATAAACATTAAGTATAAACAGGTATATAAGTGTATACATAATAAATGAGTACGAATAAATGGGAACAGTAGGACAGTGATGGTAGGCACGCTGATGCACTTACATACGCTCCCAGTGGTGGGATTCAATTTTTTTTACTACCGGTTCCGTGGGAGTAGCTTGGTGGGCGTGGCAGGGGAAGGATACTGTAAAATCTCCAGTCAGAAGGTGGCATTTGCTGATTCTCTGAACTACTCAAAATTTCCATTACCAGTTCTCCAGAACTGGTCAGAACCTGCTGAATACCCCCTTACAGACCTCTTAGGAATGGAATGAGGTCCACGGTAGACAGTCTAAGGTTAAAAGTTTTTTGGGTTTGGGGCAGAAACCTCAGAGTCAGGTAGTGAGTTCCAGGTGTTGACCTCTCTGTTGCTGAAGTCGTATTTTCTGCAATCAAGTTTGGAGCAATCTACTTTGAGTTTGTATCTATTGTTTGCCCGTGTGTTATTGTGTTTGAAGCTAAAGTAGTCATTGACAGGTAGAATGTTGCCTGCCCATTACTTAAATAATGTATTCATCAAATTCAGGCACAACCCACCTCATTATCTAAACAACTGGGCTGCTTACAGATAAAAAGTCATAAAAATCATATAAAAGATATAGGCAAAAGAGAATTAAAGCCAAATGACAAACAATAACAAGGTGGAGGGAGAAACCCTTCTCCAAGGTTGCAAGCTGCTCTTTGATCCCCACCTGATTTGGCAGAACCAGGAACATCACGCTCTTCCAGAAGGCTGGGAGAATGGAGGCCAATATCAACACTGGGGGCGGCAAAGTGTTCCATAAGGTGGGGACAACGGCAACCCCCCCTCCCTCTTCCTAAACCCTGCAAGTCAGAATTTCTTAAGTACAGTCAATCCTCGTCTTAAGACTTCCATTGAGCCCAACTTTTTTGCCGTTAAGCAAGACACTTGCTAAGTGAGTTTTGCTCCATTTTACAACTTTGCTTGCCAGAGTTGCTAAGTAAATCACTACAAGGGCTAAGGGAGTAACACAGTGGTTAAGTGAGTCTGGCTTCTCCATTGATTTTGCTCATCAGGCGGTCACAACAGATGATCGCATGACTCCGGGGGACTGCAACCGCCATAAATAAAAACCAGTTGTCAAGCATGAGCCACGGTGGCGCGGTGCTTTAGAGTGCAGTACTGCAGGCTACTTCTGCTGCCTGCCGGCTGCCTGCAATTTGGCAGTTCGAATCCCACCAGGCTCAAGGTTGACTCAGACTTCCGTCCTTCCAAGGTGGGTAAAATGAGGACCCAGATTGTTGGGGGCCAATAGGCTGATCTGTAAAACTGCTTAGAGAGGGCTGTAAAGCACTGTGAAGCGGCATATAAGGCTAAGTCAGGGGTGCGATTCTACCAGTTCACACCTATTCACTAGAACCAGTTGTTAACATTCTAAGCAGTTCGGAGAACTGATTGTTAGAAGAATTTACTGGCCTAATCCTGTAAGGAAGGCAGGATGGAAACATTCTGGTGTTGCTTACAGAAACTGCCTCTCTGTTAACCTTTATTACATTCTTGGCAGGACTAAACTTCCTGTCTCAGGAACCTCTCTGGAGTTTTCTTTTTCCTCCTTTGCTGGTACTTTGCTTGTGTGGAGTGACCATTCAAAGTTACAATGGTACTAAAAAAAGCGACTTATGACTATTTTTCACACTTATGACTGTTGCAGCATCCCCGCAGTCATGAGAGGCCAGGCGAGGAGATGCGATGTGAGTGATATTGAGTTGGCCACACCCAGCCAGTCACATGACCGCCAAGCCATGCCCACCCAGTCACATGACCACCAAGCCATGCCCACCACCTAAGCCATGCCCATCACCTAAGCCATGCCCACCACCTAAGCCACGCCCACAGAACTGGTTGTTAAAATTTTTGAATCCCACCTCCGGGCTAAGTGCTACTGCTAAGTGCTAACTGAATTTTGATCATGTGACCATGGGGATGCTGCAATAATATTGTGTCAGCTTTGCAAGCCATATTGAGACTCGATGCTCCCACGCTGCCACATAGCCTGAGAAAGTGGGATGGGAGGGGATTCAATTGAGTAGCTCTAAGTAGACAAAATAAAATTCTTTTGTTAGTTCAAGGACATTGAGTATGGCGCAGAGTGAAATAAGAATCTTACTTTAGGATGGATCGTAATTGGGCCATGTGATGTGATGACAGCCAAGGGGGGATGGATTTGTAGTTTTGAATATTGCAAGGAAGTCCAAAAACCTTCGGGATTCCACAGATGTGCCAGTTTACTATCCAAATAAAGGTTTTTTATTTGGATAGTAAACATTTGAGATATGTCTGCCTCGGAGTTATTGATTGGAATGGAAGTTTGATGGAATGTTGACAAATAGTGTGAAAAACTGTCATAAGTCTTTTTTTTCAGTGCTGCTATAACTTTGAAAAGTCACTAAATGAATAGTTATGAATCAAGGACCTCCTACCTGACTGAGTAGGATGGGTTAGTGTAATTGGGACAAGTTGGCTACTTGCATAACCTGGTCCCATGCCATGAAGGGCTTTGAAGTCCTTGAATTGGATCCAGTAGCAAAATGGCATCCAATGCAGCAAAGATATTACATGCACAATCCTTGGGGTGCCCCACACTACTGACATGGCTACATTCTGCACCTGCTGCAGCTCCTGGATACTCTTCAAGGGTGGCCCCGTGTAGAGTGCACTGTAGTAATCTTACAGGAGATAGCAGAATAACAGAGTTGAAAGAGACCTTGGAGGTCATAGTCCAACTCCCTTTTCTGGCAGGAAACTCTATACCATTTCAGTCAAAGGGCTATCCAGTCTCTTAAAAACTACCAGTGTTTGAACATTCACAACTTCTGGAGGCAAGTCGTTCTACTGATTAATTGTTCTCACTGTCAGGAAACTTCTACTTAGCTCTGTGTTGCTTCTCTCCTTGATTAGTTTCCATCCATTGCTTCTTGTCCTGCCTTCAAGTGCTTTGGAGAATAGCTTGACTCCCTCTTCTTTGTGGCAGCCTGCAAGGCTGCTGTCATGTCACCCCTACTCATTATTTTTATTAAACTAGAAATACCCAATTCCTGCAATTGTTCTTCGTATGTTTTAGCGTCCAGTCCCCTAATCGTCTTGGTTGCTCTTCTCTGCACTCTTTCTAGAGTCTCAACATCTGTTTTATATCGTGGCAATCAAAACTGGAAGCAATATTCCAAGTCTGGTCTTACCAAGGCATTATAAATACTAACACTTCAGGTGACCTTGATTCTATCCTTCTGTCTCTGATGAGCAAGGCATGAGTAACTGAGAGAAAGGCCTTCTGGTTATGGAACTCTGGTTTATGTTGTCTAGGTAGCATTTCTTCACCCCATCCCTCAAGGTCTTTCTCGCATGCCCAGTGGTGGGATTCAAATTTTTTTACTACCAGTTCTCTGGGCATGGCTTTGTGGGTGTGGCATGGCTTGGTGGCTGTGGCAGGGGAAGGATACTGCAGAATCCCATTCCCTGCCCACCCCACTAACCTGCTTTCCAGCTCCGTTCTCCTGTACAGGGCAATCAAAGAAGACCCAGCCGATCAGCTGGGACTCGGGAGGCAGAGAATAGATGGGGCCGGGGCCAGTCAGAGGTGGTATTTGCCGGCTCTCTGAACTACTCAAAATTTCCACTACTGGTTCTCCAGAACTGGTCAGAACCTGCTGAATCCCACCTCTGTTCATACCATTACAGAAAGTTTTCTCTTTCCTGATGGAGATATTTCTCAGTATCTGCAGTGAGGACATTCATGGTGGATGAATCAAGATGGTGGTTTCAACTATGCAGAAAAAGCCCCACCTAATTTTTTTATCATACATAACTTAGATTAAAAGAGTCAGGGCTTTTATTGCGTTCTGAAGACACATTATCATGCCCTTTTGACATTCTCCCCAGAGATGTCCTGCATATGTCCCTCTAGGGCTGTACTGGCAATATCAGTTCCTCATTTTTACAAAGCGGTTACCTTCCTTTCTTCCAGTTTTGGGAAATCCATTACTTTCAGTTCTTCTTACTTTCTCAATCTGTCATATTGTGTTTGGTACACTTAATTTAATTTTGTAAATATGTGTACTCATTTACCATGTATTTTGGCGAATAGTTCCCCAAAGAGGCAATTATTGGTTGCAATTTTGTGAAAAACACCCATGTTTTGCAATTCCATTTTTCCCCTCAGTTCATTATTTCCCTGCATTGTTCTCGTGAATGTGTGTGTTCTTTGGCTCTGATTGTCCCATATAAACCTGAAAATTGAAGATAGCCCAATTTCGCCCTTTTTTTTTTCATTTGGAAATTGAAATGAAATATTCAAATGCACTTGCCCCCCCATGTTTTGGTACAGTTCTTAATAATATTTAAATTCTGTATTGTTTTAATCTTTTAACTATTTTTACTTTCTTTATAACTTGTAAGTCCCCCAGGGTCATCATGTGGGAAGAAAGGCAGCATAAAAATGTAATAAATTAAAAAATCTCGAATTAGCAGTGAACAGTCTGCTAGTACCTGGTCTTTAATCTTCGTTAAAAGATATTCGCAAAAGATGCAAAAATGTTTCAGTGCATTTTAAAAAGAGAACATACCTATTAGGGAGCATGGCATTGATTGACTGACTGACTGAGCAATTTAGACTGATTGGCAGGCAGGCACATCCTTATCTTGTGGTTATAACCTGAGAGATTTTGAGGAACTTGGGAGGTTAAAACCTTTGCTATTTCAGAGGAAAGATGAAGAAATAATTCGGAACATATATTGTAAAGAATTTCCACATGCTGAGTTCAGATTTCTTGGCATGCTTATAAACAACCCAACCCAGTTTCATTAGAACAACTGGGTTTCTTTTTTTAAATAGAAAACAGATCTTGTATCAGAGTTGGGATTCCCCACCCCACCCCCCAAAAAACCCAAAATAAGCTGTTTCTTCAGAAAAGGAAATTGCTCCACTCTAGGTAGTTGCTTTTCACCATTCCATTTTCTGAGGGGAAAAATGAAAACAACCTCCATACTTTCTTTCATCTGCCATGTTTCTTGCTTTCTCTGTCGAGAACCGCCATAAGTGTGTAGTTATTATTGTTTGAGGATGGGTTTTTCTTGCTGTAACTGATGAGATGCTTGAGCCTAAATATTCCTCTATTTAAACCACGGTGTCCAACCTTAGCAACTTTAAGACCTGTGGACTTCAATTCCAAGAATTCCCCAGCCACTGGCCATTCTGGTTGGGGGAATTCTGGGAGTTAAAGTCCAAAGGTCTTAAAATTGCCAAGACTGGACATCCCTGAAGCCATAATTATATGTCCCTTTCTGCTTCACAGAACTGGAGCTGCTGAGTTTTGAGAAGGTCCCTGCTGAATTCATCTCCTTGGAGCACAAGAGAATGAACGTGCAGATCAAGACCAAAACAAGCGTGAGTGCTTGATTTCCTTCCTGGGGGATTCTGGGTAATAAGAGCCTGAAAGGGAAGAGGAAATAATGGTGGAAAAGTCTCTTAATGAAAACGAATCAGAGAATGTTAATTCGCCATCCCCTTGAAAATACAAAAATACAGTTTTAAAGCTTATTTTAAATTGATTAATTATTGGTGAAACAAAAATTACAAATCTGAACAAACAAAATGAAAAAGCTAAAATGTGACAGGGACCGTAAGCACATTAGTGCACTTACGGACGCCCCCTTAGGAAGCTTAAATAGGGAACAGGGTCCACAGAAGTCAAATTGGAATTAAAACTGTGAAAGTTAGTAGCTGAGACAACTGAATGGGGTAAAGTATTCCAGACATTGACAACTCTGTTACAAAAATCGAATTTTTTACAATCAAGTTTATTTTTGTGACAACGTTGTTACACTCCTGGAAAAAATAAAAACTCATGCAGAAGGTACTATACTTCGTTGTATTTCAGATTTTGCACCACATGGGAAAAGTAGAAACCTTTGATGCTCCCAAAATGAGGTTGGGGGGAAAAAGGTTTTATCATTAGAATGCGCCAGCTTTTTCATCAGATGAAACCAACCAGTTGCTCTATGCAAATGCTACACATACACAACCACACTCCCAATTTATTCAGAGAGCAAACTCACAGGAGAGAAAGCAGAAAAGGTATTTTGTTTTCTTTTTTTCTCTCTGTCCAAGTTCACCTTTTGTTCTGAAACCCGCCAAAGCTCATTATAAAACCAAGAGCCGTGGCTCTGGCTAAAAAAAATGTTAACAAAATTGGCACTATATGAATAATGTATAGGTAGGTATACAAAGAATGGAGGCCTTTGAACTCTGGGGCTGGAGAAGACTCCTGTGAGTCCCTTGGACTGCAAGGCGATCTAACCAGTCAGTCCTAGAGGAGGTCAACCCTGACTCCTCTTTAGAAGGCCAGATCCTGAAGATGAAACTCAAAGACTTTGGCCACCTCATGAGAAGGAAGGAGTCTCTGGAGAAGAGCCTAATGCTGGGAACGATTGAGGGCAATAGAAGAAGGGGACCACAGAGAATGAGGTGGCTGGATGGAGTCACTGAAGCAGTCAGTGTGAGCATTAATGGATGGGGGATGGTAGAGGAAGGGAAGGCCTGAAGGAATGTTGTCCATGGGATTGCGATGGGTCGGACACGACTTCACAACTAACAACAGCAATACAATTGATAGGAACGGAAAATAATATAAATACATATATTAGTTATAGCAGTGTTTCTCAATCTTGGCCTCTTTAAAATGGGTGGACTTCAATTTCAAGAACTCCCTAGCCAGCATGCTACCTGGGGAATTCAGGGAGGTGAAGTCCACTTGTCTTAAAATGGCCGAGGTTAAGAAAGACTGAGTTAGAGTGACTGAGCACCATTTGCACAAACAATGTTTGGCAAATCTCTTTTTTTCTATCTCCATGACACTGCGTTCATTTCATCTCAGGCCTATTTGTGTGATAGGCTTAAACTGTCCTTAAAGTAATGAATTCCCTCTTCAAGCTGATAGTGCTGAAAAGACAGCCCGAAGCTAAATGAAATCCATTCGGCTGTGTTCTTTTACCTTAGTTTAGAAAAGTAGGACAGAGGAAAAGGCAGGAAAACAACAGGCCACAGGAATGATAGATTTATGTTGACCGTTTTCTCTGACTCAGAGGTGGAGAACTTGGCAATGAGGAAATGTCATTGGTGAGGAACTTGCAGTGGGAAAAGGCTCTGAGGCTGATGGATGGATGGATGGTCTGTCACCAACCCAACTTTTTGAAACTTCCAGTCAGTATTTCCATCACCAAGTTCAAAGCATCAATAATCTTTCTCTCCTGATTCTTCAGAATCCAACACTTGGCTTCCATAGCAGGTCACTGAAAAAAAATCCCGTACTTAGCTGAATCTTACAGTATGATACTTTATTTTGGGCACAATGACTATGGAGATCTTAATCATCCAGGTCACGGTTGTCCCAAAAGTACTTTTTCCAAAAGGTGACTGGACTTTCTTGGTTTTTTTTTTCCCTTTGAAAACATTTCACTTCTCCCCTGAGAAGCTTCTTCAGTTCTAACGTCTCATCTCATCTCTAATTCAACTCTAGCTGAGGAGGAGAAGCGAAACATTTTCGAAGGAAATAGAAAACCAAGAAAGTCCAGTTGCCTTTTGGAAAAAGCACCTTTGGGATAATTTGGGCATAGATTTGAAACCAACCCAGGCAGGCTGAAGCGGGAGTGTTACCCTCTTTTTTCCACACCAGCTGTTCAGAAGGCTTATTCTGCCCCTCCATGAAAAAGGGAACTTGTCCCACTTCCCCACATGTAGGGTAAGCCCCTAAGGCCTAAACCAAAGATCTGGTTGCGAAGCTTGTTTTGAGCAATGAAGCTGTGCGATGAACAGGAGGATGCATCAACTGAATGGGGAATGATAAACAGTGGCATGATAAACAGCGGCTTCCAAAAGTGGCAAATTTAAGGCTAGTGGACTTCATCTCCCAGAATTCCTGGCTGAGGAATTCTGGGAGTTGAAGTCCACAACCCTTAAAGTTGCGACGTTTGGAATCCCCTGTGATAAAGCAAGAAAGCCAGATGACATCCAGCCATGATGACCCAAAGGCCTGGCTTTATTGCATTAAGCCAGCTATCTCCCCAAAATTATCTTAACTGAAGGGTGGCTTCCCCTATCAGCTGGTGATGTTTACAAATGTTCAGGAAGTTTGCAAAGCCAGAAACCTTCAGTGGTGGCTCTGAACAGACACAATGGAGGCAGGAGAGAAATCAACATTGGAGGCAGCTGATTTCACACCAGTACAGTTTTCTATTGTCTCAAGAACAGATGGAGATCACGGGGTGTTTTCATCCTGCCTTAGGCACAAAACCAACTGGGTGACCTTCAGCCAGTATCTTCCATTCAACCCTAGGAATGAGGCAACGTCAAGCCACTTTTGAAAAATCTTTCCAAGATAACCGTAGGGCAGTTTTTCTCAACCTTTGCAACTTTACGATGTGTGGACTTCAATTCCTAGAATTCCCCAGCCAGTGGTGATACTAGCTGGGAAATTCTGGGATTTGAAGTCTACATGTCTTAAAGTTCCCAGAGTGGAGAAACATTGCTTTAGGGACTAGTGGAGGCAGTCACCAGCATTCAAAACCCAATTTGATGTCCCAAGGGTGGTTTTTTTTTTCCAAAAGGTAACTGGACTTTGTTTTTCCTTGAAGACGTTTCGCTTCTCATCCAAGAACCTTCTTCAGTTCCGATAGAATGGTGGAGGATGGAAGGACTTACATTCCTTGCAGTCATCTGGTCCTTAGCACTCTCTTTGAGCTTTATCTGTGCCCTCAGGGTCATCTGAATAGTGCAAATTGGTGTGGAACCTTCTTGGAACTCCTGAAAGGGAATGTGTTGTACACTGGAAATAGTTGAGGACTGTGTTATGAATCCTTCCATCCTCTGCCATGCAGTCAGAAGTGAAGAAGCTCCTTGGATGAGAAGTGAAACGCCTTCAATAAAAAACGAAGTCCAGTTGCCTTTTGAAAAAGCCTCTTTGGGACAGCCATGTCCGGGATGACTGAGAATTTCCATAGACCAATTAAAATTAAAATAGACACACACACACACACACACTCACACACACACACGAGAGAGCCCTTGATCCAATGGCCCAATTAGCTACTCCAGTAACAGATCTGTTAAACTCTGGCTTCTTGCAGCGTCCCATATGTGTTTCTGGAGCTATTCAAAAGGGAATGATATATGCCAATGTGTCCAATGTCGACGATGTGGTGACTGACAGGTTCCTATGCAGCGGAGAAGATAAATCGTTGGAAGCCTACACTTGCAAAGGTGAATTTTACCTACAAAAGAGGTGTGACGCTATTTCCCCAATGCAGGTAGAAGTGTCAAAGAGGGAGGGTTGAATTCTGGCCAAGCTATGTCACCTAAGTTGGAGTGACTAGACAAGGAGCGTTTTGCACCATTCCCACTCCTGAATCCTTTAGAAATACAGGTAGTCCTAGACTTACAACCAATCGCTAAATGACCGACGTTACAGTCAACAAAAGCCACTTAGGACCAGTACCAATCCTCAAAGTTATGGTTGTCATACCCCAGCCCCACTCCCACCTCCATCACATAAATGCATTTAGGGTGCTTGGCAACTGACTCGCGTTTATGACTAGTTGCAATGTTCTGTAGTCAGTCCTTTATCCTACAGTGCATTGATTCATGAGAAGGAGGAGGAGGAGAATTAATGAGAAGGAGGAGGAATTCCCTCCATGGAACAGCTGGCTACTACCTGTCATAGTTTGCATCTTGATGGCCAGAATAGTTTGCTCTTTGGCTTTATCAACCGTAGGATATGAATTGGCATTTCAAATGAAACAGTAGGAGTAATGCTGGAGAAGATTCCTCCGAGTCTTTTCCAGCAAGGCGATCCAACCGGTCAGTCCTAGAGGAGATCAACCCTGACTGTTTTTTAGAAAGCCAGATCCTGAAGATGAAACTCGGATATTTGGCCACCTAATGAGAAGGAAGGAGTCACTGGAGAAGAGCCTAATGCTGGGAACAGTTGAGGGCAATAGAAGAAGGGGACGACAGAGAATGAGGTGGCTGGATGGAGTCACTGAAGCAGTGAGCTTAAATGGACTATGGGGGATGGCAGAGGGCAGGAAGGCCTGGAGGAACGTTGTCCATGGGGTCGCGATGGGTCAGACACGACTTCGCAACTAACAACAAGAATTCTAAGGTGTATGATCTACATAAGACAATCTGTTGTCTTTTAAAAATAAACCTATCAAAGGGTAGTGAGAAATAAACAATTATCTTTAAACAATTCCAAAGTAAGCTGAGGCATTAGGTCCGTAGGTTTAGAAGTCCTCTGTCTTAGGTCTCCCCAGATGTAAAGATAGATCTCTGATCAGGAGAAAGAACGAGACCTTATCCTTCTATTGTTCATCTAATCGGCGGTTAAGTTTTGCCCAGCCTGAACTTTTGAACTTTTTCCTCCTGGAGGTGGCAAGAAATGGTGAAATTTGTCCTCTCGTTTAATTTCCCTTCTCCCACTTTTTCAGGCGAATCCGGGGGATCGCTCTTCGTGGAGAGAAGGGAAAGACATTTTCAGGTAATGAATTATGTACTGGATTCGAATGTGGCATGTATACTAGCTGAAGTAGGGGCCGTGGTGGCTCACGTGGTAAGACTGAGCCTGCGCGCCGCTGAGGTCAGCACAACCAAAGGAGACCCAGCCGATCAGAGAATAGATGGGGGCGGGGCCAGTCAGAGGTGGTATTTGCCGGTTCTCTGAACTACTCAAAATGTCCGCTACCGGTTTTCCAGAATTGATCAGAACCTGCTGAATACTATCTCTGGGTCAGCAGTTTGATTCCCGTGAGCAAATCAACCATGGAGGGACAAGAAAGGAGCCTCCCCCAATTGCCTACCGGCATTCAGGCTTCCCACGGGTAAAGATAACACCGCCCCAAAAAAGAGGCAGCCAGCCACCTCGGTGATACCTGGCAGGCAGTACGCTAAAAAAAAAATAGTTTAAGTTAATTGGTTAAGGCTCTTTTCATCTGGTTCCAGCCAGTCTCTCCTTGACATCCTACCTGTTTCTAAGCCAGGGTTTTTTTTTAAAAAAAAATGTGATTTATTGAACTAACTACAGTGGTATGGCTTGACCGTGATAATTAGAAGTGAATTCAGTATGTGAACTTACACAAAGTCCTGCAATCTTTAGAGTAGTGGTGGTGATTATAATCTCATTGTGGCATTTGTGGGGACGGACACTTGCTCAAACTTCAGATCAGGGGTGTCAAACTCGATTTCATTGAGGGTCGCATCAGGGTTGTGTTTGACCTTGGGAGGCTGGGGTGGGCGTGGCCAGGGTGGGCATGGCCAGATCGACATCACTTGGGGGCACCTCTGCTGGCCCGAACACTCTGCCAGCAAAAACGGGCTCCCGGGCACCGTTTTCAGCTGCAACAACCTCCTGCAACCCTCTGCCAGCGTAAACAGAGCTCGGGAGGGCCCCCCACAGCCCTCATGAGCTCCATTTTCAGCTGCGATAGCCTCCTGCAACCCTCCAGCTCACAGGCTTTGATGTTGACACCCCTGCTTTAGATGCTCTGAGAATAATTGAGATGCTCTGCATAAGAAAAGGCAAGATTCCTCAGGGTGAGGAATAAGCAGGAAAAATTCCTCAGGGTGAGGAATAAGCAGGAAACCCTGCTCCAGTGGGAAGACCCTGAAATGGAAGAAGAGGACTCCCGTTTCCGGGATATGGTTCCATCAGAGACCAGGGTACCTTCTCTTGGGTGTGCTCTACTTGAATTCTTGCACTAAGCAGAAAGAGGGGCTCAGTGGCTCAATGATCTTTTTCAAAACAGTTCCCCCATTTTTTTCTTAACCTTCCTTAATTCTCCTGCTAGGGACACGGTGGCTCAGTGGCTAAGACGCTGAGTTTGTTGATCAGAAAGGTCAGCAGTTCAGCGGTTGGAATCCCTAGCGCTATGTAACAGAGTGAGCTCCCATTACTTGTCCCAGCGCCTGCCAACCTAGCAACTTGAAAGCATGTAAAAATGCAAGTTAAAAAAATAGGGACCATTTTGGTGGGAAGGTAACAGCACTTCCGTGCACCTTCGGCGTTTAGTCATGCTAGCCACATGACCACAGAGACCACGGAGCACTGCCTCTTCAGCTTTGTAACGGAGATGAGCACCGCCCCCTAGAGCCGGAAACAACTAGCACATATGTGCGAGGGGAACCTTTACCTTTAATGGATGAGACACAATCTCTGCCTTTAATTCTCCTGCAGATATGTCCCACTTTTATGCCTTAAAATATTTCCATTTAAGGTAGGTCAGGAAGGCAGAAGTTAGAATAGCAATGATTGGCCAACATGTGTGGTTTGAAAAACAGGAATAAACCAGTATTATTGTAAAGGTGATTCACTCTAGGTTTACTACTACACGTTATCCACCATACAGCACTGGATTATTGTGAGAGTAAATGCAAGTGTGTATCTGGAGGAGGCTACCAAGTAGCCCATAGGCCAGGGGTCTCCAAAGTTGACAACTATAAGACTGGTGGACTTGGCTGAGGAATTCTGGGAGTTGAAGTCCACAAGTCTTAAAGTTGCCAACTTTGGAGACCCCTGCCATAGGCTATGTCTTAGAGGAGAGATGGGATGAAAACGTTTCTGCAAGGGTCATCTGGCAGGCAGTCATTTCAACCCCATTTCTGTTACCACTTATGTTCAATTAGTAAATACCCACGAGGAAGCAAAAGGGCAAGTAATGAAAAGTTCATGGTGACATCACAATGAGAACTCCACCTTGGACATACTTGGGTGTGATATTATGATGAAAGGATAAATAGCAATAGCATTTATATATGGTTTCAAAGTGCTTTAGGCCCCACTCTAACTGTTTACAGAGTTAGCATATTGCCCCCGACAATCTGGCTCCTCATTGTACCCACCTCGGAAGGATGAAAGGCTGAATCAACCTTAAGCCGATCAGAATTGAACTCCTTACAGTGGATAGCCTGCAATGCCACATTCTAACCACTGCGCCACCACAGCTCTCGCAAAATGACTTCATGATGTACATTTTGACATCATACTTGGGAACATCAACCAAAAGCTTGTACCTATCGAAAGATGGAGGTTTCCCTGTTTAGAGCCATTCCATCCATGAAGGGCACGAAACAGCAAGATTTGGGTTGGCCAAGAGCATTAATAACCACAGTTAGTGACTCACTGGATCTGATGTAGATTATCTAGTTTATTATTTACCATTCCTTTGTTTTTCCCGATAGGTGGGTGTGATCAGCTGGGGCACGTATGATCCATGTGCGGAGAAGAATAAAAATGACAATGGGGAGATAATACGAGATCGGCCAGGCAAAGAATACAAACCACGAGACTTCTACATCAGTCTATTTCAAGTGCAGGATTGGTTAAGAAAACATCTGAACAACTCCTTGAAATTCATTCCCATGCAATGAACTGCTAATATTCGCTCTTAACCAGAACTCCATACAATATTTGCCAAGCCAGCAATCTCGATGATGATTATTAAAAATTAGCTTGATGGTATCGATGATTCAGCTATTGATATTTTCAGCAGAAGGCTCAGAACCTAATTTGGTCCAAAGCTCATCGTGTCAGAGCCTTGAGGTGCTCCAAACAGATACTGCAAAAATGCTAATCAGCTGAAAATAGAATTAAACCAGTGGTTCCTTTCATAATACTATATATTATGCACCTCTGCTTGCCTTCTTCCAAAATCCTTGTATAATATTTATTCAAAAGTTAATCCCATTCCCCTAAAGCTTTGTAATGTTAATTAACACAATGGTAATTAAAAGCTTCTTCCTTGTACTTTCTGCCCTGTTTATTATGACTTCTTACAGACCATGGCAGCGGAATTACTATTAAATAAATTGTCAGTGGAGTAGCACATTCTCAATTGACTCTTAATATTAATTCTTGTTTACTGAGAGTGAATGTCAGTGTGTAGTGCCATAAGTGGTTCTTTTTCATTTTTTACATCATCCCATCGCACAATGTCGTTTCACAGTTCATGATTAGGCCTCTGTGTGAGAAAAGAAAAGTATTTGAGTAAACAAATGAATCAGGGATTCATGATAAGAGGCTATTTGAAATCCCCAGGAAGCAATAAATAAGTCAAAGCACTTTTGAATTAAAAGACTCCTGTTTCCTGCTTCACACAGGATGTTTTTGATTCAAAATATTGAAGTCCCAGTGCACAACTTGTGAATGTCCTTGTTTAGTTTCATAATTACATTTTAAATCTGGACATCATTTTAAAAAGCAACAGGAAAACAAAGAGAAAAATGATCCGGGAAACCATAACGCGCCACTTAATCGTTGATGTCTCTAATTTTTTTCCCTACAAATAAATGAATAACCCGATAGATACATTACTTTTTCTCCCATCCAGGATATAGTCTTTAAGTGAAGTGGAGTGGTTTCTGCATGTAGTTTCAGGAAGTTAAAAGAAAAATGTTCGCTATGATTGTGGCGTTAAACTCTAAAACCACTTTCCATTTCCCGCCACTGTTAAGTAGAAGTTCTCTCCATAAATCCCTGAGTTAGCAGAAAAGTATACTGGCGTGGAATGTGTTGTTCTCATTGCCAGAATCCCTTTTAACAGATAATCATAGTTGGAAGGGACCTTGTAGGTCATCTAGTCCAACCCCCCGCCCAAGCGGGAGACCCTACACCATTTCTGACAAATGGCAGTCCAATCTCTTCTTGAAGGTCTCAAGTGATGGCACTCCCACAACTTCTGAGGGCAAAGCTGTTTCATTGGTTGATTGTTCTCACTGTCAGAAAGTTTCTCCTTAATTCCAGGTTAAATCTCTTCTTGTTTAGTTTCTATCCATTATTCTTTGTCTGGCCTACAGGTGCTTTAGAAAATAGCTTAACCCCTTCCTCCCTGTGGCAGCCCCTCAAATATTAGAAGACCGCTATCATGTGTCCTCTGGTCCTTCTCTTTACTAGACTAGCCGGGTCCAGTTCCTGTAACCGTTCTTCATATGCCTTAGTCTCCAGTCCCCTAATCATCCTGGTTGCATTAGGATTGCATTAGCTTTTTTGGCTGCTGCTGCACACTGCTGGCTCATATTTAGCTGGTTGTCCACTAAGACTCCAAGATCCCTCTCACAGTTGCTGCTATTGAGCCTGGTTTCACCCAGTGTATATGTGCACTTTTGATTTTTCTTGCCTAGGTGTAGGACTTTACTTTTCTCTACATTGAATTTCATTTTGTTAGATATGGCCTAGTGTTCTAGCCTGTCAAGATCCATCTGGATCTTGAGCCTATCTTCTTGGGTGTTAGCTATTCCTGCCAGTTTAGTATTATCTGCAAATTTGGTAAGTTCCCCTTCTATTCCCTCATTTAAGTCGTTAATGAAGATATTGAAGAGTACTGGGCCTAAGACAGAACCTTGTGGCACCCCACTGCTTACTTCCCTCCATGTAGACTTAGACCCATTAAGGACTACTCATTGAGTACGGTTTGCCAGCCAGTTGCGAGTCCATCTAGTAGTGGTGCTATCTATTCCACTTTTTTCTAGCTTATTAAGAAGTAGGTTGTGATCTACTTTGTTGAATGCCTTGCTGAAATCTAAATATATTATGTCCACAGTATTTTGCTGGTCTGCTAATTTAGTCACTGTGTTGAAGAATGAAATAAGATTGGTTTGGCATGATCTGTTCTTAACAAACCCATGCTGACTGCTAGTTATTACTTTTGTGCTCACTGCCACAATCCCTTTTGTGACCTTCTGACCAGTGGTGGGATTTAAAAATTTTTTTACTCCCGGTTCTGTGGGCGTGAGCAAGGGAAAGTTACTGCAAAATCCCCATTCCCTCCCCAGCCCACTAACCTGCTTTCCAGTTCCATTCTCCTGTGCAGGGCAACAAAAGAAGACCCAGCCGATCAGCTGGGACTCCAGAGGCAGAAAATAGATGGGGGCCAGTCAGAAGTGGTATTTGCCAGTTCTCCAAAGTACTCAAAATTTCCGCTACCTGTTCTGCAGAACTGGTCAGAACCTGCTGAATACCACCTCTGCTGTATGCTGCGAAATAAATTAGCCTGGCGCTTTTAATGACAGCCTGACTTCTTTGCTGTGGCTTGGATTAGCTGGAAGAATCTGTTCTGGCAGCTCTGGATTATTTGGTATATTCGGTTTATAATGTAAGCAGTTGTTCAGCATCTGAATATACTTTGTCTTCATGTCCAGTATCCTGCCCATAGCAAACCTGGATGCCAGGTTGAGAGTAAATTACAGTTTCCTTTATCCTTTGACAGTTTTTTTTTTTTTTCAGCCAAGGTGTTGCGGTTTGGCAGCCGGCAGCAGAATCGGACAGTGAGGAAGAAAGGGAACCAGTCAGGGAGTCTGGAGAGGACTTGGATGAGGGTCCTGCATCTGATGCAGGGATGGGGCCAGGACCATCTGGGAGTGGGGTGCTGCCTTCGGAGTCTAGCAGCAGCGAAGCAGAGAAGCCAGGGGAGTCTGCTCCCAGTGTGCATATGCGCAGAGCTGCTAGAAGGCGAGAGCAGCTGAAACAGAAGGGGCAACTTGGGAGTAAGGCTGGGAGGTGATTGCCCCTCCCATAAAGGATAAAAGTCAGACCTCAATGACGAAATCTTTGCAGGGAGCAAAGCAGTTCAATAGATTCCGAGACCCTCTTGAAGCTTTGTGTATGGTTGGTTTTTTTCTGGTACTTCGGTGGGTTTCTGTTATAATTGAAGACTTCTGTTTTGGGCAGCATTCCACAGCACTGAAAGGTGTGTGCTTATCTTGGGGAACTGTTTACAATTAGTTCTGGCTGGGAATGAAAGTAATTCCCAGCGTTGCAATAAAATAGGTTTTGTTTTTAAAAGAAGTTTGTGTTTAAGTACATTGGACTGGGTCAGAACACAAGGCTTTAATTATACCAAAGTGAAACTGATATCCTGACCTTTAGAATCTGGTTAACTTTAGAGGCCTACCTATAGAAGAATATTCTTTATTGGCTAAGTGTGTCTGGACACACAAGGAATTTGTCTCCAGTGCATAAGCTCTCAGTGTACATACAAACAACAAAGTGATAAGTCATAGATCATAAAATAGAAACAACATTGTGCTAATACAAAGCCATGACACAAAGCCAGCAGCGTGCAGTAGCAGCCAACAAAGCTAATACAATCCTTGGTTGCAGAAACAGAGGCATAGAATCAAATCACATGAAGTATTAATACTGCTTCGTAGAACCCTAGTAAGACCACACCTGGAATACTGCATCCAGTTTTGGTCATCAGATTACAAAAAAAAAAATGTGATGAAAAATTGAGATTTTGGAAAACATGCAGAGAAGAGCAACTGAGATATGAAGAAGGACTAGAGGAACTTTTGCAGGAACTGTGTAAGGCTAATCTAGAGAAAAGTAGGACTAAGGGTGAACATGACAGCAGCATTTCAGTATTTGAGGGGCTGCCCCAAAGAAGAGGGGATCAACTTATTTTCCAAAGCACCAGAAGGCAAGTCAAGAAGCAATAGGTGCAAACTAATTAAGGAGAGAAGCAACCTGGAATTCAGGAGAAGCTTCCTAGCAGCGAGAACAATCAACCAGTGGAACAGCTTTGCCTTCAGAAGTTGTGGGAGCTTCATCACTGGAGGTTTTTAAGAAGAAATTGGACAGCCACTTGTCTGAAATTGTATAAGGTCCCTTGCTTGAGCAGGGGGGTTGGACTAGAAGACCTCCAAAGTCCCTTTCAGCTCTGTTCTGATTGATTGATTGATTGATTGAACAATTGATATATCATAACCTACCAATAGGAGAACACAGTAGTGAAGATAAGAAGATGAGAACGATAACGAAGATGAGAAAGACAATAGCAATGCAGCCCTACTACTACATGGGCTGTATTGCTATTGTATTGTATAGATCAGCCCGTTTGGCCCACAACTAGTATCATCAGGCCAACATTTGATAAGAAGGTCAGGGTTTGGTTATCCAATTATTTGCCAAGGGAAAAAAAAAGATAAAGTGCCAATGGACACAATAGGCCTTTGCAAGACAAAGCTCTCCTCCATTTCTATCATTTAGCTTTACTGCCATTAAATATGCAAAAAAAAAAAACTTGGGAAACAATAATATCTTATGGTATTTGCAGCAAGTAAAAAAAGAAGAAAAGAGAGAGAGAAAAAAGTGCTATTGCCCACCATTCTGAAAAATCCGCATGGGTCATCAATCTTGGATTAATTAAATGCAACATTTCAATCTCAGAAACTCTCGCTTTCCTCTATATAGAACAGAATAACAAAGTTAGAAGGGACCTTGGAGGTCTTCTAATCCAACCCCTTGCTCAGGCAGGAAACCTACCCTTTCAGACAAATGGCTGTCCAATCTCTTCTTAAAAACTTCCAGTGTTGGAGCAATCACTTCCACTGATTAATTGTTCTAACGGTCAGGAAGTTTTCCCTTCGTTCTAGGTTGCTTGCCTTCCTTGTTTAGTTTCCATCCATCCATTGCTTCTTGTCTTGCCTTCTGGTGGTGTGGAGAATAAATTGGCTCCCTCTTCAAACCCTCAAAGATTGGAACAACTGCTATCATGTCACCCCCTAGTCCTCCTTTTCCATCAGACTTGACATACACAATTCCTGCAACTGTTCTTTATATGTTTTAGCCTCCAGTCCCCTAATCATCTTTATCGCTGTTCTCTGCATGTGTTTTCTAGAGTCCCAACATCTTTTTTTTTACATTGTGGCGACCAAAGCTGGATGTGGTATTCAAAGTGTGGCCTTAGCAAAGCCTTATAAAGTGGTATTAACACTTCCCTTGCTCTTGATTCTATCCCTCTGTTTATGCAGCCTAGAACTGTGTTGGCTTTTTTGGCAGCTGCAGGACACTGCTGGCTCATATTTAAACGATTGTCCATATTTAAACGATTGTCCACCAGGATCCCTCTCACAATTACTATTATTAAGCCAGGTACCACCTGTCCTATACTATACCTGTAATTTTCCTTGTGGTAGTTTTCAGTACTAAGATAGGTAGGTAGCCAAGCAGGGGTGGGATTCAAATTTTTTAACAACCGGTTCTGTGGGCGTGGCTTAATTGGTGGGCGTGGCTTGGTGGTCATGTGACTGGGTGGACATGGCTTGGTGGTCATATTATTGGCTGGGTGTGGCCAACTCAACATCACTCACATTGAGGCACGCATCTCCTCGCCTGGCCTCTCATGACTGTGGGGATGCTGCAACAGTCGTAAGTGTGAAAAATGGTCATAAGTCACTTTTTTCAGTGCCATTGTAACTTTGAATGGTCACTCCATACAAGCAAAGTACCAGCAAAGGAGGGGGGAAAAAACTCCAGAGAAGTTCCTGAGACAGGAAGTCTAGTCCTGCCAAGAATGTAATAAGGGTTAACGGAGAGGCAGTTCCAGAATGTTTCCTTCCTGCTTTCCTTACAGGATTAGGCCCGTAATTTCTTCTAACAACTGGTTCTCCGAACTGCTTAGAATGTTAATATCCGGGTCTACCGAATAAGTGCAAACTGGTAGAATCCCACCCCTGCACACAAGGTAAGTAGGTAGGTGGACTCACTGAAGCTCATCCTTTCACAGATAAGCACCAAATATTTTCATAAAGAACATGTGAATTCTGTTGATTGTCTGCATTTCAACAGCAGTATCTGTGGGACGTTTGTATATCTGCATATATGTTTATGTCAAAATCAGCCAGAGGGCAGGTAGAACATTGCAATGCAAGCTCTACATCTTTTGAACATGTGTGTACGGAATCCATGAATGTAGCAAAGGGGTGGGTTTTGCATTGATGCTCTGCTTTCCTTCTGATTTTGATGCTTTCTCCTTTCCTACCCTACCGGTCCCATAGACCTCACCACAAATTAGATTACAAAAATATCAAATGTTTCAACATTTTTATGGAGAATAGGATTGAAAGGAAGGAATTGTGAGCAATTTGGAACCACCTGTTCAGCAACACTTTGAGATGTAGTCATTAGCACAGGTATGTATAACAACATTAGATTAATGTAGCAGCTTTTTTGGCCGTATTAATAATTACAAAAGGTATAAATGGGAGGGACATTGTTATACATATTTTTATTCAATATATATAAAGTCAATATTAAAGGTTAAGATCAGAATTTGAAAATGGATATTACTAGGTATGCTCAAAAGTAAAAGTTATTACTAACAGAAGAATGTAGCAAATATTAAGAATTGAAAAATGAAGGTTTAAGTGCAACAATA